>JASTWF010000029.1:3528840-4728840 GCA_030390025.1 Squalus acanthias | reverse complement strand
TAACCTTCCGGATATTATGAGGGTCCGGAAAACTCCCCCAGAATTCTGCAACTCCTCACCAAAGAGCGTACAGAGATTGAGTTCACAAGTTTGATCCAGAAGTATTATGTGAGACAATTCTAAAAATATATAGATTATTAAAGAACCGACATGTAATTTACAGTTGGTGATTCAATCGCAACATGAACAGTTCCAAAAAGAGAAAGCTTTCAATTCTATTATCAGAGATCCTAATTCTCAAATAATAACTTCGCTACACTTTTACACTTCTTAACGTTTATTCAGGATATTCACCAAAATCAAATACAGTACCGTTGAGCCCTGAGGTACAAAGAGTTGCAGACTTACAGAACCGCCTCTGAAGCCTGAGAATCTCTTTGCCACTTCACAGCGAATCTATTATCCCATTTGAATGTTCAATATTTACACCCTTTCTCAGTGGTATTTCCTTTGAAGTTTTCTGCTGATGTAAGCTAATTATCTTTAGTCATTTTTCTGCTCACTTCTGCAATTCTTAGTCACCTCAGCTGGTAGCATTACAGACTCGTGTCACTCCTCTAGGTGTTCGAATCTTACCATAAAAAACGGTGTAACAGCAGGTGCATTTCATTTGATGCCATTTTTAATAAGGCCTTCTGTTTGTGGCTCTTTATAAGTGTAAATTAGAACACCTTGTACAGGGTGTACCATTGTCTGCTCCCAAAGATTCAGACCGTCGGGAGCCTTTAAGCTTCTGTTTCAATAAGGTTATTGATTCAGTGTCAACAACTATCTTATCTCAATAGCCTGTATGCTGTTACAGCTTTAGATTGTTGAGGCTTCCAGATTTCCAAACCCAGTTTGTCATGTTTTAATATGGCCAGAATTCTTTCATAGAATGGTGTATTTTTCTGAATAGGTTTTATGGCTTATTCCTTCACAATACTTCAGCTGAGGACTAACCATTAATTTGTAAAGCTTTAGCATGACTTCTTTGTTTTTTGTATTCAATGCCCCTATTTACAAATCCAAATATCCAGTACGATTTCTTAACTGCCTTATCAACTTAACATGCCGCATTCAAGGACTTAGGACTATGCACTCCCGGGTTCCTCTGCTCTTCCATCCCCCTCAAAATAGTACCATTTAGTTTATACTGTCTCTCCATGTTGTTTCTCCCAAATTGTGTTGCTTCACACTTATCCACATTAAATTGCATCTGCCAATTTCACCAATCTGTCAATGTCCTCCTGAAGTCTACTACTATCTTATTCATTCCTTACTGCCAGGTTTTATATCATCAGCAAACTTAAATGTCTTGTGCTTCCGATACCAAACCCCAGGTCATTGATAATAACAAGAAAAGCAATGGTCATAATACCAATCCCGGTTTACCCCACTCCATAGTCAGAAAAACATGTGTTCATCACTAATCTTTGCCTCCTATCCTTTAGCCAATTATGTGCCCATGTTACCGCCGTCCTTTTAATACCATGTGATTCTAGTTTCTGTATAATTTTTTTACGTGAAATTTTTGAAAATGTATTTTGAAAGTCCATATATAAAACATCTACTACACTACCTTCATCAACCCTCTCAGTTACTTAAACAAATAACTTAATCATGTTCGTCAGACTGGATTTGCATTTAAAAAATCCATGCTGGCTGTCACTTATTAACCCATGCTTCTCCAAGTGAGAATTAATTTTGTTCTAGATAATAGTCTCTGGTAATTTTCTCACCACTAACAATAGACTGATTGGCCTGTAGTTACCAAGTTAATCCCTCTCCTTTTTCTGAACAGGGGTGTAACATTTTCAATCCGCCAGTCCTCTGGCACCATTCCCATATCTAATGAGGATTGAAAGATGGTGGACAGAGCTTCTGCTGTCTCAAACCTAGCTTCCCTCAACAACCTAGGATGCTTCCCATCGGACCGATGATTTGTTAACTGTCAGTGAAGCCAACATATTGAGCACCTCCTTTCTAGATATGTTATTCTATCCATTATCTCTACTCCCTGCTCCTCGACTGCAACAGTAACTTCATCCTCTTCAATTGTGAAGACAGATGCAAAGTATTCATTCAGGACCTCAGTACCACTATTTAAGAAAGGAGCGAGAGAGAGAACTACAGACTAGTTAGCCTGACATAATAGTAGGGAAAATGCTAGAGTATAATAATAGGATTGGGCAGAGCCAACATGGATTAATGAAAGGGAAATCGTGTTTGATGAATTTGTTAGAGTTTTTTGAGGCTACCACCAGCAGAACAGATAAGGGGGAAACGGTGAATGTGGTGTATTTGGATTTTCAGAATGCATTCGATAAGGTGCCACACAATAGGTTATTAAACAAAATTAGGACTCATGGGATTGGTGGTAAAATACTAGCATGGATTGAGGATTGGTTAACGGAAAGAAAACAGAGAGTAGGAGTAAACAGGTCATTTTTGAGTTGGCACGCTGTAACTAGTGGGGTACCGCAACGATCAGTGCTTGGGCCTCAGCTATTCACAATCTATATCAATGATTTAGATGAGTGGACCAAATGTGATATTTCCAAGTTTGCTGATGATACAACGCTGGGTGGGAATGTAAGTTGTGAGAAAGATGCAAAGAGGCTTCAAGAGGCTATAGATAAGCTAAGTGAGTGGGCAACAACATGGCAAATGGAAAATAATTTGGAGGAATGTGAAGTTATCCGCTTTGGTAGGAAAAATTGTAAAGCAGAGTATATTTTAAATGGTGAGAGATTGGGAAATGTTGGTGTTCAGTGGGACCTGGGTGTCCTTGTACACAAATTATTGAAAGTTAAAATGCAGGCACAGCAAGCAATTAGGAAAACAAATGGTATGTTGGCCTTTATTACAAGAGGATTTGAGTATAAGAGTAAATACGTCTTACCGCAATTATATAAGTCCCTGGTGAGACCACACCTAGAGTATTGTGTACAGTTTCGGTCTTCTTACCGAAGGAAAGATATACTTGCCATAGAGAGAGTACAATGAATGTTCACCAGGCTGATACCTGGCATGGCGGAATTGTCCTATGAGGAGAGATTTAGTAGACTAGGCCTATATTCTCTAGAGATTAGAAGAAGGAGAGGCGATCTCATTGTAACATAGAAAATTCTGACAGGGCTTGACAGTCTAGATGCAGGAATGATGTGTCCCCTGCCTTGGAAGTCTGGAACAAGTGGTCGTAGTCTCAGAATATGGGGTCGGCCATTTAGGTCTGAGATGAGGAAAACATTCTTAACTTAGAGGGTGGTGAATCTTTGGAATTCACTGCACCAGAGGGCTGTGGAGGCTCAGTCGTTGAGTATATTCAAGAGAGAGATCGAAAGATTTTTGGATACTAAGGGAATCAAGGCCTATGGGGATAGTGCGGGAAAGAGGAGTTGAGGTAGAAGATCAGCCATGATCTTATTGAATGGCGGAGCAGGCTCGAGGGGCAAAATGGCCTACTCCTGCTCCTATTTCTTATATTTTTATGTTCTTATGTGTGAATGTATATGTGTTAATGTAAGGTTTGTTACAAATAAGGTTGAGGAGTTACAGGTGATAATTGTCACATGGAGTTCTGATATAATGGCCATAACGGAGACCTGGCTTAAACATGGACATGAATCGGAACTAAACCTTCCTGGCTACATTGTATTCAGGAGAAATGGGGATGGAAAAAAGACAGGAGGTGGGGTGGCAGTATTGAGCAAGGATAGTATGACAGCTCTACATTGGGACGATATACTAGAGGGTACAAAGTCTGAATGTATTTGGTTAAAGTTAAGGAACAGAACAGGAGCTGTTGCATTGCAGAGTGTTTAAGATAGGCCCCCAAATAGTTGGAAGCAGTTAGAGAGGCAAATCTGTAGGCAAATTTCAGAGAATTGTAAAAATAATAGAGCAGTAATATTAGGGGACTTCAATTCCCCGAATACAGACTGGGAGGAAACAGAGTAAAGGGCAAGAGAGTGAAGTATTCATTTAATTTGTACAGGATAACTTACTTAACCAGTATGTTATTAGCTCAACGAGGAAGGAAGCAGTGCTGGATCTAGGTCTGGGGAATGAAATCGGGCAAGTGGAGTGAGTTTCAGTGGAAGAATATCTGGGTGATAGTGACCATAATATAATTAGTTGTGAAGTAGTATTGGAAAGGGACAAAGAGAAATCAAAGGTGAACAAATGGAAGAGAGCAAACTTCAGTGATTTGAGAAGGAAACACAGATTGGCCAGGAAAACAGATAATGAGCAATGTCAGGCCTTCAAGGCGGAGATACTGCGGATACAAACCAAGCATAAGGGGGAGAGATGGGGCATTCAAAGCGAGAGCCCCCTAGATGACAGAGGAATAAGAAGTTTAAATTGAAACAGAAAAAGAACAAATGTCAGGTACAGAATACAATCCAAACCAGGCAGAACACAGAGAGGGCAGGGGGAAATTGAAAAGGAAACAAGAAAGGCAAAGAGAGAGTGTGAGAAAAGATTAGCGGGTGACAGAAATGGAACCTATAAATCTTTTATAAACATATAAGAAGTAAAAGTATAGTTAAAGGAATGGTGCGGCCTATGTAATATTTTCAAAATTTGCAGATCCCCAAAAACATATATCGAAAGGAAAAAAATAAGGACTTTGGAAATTTGGTGGAGACGTGCCTGAACATGTAACTGGTCTGGGAATTCAACAACCACAAAACATTACCATTTGGACAATAGTCTCTGGGGAAAAACTGCCCCACCCAAAACACAGAGCCCATCACGATTTCAACAAGACAATGAACAGGCCCCACCTGAAAACTCACTGCATCACGAAACCAGTTTTTTTCAGGAGGAGTTTGTGGTGGGGGGCGGGGGGCGAAGAGAACTATAATTGCAACAGGACCCAAGATTTCTCTCTCTTTTCGACTCGACCGACTACGCGGGAAGCAGGGGTCTCTGGCAGCACTGCCCAGAAGCAACATGGTGAAGGAAGACGTTCGATGACCAGAATCACCATCGACTTACCTGGCTGGACTACGGATTGTTAATACCCCTGTCTGGTGAGCATTATCCCTGATCTCCTGAAACCGAAACCTAGCTAGAAGTGAGAAGTTTTGGGAGGGATAAAGGTTTTTATTTTTCTTGTATACTGTCATTTTCCTCGCCTGTAACCGTGTGCTCCCCAAACCTGTTTAAGTGTGAAGTGTGTTTAAGTTTGTTACCTTTTAGCTTTAATAAAAGTTATGGTTCTTTCATTGGAACCTGTGGCCTACTGCATTTTTATTCACAACCCCTAAATAAGTCCAAGTTTTGAACCTGGGGCGTGGCAGCGATTCCAACCGCTCACTTTATAACAACCACACCCTTACACCTAATCGGGGCAAAGAAGGAAATCTCCTTGTGGAGGCGGAGAGCATGACTGAACATAAGAACATAAGGAATAGGTGCAGGAGTCGGCCATTTGGCCCTCCGAGCCTGCTCCGCCATTCAATAAGATCATGGCTGCTCTTCTACCTCATTTCCACTTGACTGCACTATCCCCATATCTATTGATTCCCTTAATATCCAAACAAATATTGATCTCTGTCTTGAATATACTCAATGACTGAACCTCCACAGCCCTCTGGTGTAAAGAATTCCAAAGATTCACCACCCTCTGAGGTAAGAAATTTCTCCTCATCTCAGTCCTAAATGGCCGACCCCTTATCCTGAGACTGTGACCCTTTCTAGACTCCCCAGACAGGGGAAACATCCTCTTTGCATCAACCCTGTTAACCCCTGTAAGAATTGTGTATGTTTCAATGAGATCACCTCTCCTTCTTCTAACTCTAGAGAATATAGGCCTAGTCTACTCAATCTCTCCTCATCGGACAATCCCCCCATCTCAGGAATCAGTCTGGTGAACCTTCGTCGCACTCCCTCTGTGGCAAGTATATCCTTCCTTATGTAAGGAGACAAAAACTGCGCACAATACGCCAGGTGTGGTCTCACCAGGGCCTTATATAATTGCAGTAAGACGTCTTTACTATTATACTCAAATCATCTTGTAATAAAGGCCAAAATACCATTTGTTTTCCTTCTTGCTTGCTGTGCCTGCGAGTTAACTTTCAGTGATTCGTGTACAAGAACACCCAGGCCCCCATGAACACCAACTACCCAACCTCTCGCCTTCCTAAAAATACTCTGTCATATATTTTTCCTACCATAGTGGTAACTTCACATTTCTCCACATTATCTTCCATTTGCCATGTTCTTGCCCACTCTCTTAGCCTGTCTATATTCCCTTTAAAACTCTTTGCTTCCTTCTCAGAACTTACATCCCACCCAGCTTTGTATCATCAGCAAACTGATTTCCCCCTTATCTATTCTGCTCGTTACAACCTCAATAAACTTTAACAAATTCGTCAAACACAATTTCCTTTTCATAAATCCGTGTTGGCTCTGCCCAATCCTATTATTATTTTCGAAGTGCCCTGTTAGCACGTCCTTAATAACAGATTCTAGCATTTACCCTACTATGATGTCAGGCGAACTGGTCTGTAGCTCCCTGTTTTCTCTCTCCCTCCTTTCTTAAATAGTGGGGTTACATTTGTTACCTTCCAATCCGCGGGAGCCTTTCTGGAATCTATGGAATTTTGGAAAATGACAACCAATGCATCCACTATGTCTGTAGCCACCTCTTTCAAAACCCTAGTATGTAGGCCATCAGATCCAGGGGGTTTAGCGGCTTTCAGTCCCATTAATTTATCCAGTACTATTTTTTTACTAATACTAATTTCTTTCAGTTCCTCATTCTCGCTAGACCCATGGTTGACAACTATTTCGAGGAAGTTATAAGCTTCTTCTTCCGTGAAGAAAGGCACAAAGTATTTGTTTAATTTCTCTGTAATTTTCTTATTTCCCTTCAGAATTTCTCCTGTCTCAGCCTGCAAGGGACCAGCATTTACTTTCGCTAGTCTTTTCCATTTAACATACCTATAGAAGATTTTACAGTCTGTTTTTATGTATCTCGCTAGTTTACTCTCATTCCAGTTTCCCTTTCTTTATCAATTTCTTGATCCTCCTTTGCTGAATTCTAAAATCCTCCCAATCCTCAGGCTTACTACTGTTTTGGCAACATTCTTATCCTCTTCCTTTGATCTAATTCTATCTTCAACTTCTCTTGTTAACCACGGTTGGACCACATTTCCTGTGGGGTTTTTGTGCATTAAAGGAATGTATACTTGCTGCAAATTATGAATTAATTATTTAAGCGCTAGCCATTGCTTCTCTAACGTCATAACATTTAATGTAGCTTGCCAGTCTACCTTAGCCAACACGCCCCTCATAGCGATGTAGTTTGCTTTGGTTAGATTTAAGACTCTAGTTGCTGACTTAACTCAATCACTTTCAAACTTAATTTAAAATTCTATCATATTATGTTCACTCTTCCCTAAAGGCCCCTCTACTACAAGGTTATTAATTAACCCTTTCCCGTTGCACAATACTAGATCTAAATGGCCTGTTTCCTACTTGGTTCCTCAACATACTGATCTAGAAAAGTATCTTGCATACATTCCATGAATTCGTCCTCCACACCATAACTGCAAATTTGGTTTGCCCAGTCTATGTGTAGATTAAAGTCCCCCATGATTACTGTGATACCCTTGTTACATGCGTCTCTAATTTCCTAACTTATACTCTGCCCTACATTACAATTACTGTTTGGGGTCTATAAACAACTCCCACCAAAGTTTTCTGCCCTTTGCTGTTTCTTAGCTACTCCCAAACTGATGCTACTTCTGGATTTTCGGAGCCAAGATCCTTTCTCTCAACTGTCTTTATCCCATCCTTTATTATCAGGGCTACTCCTCCTCCTTTTCCATTTTCCCTATCTCTTCTAAAGCTTTAGGATCCTGGAATATTTCATTCCCAACCTTGGCCACATTGCAGCCACGTCTCCATAATGGCTATTTGATCAAACCTATTAATTTCTATCTGCACTATTAATGCATTTACTTGTTACGAATGCTTCACGCATTCAGATTTAGATTTAGCCTTTCGTTTGGACTTGTTTCTATTTTTCCCTGATGTCACCTTAGTCACTGATTCCTTATTACCTTTGTTACTCGCGCTGTCCCTTCCTGACCCACTCTGCTTATTTTAACCCAAAATTCTACTCTGCTCTCGAGCCTTGACATTCCTCTCGCTGCTTTAAAATTTACTATTTCCTAAATCCTCCCACACCCCCTTCATTAGTTTAATGCCCTGTCTACTGCCCGAGTTATTCGGTTCGCCAGGACACTGGTCCAGACCCGACTGCTAGTGCTAGTCGACATTGCTCTTTGTATACTATTCTGTTGCTATTTGTCCCTCCAAGTCTTCTATGCACATTTTCACTCCTCTCTGCTGGTACCTCCTGGTGATCCTTCTCCAGCCAAATTAGAGTAAATCCTCCCAACAGCACTAGTTAACCTCTCCGTGAGATCATTGGTTCCAGCCCGCTTAAAATGCAAGCCATCCGCTTGTACAGGTCCCTCCTGCACCAGAACTGATCCCAATACCGCAGGAAGACAAGCGTTACCGACACATTCTATGGAAAACCCGTCTGTACAAAGAAGGAGCTGCAATTCAGAAATAATTCATTCGTGGCTCCTGAAAGGACCCATTAAAGGCCATATTTGCTTAAATTTACAAACAATCTGAAAATTTTAAAAGATGCTGAGGCAAACCTGAGGTTCTCACTGGGATTTGAACCCAGGATTATGTCCTAGGTTATTGTATTGGCGCTTTAACCGAATGTGGGGCTTATGTTTCACACCTTCTCTCACTCGCACATATGATAGACGCCTATCCTTGTCTGCAGGGTTTCCGAAAAATGTATCCATGTCTATTTCTCCTGTCTACTTACTTCTGTAAACTAATCCAGACATAGAACCCTCCGAGATTTCTGCGCTCCTCCAATTCTGGCTTCTTCCGCATCCAGGGGTTTAAACACTTCACCATTGACGGCCATGCCTTTAGCTCACTGGGCCCTATGCGCTGGAGTTTCATCCCTAATCTCTCCGCCTCTCGACCGACCTCTTTTCCTTTAAGACGCCTCTCAAAACCTAACTCTTTGACATTGCTTTTGGTCACTTTTTTATTCGTTTATGAGATGTGGGCGTCGCTGGCAAGGCCAGCATTTATTGCCAATCCCTAATTGCCCTTGAGAAGGTGGTGGTGAGCCGCCTTTTTGAACCGCTGCATTCCGTGTGGTGAAGGTATTCCACAGTGCTGTTAGGGATGGGGGTTCCAGGATTTTGATCCAGCGACGATGAACAAACGGGGATATTATTCTAAGTCAGGTTGGTGTGGAACTTGGAGGGGATCTTGGAGGTGGTGGTGTTCACATGCGTCTGCTGCCCTTGTCCTTCCAGGTGGAAGAGATCGAGGGTTTGTGTGGTGCTGGCGAAGAAACCTTGGCGAGTTGCTGCAGTGCATCTTTTAGATGTTACACACTGCAGCCACGGTACGCCGGTGGTAGAGGGAGTGAATGTTTAAGGTGATGGATGGGGTACCAATCAAGCGGGCTGCTTTGTCCTGGATGCTGTCGAGCTTCTTGACTGTTGGTGGAGCTGCACTCATCCAGGCAATAGGAGAGTATTCCATCATACTCCTGACTTGTGCCTGGTAGATGTTGGAAAGGATATGGTAAGTCAGGAGGTGAGGCACTCGCCGCAGAATGCAAAACCTCTGACCTGCTCGTGTTGCCACAGTGTTTATGTGGCTGGTCCAGTTAAGTTTCTGGTCAATGGTGACCCCCAGGATGTTGATGATGGGGGATTCTGCGATGGCAATGCCATTCAATGTCAAGTTGCGATGTTTAGACTCTCGCTTGTTGGAGATAGTCATTGCCTGGTAATTCTGTGGTGCGAATGTTACCTGCCACTTATCAGCCCAAGACTGAACGTCGTCCAGGTCTCATTGCATGCGGGCATGGACTGCTTCATTATCTGAAGAGTTGTGAAAGGCACTGAACACTGTGCAGTCATCAGCGAACATCCCCATTTCTGAACTTATGTTGAAGCATCATTGATGAAGCAGCTGAAGATGGTTCGGCCGAGGACACTGCCCTGAGGAACTCCTGCAGCGATGTCCTGGTACTGTGATGATTGACCTTCAACCACCACAAACATCTTCCTTTGTTCTAGGTATGATTCCAGCAATTGGAGAGTCTTCCCCCATTCCCATTGATTTCAGCTTAACTAGGACTGCTTGATGCCATAATTGGTCAAATGCTGCCTTGATGCCAAGGGCAGTCACTCTCATCTCACCTCTCGAAATCAGCTCCTTTGTCAATGTTTGGACAAAGGCTGTGATGAGGTCGGGGGTCCAGTGGTCTTGGCGAAACCCAAACTGGGCATATAGTGCCTGGTTTGCTTTTGTATGGCCTTATTCTATTATGTTTTGATATGTTATATTAAGTCATCCCATGCCAGAGGTGTCAGGCAGGGCTCAGTGGGTTGAAGCCCCACTCCGGAGACTTGAGGACATAATCTAAGATGACACTGCAGTCCAGTACTGACGGAGAGCTCCAGTATCGGAGCTGCCGTCTTTTAGTTTTATCGTTTGCCCGAGGCCGCGTCTGCTCTCTCAGGTGAATGTAGCGATACCACAGTACAATATTGAAGAAGAGCAGTGGAGTTCCCCCAAAGTGCTGGCCAGTATTTATCCCTCAGCCAACATCGCTGAAACTGATTTTATGGTCATGTATCCCAATGCTGTTTGTGGGAGCTTGCAGTGTGCAAATTGGCTACCTTGTTTCCTCCTTTACCACAGTGACTGCACTTTAAAAGTACTCCTTTGGCTGTAAAGCGCTTTGGGCAGTACGGAGGGTAGTGAAAGGAGCTCTCTAAATGAAAATGTATCTTTATTTCATATTTGTACTGCTAAACCTGTTGCTTGGATCGAAGCCACATATTCATTGTTAATTTCTTCTCAAAATCGTTGATTTTAAAAACATAAAGCTAATGAAGAAAGGAGCCTGGGAATTTCATTGTTAAGTTATTGATTACTCAACCTGCCCTGAAAAGAGCTAAACTGCTGTGGAGCCCTTTTAACTGGATATGTGCAATGCATCTTCCCTCTCCCTGCCAGAGCTGAGATACAATAACGGAGTTTAATTACTGAATTAAAACGACTCGGCAGAGATAAGGTCAAACCTGGAAATTCAATGTTGAATTGACGCAGGAGCAGTGAGGGGAGAGCTGGAATCGTATTGTAATAACATTTGAAGCCAATGTACTAATTGTTTTCAAAAGAAACCAATGTCTGCATGATACATTTATTATCTGAAAATATTGTCCGTTGAGGCTCATTCGTAATCTGTTTGTGCAGATCCCTGTCAGCAATTTACAAGCAGCTTAATTGCTCCTCTGGGGAGTTCCTGCAGTTATAAATATCATCCCTTGGATGTGCAGCTTGGTTGCGTCCGTGCATTTGTTCTATTCGACACCAGCAAACACTGGCGCTTTTTGCAAAAATGTATGAATCGTTTATTGACCTGATCTATGCTTTTTACTACCCTCTCCTCGCGGCTATAGGACTTCCTGGTGAGTGAGGATCCGAGGTTAACATTTATTTGATTCACAGTTGAACTGGATTACTGCTGTTTCTGGGTATCTGATAATTCACCATGTTTATTTTAATGTTTTTTGGTCAGTTGTCTATTTACTGTCAGCAGGTAAATGAACAGTTCGCCATTACTGTATGTGCTGATCTAATCTGATTTGGTATTACATTCCCCTTGCTTTAGGAAACTCAAATTGCACATCGAGACTGGGGTGTCATGCTTTTCTGACTAGAACTATTCCTCTTGCAGTCGTGAACCTCAAAGCAGCTGTGAAGTGTTCTGCTGTTGGAACATTTGAGGTAGGTGGATGAGATATCAGGAGCATAACCGACAGTAGGACAGGACTATCGGATCCAAATTACTATCCAGAGGGACAGCGAGTTCAAACCTCACAGTAGCCATCAAAGCAATTAAAGATTGCTAATTCTTGCCTTTCCGACAATAGTGGGTATCGCTATCTGTACACTTGCGGAAATGGCGCCTTCCACAATCAATCCTAAATTCAATATTAAATGCAAAGGCTCCAATACCAACCCTCTGACAGTAAGGTGTCGTGTATAACAGGTGAACTGCACATATAAATCCACTGTTTTCAGGATCAAAACAGGAATTCTACACATCAAACACGAGTCCCTGAAAGAGGCAGATGAAAATAATAATAAAACAGTTCGTGGGGTGATTTTGATCATGGGCAGAAACCCTGGCAGCTCACCTCTCGTCTCCAACACCCTGCCAAAACTCAAGGATGGACGTCACATAGAAACGGACAATGATTGACATCGATTTGCGACCAGAGGTGAGGAATATCCTGCAGCCGTCTAGTTTATCAGAAACATCATTCCAGAGTAATCAAGGCAACTTCTGCCAAATAACATCCAGAGTTGTAGGGAAAGATTGCTGGGCATATTGTTTTTACCTTCTGTAAATAATACTGTAATGTTCTTCTTATTGGTCCATAGATATCCACAACAGCTGAACTTCCAAATGATCAGAAAATCCTCGAAAAGGGCGAAGAAATTGAAATATAATGATTGCACTTTCGAAATGTGTGCCATATGCCTGACTGCCAAGATCTACCCTGCTTTATGCCTCTGTCAATGCCCCCATTAAATTCTCGAATGACAACGGGCAAACTGTGACCAGTCACCATGGAGTCCGTTCCTTTCCCGTGGTTGGGGTATCCTCCATCACTGACAGGTTACATTCTGGGGCTCAAATTATTACTCCTGTAGCAATACACAGGCCACTGTTAATGGATAGCGTTTACTGGGTTGTCTTCGCTATAATATTAAAGAACCTATCAATCGGCTGGTTCTGTTCCACTCTTCCAATACTATCTTACCCTGGTGATTCGGTAATATCAGACGCTGCGTCAGATGCAGCAGCTATCAAAATAATCTGAGGCGAGATGGCCGTGTAAATCCTGGAGCGGTGTCCGCTTGTTGAGGTGGGGGGACAATTATTAAACGAGGAATCCCGCAGAATTTCCGGGGTCTGACTGATGATCAAATGTGGGCCAGTTGCAGATTGCAGAGCTTGAGATTGACAGCTGGGCCATGATCTATGGGGCAGTTGGTGAAAGAGGAATAACATTTCTCTGGATATTTCTTGGTGTGACTTTCAGCATTTCAGGAACGGCAGGAAAATTTATTTTTAAGCTGGGTAAGTGGAATTGTGTCCAATTCTGGGCACCACACGTTAGAAAGTTTGTCAAGGCCTTGGAGAGGAAAGATAAGAGATTTACAATAATGGTACACGGGATGAGTGACACCTTATGTGGCGAGACTACAGAAGCTGGGGTTTACTCCTCAGAGCAGGGAAAGTAAAGAGGACATTCAATAGAGATGTTAAAAATTATGTTAGGTTTTGATAGAGTAACTAAGGAGAATCTCTTTCCACTGGCAGATGCCTCGGTAAAGAGAGGGACAGAGGAACAGGAGAAGGTCATTTCGCTCCTCGAGCCTGTTCCGTCATTCAGTGAGATAATGACTGATCTGTGAAACAACTCCTTTTCCCCATACCCCTTAATACCTTTGGTTAACAGAAATCTATTAATCTCAGCTAAAAATTTACATTTGACCCAGCATCAGCAGCCGTTTGTGGCGGTCTGCAGAGAGCGGGATTAAACGGAGTCGACTTCAACAGAGTGTTTTGGTTGTGAATTTGGAAAGAGTTGGAATTTCTGATAAGTATTGGGTAAGTAGAAGGTGTAAAAATGAAATTTAGTTTAAGATTTTGAACTTAACATAGAACTTTAAAAACTGTAGTGAACAGAAGCTGACTGCCAGTGGCAGTTAACTGCCAGTCAGGTGTAATTGTTTGTCTGGAATAGGCACCAATCTCCAGGAGTAGCGGAGCTGAGTCGACACTTGTAAATTGGTTGAGGCTCCTCGAATATTAAAGTAAACAGAGCCGTCTGCAGAGAGCGGGATTAAACGGAGTGGTCTTGAACAGAGTGCTTTGGTTGGGAATTTGGAAAGAGTGGGAATTTGGAGAAGAGGGGGAAGGAGTTGTTGTTTTTGTCTACACTACTTGTAGTGCTTTGTGTTACAGGTAGATATTTAATTTCAGTACCCTTAACTTAATCTAGGACAAGTAAGTAGTCAGGAAACTACACTGTAAAATAAGTCACCTAATTGCAAATTTAATTACATTTAATTCAATAAATTAAGCTCATATAGGAATAGCAGTGCAGGCATGTGTCTCAGATGCAGCATATGCGAGTTTGTGGAGAGCATTGTGATTTTGGAATACCACTTTTGTTGTAAGTGCCTGCATCTTGAGGAACTTCAGCTCAGCGATTTTGAGCTGGAGTCTGAGGTGCAGACATTGCGGGGCATCAGGGCCGTGGAGAGTTACCTGGATACTTTGATCCAGGAGGCAGTCACTCCACTTAGGACTGACTGTACTGTTACAGATCTGGTTAGTGGTCAGGGACAGGAGGGTGTGACTGCAACTCAGGCAGGTAAGTGGACCCCAGGTGGAGTGCTGGAGGAGCCTCAGCCTTTGCCCTTTTCCAACAGGTAAGAGGTTCTTGCTGCCTGGTTGGAGGAGAAAGCCTGTATGATAGATGAGCAAGCTGACAATGGCGCCATGGTGCAGGAGGCCATTCAAGTGGGGGGAGTGAAAGGGAATGTAGTTGTGGTAGGGCACAGTATAGTCAGGGGAATAGATACTATTCCCTGCAGCCGCGACCGACTGTTCTGAAAGTTGTGTTGGCTGTCCAGTGCCAGGTTTAAAGACATCTCATCGCAACTGGAGAAGAACTTGGAGTGGGAGGGGGAGGATCCAGTTGTTGAGGTCCACGAAGTAACCAACGAAATAAGTAGAATTAGGAATGAGGTTCCGCTGAGGGAGGTTGAGGAGCTAGGGTCCAAATGAAAAAGCAGAACCTCAAAGGTAATAATCACTGGATTGTTACCTGAGCCACGCGTAAATTGGCACAGGGACAAACAGATCAGAGTTGTAATTGCGTGGCTGAAAAAGTGGTGTGGGATGAAGGGGTTTCGGTTCATGAGGCACTGGCACCAGCACTGGGGAAAGAGGGAACTGTTCCATTGGGATGGGCTCCACTTAAACAGGGCTGGCAACAGTGCCCTGGCAAACCGAATAACTAGGGCAGTAGACAGGGCTCTAAACTAATGACGGTGAGTGGGTGGATTCAGGAAAGTGTAAATTTAAAAGCAGCGAGTGAAATGTCAATGCTCTAGAGCAGGGTAGAATTTGGGGTAAAAATAAGCAGAGAGGGTCAGGAAGGGAAAGAGAGAGTAACAAAGGTAATAAGGCATCATTGACAAAGGTGAGATCAGGGAAAAAGAGAAATAAATCAAAGCTAAAGGCACTATATCTGAAAGCGCCCTGCATTCGCAACAAAATAGATGAATTAATAGCGCAGATAGAAATTAACTGGTTTGATCTAACAGCCACAAAGGGGACGTGATTGCAAAGATGCCAAAGTTAGGAACTAAATATTCCAGGATGCATAACTTTTAGAAGGGATAGGCCTGATAATAAAGGATGGGATAAAGACAGTAGAGAGAAAGGATCTTCGCTCTGAAAATGAAGAAGTAGAATGCGGAAAACATTGGTATGTGTTGTTTATACGCCCCCGAACAGTAGCTGTAATGTGCGGCAGATTATAAATCAGGAGATTAGAGGCATAAGTAACAAGGGCAATACAGTGATATTAGGGGAATTTATAACATGTAAACTGGGCAAACCAAATTTTCAGTAATAGTGTGGAGGACGTATTTACGGAATATATGCACGATAGTTTTCGAGCTAAGTATGTTGAGGAATCAACTAGGGAACAGGTTATTTTAGATCTAGTATTGTGCAACGAGAAAGGATTAATTAATAACTTTGTTGTAAAGGGGCCTTTAGGGAAGAGTGACCATAATATGTAGAATTTTATTTTGAGTTTGTAAGTGACTTAGTTAAATCCGAAACTAGGGTCTTAAATCTAAACAAAGCAAACTACATAGGTATGAGGGACGAGTTGGCTAAGTTCGATTGGGAAATTTCATTAAAAGATTTGACAGTGGATGTGCAATGGCTAGCATTTAAATAATGAATACATCATTTACAACAAATATACATTCCTTTAAGGCACGACAACCCCACAGGAACAGTGGTGCAACGGTGGCAAACAAGAGAAGTTAAAGGTAGTATTAGATCAAGAAAGAGGCTGAGCCAGGAGAAATTTTAAAGGGAAATAAGGAAATGTCAGAGTAATTAAACAAATACTTTGTGTCTGTCTTCACTGAAGAAGATTCAAAAATCTTCCATTAATTGTGGACAACCAGGGGTCGAGCGAGAATGAGAAACTGAAAGATATTAATATTAGTAAAAAAAGTAGTACTGGAGAAATTAATGAGAGTGAAATCCAATAAATCCCCTCGACCTGATGTCCCACACCCTGGGTTTTGAAAGATTTTGCGACAGATATTGGATGCATTGGTTGTCTTTCTCCAAAATTCCATAGATTCTAGAACGGTTCACGCAGATCGGAAGGTAGCAAATGTAACCCCACTATTTAAGAAAAGAAGTAAAGAGAAAACGGTGAACTACAGATCAGTTAGCCTGACATCAGTTGTAGGGAAAATGCAGGATACTGAGAAATTGATAATAGGATTGGGCAGAGTCAACAAGGATTCATGATCCCACCAACAAACACATCTTCCCCTCATCTCCACTTTCAGCATTCTGAAGGGACTGCTCCCTCCGCTTCACCCTGGTCCATTCATCTATCACCACACACATCCCTTCCCCTTCCCCTTCGCCCAGATTCTTCCCGTGCAAGCTTGGCAGATGCAAAACCAACCCTTTTACCTACTCCCTTCACACTCTCCAGTACCGCAAACATTCCTTCCAGGTGAAACAGCGATTTACTTGTACTTCTTGCAATTTAGTACACTGTAATTGCTGCTCACGATGCGGTCTCCTCTACATTGGGGAAAGCAAACGCAGATTAAGTGACTGCTTTGTGGAACTCCTTCATTCAATCGGTCAGGGTGACCCCGAGCTTGAGGTCGCCTGTTACTTTAATTTTCCGCTCCACTCCCACTCTGACCTCTCCGTCCTCGGCCCCTTACACTGTTACAATTAAGCTCAACGTAAGCTCGAGGAACAGCACCTCATCTTTCGATGATGAACTTTACAGCCTTCTGGACTCAGCATCGAGTCCAACAACTTTAGACCAAAATCTCTGCCCCTTATCATTTTTTTCTTTCTCTCACATGGCAGTTGTTGATCATTCTGCCATTGCCATTGACACTTCATCTAAAGCCATCTTCTGTTTCTTAACTTGTCCCATTATCATCTCCTTCTGCCTTGCACCATCATCCCTTTTGTCTCTTAATCTCTCCTGCCTTCCATCCTATCACAGACCTTCCCTTTTGTTCTTTCCTCCCCTCCCCCTCTCCCTGCCCCTACGCTTGCTTAAAAACCAGTTATATCTCCAACTTTTTCCAGTTCTGACAAAGGGTTACAGACCTGAAACTCTGTTTCTCTCTCTACAGACGCTGCCTGACCTGCTGAGTATTTCCAGCTTTTTTTTTAAATTTCAGATTTCCAGAAGGCATTCGATAAGGTGCCACACAAGAGGTTATTAAAGAAAATCAGTGCTCATTGGATTGGGGGTAATATACTAGCATAGATTGCATATTGGTTAACGGACAGATAACAGAGAGTAGGAATAAACGGTTCATTTTCAGGTTGGCAGGCTGTAACTAGTGGGGTACCGCATGGATCAGTGCTTGGGCCTCAGCTATTCCCAATCAACATCAATGATTTGGATAAGGGGACCAAATGTAATGTATCCAAGTTTGCTGATGATACAAAGTTGGGTGTGAATGTAATGTAATTTTGAGGAGGATGCAAGGAGGTTTCAAAGGGATATAGACAGACTAACTGAGTGAACAAGAAAATGACAAATGGAATATAATGTGGGAAAATGTGAAGTTATCCACTTTGTTAGGGAAAATGCCTTGTACACGAATCGCTGAAAGTTAACATGCAGGTAAAGCAAGCAATTAAGAAACCAAAAACCTTTATTAACAGAGGATTTGAGGATACGTTTAAAGAAGTCTTACTACAATTATATAGTGCACTTGTGAGATGACATCTGGGTATTGTGTACAGTTTTGGTCTCCTTACCTAAGGAAGGATATTCTTGCCATAGATGGAGTGCAACGAAGGTTCACCAGACTCGTTCTTGGGATGGGGGGATTGTCCTATGAGGACAGATTGAGTAGGCAAGCCTATATTGTCTAGTATTTAGAAGAATGAGAGGTGATCTCATTGAAGCATACAAAATTCTTACAGGGCTTGACAGGCTAGATGCAAGGAGGATGTTTCCCCTGTCTGGGGAGTCTAAAACCAGTGGTCACAATCTCAGAATAAGGGGTCGACCATTTAGGTCTGAGATGTGGAGAAATTTATTCACTCAGAGGGTGGTGAATCTTTGGAATTCTGTACCACCGAGGGCTGTGGAGGCTCAGTCGTTGATTATATTCAAGACAGAGATCGATAGATATTTGAATATTAAGGGAATCAAGGGACATGGGGATAGTCAGGAAACTGGAGATGAAGTAGTAGATCAGCCATAATCTTTTTGAATGTCGGAGCAGGCTCGAAGGGAAAAATGGCCTACTCCTGCTTCTATTTCTTATGAAGAGTGTTCCAAACTTCTATCACTCTTTGCGTGTAGAAGTGTTTCGTAACTTTAATCTGGAAAGGCTTGTCTCTAATCTTTCGGCTATATTCCCTCGTCCAAGATTCCATAACCAGTAGAAATAGTTTATCTCTGTCTACCGTCAGTTCCCCTTCATATCTTGAACAAATTGATCAAATCACAACTCAATCTTCTAAATTCACGTGAATAAAACCTTAGTTCTTTAATCTCACCTTGTAATTTAACCCAAGTATCATTCTAGTAAATCTACGCTGCACACCCTCCAAGGCCCAGAACTCGAGTAGATTATTCCAGGTATGATTTAACCAGGGCTGTGTATAGCTGCAGCAGTAATTCTAACCCCTTCTATTCCAGTCCTCTAGATATAAAGGCCAGCATTCCATTACCCCTTTTGATTATTTTTGTTGCTGTCCATGACATTTTAACGATCTATGTAGAAGGACTCCTGGGACTATTTGGACATCTAGTGCATCTAGCTTTTCACCAGATAGAAAGTACTCTTATCTGTCCTTTTGAGATACAAAATGGATGACTCACACTTGCCTACATTGAAATCCATTTGCCACATATTTGCCCATTAATTTAACGTATTAGTATCTCTTTGTAAGTTAATGCTTCCATCTACACTGCTTACAATGCCACCTAACTTAATTAATCGGCAAAAAGGATATTTGGCTCTCTATCATATCATCAAAGTCGTTAATAAATACACTGAATAGTTGAGGCCTAAATCCTGTGGGAGGTCACTAGTCACATTCTGCCAAATAGAGTGCTTGCCCATTATCCCTACACTCTGTCTGCTGCCGCTCAGCCGATTTACTTACCAGGTCAATAATTTGCCCTTAATTCGATGAGTTTCAACTTTAGATAACAGTTTCTTACAAGGGACTTTATCGAAAGCCTTCTGGAATTCCATATCAATAACATTCATATCAGAGCAGTGGAAGACGTTCAAGGAGGCGAGAGTGAGGGTCCACAGCCAATATTTTCCCACGAGTAAAAAGAGTGGGACTCACAAATCTAGAGACCCCTGGATGTCAAGGAGGGCTAGAGGACAGCTAACGTTGTGCTGTTGTTTAAAAAGGGGAAAAGGGATCGACCGAGTAATTACTGGCCAGTCAGCCTAACCTCGGTGGTGGGCAGATTATTGGAAACAATACTGAGGGACAGTATAAACCACAATTTAGAAAGCCACGTATAATCAAGGACAGTTTGCATGGATGTGTTAAAGGAAGGTCGGGTCTGACTAAATTGAATGAATTTTTTGTGCAGGTAACGAGGAGGGTCGACGAGGGTAGCGTGTTTGATGTAGTCTACATGGATTTTAGCAAGGCCTTTGACAAGGTCCCACACGCCAAGTTGGTCAAAAAAGTAAAAGCCCATGGGATCCAAGGGAAAGTGGCAAGTTGGATCTAAATTTGGCTCAGTGGCAGCAAGCAAAGGGTAATGATCGATTGGTGTTTTTTGTGACTGGAAGACTGCTTCCAGTGGGGTTGCACAGTTCTCAATATTGGGACTCTTCCTTTTTCTGGTATATATCAATGATTTAGAATTTTATGTAGGCGGCATGATTAAGAAGTTTGCAGAAGATTCAAAAAGTTAGCCGTGTGGTAGATATTGAGGAAGTTATCCGTAGACTGCAGGAAGATATTAATGGAAATCTCAGGTGGGCAGAAAAGTGGCAAGTGGAATTCAATCCGGATAAGTGTGACGTAATACCTTTGTGGAGGGCTGATATGACAAGGGAATTAACAATAAATGATCGGGACCAGGGAGGTTATTCTGGAACTTAGTGAAACACTTGTTAGACCACAGCTAGAGTATTGCTTACAGTTCTGGTCACCCCATTACAGGAATTATGTGATTTCACTAGAGAGGGTACAGAGAAGATTTTCGAGGATGTTGCCAGGACTGGAGAATTTTAGGTGTGAGGAAAGATTGGATAAGCTGGGATTGTTTTCTTTGGAACAAAGGAGTCTGAGGGGAGATTTAATTGAAGTGTACAAAATTATAAAGGGCAAAGATAGAATGGACAGGAAGAACACATGTCCCTTCGCAGAGAGGTCAATAACCAAGGGGCATAGATGTTTTGTAATTGGTAGGAGAATTAGAGGGGAGTTGAGGTGAGGATTTTTCACCCAGAGGGCGGTGGAGGTCTGGAACACACTGCAAAAAAGTTGGTAGAGGCAGAAACCCTCACCGCATTTAAATAAAAAATGCATGGATAGGCACTTGACGTGCCTTAACCTACAAACCACCGGGCCAAGAGCTGGAAAGTGAGATTAGGTTGTCTGGATCGTTTTCGACTTGTGCAGACGCGTTGGGCCGTATGTCCTGCTTCCGTGCCGTAAATTTATATGATTCTATGAGTGTATGATTCTCTTGTCCACTACTTTAGTCACCTCTTCAAAAAATTCAACCAGTTTCGTCAGCATGACGGACACTTTACAAAACCATGCTGCCTCTCTTTGATCAGCTGAAAAACTTGAAGTTGTTGAGTCAATCAATCCTTAATTATAGACTGCAGTAATTTATCGATAATGTATGCTAGGCTAACTGGCCTAAAATTCCCTACTTTCCCATTCTCACCTTTCTCAAATAGTGGAGTGACACATGCAATTCTCCAATCTAAAAGAACGCTTCCTAAATCGAGAGAATGTTGGAAGATCATAGTTAGGGCATCTGCAATGTTATCACCTACTTCGTTAAAAACCCTGGGATGAAAACCATCTGATCCTGGAGATTTGCCACTCTTTAGTGCCATTATTTACTTCATTACTGTTATTTTGCTTTGTTTGCCATGTCAATTCAGACACTTTTAAAATGTGTACACAATCACATTCAAAAATCTCCAGCCACCTGAGCAGCTACTGCAATCCATTTTACTGGAGCGCATATTCCAGCTCTTTGCTCGATTACAGATTTGTTCTTGGCTGAGATAGTTCATTCTTCAGTTGAAAGGATGCATCGCTTTGCGTCAGACCACCAGTCCCACTGAACTGGAGTCAGAAAAAATTCCAAAAGCAAAACGCTGCGAAGGCTGGAAATCTGATGTACAAACACAAAATACTGGAAATAGTCAGCAGGTCAGCCAGCATCAGTGGAGAGAGAAAAACAGAGTTAACCTTTCAGGTCGATGCCCTTTCGTTTGAACTCTGTTTCTTTCTCCACAAATGCTGCCTGACCTGCTGAGTATTTCCAGCATTTTCAGAAAAGCTTCCCGTGTGTGTGAATGGAGGGACAGCTGGATAAATCAGAATCCCCTCACTTCAGTGGATGTGGTTTGCATGGTTTAATGGAGAGCACTCTGGACATTGAATCCAGTAATTCGAGTTCTCGTTGTCCCATCTATTGGAAAATTTGGGACAAAGAAGGATAATGCACCTGGAAGACAATCGCTGCTTTGTGCAATTTGCTGCCTGAATCAATGAGGATTGGTCTCCTTGTATAGATCTCAAATCATAAGCTCAGCCTGTCTTTCCCTGTTCCAAAGCAGCGGGAGAGAAAATTGTTTGTTTTACAATGCAACCTTAGACTGCACAACAGATTGGTGTTTGCTTAACTTTTCTTTGCAATCTGCATTCAGCAGGCAAATGTGTAGACATTCAAAGATATATTAATAGATTAAGCAAATGGCAATAGTGTGACAAAGTTATTTCAATGCAGGCAAACGTCTGGTCATCCACCTTGGACCTAAAAAGCAAGAGAAGATTATTTTCTAAATATTAAAAACCTAGAGACAGTGGACGCGCAAATATACTTGGGATTCCATGTACATTGATCATTAAAATGTCATGAAATGGTACAGAAAATAATCAAAGTGGCTGATGGAATGCCGGCCTTTATATCTAGAGGACTAGAATTAAAGAGGTAGAATTTATGATACAGCTGTACAAAGTACTGGTTAGCTTACTCCTCGAATACGGTGAGCAGTTCTGACCAGCACACCTTAGGAAGGATATTTTGGCCTTGAAGGGAGTGCAGCATAGATTTATCAGAATGATGCCTGGACTCCAAGTGTTAAATTCCGAGCGCAGATTACAGAACTAGAGTTGTATTACCTGGAATTTCGAACGTTAAGGGGTGATTTGATCGAAGTTATCAAAATATTAAGGGGAACTGATAGGGTAGATAGAGAGAAACTATTTACGTTGGTTAGAGAGACTAGGACTAGGGGACTATATCTAAACATTAGAGCCAAAATTAGGTCAATTGTTAATTTTAACTGTGGGATTGATAGATTTTTGTTAACCAAAGATATTAAGGGACATGCGGCAAAGGCGGGTATATGGAGTTATGTCACAGAGCAGCCATGATCTCATTGAATGACGGAACAAGCTCGAGGGGTTAAATGGCCTACTCTTGTTCCTTTGTTCCTATGTATCAGCCTGGATACCCATATCTCAGTTTTGTTAGACAAGCCTGGAAATCACGAGGATAGAGGGTTTGAACAATTTCACTGCGCTCACACGGATCAGTGGGCATGTTAGAGACAACGAATGCAGGGAATAGCTGTGGATAATGTTTCCGTGTTTCTGGCTGACGATACCTATCCACCTTTGCATCTCATCATCCAGGGATTGGATGAGTGCCAAGTAACCATCCAGCCCCAGACTTCGCCATCAGCCATCAAACTGGTGCAGGCGGCAGCTGAGCCATCTCCTGCACCGTGTTAACCCAGCTTAATGATCACCGCAATCTCAGTGTCTTTGACTCAGACACAACATCCAGCACCTTCCCAAACTATAGCCGCGGGGAGCCCAGTTTAGGTCACTACATGAGGGAGTTCATCGCAAGAGTCAGATACCAAGGTAAACCCTGGGAAAGTGAACATGATCAGGAGAGGAAAATGAAGATTTGCGTGCGAATATCTGGCTGCATTTCCTTAGCATTGCCCCCAGAGCGTGTTACTGTAATGACCTTTTACATCAGACTGAGGTGAAATGAATAGTGTGGTTGGCATTTACGGACATTTGAACAATGTGGGATAGGTAAAGACCTTTGGTACATTCAGCCTTTCCTACACAATTGTGATACCTTGTGTGTCACAATATATACCCTTCCCACACCACTAAAAGATCAAGTGGTCTCCTGGGAGAGCCAAAATACCAGTTAAACACCCAGGTATTTGGGGGGAAATGTCTGGGAAAATCCTCACCGACAAATCAAAACTAGTCCAGGAGATCTATCTGGCCCTGCATTCCTGCAGTACCTACCTTCTGTATGAGGGGATGTCTGTTCCTTCCAGAAACAGGTCCAGATCTCGCTTGAAGGAACTCAGACAATGGACGTTCACCGCACGAGATGGCAGCCTGTTCCTGAGTTCTATTGTCTGGGAAAATAATCTCCTCCTCCTGACATCTAACGTAGATCTGGCCATTCACAACTTAAAATTGTGACCCCTGGTTCTCCCTAACCTATTAAATTAGAACAAACTTTCAACAGGAACACAACATATTCCCTTCATAATATTATAAACCTCAATCTAATCACCCAGAAGTCCACGCTTCTCTAAAGTGTAGATGCCCAATTAATTTAGCCTATCTTGATAACTAAGATACTTTATACTAGGAATAAGTCTAGTGGACCTCCTCTGCACCCTTTCCAATGTCTCAACAGCACCCAACATGTGAGGAGATCAAAACTGGAGACAGTATTCCAAGTAAGGCCCAACTAAAGTCTAGTAGAAGGTCAAAATAGTCTTATAATCAGTTGTCCTTTGAATGCACCCCAAAACTCTATATGCTCTAGCTACCGCTTCACGGCATTGCTCATGAACCTTTCGAGATCGTTGCACAGAAGATGTTGATTGCAGTGATCGTGGCAGACCGTTTGGTAAGGAGGATTTTGGAAGTTCCATCCAGATTACCTTGCAGCGCGTGCCTCCCTGGTGACGTGTTATCCCCACATACATCGCTCTTCCCACATAGAGTGCTAGAAGCTCTCAGAATGTAAGTTAGAACAAAGAATACAGAGGCATGTCCCTTTAAACAGCGTTTACTTAAAAAAATATCGGATGTGGGCATCGCTGGCAAAGATGGAATTTATTGCAATCCCGAGTTGCCCTTAAGATGGTGCTGGTGGCTCTTCTTTTAAGATTTGACACAACTGAATCTCTTTTTAGGGCACTTCAGAGGGAGTTAAAAGTCAACCTCGCTGGTGTGGTGTTGGAGTCACATCTAGGCCCAAACGGGGTAAGGACGGCCGGTGTCCGTTCCTGAATTACATTCGTGAACCAATTGAGCTTTCTGACAATCCAAGAGCTTGATGGTTACTTTTACTGATACCAGCTTTGTATTCGGGATTATTTGAATTATCCTACAGCACTTTCTTAAACCCAAGGCGTCGGGGTGTGAGAATCAACTGGGGAGCAGAAACTGTCTGAAATGGTATCGAGGACGGAATGAAGACAAAAATTCTTTATTTAAGTAATGAATCTCCAGCCTGCTGATGGGATCTTCAAAGGCTCATCGTAAATCCCAGCGAAAACCGAGTACGGGTCGGAATGGGCGAGCGGCAGGAAGACGTTCTTCTCACCCAATTTCCGCAACACGTGGTTTGCGTCCGTTTCGAGGATTTAAAGGAAACCAAAACCGATCGCTAAAGTTCCAAAAAAAAGGTCATGTATGAGTGCTCCAGGAAAGATATTGTCCCCAGGGAAAACCTAGAAAAAGGCTGATTTTGTCTGATTGGATGGAGTGACCTGAATGACATCGGCGGGGAGACGGGCGAGAAATCTAAGAAGCAAAGGATCAGTTGTAAGGAGAATGTGTAACGGAGATTACTGTGGTTGAGAGTTTGATGATTGTTTTTTTCTTGTTTCTTACAGTGAACTTGGTGACGATTTGGATTCTATCCCAGAGGAAGTGCGGGCTCTCCAGATGCATCACTCTCTACTTGGTGGCCATGGCAGCGGCGGATCTGATGGTGGTCATTACCGACGTGATTTTGAATCGCATTGCTCAATATTACTTCCCAGATTCTTCCCTACGCATCACCCCTGTGTGCAGTTGTATCATTGTCGTGCTCTGTGCAGCGAGGGAGAGTTCTGTCTGGCTAACCGTCGCCTTCACTTTTGATCGGCTCATAGCCATTTGTTATCAGAAACTGAAAGCAGGATATTGCATTCCGAAAACGGCTACTTCGGTGATTGTAGCAGTGTGTCTACTGTCCTGTTTGAAGAACATTCCCTGGTATTTTTCATTTGAACCTGTCTATATCATTGACAACGTGCCATGGTTCTGCCAATCAAAGCCCGTGTTTTACACGTTACCTGCCTGGATTGGATATGCTTGGCTCCACCGAATCCTCACCCCATTCTTGCCCTTTTTCTTCCTTTTGCTCTTTAATGCTCTGATCGTCAGACACATTGTAGTGGCCAATATAGTTCGCAGGGGGCTGCTCTCCAATCACGGCGGGGCTCAGGTCGATCCAGAAGTGGAGAACCGAAGAAAATCCATGATTTTAATCTTCGCCATATCGGGCAGCTTCATCGTGTTATGGATGCCTTATGTCATTAATTTCTTGAATTATCGAATCAATAAAACTTATTATTACACAAGTCATTCTGATCCTGGATATATCCTACAACAGACAGCGTATATGTTTCAGCTTTCCAGCGCCTGTACCAACACCTGTATCTATGTGGTAACTCAGTCAAAATTCAGAGAGGAGTTGAAAAATATTGTCAGAACTCCGTTTACTCTAGTTGTTAAGTTACTCAAATAAACACAACTGATGTCACTTGAGAACTAACTTGCTCGCGTTGCTCGTCAATTACATTCGTCACCCAGCGATGTCAATCAGAGCACGTCATCATACCAACCGCAAACTCTGTCCCATTGTCTGTGAAGTGCCACGCATTGATGGATTGCTCTGTGATTATACTAATCAACATCAACACGTCTAATCTCACGTATATTGCCACTACACAGACACATTCAGTAATAACTTCAGATGCACTTCCACAACAGATCCCAAGCCTCCAGGAGATAAGCGTAAACAAACAGAAGATCATTCTCAAATATATTATTGAACTCCACAACAAACCCATCACTAAATTTCATGTGGAAGTTCGGGTAATGAGAATTAAAGTATAATGGAAATTCAGATTCAGTAAAAATCTTTTGCAGGTTGTCAACCGGCCACTGAGCGCAACAGGTGCTCTGGACAGATTTAGGGGTAATCGAATTCTGCATTGCTTCAACAAACCTGGGCAGAGTTTGGGATCTTTTTTTCAAACAATTTACCGCATTCACATTCTATCACAAGACTGATCACTGCGGCACTGGCGGTAAAGAATCCCATGAATGGAGTTTGCATCACCACGGCCAATCATTCAGTGTTATGGGGTGGGGAATCCGGGAGTCAGATCTCTGACTTACTCAAAAACCACTTCACTTTCCACAATAAGTCGAAAAGGAACTTGTGAGGAAAGGGATCCCTTTTGCGATATTCTGTTTAATTTCAAACTTCAAATGGATCATTCGCTCAAGTCGTAGAGCGAGTGAAGCTAATAACCTCACTCAGATATACGGTCCAAAAACGATTTTGCTCTCATAGAATGATAATTCTTTCAGCAATATCCCGACTCATCCGTTTTGCCCAAAGCTGAGATACACCAGATTCCTGAGTACTCTTTTCACACGTAGGTGCTCATAATAGTAAGCAAGGTGAGATAGTAGTAAGGCAGAATACTTACCGATAGATGAGGTAATCATGGGGTCATCAGGCCCAATGCCAATTCTCGTCAGCAAAGGCTGTGACACTAGGAAATCTTCTGGGAAAGAAACGAGAATGAGTGAATGAGTGGTCAGACGCCAAGTCGCCTGATGCACATGTGATCAGGGTCTGGCAATGCCTTGCTTTTAATGATCTCATCCTTGTTTTCAAATCCCTTCATGGCCACGCCACTCCCTATCTCTGTAACCTCCACCAGCCCTACAATCCCCCGAGAAATCTGCGCTCTTCCAATTCTGGGCCCATTCACATCACCGATTTCAGTCGCTCCACCATTGGCGGCCGTGTATTCAGCTGCCCAGGTGCTTAGATCTGGATTTCCCTCCCTAAACCTCTCCGCCTCTCTACCTCTCATTCCTCCTTTAAGACGCTCTTTAAAACCTACCACTTTGACCATGCTTTGATCACCTGTCCTTGTAGCTCCTTATGCGGCTCAATTTCAAATGTTGATTGATAATCGCTCCTGTGAAGCGCCTTGGGACGTTTTACTACGTTAAAGGCGCAATACAAATGCAAGTTGTTGTTGTTTCCCATATGAAAGGAAATACCTTTTAAAATGTGTAAACAGGTCCATTCTTGAGTATAACAATCAAGTATCCCCCAGTCACCTGTGCTGTAGGCTCCATGGTGTAATGGTGAGCAATGCGTTCTTTGTATTCCAAGGAATCCCAGTTCTAAATCTCGTGTTGGAACGTGAATCATTCCTGTGCTAGACGTTGGAAAATTTGGGAAAAATAAGTTAAAGGCCCCTGGAAGCTGGCACCTGCTGCTTCAATTTATGATCATTGAGCTGCTTGTCTGGATTTCAAATCATAAGGTCAGCCTATCTATCCTTTCCCAAATCAGCGGAAGTGCAAGTTGAATGCTGTACTGCACGACAGAATGGTGTTTGCTGAGATTACATTGAGTTCACAGCAATGAAGAAGACCATTAGGCACAACTGGTCTGTGCCCTCATTTCTGCTCCACACGAGCCTCCACTTCTTCTTTTAACCCGATCAACATATCCTTCTATTACTTTCTTTCTCATGTGTTCATCGAGCTACCCCCTAAATGCATTCATGCTATTTGCCTCACCTAATCATTGAGGTAGAGGGTTCCTCACTCACTGCGTAAACAACTTTCTCCTGATTTCTCTGTTGGAAAAATGAGTGAATATTTTTTAGGGCATCTAGTTCTGGACTCCCCTACAAGTGGAAACACTTTCTCTACGTCTAACCCATCAAACCCTTTCATTATTTTAACGACCTGTGTCAGATCTATTCTCAGAGAAAATGTCACCAGCCTATTCATCTTTTGCTGATAAGTATATCCACTCAGATCTGGTATCATCCTTGCAAATATTTTTTGCATCTTCGCCAATGCGTCTATCTCCTTGTTATAAAATGGAAAATATAACTGCAAGTGTGTTCTAACCAATGTTCTAGGCAAATACAACATAACTTCCCTGCTTATCAATTCCATCCCGCTAGAAATGAACCCCAGTGCTTGCTTTGCTTTTTTTTGTAGACATATTAAACCGTGTCACTACTTTTACTGATTTGTGAATGTGTACACCGAGATCGCTTTGCTTCTCTACACTATTAAGAAATATATTTTACAAGCAATATGTCGCCTCTTTATTCTTCCTACCAAAAATGTATAACCTGACACTGATCGATACAGAAATTCATTTGTCAATTACACGCCCATTCTGCAAGTTTATTAATATATTTTTCTATTTCGTCACATTGTTCCTTTGTGGTAATTAAACTCCCCAATTTGGTGTCGTCCACAAATTTTGAAATTGTACTTCCGATTCCTATGTCCAGATTGTTATTGTAAATTGCGAACAACAGTGGCCCCAGCACCAATCCTTGTGGAACTGCTTGGAGGGCACTATAGACCTCCAAACAGTCAGATGGAGATAGAAGAGCAAATATGTAGGTAAATTTCTGAGACGTGCCAAAATAGGGCAGTAATTGTAGGGGATTTTAACTTCCCTAATATTAACTGGGAAAAAATTAGTGTGAAAGATATAGAGGGAGCAGAATTCTTAAAATGCATTCAGAAGAACTTTTTTAACTAGTGCGTAGCAAGCCCAACAAGAGAGGGGGCGGTTCAGGATCTAGTTTTAGGGAATCAAGCTCGGCAGGTAGGAAGGTAATCAGTGGGAGAGCATATTGGTGGTAATGATCATAATTCAGTTAGAATTAGTGTAGTTATGGAAAAGGACAAGGATAGGCCAGGAATAAATGTTCTCAATTGGGGAAAAGATAATTTTACGATGCTGAGATGTGATTTAGCCAAAGTGGACTGGAGACAGAAACTTGAAAGTAAAGTGTCAGAGCAGTGGGATACATTAAAGGAGGAGATAGTGAGGGTTCAGTGAAAGTGCGTTCCCTTAAAAAAAGGGTAGGACTAACAAATCTGGAGCTCCCTGGATGTCAAGGGGCATGCAGGGTAGGATAAAGAATAAAAGGGAAGCTTATGACAGATAGCGGGGGCTCAGTACTGCAGAAAACCAAGAGGAGTATAGAAAGTGCAGGGGGGAAATAAAAAGGAAATTAGGAAAGCAAAGAGAGAGCATGAAAAAATATTGGCAAGTAAAATCAAGGTAACCCCAAACATGTTTTATAAATACATTAGGAGCAAGAGGATAATTAACGTAAGAGTAGGGCCATTAGGGGCCAAAAAGGTAATCTATGTGTGGAGGCGGCAGGCATGGGAAAGGTTCTTAATGAATACTTTGCGTCTGCTTTCAGAAAACTTCCTGTGTCCCTGACAATCATGTGTGCAGGAGGTGTATCCAGCTGCAGCTAATGACAGACCGCATTGCGGCGCTGGAGCTGCGGATGGATGCATACTGGAGCATTCGCGATGCTGAGAACATCGTGGATATCATGTTTAGGGAGTTGGTCACACCGCAGGTAAAGGGTGTACAGGCAGGAAGGGAATGGGTGACCACCAGGCAAAGTAATAGGTGCAGGCAGGTAGTGCAGGGGTCCCCTGTGGCCATCACCCTCTCAAACAGATATACCGCTTTGGATATTGTTGAGGGAGATGGCTTATCAGGGGAAGATAGCAGCAGCCAACTTCCTAGCACCATAGGTGGTTCTGCTGCACAGGATGGGAGGAAAAAGATTGGGAGAGCTATCGTGATAGGGGATTCTATTGTAAGGGGAATAGATAGGCAATTCTGCGGCAGCAAACGAGACTCCAGGATGGTATGTTGCCTCCCTGGTGCAAGGGTCAAGGATGTCTCAGAGCAGCTACAGAGCATTTTGGAAGGGGAGGGTGAACAGCCAGTTGTCGTGGTACATATAGGTACCAACGATATAGGTAAAAAACGGGATGAGGTCCTAAAAGCAGAATATAGGGAGTTAGGAGGTAAATTAAAAAAATAGGACCTCAAAGGTGGTAATCTCAGGATTGCTACCAGTGCCACGTGCTAGTCAGAGTAGAAATAGAAGGATATTTCAAATAAATACGTGGCTAGAGGAATGGTGCAAGGGAGAGGGATTCAAATTCCTGGGGCATTGGAACCGGTTCTGGGGGAGGTGGGACCAGTACAAACCGAACGGTCTACACCTGGGCAGGGCCGGGACCGATGTCCTCGGGGGAGTTTGCTGGTGCTCTGGGGGAGGGTTTAAACTAAAATAGCAGGGGGTTGGGAACCTGAGCAGGGAGACAGAGGAAAGGGAATCAAGGATAAAAGCAAAAGATAGGAAGGAGAAAAACTAAAGTTGCAGTCAGAGAAAACAACGGTTTAAATCAAACATGGCCACAGTAAATACTAATTCTAATAGGTCTAAGAGCGTTAAAAAAACAAGCCTGAAGGTTTTGTGTCTTAATGCAAGGAGCATTCGGAACAAGGTGGACGAATTAGCTGCGCAAATAGAGGTAAACGAATATGATTTGATTGGGATTACCGAAACATGGCTCCAGGGTGGCCAAGCCTGGGAACTTAATATCCAGGGATACTCAATATTCAGGAAAGATAGGCAAAAAGGAAAGGGAGGTGAGGTAGCATTGCTGGTTAAAGAGGGGATTAACACAATTGAAAGGAAGGATATTAGCTCTGATGATGTGGAGTCTGTATGGGTTGAACTGAAAAATAACAAGGGGCAGAAAACGTTAGTGGGAGTGATATATAGACCTCCAAACCGTAATGCGGAGGTTGGGGATGGCATTAAAAGGGAAATTAGAGAAGCGTGCAATAAGGGCACAGCAGTCATCATGGGTGACTTTAATCTACATATAGATTCGGCTAACCAAATTAGTAACAATACTATGGAGGAGGAATTCCTGGAGTGTTTACGGGATGGATTCCTGGACCAATATGTCGAGGAACCAACCAGAGATCAGGGCATCTTAGACTGGGTATTATGCAATGAGAAAGGATTAATTAGCAATCTTGTTGTGCGAGGCCCCTTTGGTCGGAGCGATCATAAAATGATAGAAGTCTTTATTAGGATGGAGAGTGAAGTAGTTGACTCAGAGACTAAGGTCCTGAATTTAAGTAAAGGAAACTACGATGGTATGAGGTGCGAGTTGGGTAGGATTGATTGGGGAATGTCACTCAAAGGGTTGACGGTGGAGAGGCAATGGCAAACATTGAAAGACCGCATGGACGAACTACAGAATTTGTTCATCCCAGTTTGGCATAAGAATAAAACAAAAAGGGTGACTCAACCATGGCTAACAAGGGAAATTAGGGATAGCATAAGATCCAAGGAGAGGGCATATAAATTGGCCAGAAAAAGCAGCAAACCTGTTGATTGGGAGCAGTTTAAGATTCAACAAAGGAGGACAAAGGGATTAATTAAGAAGGGGAAAATAGAATACGAGAGTAAGCTTGCAGTGAACATAAAAACTGACTGTAAAAGCTTTTATAGGTATGTGAAGAGAAAAAGATTAGTGAAATCAAGCATAGGTCCCTTGCAGTCAGAATCAGGGGAAGTTATAATGGGGAACAAAGAAATGTCAGGACAATTAAATACATATTTTGCTTTTGTCTTCAGAAAGGAGGACACAAATAACCTCCCAGAAATGTCGGGGAGCATAGGGTCTGATGAAAGGGAGGAACTGAAAGAAATCAGTATTTGTAGGGAAATGGTGTTAGGGAAATTGAAGGGATTGAAGGCTGATAAATCCCCAGGGCCTGATAATCTACATCCTAGGGTTATTAAGGAAGTGGCCCTAGAAATAGTAGATGCATTGCTGATCATCTTCCAACATTCGATGGAATCTGGAACAGTACCCATGGATTGGAGGGTAGCTAATGTTACCCCTCTATTCAAAAAGGGTGGTAGAGAGAAAACGGGGAATTACAGACCGGTAAGCCTGACATCGGTAGTGGGGAAAATGCTAGAGTCCATTATAAAAGATGTAATAGCTGAGCACTTGAAAAACAGTGACAGGATGGGACAAAGTCAACATGGATATACAAAAGGTAAATCATGCTTGACTAATCTATTGGAATTTTTTGAGGATGTAACTGGTAAAATAGATAAGGGAGAAGCAGTGGATGTGGTGTATTTGGACTTCCAAAGGGCTTTTGATAAGGTACCGCAGAAGAGATTAGCGTGTAAAGTTAAGGCACATGGGATTGGGGGCAAGGTATTGACTTGGAGAGAGAACTGGTTGTCAAACAGAAAGCAAAGAGTTGCAATAAACGGGTCTTTTTCCGAGTGGCAGGCAGTGACTGGTGGGGTACAGCAGGGATCGGTCCTTGGACCCCAGCTATTCACAATATATATTAATGATCTAGACAAGGGAACAAGATGTAATATCTCCAAGTTTGCAGACGACACAAAACTGGGTGGGCGTGTGTGCTGCGAGGAGGATGCCGAGAAACTCCAGGATGATTTGGACAGGTTGGATGATTGGGCAGAAGCGTGGCAGATGCAACATAAAGTGGATAAATGCGAGGTTATCCACTTTGGTGTCAAAAACAGAAAGGCAGATTATTATCTGAATGGCAATAGATTGGGAGAAGGGGAAGTGCAACGAGACCTGGGTGTCCTTGTGCACCAGTCGCTGAAGGTAAGCATGCAGGTGCAGCAGGCGGATAAGAAGGCAAATGGTATGTTGCCCTTCATAGCGAGAGAGTTTGAGTACAGGAACAAGGATGTCTTGCTGCAGTTGTACAGGGCCTTGGTGAGACCACACCTTGAGTACTGTGTGCAGTTTTGGTCGCCTTATCTGAGGAAGGATGTTCTTGCCATGGAAGGAGTTCAGCCAAGATTCACAAGGCTGATACTTGGGATGGCAGGAATGACGTATGAAGAAAGATTGGGTCGATTGGGCTTATACTCGCTGGAGTTTAGAAGAATGAGAGGGGATCTCATTGAAACTTATAAAATTCTGACAGGACAGGACAAACTGGATGCAGGAAGGATGTTCCCGATGGTCGGGGAGTCCAGAAACAGGGGTCACAGTCTAAGGATAAGGGGTAAGCCATTTAGGACAGAAATGAGGAGGAATTTCTTCACCCAGAGAGTGGTGAACCTTTGGAATTCTCTGCCACAGAAGGCAGTAGAGTCCAATTCATTAAATAGATTCAAGAAGGAGTTGGATATATTTCTTAAGGCTAAAGGGATCAAGGGATATGGGGAGAAAGCAGGGACAGGGTACTGAATTTGGATGATCAGCCATGATCGCGTTGAATGGCGGAGCAGGCTAGAGGGGCCGAATGGCCTACTTCTGCTGCTATCTTCTATGATTCTATGAAGAGAGGGACGATGCAGAAATCGCAATCAGGGAGGAGGAGTTTGAAATATTAGTTGAAATAAATATAGCGAAAGAGCAATAATTAAGGGGTTTAGCATTTTTAAGATGGATAAATCCCCAGGCCCGGATAAAATGTATCCCAGACTGTTAAGAGAATGAAGAGAGGATATAGCAGAGGCTCTGACCATCATTTTCCAATCCTCTCTGGCTACAGGTGTGGTGTTTGAGGATGCTAACGTGGTGCCGTTGTTTAAAAAGGGGAAAAGGAATAGACAGAGTAATTACAGGCCAGTCAGTCTAACCTGGGCGGTGGGAAAATTATTGGAATAAATTCTGATGGACAGGACAAATCTTCATTCAGAAAGACACGGATTAATCAGGGACAGTCAGCATGGATTTGTTAAGGGAAGGTCGTGTCTGATTAAATTGATTGAATTTTTTGAGGAGGTATCAAGGAGGGTCGATCAGGGTAGTGCGTTTGATATCGTCTATATGGATATTAGCCTTTGATAAGGTCCCGCATGGTAGACTGATCACGAACGTAAATGCCCATGGTATCCAAGGCAAAGTGGCAAGTTGGATCCAAAATTGGCTCAGAGGCAGGAAACAAAGGGTAATGGTCGAAAGGTGTTTTTGTGACTGGATGGCTCTTTCCAGTGGGGTTCCGCAGGGCTCAGTACCGGGTCCTTTGCTTCTTGTGGTATATATCAATGATTTAGACTTGAATGTAGGAAGTACGATTAAGAAGTTTGCAGATGATACAAAAATTGGCCGTGTAATTGATAATGAAGAAGAAAGCTGTAGACTGTAGGGATATATCAATTGACTGGTCAGGTGGGCAGAACAGTGGCAAATGGAATTCAATCCAGAGAAGTGTGGTAATGCATTTGCGGAGTGCTAACAAGGCAAGGGAATACACAATAAATGGTAGGACAATGAGAAGTGCAAAGGATATGAGGGACCTTGGAGTGCATGTACACAGATCCCTGAAGGTTCAGGACAGGTAGATAAGGTGTTTAAGAAGGCATACGGGATACCTGCCTTCCTTACATTGGATTACATAGGATATACTGCACAGAAACAGGCCATTCGGACCAACCGGACCACGCTGTCGTTTATGCTCTACACGAACCTCCTCCTGTCTTTCCTCATCTAACTCTATCAGCATAACCCTCTATTCCCTTCTCTCTCATATGCTTGGCTAGCCTCCCCTTAAATGCATCTAGGCTATTTACTTCAACCACTCCCTGTGGTAGTGAGTTACACATTCTCAACACTGTTTGGGTAAACAAAATTCTACTGAATTCCCTATTGGATTAATTGGTGACTGCCTTATATTGATGGTCTCTAGTTATGCTCTTCCGCACAAGTGGAAACGTTCACTCTCTATTCACTCTATCAATTTTTTTCATAATTATTAGCCGGTGCATAGGATATAAGAGCTGGGAGGTTATGCTTGAACTATATAAAACACTAGTTAGGCTGCAGCTAACATACTGCGTGCAGTTCTGGTCACCACATTATAGGAAGGATGTGATTGCACTGGAGAGGGTGCAGAGGAGATTTACGAGGATGTTGCCTGCGCTGGGGAATTTTAGCTATGAGGAAAGATTGGATAGGCTCGGCTTGTTTTCTTTGGAACAGAGGAGGCTAAGGAGAGAACTAATTAATGTGTATAAAATTATGAGGGGGCTAGATAGAGTGGATAGAAAGGATCTATTTCCCTTAGCAGAGGGGTCGATAACCAGGGGGCATAGAGTTAAAGTAATTTGTAGGAGGTTTAGAGGGGATTTGAGGACAAATTATAGATTTGAGGTGTTGCCAGGATGAGGGAGTTATTGGAGCAAGAGTAAAGGGTCACGTACTTGCTGGGAATCAGAGGTGGCAGTTCAGTGTCTTGTGCCCAATCAGACATTGGAGTAAGGAAAGGTGAGCTGTTCTGTCCAGCTGTATGTTTCAAACTGTAAGCTGAGCGCTGTATATCAACTTCTGTGATGTGGCAGATCGTGCTTCACCATTGCAAATGTTTACTGTTTCCTTCCCACAGGTGGACAACTGTCTTCGCACACATGGGATGAACAGTGCGGCGAGTCTGCGGCGGCAGAGGGCATTGGGGAAGGGGTTAGAGATGTAGTGCGAGCAGTAAGTGAGGCGGAGGACGAAGAATTTGTGAAGTGTCAGCAAGTGGAAGGGGCGGGTAAGGAGCTTATGTGAGCGGCCAGGCGAAGTGGGAAGCTTGACCATGATGAAACGCTGCACACCAACGCTCCATCTCCTGGCCCCGCTGGCTCTGTGCGAGGCACAGATGACTGTCGTTCCACAAACCTGATACGTCAGAGCAGGTGGGAAAAGCAGCAAGACATTTAGCACAACAGAATGATTTACAAACTCAGATTCAAAAAATTTAAGGATTGAGGCAAGAAATGCTTACACTTCATTGAAAGAAATTTGACACTCTAGCCTCTATCCGGGAGAGGCTTGATGTTATTGGGAGAAATATGTGCAATAAGTTGGACATAGGTCTGCAGAGCATCAATCAGTTTGGCGCAAATGCACAATGATGGGCAATGTTGATGAGGCGATTAATCAGGTTAACGAGTCTCTCATTAAACGATTACATTTGAAGACAGCAGGTTCGGCTGCCATTAATTGGACTCCCGCAGAACCCCCCTTGCCTGCTCCCAGCGCAGACACAGTGCAGCCCCACGAGACAGCAGCTCTGCCAATTATGTTGGAAGCAAATGTTGCCTTTCAGCAGCAGCAGCATCTCGGTCACGAGTCAACCGATGAAGGGCGAGAGATGGTACACAGGAGCATTTCAATTGGCATGATGGGGCTCCGATCACGGGGAAGGGGAAGCGCAGGAGACAGTAGGGTGCCACCTTTTGTACTATCCACCTCCTTCGACCCTCAGGCACGAATGCGAGTGGGCATATCTGTCAATTCTTTAATGTTTGCTGACTAATAGTGTATTTAAACTTTTCATTTCATAGGAAGAGTCTGTTGTCACGTTAAAGTTTTTTTAAAACATATTTTTATTAACAAGCAATTAGCATTGCAACTGTTTAAAAAGTAGAAACTAGATAATTTACACCTTGATGTAAAGACTTTATTGCACAAAAAATCCGAAAAAGTCACTTTAAACTATTTACATTTTTTAGCAACTAATTTTCAATGGCCCAAAAATTAGTGCCGCCACGCGAGAGTACGCACTGTGTACTCTCGCGTATTCTGTCTCCAATTGCCGGTTTTCTGCATGCACCGCGCATGCGCTGAAAACCGGCACTTGGTGAATGGAAAAGGGGGCGGTTCCTAAGTGAACCGCGTGCGCGCTACAGGCTGCGCGCATGCAGTGCACTTAGTGGTTTCAACGCACAGGTAAGCATGGAAGATTTTACACAAAAAAAAGGAGGAGTAAGACCCACTTTTAACAAGGTAAGTAGTGAATTAAGTATTATTTTGAATTTTTTTTAACAGGTATATCTTTTTTAGAGACTTTAAAGACAGGTAAGTTTATTTTTATGATAGCAAAATACTGCAGATGCTGGAAATCTGAAATAACAACAGAAAACGCTGGAAAAACTCAGCAGGCCAGGCAGCATCCGTGGAGAGAGAAAGAGAGTTAACGTTTCAGGTCGATGACCTTTCGTTTATTTTTATAACTTTTTAAAATTTTTAATTTTTTTCAAAAATTTAAATTTTTATTTAAAATGGTTAACTTATTTAACTATACTTATTTTATTAATGTGATGGTTTTTTAAAAAATTTAATTGAGGTTTAGCTGTTCTTTTGGGGGGCTATAGTATTCCTGGCTTTCACAGCACTGATGTGAAAGTTATGAATGGAAGATGGTGTGCTGCCATTGGCTCTAACTGAGTCACGTGATCCCACAGCTCGCACGAATTAACTACGCCTGCGGGATACGCAAGCCCAGCACAGCAGCTGTCCAGAACATCAAGTTCGTGCGAGCTGGAACTGAAAAAGCCAATGCGCAGTGAGAGATCGCGGGGAAGCCTTACCCTCACACGAAAGCTTTCTCACGAATTTTTGGGCCATTACAAATGTTTACAAAGTAGAAAATAACTAGCTAAAAATTTGTATTTAAAGACTGAGAACATCAAAAATTACATCAAATTTAATTGATTCTTCAATAAAAGTTCACTGTTTCACTTTAAATTCTGTGTGTTCTTTTCTGTGCCTTGCTGGGTGACGGGGAGTTAGGAAGCGACACTATCATCACCTCGCAAATGTGTTCGCTACTAACTGTTCCCTTGCAGCATTGCTCTCGGCAGCACTAGGCTTCTCCCTATCAGGCCTGGCCACAGGGACATCAATGTTGGCATCCTCCATGTCCTCCATTTCAGCAGGGAGCTTGTCTGCAGGGTTACGGGTCAACCGATCACGCAGAGCAACATTGTGAAAAGCACAACAGGCCACCACAATCCTTGACACTTTTAGAGGAGAGTATTGCAAAGTCCCTCCTGACTTGCCCAGGCACCGGGACCATGATTTCAGAACCGTGATTGTCCTCTCCACCACTTGCCGTGTGGACACTTGTGCACGGTTCTATCTCTCCTGTGCCTCATTATTGGTCCTGCGACATGGAGTCATCCGCCGCGGATTGAATGGGTTGCCCTTGTCGCCCAATATCCATGCGGATCCTGGAGGCAATTTGCCATATAAATCCGAGTGATGGTGGACGATGGAGTCATGAGCGCTTCCCCGGCGATCTGCTTTCACATTTGGGATCCTCAGTTGAGCATCACAGATGATCATTACATTTTATGAATTAATCCCCTTCCTGTTGATGTATGTCACAGGTGAATCAATTGGTGCCTTCAATGCAACATGGGCTCCATCGACGGCCCCAATCACTTTGGGGAAGCCAGCAATCCGATAAAATGCAAGGGCCCTCTCCTTTTGATGCGGAGTGGACAAGTCAAAGTCTAGGAATTATGAAGCCCTGTGGAAAAAGGCATTTTTGACCAGGTGAATGCAGACCCTCGTGGTGCTGTGGGCGATGTTTGAAATGTCACCGGTGCCTGACTGGAATGGCCCGCATGCAAAGAAGTTCAGTGCTGCGGTTACCTTCATGGACAGTGGCAAGGCAATACGGGTCTTCGAGCGTCTTTGAAGGCCATCCTTTAACACAACACATAGTCGGCCAATTGCCTCTTTATTAAAGCGTAGCCTCCTCACACACAACTCCTCTGACATCATCTCAACAGAGAGCCTCTCCCTGTACTCTAACTGGAGCGGGTAGTAGTTCCTCCTGATCATGGTTGCTCAATCTTGTTTGTTGTTCTCTGGCGTCATCGACTCTGTGAGCCAGAATCACACAAAGGTTTGGGGCAAATACGTCATGAAGCGAGTTTCTCCCTCACAAGTTTCTTCTTTAAATAGATTCAGTACATGTGGGGAAAATGGAAAGAGTTGCAAAAGTCATGTTAACAAAGTGAGTCGGTAGAAATTCAGGTTGGGCGTTGGTGGGAAACGGACGGTATCGTATCGGCCGCCCATCATACGCAGTGTCTGATAAATATCACCACCCGAGACGGATTGCTAGGACATTTAAATTTTTTACAAAGTCATACAGACAAGTTTTAAATAGCATTTAAAATTTAACATTTAAATCATTCATATATTCTGACGTAATTATATTAAACATTATTAAACGTGAAAAAAACATTTTTAATCAGTCATTTTCAAGTTTAAATAAAATGAAATCTAATTGAATAGAAAGTTTAGCTTAATCTCTAGATTAATCTCTTAATTTCCTAATCTCTTAATCTCTGGATTTTTGCCTGATCCACGTGCAAATTGGCACAGGGACAAAGAGATTCGAATGCTAAATTCGTGGCTCAAAATAGTGATGTGGGAGGAAGGGGTTTCATTTCATGGGCCACTGGCACCAGTACTGGGGAAAGAGGGAGCTGTTCCGGAGGGATTGGCTCAACTTAAAGCGGGCTGGGACCAGTGTCCTGCCAAATCGAAAACTAGGGCAGAAGATCGGGCTTTAAATTAATGAAGGGGGTGTCTGGGAGGATTCTGGAAAGGGTAAATTCAAAAGCAGTAAGAGAAATGTCAAGACTGTAGAGCAGAGTAGTGATCTGGGTAAAGATAAGCAGAGTGGGTCAGGAAGGGACAGAAAGATTAATAAAGGTGATAGAGCAGTAGTGACTAAAGTGACATCAGGGAAATGTAGAGAAAAAGTTAACACTAAAGATATTATATCTGAATGCACGAAACATTCACAACAATATAGAATAATTAACAGCGCCGAGAGAAATAAATGGGTTTGTTTTAATAGCCATTACCGAGACGTGGTTACAGAGTGACCAGGCTTGGGAACAAAATATTCCAGGATATTTGACTTTTAGAAGAGACAGCCGCAATGGAAAAGGAGCAGGGTTAGCCCTGATAATAATAGAGGGAATAAAGACAGAAGAGAGAAAGCAACTTGACTCTTAAAAACAAAATGTAGAATCAGTTTGGGTGTAGGTAAGAATCAGCAAGGGGGAGAAAATAATAGTGGGAGAAGTCTGTCGGCCCCCTAACAGTGGTTGAGGTGGCGGGCAGATTATAAATCAGGAAATTAGAGATGCATGTAACAAGGCTAATACAGTAATCATGGGGGACTTTAACTTTCATATAGACAGGGAAAACCAAATCTGCAGAAATATTGCAGAGGAAGAGTTCATGCAAAGCATTCAGGATAGTTATCTAGATCAGTATGTCAAGGAACCTACGAGGAAATTTGTTATTTTAGATCTAGTACTGTGCAATGAGAGAGGGTTAATTAATAACCTTGTACTAAAGGAGCATCTGGGGAGCAGTGTTCATGATATGATAGAATTTTCTGTTGAGTTTGAGAGTGATTTAGTTAAGCCCGAAAATAAGCGTCCTAAACCTGAACAAAGCAAACTAGGTAGGTATGAGAGACAAGTTGGCTAATGTCGGTTAAGAAACTAAGTTTAAAAGATAAGACAGTCGAAAAGCAATTGCAAACATTTAAAGAAATAAATCAAAATTCGCAACTTTTCATTGCCTTAAGGAGTAAAAACACCACGGGAAAATTGTCCAACTACAGCTAACAAGAGAAATTAAAGATAGGATTAGATTAAAGGATGAGGCTTATAATATTACCAAAAAGATTATTAAGGCTGAGGATTGGGAGGATTTTAGAATTTAGCAAAGGCAGACCAAGAAATTGATGAAGAAAGGGAAAATAGAATATAGAGTAAACTTCTGAGAGACATAAAAACAGATTGTAAAAGCTTCTTTTCGTATGTAATAAGGAAAATGCCAGCAAAAGAAAACGTGGGTCCCTTACAGGCTGAAATTTAAATGGGGAATAGGGAAATGGCAGACAAATTTTTTAAAAATATTGTTATGTCTGTTTTCACGGAGGAAGATGCAAAAACCTCGGGAAATAATGGAGTATCAAGGGTCCAGCGAGAAGCAGGTAATGAAAGAATGTAGTATTAGTAAAAAAAAGGTACTGGAGAAGTTAATGGAACTGAAAGCTTATAAATCCACTGGACCTGATGGCCCGCATCCTAGGGTTTTAAAAGAGGTGGAATATAAATCTAGTGGATATATTTGGCTGTCATCTTCCGAAATTCCACAGATTCTGGAACGGTTCCCGTGGTTTGGAATGTAGCATATGTAACCGCACTATTAAAGTAAAGAGGGAGAGAGAAAACTGGGAACTACAGACCAGTTAGCCAGACAATAGGAGTAGGGCAAACGCTAGAATCTATTATTAAGGACGTGGTAACAGGTCACTTACAAAAAATAATAGAATTGGAAAGAGTCAACACGAATTTCTGACAGGGAAATCATGTTTGACGAATCTGGTAGAGATTTTTGAGGTTTTAACTAGCAGAAGAGATAAGGTGGAACCAGTGGATGTGGTGTATTTGGATTTTCAGAAGGCATTCCATAAGGTGCCACACAAAAGGTTATTAAAAAAATTAGGGCTCATGGGATTGGGAATAAAATAATAGGGTGGTTTGAGGACTGGTTAACGGACTGAAAACAGAGAGTAGGAATAAACGGGTCATTTTTGGGTTGGCAGGCTGTAACTATTGGGGTACCGCAAGGATCAGCGCTTGGGCAACAGCTATTCACAATCTATATTCAAGCTTTAGATGAGGGCACGAAATGTAATATGTCCAAGTTCGCTGATGAGACAAATCGAGGTAGGAATGTAAGTTGTGAGGATGATGCAAAGAGGCTTCAAGGGAATATAGACAGGCTATGTGTTTGGGCAAGAACCGGGCAAATGGAATATAATGTGGAGAAATGTGAAGTTATCCACTTTGGTAGGGAAAATATAAAAGCAGTGTATTATTGCATGCTGAGAGATTGGGAAATGTTGGTACTCAGAGGGAATTGGAAGTCGTTTTACAAGAATCACTGAAAATTAAAATGCAGGTAGAGCAAGCAATTAGGAATGCAAATGGCATGTTGCCCTTTATTGCAAGAGGATTTGAGTATTAGCGTAAGGGCATCTTATTGCAAGTATATAGGGCCCTGGTGAGACCACCCCTGGCGTATTGTGTACAGTTTTGTTTTCCTTACCTGAGGAAGGATATACAGGCAATAGAGGGAGTGCAACGAAGGTTCACCAGACTGATCCTGGGATGGGGGGATTGACCAATGAAGGAGAGATTGAGTAGACTCGGCCTATGTACTCCACCGTTAAGAAGAATGAGAGGTGATCTCATTGAAACATACAAAATTCTTACATGGTTTGACAGGGTAGATGGAAGGACAGGAAGGATGTTTCCCCTGGCTGGGGAATCTCGAACCAGGTGTCATTCTCTCATAATAAGGAGACGGAAATTTAGGACTGAGACGAGGAGAAATTTCATCACTCAAAGCGTTGTGAATCTTTGGAATTCTGTACCCCAGAGGGCTGTGGAGTCTCAGTCGTTGAGTTTATTTAAGACAGAGATCGATAGATTTTTGTATATTAAGGGAATCAAGGGATATGCGGATAGTGCAGTAAAGTGGAGAGGAGCTAGAACAGCGTTTCCCAACCTGTGGTCCGCGGACCACCAGTGTTCCGCGAGGGTACTGCAGGTGGTCCGTGAAAAAAATAATTGTGATACTGTAATAATAATATCATCACGTGTACCTCGTATGTATCAAATGCGATATTACATTATTATTCGCAATGTAATATGCTTCACAAGCATCCTTGTGATTCTCTGAATTTCAATAGTGTGGGGGTGTGGCGCTTTTGCGTGACGTCAATGTGAATCGACGCGCTTAGATTCTAGAAAATTCGACGGTTAGAGCGCGGAACTCAAAAGATGGATCGGTGGCTTTTATCTGGCATGCGTAAGCGAACTCTACTATGGTCAAAATGAGAGTGAGACATCAGCAAATGAAACTCAGCACAACAAAAGTAAGTGAAAAGTGAGGAGAAAATACAGCAGTGAATACTTAAAACTGGGATTTACTTACACTGGAACTGAGAACGAACCGTTACCAGTATGTGTCCTGTGCTATGATGTTCTGTCGAATGAAAGCCTAAAGCCCGCTAATCTTCGCCATCATCTTGAGACTAAGCATGGAGAATACGTGTCCAAGCCAATTGGATTTTTTTACAACCAGCTCAAAGAATTTCAACACAGCAAGACAATTATGGAATGCACATCTAAAGGCAGTGATAATGCTAAGGCGGTGGAGGATTCGTACCGGGTAGCTAGGCTCATAGCAAAGACAGGGAAGCCGCACAGAATTGGGGAGGAGTTGATATTGCCAGCCGCTAAGGAGCTGGTGGCTATTATGCTGGGAGAGGGGGCCTGCAAGCAAATTAACATGATTTCATTGTCGGATAACACAGTTCAACGCAGAATTGATGAGATGGCACAGGACTTGTGTGATCAGCTAATAGCGAGAATGCAAGCGAGTCGTTTTTATGCACTTCAAATGGATGAATCAACGGACATTGCAAACCTTTCAAACCTGATCACCGATGTAAGTATGAACACAATGGAGTGATACATGAGCACTTTCTCATTTGTAAATCGTTGCCCACACGCTCAACTGCAGAGGCTATTTTTGGAATGTTGAACAGTTTAATTTTTGAAAATGGGATTGATTTATCAAAATGTGTCGGACTTGGCACAGATGGGGCCACTGCGATGTTAGGCAAACACAGTGGGGTTGTTGCACGTGTAAGAGCAGTGGGTCAGCTAGCATCATCCATTCACTGCAGCATCCATAGGGAGGCGTTAGCTGCAAAGAAAATGCCTGCTGATCTCAAGACCGTTTTGGAGGAAGCCGTTAAAATAGTTAATTATATCAAGGCCCGTCCACTGAATTCGCAGATATTTGCAGCTATTTGTGACAAGATGGGCAGAGATCACCTTCAACTACTTCTGCAAACCAAGTTCTGCTGTCTGTCCCGAGGAAAGGTACTCACTCGTCTTTTAGAGTTGCATGATGAGGTGAGAATGTTTTTACTGACTCAAAGTTTGAACTTTCATATCACTTCGGTAATTTTCAGTGGCTTGCCAAATTGGCTTATATGGCAGATATTTTCGATCACTTGAATGTTCTCAATCTGCGACTTTAGGGAAAATCAGTGACATTCTTTCATGTGCAGGACAAAATAGAAGCGATGATCAAGAAAATAGAGATGTGGACCAAACGACTTGAGCAGTCAAATAACGACTCGTTTGCAAATCTGTCTGATTTTTTGGTCACGGCAGAGATGCAGCTTCCAAACAGTGTGAAACATATCATCAGAGAGCACCTCCAAAGTTTGAAAATAAACCTACGTGAGTACTTCCCTGTGCCCGACACAAAATTCAACTGGAGACGAAATCCCTTGGCAATCCTTGATGATGATATCCTCGCAAGCCTGACATCGAATAAGCAAGACAGCCTTGTGGAACTGTCCTGTGACAGTGCTTTCAAGCAGGAATTTTCTCGGTAATACCTGACTGACTTTTGCCTTAAAGCTGCTTCGGAAGATCCAGCACTTTCCCACAACCAACCTTTGCGAAACTGGATTTTCTGCGCTTATTGCTTTGAAGACCAAATGTCGGAATAAACTTCACGTTGAACCAGATCACCGATTGAGACTGTCATCGCTGGAACCTGACATCCAGCGTTTGACATCTGCAAAACAACATCAGCCTTCTCATTAGGTAAGTGTTATCTTTTCCCCACTGGTAGGCCTACTGCAGGTAAATGTGCTGTGACGAGTGCAATGTATTTGTGAGTGAGCACAATAAATGATTAGAAACTGCTGCATTTTTAATACCTGTTGATATATAAGTTTGACTCCCGTCAGCCATAGGCGATGTTAAAAATGTTTTAAACTGCTAGTGGTCCGCAAAAGCTTTTGATGACGATGTAGTGGTCCGCATAAAGGAAAAGGTTGGGAACCGCTGAGCTGGAAGATCAGCCATGATCTTATTCAATGTCGGAGCATGCTCGAGGGGCCGATTGGCCTACTTCTGCTCCTACTGCTTATGTTCATATATTCTTATGAAACCGGTAGTACTAGGGTCTATCGGTAAATCAGTGCTGGTTAGTGAGATGGAGGGGTAGTGGAATGGATAGCACGAGGGTCGGTAGATGAATTGATGTATCTTATTGAGGTGAACGCATGTAAAGGAAATAATGTTAGGCGAGGCACTGCTGTTCAGAATTATGAAGGTATGTTGAAGTGACTTGTACTGCACCCGCAGGTACTTGCAGAGGATTACATAGGATATAGAGCACAGAAATAGGCCATTCGGCACAAACAGTCTGTGCCGGCGCTTAAGTTCCACTCGACCCTTCTTCCGTCTTTCCCCATCTAACTCTATCAGCACGCCCCTCCATTCCCTACTCCCTCATATGCTTGTCTAGCCTTCCCTTAAATGCATCTATACTATTCGCTTCGACCACTCCCTATGATAGCTAGTTCCACATTCTTACCACTCTCTGAGTAAATAAGATTTTTGCTGAATTCTCTATTTGATTTCTTGGTGTATATCTTATACTGATGGCTACTAATTTGCTCTTCCCCGCAAGTGGAAACAAAATCGCTTTGTCTACTCCCTGAAAACCTTTCACAACCTTGAATACCTGTATTAGGTCACCCCTCAGCCTTCTCTTTTCAAGAGAAAAGAGACGCAGCCTGTTCATCCTTTCCTGAAAGGTGTAACCTCGCATTTCTGGTATCATCCTTGTAAATATTTTTTGCACCTTCTCTAGTTCCTCCATATCCTTTTTATAATATGGCGACCATTACTGTCCACACTTCCCCAACTTTGGTCTAGCAAAGGCTCGATACAAGTTTAGTATAACTTCTTTATTTTTCGATTCTATACATCTAGAATTAAACCAAAGGGCTTGCTTATTTATGGCCTTACAAATCTGCATCGCTTCTTTTAGTGATTTTTATATTTCTACTCCGAGATCCCGTTGCTCTTCCACCCGATTTAGATACATATTTTCCAAGTAACATGTGACCTCCTTATTGTTCTTACCGAAATGTAGTACCTCATATTTATCTGTGTTGAAATTAATTTGCCACTACCTCAGAGCTCAGTGACGCGGTCAAGTTGTGGTCATATAATTAATCAAAGAACTGATTCACCACGGCCAAAGTAAGAAATGTACGAGCAGCGTGGGAAAGGCGAGTGTTGGTCGTTCAGGGTAAGAAGTGAGAAGACAGAGAGCGGTAGAGCGTGGAATCTGCAACTAGGCAATATCACTAGTTAGGAATTGGCTAAAGGTGAGTCACGCTTGTTGAGATAGTCTCGGTCGAATATCGATAAAGCCCCGAAATTTGGCGGTGGGATGGTGGAATACAAAGATTTGATGTGCTGATCTCAATTCCCTCTCCCTTTTAAATGAACAGAAATATTATCCTTTTATTTTAAATTGTAGAAGTGCCTACACTACAACAGTGACTACATTTTCTTTCTTTCATGCTTTTTTCTTGTATTTCTTTCTTTTTTTTATTTCTCTCCCTTTCCTTCTTTCTGCGTAATATAAAGATTCTGACTGGTATCAGTAACTGGAATAGAAGTGTCCGGTGGACTATTGATTTCATTAAAAAGGCACGTCAAGAATTAATGGTCAGACTATGGGTTATGAAATCCTAAAATCAAAGCGAAATACTGCAGATGCTGGAAATCTGATCTAAAAGCAGAACATGCTGGAAACACTCAGCAGATCAGAGAAGATCTGTGGTAATTGCACAGCAGGGACTGGAAGGAGTGGTAAATATAGGGAACAATATTATATAAATTCATATGTTCTGTATTAATCGTGCCCCTCTAAAAGCGGGCATGTTTGATCGTCTTTTTGATTGATGATACTGGAGCATCCCATTGTTTTATTAATGAAATGTCACCTGTGGAAATTCTTGTTAGGATTATGAGACTTGTCTCAGTGTATGAAGGTGCAGCATTTATCCTGGTCTTCGGGGCTTTATCTAATTGGAAATTCCGCTGTTGTTGTTAAAAGTCTTGTAGTGAAAATTGTTGACATCATCTATTTGTTCAGTGACTGTAATTAAACCCAGTCAGCAGGGAAACCGATTTCTGACCGGATTAATTCTCTCTCCTATAAATAAGTGGAATCTTCACAATGTTTCAGTCGGAGAATTGCTCCGCGCACCACCACCAACCATCGAATCATCGATTCTAACCTAAAGGCGTAAAATGTCTCTTGGTTTTCTAATCAAGCTCAAGATTCTATGGGCGATAAATGATGTACAAAAGATTTACTATCCCATCCTGGCTGCGGTCGGTGTCCCGGGTAAGTTACTACCTGCAGCTGGTACTTCAGGAACTGGAGATTAACAGTATGTGGCATCTTCGTCCGTGTGTCCAGCTTTTTATTTTATTAATTTCCACACATTGCAACAGTGAATACACTTCAATAATACTTTGTTGGCGGTAAAGTGTTTCGGGGTAACCTGACGTCATGAAAGATGCTGTACGAATGCAAGTTCTTTCTTTCATTCTGTCTCACGCTCTTTCTCCCTTGTGTGTGTTTGTATATCAATGATTTAGATTCAATGTATGGGACATGATGAAGAAGTTTCCAGATGATACAAAAATTGGACCTGTGGTTGATAGTGAGGAAGAAAGCTGTAGACTGCACGAAGATATCAACGGCCATTCAGGCGAGCGGAAATTGGCAAATGGAATTCAATACCGTGAAGTGTGAGGTACTGGATTTGGGGAGGGCTCACAAGGCAATGGAATACAAAATAAATGGTAGGATACTGAACATTGTAGAGGAACATAAGAACATTGGACTGCAGGTCCACAGACCCCTGAAGTTAGCAGAAGAGGTCGATAAGCTATTTAAGAAGGCATATGGAATACATTCCTTTATTAGCCAAGACATAGAATATAAGAGCAGGGAGATTCAGCTTGAAATCTATTAAACATTAGTTTGTCCACAGCTAGAGCACTGCTTACAGTTATGTGCAACACATTACTGGAAAGATGTGATTGCACTGGACAGGCTACAGAGAAGATTTGAGAGGATGTTGCCAGGCCTGGAGAATTTTAGCAATGAGTAAAGATTACAATGGCTTGGGTTGTTTTCTTTGGAACAGAGGAGGCTGAGGGGAGACATAATTGAGTTGTATAAAATTATGAGTGTCCTAGATAGAGTGTATTGGAAGGATCTATTTCCCAGAGAACAGTATCTAGTGCCCTCACTGTATTGTTCCCTACCACAAAACGTGCCTCTTCACTCCCCCACTTTCACGGCCTCCTGTATCACGGTGAAGGGGTCAGTTTGCTCATCCACCCTGCAGACTTTGCCCTCATTCACACAGGCAACAAGAACCTCGTACGTGTTGGATACGTGCAAAGGCCGAGGTTCCTCCAGCACTGCACCTGAGTCGAATTCACAGCCTCCTGTCCCTGACCACTCACCAGACGTGTACCACTACATAACCCAAGGGGTGAGACTGCCTCAAGGATCAAAGTGTCCAAGTAACTCTCCCCCTCCCTGATGCCCCACAATGTCTGCACCTCGGAGACTAGCTCAAAAAATCTTAGCTGAAATTCCTCGAGATGCCGACATTTATTGCATAAATGTTCGTCCGGGATTGCGATGCTCTCCACAAACTCACACATGCTGCAGTTGTTGCACACCACCGGCAACACCATCCATATATATCCTTATTTATTTATTTAATTTTTTAAAGTTTATGTATTTAATTAATTTAGTTTTTAGTTTTGTCTTTAACTAATTACAAGTTCTAGTTTAATTTACAGGTAGATTGACTTAACTATTTACCTGTAACACAAAGCACTACAAGTATTGTTGGTTAAAGCAACAACTCGTTCCCCCTCTGCTCTGAAGTCCCATTCTCTCCAAATTCCCAACTTTAACACGCTGTTTAGAAGCACTCCGTTTAAGACCATTCTGTCCAGAACACTCTGAAAACCTACTCCATTAACTTACTTGAAACAAATCAAAGTACTGTATGTTCTCAGTTTTCGTTGAATAATTTCAATGTTTTCCTCTTGCTTACAGTTAACGTGGTGACGATTGCGATCCTGTCTCGGGGAAAGTGCGGTCTCTCCAAATGTGTCACTCACTACCTGGTGGCCATGGCATCGGCAGATCTAATGGTTGTGATCATCGATCTGATACTAAGGCAGATACCTATTGTTTATCGCGAACTATTCATGTTTGTACGGTACCTTAGAATATGTAATATTCATGCCATTCTACTTCATGACGCTACAGACTTTTCTGTCTGGTTCACGGTAACTTTCACCTTCGATCGATTTGTGGCCATTTGTTGCCAGAAGCTGAAATCTAAATATTGCACCGAGAAAACGGCGGCTGTTGTTTTAGGAACAGTGACTCTGCTGAGCTGTTTGAAGAAAATTTTCTGGTACTTCCTGTATACAGGTGAATATTTTCTTTCTAGCGATCCCTGGTTTTGCCTCGAGCCAATCAGTGTACATCACTCGCTGGCCTGGGCCATCGTTGAATTAATGCATTATATTTTAACGCCATTTGTTCCATTTATTTTGATTCTACTGTTCAATGCATTGACGGTGAAACACATTTTAGTGGCCAGCAGAGCCCGCAGCAGACTCCGGGGTCAGAGCAGTGGCGAGAGTCCCAGTGACCCGGAGATGGAGAGCCGAAGGAAATCCATGATTGTACTCTTTGTTGTATCGGGGAATTTCATACTACTGTGGGTGGTGTTCATGTTTTGTTCTATATGGAGACGATTGGATTTTTTGGGATATTCTGTTTCTCTGCACAAATTTGTAACGGAAATCGGATTCATGCTCCAGCTCCTGAGTTGCTGCACGAACACTTTTATTTATGCAGTGACCCAGAGGAAATTCAGAGAGGAACTGAGGAATGGAGTGAAATATCCCATTGCAATGATGATCAAATTAATTCGATGAAATGACCTAACACTATCTAACATTATTATGTAGTTTTGTTTGAAATTCTGTAGAATCCATTATCGGTCTCCTTTAATTCTTTGGCTTGGATTTTGTGTTGTTGATTTTGGTGAAACTGTCAGTTTTGAAGATCCCATAAATACCGAGTTACAATCAAAATAACATTGAGAAAGCTAGTTTTCTCCACAGAAATTGCAAGATCTTTCTGTGTAGCAGCGATCACCATTCCTTAGTCACTGACTGCAAATTCCGGGCCTTTATAATTTCTAAAGCATTTCACAATCTGATTCCAACATCAAAGTAAGTTAATGTCTTAGTCCAGGAAGGTGTCGCCATTTTTCCAAGTGTGTGACCCAGACATGAGTTATTTAGACAGGCGCTTTTAGCACCATCCCTGGTCCCGGTACAGGACATTCCCGGGTCCCGCTGCAGCACACTCACGTCTCAGGTTAAAGCACACCCCTGGACGCAGTCCATTATATTGCCAGGTCTCAGTACAGCAGACTCTCGGATCCTGTTCGAGAACATTCCTGGCCCCAGTACAGCACTCTCCAGGGTCCCGATACAGCACATTCCCGGACGCTCGGATTCCACATCCGGTAAAATCAGGTGGCCAGACCGCTTAACGTGGCTGAGTGATTTAACTGAAACGGAATAGACACCTGCAGCAGCCCCAGTTCATCACTGTTTGTAGTTTTTGATCAGGGTTATACTTTATATGAATCCATTGTGGTGTATCGATTAAACCATATTATGGAATATTGTTAAATTCTCATCAATATAAAACACCCTGGGTCATTCATTCCGCCATCTATGTTGTTATTTGTGCCGAAGCTGTTGGAATCAATTGTCCAGCAAGACTTTACCCTCTGTTAATTTAATCCAGCTGTGGTTTTAAGAGGTGTGTCCAATGCGTTAATACTCGGAATTTAAAATTGGTTCAAAATGGTTTGTTCAATGCGTTAATATCCGTTGTTATAAATCGATTAATATCCGGTGTGTTAAATGGGTCAATACCCGTCTCACAATAGACTGTGGAATGTTAATCTGACAGCTTCAAGATTCATATAATAATTCCACAGAAAGTCATTCACAGGTTTAGAAGCGTAACCTGTCCTTGTATTTTCCATAATCCTGGTCTTCTCGACCGAGTCGTACAACGACAACAATAACACACAATTTCTGATGAAATGTCATCGATCTGGAACATTAACTCTGTTTCACTTTCCACAGTTGTGACCTGACCTGCTGAGTATTTCCGGTATTTTCTGCTTTTATTTTAGATTTCCAGCACGTGCAGTTTTTTGCTTTTGATCAATAATAACGACTTGCATTTCTGTGGCGCCTTTAGCACAGTAAAACGACGCAATGCGCTTCACAGGAGCGTCATCAGACACAATCAGACACCAGGGAGGTATTAGTACAGGTGGCAAATGGATGGTGGAATAGGTAGATTTTAAGGAGTGTCTTGAAGCTGGAGTGAAAGGTAGAGAGGCGGAGAGTTTTAGGAAGGGAATTCCAGAGCTTAGGGCCTAGGCAGCTGAAGGCACGGCCTCAATGCTGGAGCGATGGAAATCAGGGGCATGCAAGCGGCCAGAACTGAAGGAGTTCAGAGTTCCTGGAGGGTTGACTTCTGGAGGAGGTTACAGAGATTGCGCGGGGCGAGGATATGGAGCGATTTCAATAGAGGAATGAGACTTTTTAAATCGTGGCATTGCTGAAACGGCAGCTAATGCAGGTCAGCGAACACGGAGGTGATGTGTGAATGGGACTAAGTGCGAATTACGATACAAGGAGCAGAGGTATGGATGAGCTCAAGTTGCGATTGTACAAGTTGGGAGGCCGACCATGAGCGCATTGCAATAGTCTAGTCTAGAGGTAACAGGGGCACGGATGACGGTGTCAGAAGCAGATCTGCTGAGGCACGGTCGGAGATGGGCAATGTTACTGAGGTGGAAGTAGGCAGTCTTGGTGATGGAGAGGATATGGGGTCGGAAATTCATCACATGGTCAAATAGGGCGCCAGGTTTGCAAATGGTCTGGTAAAGTCTCCTATTATCTCTATCATATATGTCATGCACCTTCCAGTAATTTTCTTGCAAACGTGCTCCACAATCTACATCCCACTATTTGTTGCCCTATAAAATACACCAAGCAGCGTAATAGCTTCTCTATTGTTCCTTAACTCCAACCAAATGTTCTGTATTTGATCCCTCTCGGGCATTTAAGCACTAAAATACTTCCCTTAAACAAATCTGCAACAACTTCTCATTTATTCCTTGCCTTTCTTTCTTGGACACCCTGTACCCAGGAATATTAAGCATCCAATACACTTTTCAGGTCTCGTAATCGCCACCACATTATATTCGCATGTTGCTATTTCCGCTTGCAGCTCACCAACCTTATCAAGAAAACTTCGTGCATTTAAACACATGCGCTCAAAACCTAGCTTAGACCTCTTTGTATTTTCTATGATCTCACCTAATTCTGTATTACTTCTAAGTGTAAGTATCTCTCCCAGCCCTCTGTGCACTTTGATTCTATATTTTGATAATACATCTTGCTGCCCAACCCACTGCCGAATTAGTTTAAACCCTCCGCCTCGCACTAGTTATCCTTCCCGCGAGGATATTGGTCCCAGCTCACTTGAGGTGCAAGCCATCCAACCTGAACAGCTCCCTCCTGCCACAGAACTGGTCGCAATGTCGCAGGAATCTGAAGCCCCCCCTGGTGCTTCTTCTGCTTCTTAGGCAGTCCCTTTGAACCGAGGATGACTTGCTTCCACATTAAAAATGAGTTCGCAGCTAACTGATGAGTCCAATGCAGGACCTACAGTCTCTGTCACAGGTGGGGCAGACGGTGGTTGAAGGGGCGGGTGGGTGGGGTGCTTGGGTTGACGTGCGCTCCTTGCGCTGCCTGCGCTTGGCTTCCGCTTGGTTCTGACGAAGAGACTCGAGGTGTTCTGCGCCTTCCCGGATGCTTCTCCTCCACTTTGTGCCATCTTGGGCCAGGGATTCCCAGGTTTCGGTGGTGTGTTACACTTTTTCAAGGAAGATTTGAGGGCGTCCTTGAAGCGTTTCCTCTGCTCACCTGGTGCTCTCTTGCCGTGCCGGAGCTCCGAGTAGAGCGCTTGTTTTGGGAGTATTGTATCGGGCATGCAGAAAATATGACCAGTCCATCGGAGCTGATCGAGCGTGGTCAAAGCTTCGATGCTTGGGATGATGGCCTGAGCGAGGACACTGACGTTGGTGCGCCTATCCTGCCAATCGATTTGCAGCATCTTGCGGAGGCAGCATTGATGGTAGCTCTCCAGTGCTTTGGGGTGCCTGCCATGGTCCATGTCTCTGAGGCATACAGCAGGGCGGGTATCACTGCTGCTCTGTCGACCATGAGCTTAGTGCCGGGTTTGAGGTCCTGCCCTTCAAACACTCACTTCCTCAGGCGGCCGAAGGTTGCACTGGCACACGGAAGTCGGTGTTGGACTTCGTCATCGACGTCTGCCCTTGTTTACAGTAGGCTCCCGAGGTATGGAAAGTGGTCCACGTTGTCCAAGGCCTTGTCGTGGAATTTGGTAATCGGGGGGCAGTACTGTGTGGCAGGGGCAGGTTGGTAGAGCACCTTTGTCTTACGGATGTTTAGTATCAGGCCCATGCTCTCGTATGCTTCGGTGAAGGTGTTGACGAAGATTTGGAGTTCGACCTCAGAGTGAGCGCAGAGACAAGCGTCGTCTGCATACAGTAATTCGACGACAGAGGATGGGACGACCTTGGATCTGGACTGGAGGCGACGGAGGTTGAACAGTTTCCCGTTTGTTCTGTAAATTAGCTCCACTCACAGTGGGGAGCTTATTGAGGTTGAGATGAAGCATTGCAGCAAGGAAGAGCGAGAAGAGCGTTGGTGCGATGACACAGCCTTGCTTGAACCCGGTTCGTACGTGAATTGGGTGTATGGTGGAACCGTTGGTCAGGATCACGGCTTGCATGTCGTCGTGAAGCAGGCGGATGATAGTGACAAACTTTTGAGGGCAGCCGTATTTGAGGAGGACACTCCATAATCCCTCACGGTTGACAGTGTCGAAGGCGTTTGTGAGATCAAAGAAGGCCATGTACAGAGGTTGGTGCTGTTCCCTGCATTTCTCTTGTAATTGAGGTGCAGTGAAGATCATGTCCATTGTGCCCCTCAGAGGGCGGATTCCATATTGCGACTCTAGGAGAAACTCTTCGGCCACTAGGAGAATGCGATTGAGGAGGATTCTTGCGATGACTTTCCCTGTGGCAGACAAGCAGGGAAACTCCTCTATAATTACCGCCAACGGACTTGTCACCTTTCTTGAAGATGGTCACAATTACGGCATTTCTGAGATCCCCTGGCATGCTCTCCTCCTTCCAGATAAGATAAATTAGTTTATGAATTCACGCCAGTAGTGCTTCTCCGCCATGCTTTAGTGCCTTGGCAGGGATTCCATCTGCTCCTGTGGCCTTGTTGTTCTTAAGTTGTCGGATGGCCTTTTCAACCTCATGTCGAGCTGAGGTTGTGCTGAGATGGTGGCGGGTAGCATGCTGTGGGGTGGAGTTGAGGACACTCGCGTCGAAGACAGAGTCTCGGTTAAGGAGATCTTCGAAGTGCTCCTTCCAGAGGGCACTGACTGCCTCTCTGTCCTTGATGAGTACCTCTCCGTTCTTGGCCCGCAGTGGGGTAGGGCCTTGGGTGCTTTGGCCACAGATGGTCTTGAATGCGCTAAAGAATCCATGCACATCGTGGTTGTCGGATAGCTGCTGGATCTCATGCGCTTTCTCCACACACCACCCGTTCTTTAGGTCGCGAGTTTTTGTTGGACCTCGGCCTTCAGGCGTCTGTAGAGCTGCTTTCTTGCTCTCGAGTTCTGTTGCTGTTTCCAGATCAAGAATGCATTGCGCTTGCGGCTTATTAGCTCCTGGATCTCCTGGTCATTCTCGTCGAACCAGTCTTGGTGTTTCCTGGTCGAGTGACCGAGCGTCTCTTCACAGGTGCGGATTATGGAGGCCTTGAGTGCAGACCAGGCGCTTTGGGTACTCTGTGTCTCTGCATCACTGGGAGTCGTCAGGTTGTTTGTGAGGCACAGGCTGAATTAGGCTTTCTCAGCGGGGTCTTTGAGTGCACAAGTGTTGATTTTCCTGCGGCATTGTTTCTGTTGCCGCCGCTGTTTTGGGGCTTAATTGATGGAGATCGTATCTGTAGCCACGTATCTGTAGCCGCGCTTCAACCTGCCATATCCCCTATCACTAATCGCACTGGTGCGTGGCGCTGCGAGTAATCCAGAGATTTTGACCTTTGAGATCTGACTATTTAACTTCCTCCCTAGCTCCTTAAACTCTGATTCTAGGACGTCAACCCTCTTCTTCCCTAGGTCATTGGTCTAGACATGGAGCACAACTTCCAGCCCTTCCATTACACCGCACAACCCCCACCCCTCACAGAATGTTCTGCAGCTTCTCCGTGATATCGCTTCCCCTGACAACAGCGAGGCAACGTATCACATGGGTCTCACGCCGATGGTAGCAGAACCACCTATCTGTCCCCCTGATTATCGAATCCCCAATTACTGCTGCAATTACAGTTTCGATACCTTCGCGTGCAGTCCTTTGCCTAACGGTGCCAGAATCCCGGCTGCACTCTTTCGATGGGTTGCAAACCTCACTAGTTTTCAAACTGGGGACAAATATGGGAAATTCCTCTCCGACAAGCCTGAACGATCGAAACTTACACATGAGATGATTCTGGCCCTGATAATTTCTTGAAGTACCTCCCTTTTGTTAGAGTTGATCTTCGCCCCATCCAGAAAAAGGTCTAGCTCTCACTTGAAGGATTTCGGCAAATCGGCGTCCAACACATGAGATGGCAGCCTGATCTGGAGCTCGACTATTCTCTGGGAAAAGGCCAACCTCCTGATATCTAATCTAGATCTGGCCTTTCACAACATAAAATTGGGACCCTTGTTCCTCCCTAACCTATTTAATTAGAAAAACTATCAACTGGAAGACAATCTGTTCCCTTTATTATCTTAGAAAGCTCAATCAGACCACCCCTAAGTCTACGCTCTCTAATGTCTACAATCCCAACTCTTTTAGCCTATCTTGATAACTAAGATGCTGCAAACGAGAAACTAGTCTAGTGGCTATTCGCTGCACCCTTTCCAAAGCCTCATTTTCACCCACCATATGAGGAGACCAAAACAGACACAGTACTCCAAGTTAGGCCTGACCATGGTTTGTACATGGAAAAAATGGTATGTATCGCCTCATAATCAATTGTCCTATGACTGCAGCCGCAAACTTTATTTGATATTGCAATCACTTCACGGCATTGCCCATGAACATTAAGAGATGCATTCACTGGAACCCCCAGATCTCTTGCTTGCTCCACTTGCTTTAATGCTTTTCATAGAAACATAGAATCATAGAAGATAGGCGCAGCAGTAGGCCATTCAGCCCCTTGAGCATGCTCCACCATTCAATGCGATCATGGCTGATCATCCAAATTCAGTACCCTGTCCCTGCTTTCTCCCCATATCCCTTGATGCTGTAGCCTTAAGAAATATATCTATCTCCTTCTTGAATATATTTAATGAATTGGACTCAACTGTCTTCTGTGGTAGAGAATTCCACAGGTTCACCACTATCTGGGTGAAGAATTTCTTCCTCATCTCTTAACCGCCTGCTGCACCTGCATGCTTACCTTCAGCGACTGATGCACAAGGACACCCAGGTCTCGTTGCACTTCCCCTTCTCCCAATCTATTGCCATTCAGATAATAATCTGCCTTTCTGTTTTTGACACCAAAGTGTACAACCTCGCATTTACCCACGTTATAATGCATCTGCCGCCCTTCTGTTCAATCACCCAACCTATCCAATTCATCCTGGAGTTTCTCAGCTTCCTCCTCGCAGCACACACGCCCACCCAGTTTTGTGTCGTCTGCAAACTTGGAGATATTACATCTAGTTCCCTTGTCTAGATCATTAATATATATTGTGAATAGCTGGGGTCCAAAGACCGATCCCTGCGGTACCCCACTAGTCACTGCCTGCCACTCGGCAAAAGGCCCGTTTATTCCAACTCTTTGCTTTCTGTCTGCCAACCAGTTCTCTATCCAAGTCAATACCTTGCCCTCAATCCCATGTGCCTTAACTTTACACGCTAATCTCTTATGCGGGAACTTATCAAAAGCCTTTTGGAAGTCCAAATACACCACATCCACCGAGTCTCCCTTATCTATTTTACCAGTTACATCCTCAAAAAATTCCAGTAGATTAGTCAAGCATGATTTAACTTTTGTAAATCCATGTTGACTTTGTCCGATCCTGTCACTGTTTTCCAAGTGCTCAGCTATGAAATCTTTTATAATGGACTCTACCATTTTCCCCACTACCGATGTCGGGCTTACCGTCTGTAATTCCCCGTTTTCTCTCTACGACTCTTTTTGAATAGTGGGGCAACATTAGCTACCCTCCAATCCATGGGTAATGTTCCAGATTCCATCGAATGTTGGAAGATGATCAGCAATGCATCTATTACTTCTAGGGTCACTTCCTTAAGTACCCTAGGATGTAGATTATCAGGCCTTGGGGATTTATCGGCCTTCAATCCCTTCAATTTCCCTAACACCATTTCCCAACAAATACTGATTTCTTTCAGTTCCTCCCTTTCATCAGACCCTATGTTCCCCAACATCTCTAGGAGTTTATTTGTGTCCTCCTTTGTGAAGACAGAACCAAAATATGTATTTAATTGGTCTGACATTTCTTTGTTCCCATTATAAGTTCCCCTGATTCTGACTGCAAGGGAGCTGTGCTTGATTTCACTAATCTTTTTCTCTTCACATATCTATAAAAGCTTTTACAGTCAGTATTTTTGTTCACTGAAAGCTTACTCTCGTATTCTATTTTCCCCTTCTTAATTAATCCCTTTGTCCTCCTTTGTTGAATCTTAAACTGCTCCCAATCCTCAGGGTTACTGCTTTTTCTGGCCAATTTATATGCCCTCTCCTTGGATTTTATGCTATGCCTAATTTCCCTTGTTAGCCACGGTTGAGTCATCCTTTTTGTTTTATTCTTCTGCCAAACTGGGATGAACAAATTCTGTAGTTTGTCCATGCGGTCTTTGAATGTTTGCCATTGCCTATCCACCGTCAACCCTTTGAGTGACATTGCCCAATCAATCCTACCCAACTCGCACCTCATACCATCGTAGTTTCCTTTACTTAAATTCAGGACCTTAGTCTCTGAGTCAACTACTTCACTCTCCATCCTAATGAAGAATTCTATCATATTATGATCGCTCTGACCCAAGGGGCCTCGCACAACAAGATTGCTAATTAATCCTTTCTCATTGCATAATACCCAGTCTAAGATGGCCTGATCTCTGGTTGGTTCCTCTACATATTGGTCCAGGAAACCATCCCGTAAACACTCCAGGAATTCTTCCTCCATAGTATTGTTGCTAATTTGGTTAGCCCAATCTATATGTAGATTAATGTCACCCATGATGACTGCTATGCCCTTATTGCACGCTTCTCTAATTTCCCTTTTAATGCCATCCCCATCATCCACATTACTGTTTGGAGGTCTATATATCACTCCAACTAACATTTTCTGCCCCTATTTATTTCTCAGTTCAACCCATACAGATTCATCAGAGCTAATATCCTTCCTTTCAATTGTGTTAATCCCCTCTTTAACCAGCAATGCTACCCCACCTCCCTTTCCTTTTTGCCTATCTTTCCTGAATATTGAGTACCCCTGGATGTTGAGTTCCCAGCCTTGGCCACCCTGGAGCCATGTTTCGGTAATCCCAATCAAATCATATTCGTTTACCTCTATTTGCGCAGCTAATTCATCCACCTTGTTCCGAATGCTCCTTGCATTAAGACACAAAGCCTGCAGGCTTGTTTTTTTAACGCTCTTAGACCTATTAGAATTAGTATTTACTGTGGCCATGTTTGATTTAAACCGTTGTTTTCTCTGACTTCTACTTTAGTTTTTCTCCTTCCTATCTTTTGCTTTTATCCTTGATTCCCTTTCCTCAGTCTCTCTGCTCAGGTTCCCAACCCCCTGCCATTTTAGTTTAAACCCTCCCCCAGAGCACTAGCAAACACTCCCCCTAGGACATCGGTCCCGGCCCTGCCCAGGTGTAGACCGTTCGGTTTGTACTGGTCCCACCTCCCCCAGATCCGGTTCCTGAAATGTGTGCATATGTTAAGCATTCGCCCTCCCCACGTGAAAAACACTGCACTTTTCCAAATTATACATCATTTTCCAGTCATGAGCAACTCCCACAACAATTCAAGATCCACCTGAAGCTGTAAAAATTCATCTACTGTCCGGAATCTCATATAGATCTTAGTATCATCTGCAAACTTGCAGATTGTGCCCCCAACACCTACATTTAGATCACAAATAAAAATAGTAAAGGCAACGGTGCCGACACCGAACCCGACTTGACACCACTGGTGACTGGTTTATAAACAGATGCAAATCCATTTTTAACATATTTCCTCCTACATCCTTCGAGGCAGTCCTCAATCTAGTTCAATATGTTACCTCTAATAACAGAGGGGGAGTGATGGAGACTGGGAATGGGGGATCGGGGAGAGATGGAGACTCAAAAATGCGGGTTTGGGGAGAGTGATGGAGACTGGGAATGGGGGCTCGGGAGAGATGGAGATTGTGGAATGGGTGAATGGGAGTGAAGGTGATTGTGGATTGGAGGTCAGAGGAGAGAACGGGTGGTCCACTGGTGGGGAAATGGGTAACTAGTGATCGGAAAACAAGCATTCTCACTGGTAGAACAAGGTGGAAAGGGTGGAGAAAGTTTCTTCAACTGAGGGCTATTAGACCATGGGACCCTTCACCACATGTAGCTATTGAGATTGGGACTAAAACTTCATTTCAAAGGGAAAATGATAAAGAATTGAAAAGGAGGAATATGAAAAGATCGGGGTATTAATGAGATTACAGTAGCGAGCGCTAGCCCCGGGGCCGAATGGCCTCCTCCTGTGCTGTAATTCCTGCCTTCCTGTGAAAACAATCCTTTATTGCGTCCCAGCTCAGGGGGTGGATTAGAAATGCTGACGATAAGCTGATTTTCGGACGATGTGCACTGTGAGCCCGCGGCCCTCTGCACAAACTCAGAGGTTGGTGTAAGTCGCTCTGTGCCACCCAGATTTGACGTGTGAAGAATAAGAACAGATCAGCTCTGACAGAAGCTCCTGGTTCAGAATTGTCAGCAATGAATGCAGCTTCAGTGAGTTAGCATTATTTGTTGGTGGAATCAAAATTCCTCCTTCCTCTGCTTTCACCTCTCTGAATCGCTCTCCCCACTTCGGTTTTACCTCTTCCCACACTTCGGTTCTCCTCCACCACACATTCGGGTCCACTCTGCCACGCTCGGTTTCCCCTCTGTTTTCACTCTCAGCGGTGGCGCTATAAAGAGAGAGGCAGCGAGCGGAACCTTCACAATCGAAGAAAATCAAGCAGTGACATCACATGGCAGCAGGTAGGTGATTGGTTGGTGAGTATGACAGTTTTTTAGCCTCTGAGCTGGGGAAGTGTGTTAAACTCAGAGCTAGGAAACTGTAAATTGCTATTATTTTACTTTACTGAATTAGTAAATTAAACTAGAGTAACCAATCAATTAATAAAAATAAAATAATTGATTGAAAAAATAATTAAAATAATTAATTATCTAAACAGTTAAATAAAGAAGGTTAGCTAGACATGGCTGGGCAGATTGTGTGCCGTAACTGCAGCGTGTGGGAGTTTGTGGAGATCAGCGAGATCCCGAGCAACCACATCTGCAGTAAATGTCTGCAGCTCGAGGAACCTCGGCTCAGAATTGTTGAGCTGGAGTACGAGGTGCAGACATTGCGGGGCATCAGGGAGGGGGAGAGGCAACTGGACACTTTGTTCCAGGAGGCATTCACACCGCTCAGATTAAGCAGCACTTCAGATTTCGTCAATGGTTAGGGACAGGAGGGTGTGACCGCGAGTCAGGAAGGTATCGCGAACGAGGAAGTAGTGATGGAGGAGATTCGGCCCTTCACTTTGACCAACAGGTATGAGATACTAGGACTGCAGGGTAGATGAGCAAACTGACCATGGTGCAGGAGGAAATTCAAGTGGGGGGAGTGAAAAGGAAAGTGTTAGTGGTAGGGGACAGCATAGTCAGGGGATAGAAACAGTTCTCTGCAGCCGTGACCGGGAGTTCTGAAGGTTGTGTTGCCTGCCTGGTGCCAAGGCAAACGGTGTCACCTCGCGGGTGCATAAGAATTTGAAGGGAAAGTGGGAGGATCCAGTTGTAGTGGTCCATGTGGGAACCAACGACACAGGTTGAACAAGGAATGAGGTTCTGCTGAGGAGTTGGGGTCGAAATTAAAAAGCACAACCTCACAGGTAATAATCTCTGGATTGTTACCTGAGCCACGCTCAAATTGGCATAGGGACAAACAGATTGGAAAGCTAAATTCTTGGCTGAAAGGGTGATGTGGAAGGCAGGGATTTCATTTCAAGGGGCACTGGCATCAGTACTGGGGAAGAGGGAGCTCTTTCTCGTGGACGGGCTCCACTTTCAGGTTTGAACGCGCAGGTCAGTGTTGAAGATTTTACACATAAAGAAAGCAAGCGTAAGACCCCCTTTTAACAAGGTAAGTAGTTAATTAAGTATTATTTTTAAAAAAATTCAGCAGGTTTATCTTTTTTAGAGACTTTAAAGAAAGGTAAGTTTATTTTTATAAATTTCAAAAAGAATTTAAATGTTTTCAAAAATTTTAATTTTTGTTTAAAGTCGTTAATTTATTTAACTATAGTTATTTTATTAATGTGATGGCTTTTTAAAAAATTAATAGAGGTTTAGCTGTTCTTTTGGGGGCTTGTTGCATTCATAGTTTTGACAGCTCTTGCTGTCAAAACTATGAATGAAAGATGGTGTGCTGCCATTGGCTCTAACTGGCCCACGTGATCCCAGAGGTCGCATCGAATTAACTGCGCCTCTGGGACACGCACACACTGCGCGCCGGAACCAGGGAGAGGCCCAGGAACTGAAGTTTGTGTGGGCCAAAACCATAAAGGTAGGTGCGGAGTGCGATATCGCGGGGGATCCTTACCCCCGCGTCAACCATCGAACTCCAATTTCTGGGCCATTCTGTCTGCTTTCATCGAGGAAGATGCAAGAAACGTCCGGAAATACTGTTGAACCATGGGTCCACGAAAATCAGGAACTGAACGAAAGTAGTATTAGTAAAAAAAAGCAATGGAGAAATTAATGTGACTGAAAGATTACAAATCCCCTGGACCTGATGGCCCGCATCCGAGGGTTTTAAATGTGGTGGGTATAGATATAGTGGATGGATTGGTTGTCATCTTCCAAAATTCCTTTTATTCTAGAACGGTTCCTATGGATTGGAAGGTTGAAATTGTAACCCCAATATTTAAAAAATGAGGGAGAGAGAAAAGGGGGAACTACAGACCAGTTAGCCTGACATCAGTAGTAGGGCAAATGCTAGAATCCATTATTAAGGACGTGGTAAAAGGGTACTTACGAAAAATAATAGGATTGGGCAGATTCAACACGGATTTATGACAGGGAAATCATGTTTAACTATTCTGTTAGAGGTTTTTGAGGTTGTAACTTGCTGAAGGGATGAGGGAGAAACCGTGGATGTGGTGCATTTGGATTTTCAGAATGCATTCGATAAGGTGCCACACAAAAGGTTATTAAACAAAATTAGAGCTCATGGGATTCGGGCTAATATAAAGCATTGATTGAGGATTGGTTAACTGACTAAAAACAGAGAGTAGGAATAAACGGGTCATTTTCGGGTTGGCAGGCTGTAACTAGTGGGGTACCGCAAGGATCAGTGCTTGGGCCACAGCTATTCACAATCTATATCAAAGATTTGGATGAGGGGACCAAATGTAATCTATCCAAGTTTGCTAATGACACAAACCTAGGTGGGAATGTAAGTTGTGAGGATGATGCAAAGAGGCTTCAGACGGACATACACAGCCTAAGGGATTGGGTAACAACCGGACAAAGGAATATAATGTGGAGAAATGTGATGTTATCCACTTTTCTAGGGAAAATAGAAAAGCAGGTATTATAGAATGGCGAGAGAATGGGAAATGATGCTATTCAGAGGGACCTCGGTGTCCTTGTACATGAATCACTGAAAATTAAAATGCAGGTACAGCAAGCAATTAGGAATGCAAATGGTATGTTGGCGTTTATTACAAGAGGATTTGAGTATAAGAGTAAAGGCGTCTTACTGCAGTTATATAGGGCCCTGGTGAGACCACACGTGGAGTATTGTGTACAGTTTTGGTCCTTACCTAAGGAAGGATATACATGCAATAGAGGGAGTGCAACGAAGGCTCAGCAGACTGATCCTGGGATGGGGGTATTGACCAATGAGGAGAGATTGAGTAGACTCGGCCTATATTCTCCAGCGTTTAGATGAATGAGAGGCGATCATTGAAACATATAAAATTCTTACAGGGCTTGACAGGGAAGATGCAGGAAGGATCTTTCCCCTGTCTGGGGAATCTAGACCCAGGGGTCACAGTCGCAGAATAAGGGGTCGGCCATTTTGGACTGAGATGGGGAGAAATTTCATCACTCAAATGGTTGTGAATCTTTGGAATTCTCTACCCCAGACGGCTCTGTAGGGTCGTCGTTGAGTAAATTCAAGACAGAGATCGATAGATTTTTGTATCTTAAGGGAATCAAGGGATATGGGGATAGTGCAGGAAAGTGGAGATGAGGTAGCAGATCAGCCATGATGTTAAAGAATGGCGGAGCAGGCTGGATGGGCCGATTGGCCTACTCCTGCTCCTGTTGCTCATGTTAATATTTTCTTATGATCGGTAGTACTAGAGTCTATCGGTAATTCAGTGCTGGTTATTGAGATGGAGGGGTGGTGGAGCGGGTGGTACTCGGATCTAACGGTAAATCAGTGCTGGTTAGTGAGATGGAGGGTTAGTGGAACGGATAGCACTAGGGTCGATAGGTGAATTGATGTATCTTATTGAGGTGAACGCATGTAAATGAAATAATGTTAGACGATTCACTGCTGTTCAGAATATTGAAGGTATGTTGAAGTGACTTGTACTGTACCCGCAGGTACTTGCAGAGGATTACATAGGATATGCAGCACAGACACAGGCCATTCGGCCGAAACAGTCTATGTCGACGATTACGCTCCACTCGAAACTTCTTCCTTCTTTCCTCATTTAACTTTATCAGCGTAACCGTCTACTCCCTACTCTCTCATATGCGTTTCTAAGCTCCTCTTAAAGGCATCTATAATATTCGCTTCAACCACTCCCTGTGGTAGCGAGTTCCACATTCTTACCCCTCTCATGGTAAAGAGAATTTTTTCATGAATTCTCTATTTGATGGCCACAAGTTTTTCTCTTCCCCGCAAGTGGAAACACAATCGCTGTGTCTGCTCTCTGAACACCATTCAGAAACATAATCACCTGTATTAGGTCACCCCACAGCCTTCTCTTTTCAAGAGAAAAGAGACCCAGCCTGTTCATCCTTTCCTGAAAGGTGTAACTTCGCATTTCTGGTATCATTCTTGTAAATCTTTTTTCCACCTTCTCTAGTTCCTAGATATCCTTTTTGCAATATGGCGACCATTATTGTTAGGAATTGGCTAAAGGTGAGTCACGCTTGTTGAGCTAGTCTCCGTCGAATATCGATAAAGCCCCGAAATTTGGCGGTGGGATGATGGAATACAAAGATTTGATGTGCTGGTCACAGGATTTAGTGGCAGGAGGCAGAGGGTGATGGTCAAAGGTTATTTTTGTGACTGGAAGCCTGTGTCCAGTGGTGTACCGCAGGGATCGGTGCTGGGTGCTTTGCTGTTTGTTGTGTACATTAATGATTTAGATATGAATGTAGGAGGTATGAGCAGTAAGTTAGCAGATGACACGAAAATAAATGGAGTGGTAAATAGCGAGGAGGGAAGCCTTAGGCTGCAGGATGATATAGACGGGTTGGTCAGATGTGCAGAAAAATGGCAAATGGAATTTAGCACTGAAAAGTGGGAGGACTAACAAGGCAAGTGAATACACAATGAATGTTAGGACCCTCGGAAGGATGTGATTGCATTGGAGAGCGTGCAGAGGAGATTCACCAGGATGTTACCTGGGCTGGAGCGCTTCAGCTATGAAGAGAGACTGGACACGCTGAGTTGTTTTCCTTCGAGCAGAGAAGGCTGATGGGGGACATGATTGAGGTGTACAAAATTATGAGGGGCATAGATAATGTAGTTAGAAAGGAATTTTTCCCCTAAGTGGAGGGGTCAACAACGAGGGGGCATAGTTTCAAGTTAAGGGGCAGGAGGTTTAGAGGGGATTTGAGGAAAAGCTTTTTCACCCAGAGGGTGGTTGGAATCTGTAACTCACTGCCTGAAACGGTGGTAGTGGCAGGAACCCTCACAATATTCATGAAGCATTTAGATGAGCACTTGAAACGCCATAGCATACAAGGCTACGGACCAAGTGCTGGCAAATGGGTTTAGAATAGACAGGGCTTGATGGCAGACACGGTGGGCCGAAGGGCCTCTTTCTGTGCTGTATAACTCCATGACTCCATGACCCTCTCCCTTTTAAATAAACAGCAATATTAACCTTTTATTTAAAATTTTAGGTGTGCCTACACTACAACAGTGACGACATTTTCTTTATTTCATGCTTTTTTCTTGTCTTTTTTTTTCTATTTCTCTCTCCCTTTCCTTCTTTCTGCATAATATAAAGCTACTGACTTGTATCAGTAACTGCAATAGAAGTGTCCGGTGGACTATTGATTTTATTAAACAGACACTCCAGGGTTAATGGTCAGACTATGCGTTATGAAATCCTAAAAGCAAAGCAATATACTGCAGATGCTGGAAATCTGAACTAAAAGCAGGACATTCTGGAAACACTCAGCAGATCAGACAGCATCTGTAGTAATTGCACAGCAGGGACTGGAAGGAGTGATAAATATAGGGAATAATATTATTTAAATTCATAATATTCCTTTAGTTTCGTTTTGCTTTATGTTAATATACTTTATACGTTGTGGCCCTGTAAAAGCGGGAATGTTTGATAGTCTTTTTGATTGATAACACTGGAGCACCCCATTGTCTCCTTATACTTTTATTAATGAAGAGTCACCTGTGGAAATTCTTGTTAGGATTGTGAGATTTGTCCAAGTGTATGAAGGTGCAGCATTTATCCTGGTCATCGGGGCTTTATCTAATTGGAAGTTCCGCTGTTGTTGTTAAAAGTCTTGGAGTGAAAATTGCTAACATCATCTATTTGTTCAGTGGCTGTAATTAATCACAGTCAGCAGGGGAACCGAATTTCTGACTGGATGGATTCTCTCTCCTATAAATAAGGGGAATCTTCTCAATGTGTCAATCGGAGAATTGCTCCCAGCATCACCACCAACCATCGAATCATCGATTCTAACAGAAAGGCGTAAAATGTCTCTTGGTTTTCTAATCAAGCTCAAGATTCTGTGGGCGATTAATGATATACAAAAAAATTACTACCCCATCCTGGCTGCGGTCGGTGTCCCGGGTAAGTCATTACCTGCAGCTGGTACTTCAAGAACTGGAGATTAACAGTATGTAGCATCTTAGTCCGTGTGTCCAGCTTTTTATTTTATTAATTGCCACACATTAGAGCAGTGAATAAACTTCAATAATACATTGTTGGCAGTAAATTGCTTTGGGGTAAACTGACGTCATGAATGGTGCTGTATGAATGCAAGTTCTTTCTTTCATTCTCTCTTACGCTCTTTCTCTCTTGTGTGTGTTTTTATATCAATGACTTAGATTTCAATGTAGGGTCATGATTAAGAAGATTCCAGATGATACAAAAATTGGACGTGTGGTTGATAGTGAGGAAGAAAGCTGTAGACTGCAGGAAGATGGGCAGAAAGTGGCAAATGGAATTCAATCCAGAGAAGTATGAGTTAGTGGATATGGGGAGGGCTCACAAGGCAAGTGAATACACAATAAATGGAACGATATTGATCATTGTAGAGCGACAGAAGAACATTGGACTGCATGTCCACAGATCCCTGAAAGTAGCAGAAGAGGTCGATCAGCTAGTTAAGAAGGCATATGGAATACTTTCCTTTATTAGGCAAGGCATAGAAAAAAAGAGCACGGAGATTCTGCTTCAACTTCATAAAACATTAGTTTGGCCACAGCTAGAGTACTGCGTACAGTTCATGTCACCACATTACAGGAAAGATGTGATTGCACTTGACAAATCTGAGCTGAAGTTCCTCGAGATGCAATCATTTACTACAGACATGTTCGTCCGGTATTCCGATGCTCTCCACAAACTCACACATGCTGCAGTTGTGACACACCACCTGCACTGCCATACATATTTTTCGCTGTTTTATTTATTTAACATATTAAAGTTTATGTGCTTAATTAACTGAGCTTATAGTTTTGTATTTAACTCTTTAGAAGTTACATGTAGAATAACTTAATCATTTACCTGTAACACAAAGCACTACAAGGAATATGAACTCCAGTAACATGGATTGCATAGAAACATAGAAACATAGAAGATAGGAGCAGGAGCAGGCCATTCAGCCCCTCGAGCCTGCTCCGCCATTCAATGAGATCATGGATGATCATCCAAACTCAGTACCCTGTACCTGCCTTCTCCCCATATCCCTTGATACCTTTAGCTTTAAGAAATATATCTAACTCATTCTTGAATATATTGGTGGCTAAAATCAGCACCTCGTTCCCCCTTGGCTCCGAATTCTCATTCTCTCCAAATTATCAACTTTAACACGCTGTTTAGAAACACTCTGTTTAAGCCCATTCTGTCCAGTCCACACTGTAGACCTACTCCGTTACATTACTTGAAACAAATCAAAGTACTCTATTTGTCCAGTGTTCGGTGAATAATTTCCTTTTCTCCAATTGCTCACAGTTAACATGGTGACGATTACGATCCTGTCTCGGGGAAAGTGCGGTCTCTCCAAATGTGTCACTCACTACCTGGTGGCCATGGCAGCGGCGGATCTACTGGTTGTGATCATCGATCTGATACTCAGGCAGATTCCTATTGTTTATCGGGAACTATTCCTGTTTGTATGGAAAATTAGAGTATGTAATATTCATGCCGTCCTACTTCATGCCGCTACAGACTGTTCTGTATGGTTCACCGTAACTTTCACCTTCGATCGATTTGTGGCCATTTGTTGCCAGAAGCTGAAATCTAAATATTGCATCGAGAAAACGGCGGCTGTTGTTTTAGCAACAGTGACTGTGCTGAGCTGTTTGAAGAACATTTTCTGGTATTTTCTGTGTAAAGGTAAATACTGGCTTTCTAACGATCCCTGGTTTTGCGATGTGCCAATCAGTGTATATCGCTCGCTGGCCTGGGCCATCGTTGAATTAATGCATTATATTTTAACGCCATTTGTTCCATTTGTTTTGATTCTACTGTTCAATGCATTGACGGTAAGACACATTTTAGTGGCCAGCAGAGCCCGCAGCAGACTCCGGGATCGGAGCAGTGGCGAGAGTCCCAGTGACCCAGAGATGGAGAGCCGAAGGAAATCCATGATTGTACTTTTTGTTATATCAGGGAATTTCATACTACTGTGGGTGGTGTTCATGATTTGTTCCATATGGAGACGATTGGATTACTTGGGATATTCTGTTTCTCTGCCCAAATTTGGAACGGAAATCGGCTTCATGCTCCAGCTCCTCAGTTGCTGCACGAACACGTTTATTTATGCCGTGACCCAAAAGGAAATTCAGGGAGGAGTTGAGGAATGGAGTGAAATATCCCCTCGCAATGATGGTCCAATTAATTAGATGAGAAGACCGAACACTTTGTCTAATTAACATGTATTTTTATTTAATAATCTGTAGAATCCACTTTCTTGTAATACTTTAGCCCGGATTTTGCGGTGGTGATGGTGATGAAACTGTCAGAGTTGGAGACACTCTAAGGACAGCAGTACAATCAATTTAACATTGAGAAAGCTAAAGTTTCGCCACACTGATCCAAAGATCTTTGTGAGCAGCTTTCTTCAAGGTCAGCGACGATCATAGTTCCTTCACCGCTGACTGCAAATTCCGGGCCTGTATATTTTTGGAAACATTTCGCAACCTGCTTCCAGTTAAAAGTTAGTTAATTTCAAAGTTCAAGATCATGCAGACATTTTTCGAAGGGTGGGACCTAGACATGAGTTATTTACAGAGGCGCTTTGAGCAGATACTTACCCAAGAGCGGTGAGCTGCTTCACACAGTCCCATGCTGAGCATGCACTCCAGGGGTGTTTTGGGAATGAGCACTTGTTCTGATTATTCCACCAAAATAGACCAATCGTGCGCAATGTCCCATCGTTCAGTTGGTGATTAGCGCCTCACTGTTGACAACTTTCTCTGATTTCTGCCAGTCTTTGAAGGAAGACTTTTTTGAAAATCAAAACAGACGCCCGAAAAATGTCAAGGCAGGAGGAAGACTGAGAAAATATCTGCACTCTCACTGGGACAGATAGAGAAAAGGAATCAATGTTTGTACATTAATTCCAATCAAACCCATTCGTTAGTCTACGTGTGTTCTTTATTTTTGAAGATTCAGGGCCGATGCTGAACTGAATATATTGCAGTCAGTGTTCAGGATATTTTATCTGTTGTTCAATAAAACAGATTGAGAATCGAACTAAAATTCACTTTTCCCAGTAATAACTCGATCCACCGTTGGATAAACAGTAAGAGGATACATAGAGATGGGGGCCAGATCAGAAGGGAATGTGATTGCGACACTCCCGAGTGCTGACCAAATACACTCGCGAGTCCCAGTACATCAAACACATCCCCGGGACCCGGTACAGCACACTCCCGGGACCAAGTACAGCAAACTCAGTGTCCCGCTACAGTACATCAGTACATTCTTGGGTCACGGAACAGCACACTCCCTGGTCCTGGTATTACACACTCCTGGTCCCAGTACACTACACTCCCGGGTCCAGGTACAGCACACTCCCGAGTCCCGGTACAGCAAACTCCCGAGTCCCGGTACAGTACATCAGTACATTCCCGGGTCCCGGTCCAGCGCACTTCCTGGTCCGGTTATTGCACACTCCTGGACCCACTGCACCACACTCCCGGGTCCCGGTGCTGCACATTCCCGAGTCCCGGTACAGCAAAATCCCGAGTCCCGGTATAGTACATCAGTACATTCCCGGGTCCCGGTACAGGGCACTCCCTGATCCTGTTATTGCACACTCCTGGTCCCAGTGCACCACACTCCCGAGTCCCGGTGCTGCACATTCCCGAGTCCCGGTATAGCAAACTCCCGAGTCCCGGTACAGTACATCAGTACATTCCCGGGTCCCGGTACAGGGCACTCCCTGATCCTGTTATTGCACACTCCTGGTCCCAGTACAGCTCACTCCCGCGTCCCGGTGCTGCACATTCCAGGGTGCTCGGATTCCAAGTCCGGAAAATTCAGGTGACCAGACAGCTTAACGGGCTGAGTGATTTATCTGAAACGGAATAGACACCTGCAGCAGCCACAATTCATCAAGGTTTATAGTTTTTCATAACGGCTATACTTTACATAAATCCATTGTGATTTGTTGATAAAACTAATATTAAACCATATCATGGAATCTTGCTAAATTCTCACCAATATGAACCACACCAGAGACAATCATTCCACCATCTATGTTGTTTTTTATGCCGAAACTCAAATATTGCTGTTGCTGTCAATAGTCCAGCAAGACTTGACACGCTGTTAATTTAATCCAGCTGTTGTTTTAAGCGGTGTGTTCAATGGGTTAACACTCGGTATTCGAATTGGGTTAATACATGTTTTTTTCAATGCACTAATATCCGTTAACATAAAAGGCTTAATATCCGGTGTGTTAAATGGGTTAATAGTGGACTGTGAGATGTTAATCTGACAGCTTCAAGATTCAGCTAATAATAATTCCTCAGAAAGTCATTCACATGTTTAGAACCGTAACCTGTCCTTGTATTTTTCATAATCGTGTTGTTCTTGCTCGATTCATACAACGACAACAATATCACACAATTTCTGATGAAATGTCATCGACCTGAAACGTTAATTCTGTTTCTATCTCCACAGATGCTGCCTGACCTGCTGAGTATTTCCAGCATTTTCAGCTTTTATTTCTGATTTCCACCACGTGCAGTATTGTGCTTTTGAACAACAATAAATACTTGCATTCATATAGCGCCTTTAACACAGTAAAACGTCACAAGGCGCTTCACAGGAGCATCATCAGGCACAATCAGATACCAGGGTGATATTAGTACAGGTGTCCCAATGGATGGTCGAAGAGATAGGAGGAGAGAGAGGTAAAGAGGCGGAAAGGTTTGGATGGGTATTCCAGAGCTAAGTGCCTCGGCAGCTGAAGGCACGGCCACCAATGCTGGAGCGATAAAAAATCAGGGGCCAGAATTGGAGGAGTGCATTCTCATGTAGAGTTGACGGTCTGAAAGAGGTTTCAATGATAGGCAGAGGCGATGACAAGGAGCGATTTCAACAGAGGGATGAGAATTCCTAAATCGATACATTGCTGGACCGGGAGCTAATGTAGGTCAGTGAACACGGAGGTGATGTGTCAAAGGGACTTGGTGCGAATTAGGATTCGAGCAGCAGAGGTATGGATGAGCTCAAGTTCCGAAGGTCCAAGTTGGGAGGCCGACCATGAATGCATTGGAATAGTCGAGTCTAGAGGTAACAGAGGCAAAAATGAAAGTGTCAGCAGCAGATAAGCTGAGGCAGGGGCAAAGATGCGCAATGTTACTGGTGGAAGTAGGCAGTCTTGGAGATGGAGAGGTTGAAAACTCACCTCAGGGTCAAGTACGACGCCAAAGTTCTGTATGGTCTAGTAAAGTCTCCGATTATCTCCAATTTTCCTTAATCAAAGCTGCAACCCCTCCTCCTTTCTCCTTGCTTTTCTTTTTTGAATACCCTGTCGCCAGGAATATGAAGCATCCAATACACTTTTCAGGTCTCGTTACCGCCAGTACATTATATTCCCACGTGACAATTTACGCATTCAGCTCACCAACCTTATTAAACCAACTTCGTTCATTTGAGCACATGCACTCCAAACCCAAATTAGACCTCTTTGTATTTTTAATGATCCCACCTAATTCTGTATTACTTCTAACTCTAATTATTTCTCCCAGTCTTCTGAGCACTTTGATTCCATATTTTAATGCAACATCTTGGTGCCCAACCCACTGCCGAATTAGATTAAACCCTCCGCCTCGCACTAGTTAACCTTGCCACGAGGATATTGGTCCCACCTCACTTGACGTGCAAGCCGTCCATCTTGAACATCACGCAGATGGTAGCAGAACTACTTATCTGTCCCCCTGACTATCGAATCCCAAATTACTGCTGCAATTACAGTTTGGATGCCCCCGTGTGTATTCCCTTGCCTCACGGTGTCAGACTCTGGACTGCACTCCTTCGAGGGTTTGTCAACCTCACTGGTATTCAAATTTGAGACAAATATTGGAAATTCCTCTCCGACACCCCCGGCGATCGAAAATTGTCCAGGAGATCACACTGGTCCTGATAGTTCCTTGCAGTAACTGCCTTTTGGTGCAGTTAATCTTCGCCCCATCCTGAAACAGGTCAAGCTCTCGCCTGAAGGAGTTTGGCGAATCGACGTCCACCGCACGAGACGACAGCCTGATCTGAAGCGCCACTATTCTCTGGGAAAAGGACAACCTCCTGACATCTAACCTAGATCTGGCCTTACATATCTTACTTTTGTGACCCCTGGTCTTCCCTAACTTATTTAATTGGAACATACTATCAACTGGAAGACAATCTGTTCCCTTTGTTATCTTAGAAACCTCAATCACATCACCCCTAAGTCTATGCTTTTCTAATGTGTACAGTCCCAACTCTTTTAGCCTATCTTGATAACTGAGATGCTGCAAACGAGAAATTAGTCTGGTGGCCTTTCCCTGCACCCTTTCCAAAGCCTCATTATCACCCACCATATGAGGAGATCAAAACTGGACACAGTATTCCAAGTGAGGCCTGACCATGGTTTGTACATGGACAAAATTGTATATGTTGCCTCATAATCAATTGTCCTATGAATGCACCCCTAACCATTATTTGGTCCAGCAATCACTTCACGGCATTGTCCATGAAGGTTTAGAGATCAGTTGTATAGAAGTTCATGACTGTCGTGATCGAGGCAGGTCTCATAGTCAATAATCCTGTGAATACCCTCTTGGCTCTAGCAATCGATTCATGGCATTGCACATGAACCTTAAGAGATGCATTCACTGGAATCACCAGATCTCTTGCTTGATCCACTTGCTTTAATGCTTTTCCCTGAAGGGTGTGCGTATGTTAAGCATTCGCCCTGCCCACGTGAACAACACTGCACTTTTCCAAATTATGCATCATTTTCCAGTCATGAGCCACTCCCCCAACAACTCAAGAGCCCCCTGAAGGAGTAAAAAATCATCTGTTGCCCAGAAACTCATATGGATCTTGGTATCATCAGCAAACTTGCAGATTCTGCCCACAACACCAACATTTTGATCACAAATAAAAATAGTAAAAGGCAACGGTGCCGACACAAAACCCTATGGGACACCACTGGAGACTGGTTTCCAAACAGATCCAAATCCATATGTAACTTATGTCTGTAAAGATCTATCTAGGTAGTCCTCAATCTAGTTCAATATGCTACCATTAATAACAGAGGGGGATTGATGGAGACTGGGGAACGGGGGCTTGGGGAGAGATGGAGAGTGGGGAATGAGGGCTCGGGGAGAGATGGAGACTCGGAAATGGCGGCTCGGGGAGAGATGTAGACTCGGAAATGGGGGCTTGGAGAGAGAAATTGACTCGGAAATGCGGGTTTCAGGAGAGAGATGGAGACTGGGAATGGGGGCTCGGGAAGAGATGGATATTGTGGAATGGGGATTGGGAGTGAAGGTGAGTGTGGATTGGAGGTCAAGGGAGAGAAGCGTTGGTCCATTGGTGGGGAAATGGGGAACGAGTGAACGGACACCAAGCATTCTCACTGGCAGAACCAGGTGGGAAGGGAGGAGGAAGTTTTTTGAACTGAGGGCTATTAGAACCTGGGCCCTTTCACCACATGTGGCTATTGACATAGCGACAAAAACTTCATTTCAAAGGAAAAATGAGAAAGATTTGAAAAGGAGGAATATGAAATGATCTTGCAGTTTAATGAGATACAGGAGCGAGCGCTCGTACCGGGCCCGAATGGCCTCCTCCTGTGCTATAATTCATGCCATTCTATGAAAACTCCCCTTTATTGTATCCGAGTTCAGGGGGTGGTTTAGAAATGTTTTTGATGAGCTGAGCTACGGACGATGTGCTCTGTGAGCCCGCGGCCCTCTGTGCCATCTCTCGGATTGGATAAGTCGCTCTGTGTCACACAATTTTGACGTGTGGATAATTAGAACAGATCCGCTCTGACAGAAGCAAGTGGTTCAGAGTTGTCAGTACTGACTGCAATTTAAGTGAGTTATCATTATTTATTGGTGCAATCAAAGTCCCTCCTTCTACTGGTTTCAGTTCAGTAAATCGATCGCCAACTTCGATTTTCCATCCTCTCCACCCTTGGATACCCCTTCACCCCACTCACGGTTCCCCTCATCCCCACCTTCGGTTCCCCTCCACCCCACATTCGGTTTCACTCTGCCACCCTCGGTTCCCCTCTTTTTTCACTCCCCGCAGTTTCAACTCCTACCCACCATCCATTGCCCTGCCCCACCCTTGGTTTCCCCTCCTATGCAACATCCATTCCCCTTCCCAATCCTTGATTTCCCCTCCTCCGCACCCTTCATTCTCCTCACCAACCCTCGGTTTCCCCTCCTCCCCCACCATCTATTCCCCTCCCCCACCCTCCGTTTCCACTCCACCGCAACCTCCATTCCCCTCCCTCGCCCTTGGTATCCCCTCCTCTCCAGCACTCAGTTTCCGCTCTTCACCAACTCGCGGGTGGACTCCTGGTTCTTGGAATTTGTCCCACTACAGCTGCTGGCGCGAAAGGTCGAGCAGCAACACTCACCTAAAGTACACCCGACGTTTATATGGTAAGCGCAATAGCATTTGTAGAAATCCTGTGATTAAATGTCATGTCATCGGCATGTGACGTGATAAAACCTCCATCAATGCATCAAACTAGAGTTGGCAACACGACTGCCTCACCGTTACAACATTTGATCTTGTCCAACACTGTTTCCTCCATGGCGATCTATTAAGCACCTACTTTTCAAACATAATTAACCCACACAAATATTCCCTCCCATTCACATAATGTGAGGTCCCACTATTTAATGACCCCCATGTCCACTTCTTACTTTATACATGTCACAATCTCAATCACTTCATATCAGGCAGTGTGTCTCGCATTTATTTTGGAAGATTGAGCTTATGATGTTGAGATGAGGCAGGGATATTACAATCTCTTCTGTGTTCTGAAACCAACCACTCCCTGTAGCACTGAACGATCGTCAGATGCACAAAGTGTAGGGATCATCAGGGTTATCAAGCGGTGGGACCTCCGGAGCATGAATTGGAGGGTCCGTCATTGGCAATAATGCGGCAAATCTCCCACTACACTGTCCCATCAAATAGTCTCGGGGTATACATAGCAATGGTTGGCTACAGAGTAAAGCTCTCTAGACACTGACCCATTAAAGACTAAAAGGCCAGATAGAGCACTGGTTAGTTACAGAGTAAAGTTCACTCTACACTGTCTCATCAAACAATCTCATTGCAGATAGAGCACGGGTTAGTTAGAGAGTAAAACTCCCTCTACACTGTCGTATTAAACAATTTCACTGCGGATACAGCACGGGTTAGTTACAAAGTAAAGCTCACTCTGCAGTGTTCCGTAAAACACTCTCATTGCAGATACAGCACTGTTTAGTTGGAGAGTAAAGCTCCCTCTACAGTGTACCATAAAACACTCCAAGGGCAGAGACAGCACTGTTTCGATCCCCACTTTCCTCTGAGTTCACTGCCCTTCAATCCTCCTTTAAACCCTCCCTCCAAGTAAACTATCCTACATATATTCTCAGCTATGCCCTCGAACTTTGTCTCTCTGCTGCTATTGTGTCAATCACAGGTAAGGCCATCTCTGATCACTTCCTTCTAACCCTCTCCACCCACACCCCCCTCGCATGCCGAACCCCACTTCCTTCTTTCTCCACCCCTGGCAAAATCTCTCCCCCAAATCAATTTCATATTCCAAAATGGCCAGCCTTTGACTCTCCATTCAACACGACATTTCTGCAGCTACTGAATTTGTCCCACTTTTTGTGGAAAGGACATTCCTGGGCATTTTTACACTTTGTCAGGTAGATGCCATTGTTGTAGCTGAACTGGGAGAGGTAGGCTGGAGGCGCGACGAGTTCTGGAGCAGAAGTATTCAGGGATGTTGTTGGGACCCATAGCCTCTATGTATCCAGAATGCTCAGCCGTTTATTGTGCTTCATATATAAAGGTATTGAGTACAAAAGTAGAGAAGTTATGCTGAACATTTGTAAAGCGCTGGTTAGGCCACAACTGGAGTATTCCGTCCAGTTCTGGTCACCACACTTTAGGGGGATATGAAGGCCCTTGGGAGGGTGCAGAGGAGATTTACCAGAATGGTTCCGGAGATGGGGAATCTTAGCTGCAAGGACAGTTTGGAGAAGCTGGATTTGTTTTCATTACAGCAAGGGAGGTTGAGGGGTGATTTGATAGAGGTGTACAAGATTATGTCGGGTTTGGATATGCTAGACGGGGAAAGACTGCTCCCACTAGTTGATGGTACAAGGACGAGGGGACACAGATTCAAGGTTTTGGGCAAGAGATACAGGGGGGAAAGAGGAAATACTTTTAACGCAGTGAGTGGTGATGACCTGGAATTCGCTGCCGACGGAAATGGTGGAAGCAGAGACACTCAATGTTTTCAAGGGGAGACTGGATCGGCACTTGAGGGAAATAAACTTGTAGGGCTACGGGGATAGAGCTGGGAAAATGGATTGACTGGATTGCTCTACAGTGCCGAATGGCCTTCTTGTTGTGCCGTTGTGACTCTATGACTCTATATCATGTGGAGTCAATCGAATTGACTGAAGACTGGCATCTGTGATGGTGGGGACTCAGGAGGAGACCGTGATCGACCATCCACTCGGGACTTCTGGTTGAGCTGAGATAGTTGCAAACGCTTCAGACTTGGCTTTTGCACTGACGTGCTGGGCTCTACCATCGTTGAGGATGGGATTGTTCAAAGAACCTTCTACTCCCGTTAGTTGTTTAATTATTCACCACCATTCACGAGTGGATGTGGCAGGACTGCAGATCTTTTATCTGATCCGTTGGTCATGTTATTGCTTAGCTCTGTCTATAGCATGCACTTTCCAATGTTTAACATACATGTAGTCCTGTGTAGCAGCATCACTAAATTGGAACCTCATTTTTGGTGCTCCTAGTGCAGCTCCAGGCATGCTCTTCCACACTCCTCATTCAACCATGGTTGGTCCCCTGGTTTGATGATAGAATGAGGGCTATGTGTAGCCATGAGGTTACAGGTACTGGTGGAATATAATTCTGCTGCTGCGGATGGCCCACAGCGCCTCATGGGTGCACAGTTTTGAGCTGCAAGATCTGTTCTGAATTTATCCCATTTGGTATGGTGGTAGAGCCAGACAACACGATGGAGGGTGTCCTCCGTGTGAAGACAGGACTTCATCTCCCCAAGGATTTACTGGGGCGACTTTTCAAATAAGTCAGAGATAATTGAAGTGAGTATTCCAACAAGTTCAACTTTATTCGGTCCACTGTCCTGAATGACAATGCTATTTTGAATTTGTAAAGACTAGAAAACGGTATTTCTTACAGATCACGTTTCATTGAAGATTCTCTGCTGTACATGGATATTTTTTTCAACAAGTGCATTCATTATCCATTCAGCCGCCTCTGCGGCTGCCCCTTCTCATTACCCAACAACCCAAACGTCCCGCAAACCCTCCCATCGGAATCTACACCTGAACCTCTGTCTCTCTCCAGTTATGAGAAGTCGCACAACACCAGGTTATAGTCCAACAGATTTATTTAATTTTACAAGCTTTCGGAGCGGTTCGCTCCTTCCTCAGGTAAGTTAGCAGTGAGAGAATCTCCCAGAACTCACAATTTAAACACAGACAAAATCTATTCAAATCTTTCCCTACATCAAAGACACACTAACAGCACAGCCAAGACAATGAGATATGTCCCAGAGTGTCAAACGTGTCAAACCACTTGCTGGCTGCATATCCTGTCAATTTGTGTTGGTTCTTGTGTCAGTCTTTTTAAAAAAAAAAAACACCTGGGAAGACCGGCCATGATGTCAAGTCACGTTCTGTATCGTGACATGAACCCGATATCGCGATTGAGGCCATCCTCATGAGTGCGGAACTTAGCTATCAGTTTCTGCTCTATGATTTTGCGCTGTCGTGTATCCCGAAGGCCGCCTTGGAGAACGCTTACCCGCAGATCCGAGGCTGAATGCCCCTTGCTGCTGAAGTGTTCCCCGACTGGGAGGCAACCCTCCTGCCTGGCGATTGTTGCGCGGTGTCCGTTCATACGTTGTCTCAGTGTCTGCATGGTCTCGCCAATGTACCATGCTCTGGAGCATCCTTTACTGCAACGTATCAGGTAGACAACGTTGGCCGAGTCACATGAGTATGTACCGTGTACCTGGTGGGTAGTGTCCTCACGTGTGATGATGGTATCTGTGTCCATGATTTGGCATGTCTTGCAGAGGTTGCCGTGGCAGGGTTGTGTGGTGTCTTGGTTGCTGTTCTCCTGAAAGATGGGTAATCTGCTGCTAACGATGGTACTTTTGAGGTTAGGCGGCTGCTTGAAGGCGAGTAGTGGAGGCGTGGGGATGGCCTTAGCAAGGTGTTCGTCGTCATCGATGACATGTTGAAGGCTGCGAAGAACATGGCGTAGTTTTTCCGCTCCGGGGAAGTACTGGACGACGTAGGGTACTCTGTTGGTTGTGTCCCGTGTTCGTCTTCTGAGGAGGTCTATGCGGTTTTTCGCTGTGGCCCGTCGGAACTGTCGATCGACGAGTCGAGCGTCATATCCCGTTCTTACGAGGGCGTCTTTCAGTGTCCATAGGTGTCCATCGCGTTCCTCCTCGTCTGAGCAGATCCTGTGTATTCGCAGGGCTTGTCCATAGGGTTGGCTTCTTTAACGTGGTTAGGGTGGAAGCTGGAGAAGTGGAGCATCGTGAGGTTGTCCGGGGCTTGTGGTAGAGTGAAGTGCTGAGGCGTCCGTCTTTGATGGAGATTCTTGTGTCCAAGAATGAAACCGATTCTGACATCTCTCCAGTTACTCACTTCTGCCTCCATATCCATTCAGATCACATTCCTTCAAAGGGACACACCACCAGTTTGTATATAAAGCTTGCAGATTTCCAGCTCGAGAACATCTCCTACCTCAATCCTGACGTAATTTCATCCACCACTGAAATTCACATCCGTGTTTGTTTCACCTTCGAACATGGCAAGCAACGGAATCTCAGGGTCATGCAGCGACTCAAACGAGGTGTTCCGCCAAGCGATCACATAATTTGTGTTAGGTCTCCCCATTGTTGCATCTCCTGCGCTTGCAAGGGAAGGTGCCGTGAGAAGATGAGGGCATATTGGGGGTTATGCAAGAGTGGACCAGTGTGTCCAGGAGCGAACTTTCGTTTTTGAAACAGATGGGGAGGTGAAGTTATGTTTGGTAGTGGCATCACGCTGGAGGTGGCGTAGGATGATCGGTTGAATATGAAGGCTGGGGGGGAGGAAGGTGAGGGGAACCATATCGTGGTTCTGGGAGGACGGAGTGTGGGAAATGAGATGAACTTGGTCGAGGGCCACTCAACGACGTTGCAGGCGAATCTTCGGTTGAAGAAAAGAGAAGAAATATCGGCAGCACTGGTATCGAAGGAGGCATCGTCATAACAGAGCAACGGAGACAGAGACACTGGTAAAATAGAATAGTTTCCTTTTCGGAAGCAGGGCGGTGGAAAGTGTAATCAAGGCGGCTGTGGAAGTCATTGTGCTTATAGTAGATATTAGTCGACAGCATATCCCCAGAGATGGTGAGAGAGAAGTAGAGGAAGGAAAGGGAAGAATCGGAACATGTGGAGGCGAGGTAGGTGTGTACATTGGATACAAAGTTGATGATTTTTTTCCAGTAGATTTTTTCCAGAGAGCAGGAAAAGGCATCGAGAGAGACATTAATGTACGGCAAACAGAGGAGAGAGAGGGGACCTGAGTGGGACTGGAACAAAAAATCTTCCACATATCCCACGAAAACGCAGGCTTTGCAAGGAACCATACGGGTTCCCATAGCAATGCCTTTTATTAGGAGGTAGTCAGTGGAGTCAAAGAAGAAGTTACTAAATATAAGAATAAGTTCAGCAAGTTCAGCCAGGCAGTTGAGGGTGGTGGTGGATTGGAACTTTTTGGGCCTCCGTTCAAGGAAGAAGCGGAGGGCACTCGTCCTGGCGGGGATGGAGGTGTAGTGGGACTGAACTTCCATGGTGAAAAGGAGATAGTTTGGGCTTCCAATCCTCCAGCACCCATGAAATTCAGATCATTCGAATCTATGCTCTCCATGTGCTGCAAAGACCAAGTCCCACTCCCTATCACCTCAGTCGTTACTAATCTACAGTAACTCTTGGTCCCCCAAAAGCCTCAAAATTAGAAATCGTATTCTTGTGTTTCAATCCACCACTGTTGTCTACCCTTCATAGGTCTGTAAACTCCTTCAGTGAATCAAACTTTCCAACAAACATTCCCAGCTTACAACTCCCGCCTCCTTTCCTGTCGGCTGTATGGGTTCCACGTCTGAAATGCTTTCATTAATTCCATAGTTCTCCACCTGCGTCTGGCCCTTTAAAACCAGGCTAAACCACAACGCCTTTTTGGCTGAGCCTTTGGTTACCCCTCTTATTATCTGCTCTTTTGGCTTGAGTTCCATGTCTTTCTTGTTTCTATGAAGCGCCGAAGGGCCTGTTTCCTACATTAAAGCCGCTGCATCAATACAAGGTCCTGTTCCTGATGAAATGTTGATTCCCAGCATTAATATCGGGAAACGGCCCCGCACAAACTGATCAGTCCCACGAGCAATGGCTAATATTAGTTGCTGAGATCACTCAGTGCTGATCCGTGAGATGGAGGTTTAGTGAAACGTGTGGTACTAGAGACTATAGGTAAATCAGTGCTCGTTAGTGAGATTAAGGAGTAGTTTAGCGGGTAGTACTGGGGTCTATCGGTAAATCCGTGCTGGTTAGTAAGGTGGAGAGGTAGTGAAGCGGCTAGTACGAGGGTCGATAGCTGAATTGATGCAGCTCATTGAGGTGATCACAGGGTAATGGAAATAATGTCATGCGAGTCAATGCTGCTCAGAATATTGAAAGTATATTTAAGTGACTTGTACTGTACCCGCAGGTATTTGCATTGCATTACATAGGATGTACAGAACAAAAACAGGCCATTCGGCCCAACCAGTCTATGGCAGCGTTTATGTTCCAGTCGAACCTTCTACCGTCTTTCCTCATCTAACTCTATCAGCATAACCCTCTATTCCTTTCTCCCTCATATCTAGCCTCCCCTTAAATGCATCCATACTATTCGATTCAGCCACTCCCTGTGGTAGCGAGTTCCACATTCTCACCACTCTCTCGGTAAAGAAGTTTTTTCCTGAATTTATATTTGATTATTTGGCGACTATCTTATATTGATGGCCTCTAGTTTCGCTCTTCCCCACAAGTGAAAAAACTGTCTCTGTGTCTACTCAATCAAATCCTTTCATAATTTTAAAGACCTCTATTAGGTCACACCTCAGTCGTCTCTTTACCTCGCCTTTTCATCCTTTCCTGATAGATACAACTTCGCATTTCTGGTATCATCCTTGTCAATCTTTTTTGCACCCTTTCTATGTCCTCTGAATCCTTAATATATTATGGCGACCAGAATCGTAAACTGTGCTCCAAGTGCGCTCTAAACAAGGTTCGATAAAAATTTAGCATAACTTCTCTACTTTACAATTCTACCCCTCTAGAAATAAACGCTAATGCTTGTTTTTTTTGGCCTTATTAATCTGCGTTGCTAACTTTCGTGATTTGTGTATTTGTACTCTGAGATCCCTCAACTCTTCCAACCCATTTAGATTCTTATTTTCCATGTAATATGTGACTGCCTTATTTTTACTACCAAAATGTAATACCTCACATTTATTTGTGTTGAATTAATTTGCCAATATCTCAGTATTCAGTGAAGCGGTCAAGATCTGGTCATAAATTTAGTCAAATAATTGATTCATCACACCCAAAGTATCAAAAGCACGAGCAGAGAGGGAAAGGCAAATGTCGTCGTTCAGGGTGAGAAGTTGGTAAAACCCGGTGCAATCAGGGAGAAGACAGAGAGAGCGACACAGAGTGGAATCTGAAACTAGGCAACATCACCAGTTAGGAATTGGAGTCACACTTGTTGTGATAGTCTCCTTCGAATATCAATAAAGTCCGGAAATTTGGCGATGGGATGGTGGAGTACAAAGACTGAATGTGCTGGACTGAATTCTCTGTCCCTTTTAAATGAACAGAAATATTAACCTTTTATTTTAAATTGTAGAATTGCCTACACTGCAACAGTGAATACATTTTTTTATTTCATGACTTTTTCTTGTCTTTCTTTTTCTATTACTCTCTCCCTTTCCTTCTTTCTGCATAATATAAAGATTCTGACTGGTATCTGTAACTGGAATAGATGTGTCCGGTTGTCTATTGATTTTATTAAACAGGCACGCCAGGATTAATGATCAGACTATGGGTTATGAAATCCTAAAAACAAAGCAAAATAATGCAGATGCTGGAAAACTGAACTAAAGGCAGAACATGCTAGAAACACTCAGCAGATCAGAGAAGATCTGTGGTAATTGCACAGCATGGACCGGAAGGAGTGGTGAATATAGGGAACAATACAATTTAAATTCATAAGGTTCCTGTTGTTTCGTTTTGTTTTTTGCTAATGTTCTGTATTAGTTGTGCCCCTCTAAAAGCGGGTATGTTTGATAGGCTTTTTAATTGATGACACTGGAGCTCCCATTGTCTACTTAAACTTTTATTAATGAAAAGTCACCTGGTGAAATTCTTGTGAGACTTCGCTGAGTGTATGAAGGTGTAGCATTTATCCGCGTCTTCGGGGCTTTATCTAATTGGAAATTCCGCTGTTGTTGTTAAAAGTCTTGAAGTGAAAATTGTTGACATCATCTCTTTGTTCAGTGACTGTAATTAAACCCAGTCAGCAGGGGAACCCAATTTCTGACCGGATGGATTCTCTCTCCTATAAATAAGGGAATCTTCTCAATGTGTCAATCGGATAATTGCTCCCAGCATCACCACCAACCATTGAGTCATCGATTCTAACAGAAAGCCGTAAAATGTCTCTTGATTTTCTAATCAAGCTCAAGGTTATGTGGGCGATTAATGATATACAAAATATTTATTATCCTGTCCTGGCTGCGGTCGGTGTCAAGGGTAAGTCATTAAGTGCAGCTGGTACTTGAGGAACTGGAGATTAACAGAATGTAGCATCTTTGTCCGTGTATCCTGCTTCTTATTTCTTTAATTTCCACACATTGCAACAGTGAATAAACTTCAATAATACTTTGTTGGCTTTAAAGCAGTTTGTGGTGTCATGACGAGGTGAAAGTCGCTATACGGATTCAAGTTCTTTCTATCATTCTCTCTTACACTCTTTCTCTCTTTTGTGTGTTTGCATATCAATGACTTAGACTTCAATATAGGGGGTATGATTAAGAAGTTTTCAGTTGATACAAAAAATGGCCCTGTGTTTGATAGTGAGGAAGAAAGCTGTAGACTTCAGGAAGATATCAACGGCCATTCAGGTGGGCAGAAATTGTCGAATGGAATTCAATCCTGAGATGTATGTGGTAGTAGATTTGGGGAGAGCTCACAAGGCAAGGGAATACACAATGAATGGTAGGATACTGAGCATTGTAGAGGAATAGAAGAACATTGAACTGCATGTCCACAGATCCCTGAAGGTAGCAGAAGATGTCGATAAGCTAGTTAAGATTGCATATGGGATACTTTGCTTTATTGGACAAGGCACATAATATAAGAGCACGGAGATTCTGCTTGAACTGTATAAAACATTAGTTTGGCCAAAGCTAGACTACTACGTTTAGTTCAGGTCAGCACATTACAGGAAAGATGTGATTGCACTAGACAGGCGACAGAGGAGATTTGTTAGGATGTGGCCAGGCCTGGAGAATTTTAGCTATGAGTAAAAATTGCAAAGGTTGGGGTTGTTTCCTTTGGAACAGAGGAGGCTGACGTGAGACTTAATTGAGTTGTATATAATTAGGAGGGGCCTAGATAGAGTGGAAAGGAAGGCGATATTTTGAAGAGAACAGTAACTAGCGCCCTCACTATGCAGTCCGCTACCACAAAACTTTCCTTTCCCCCACCCCCCCCCCCCCCCCCACTTGCATGGCCTCTTACCACGGTGACCTGGTCAGTTTGCTCATCCACCCTGCAGATTTTACCCTCATCCACACAGACAACAAGAACCTCGTACGTGTTGGATAAGGGCAAAGGCTCAGGCTCCTCCAGCACTGAACCTGTGTCACAGTCACATCCTCATATTCCTGACCACTAACCAGACGTGTACCACTACCTAACCCAAGGGATGTGACTGCCTAGTGGATCAAAGAGCTCAAGTAACTAACCCCCTCCCTGATGCCTCACAATGTCTGTGACACGGAATCGAGCTCAACAACTCGGCGCTGAAGTTCATCGAGACGCAAACATTTACTACAGACATGTTCGTCCGGTATTGCGATGCTCTCCACAAATTCACACATGCTGCATTTCTGGCAACCAATGGCACTGCCATACATATTATCCCTGTTTTATTTATTTAACTTTTTAAAGTTTATGTTCTTAATTATCTTCGTTTAAAGTTTTGTATTTAAGTCTTCACAAGTTATAGGTAGAACAACTTAAACATTTACCTGTAACACAAAGCACTACAAGTGTTGGTGGCTAAAAGCAGCACCTCGTTCCCCCTTGGCTCCGAATTCTCATTCTCTCCAAATTCCAAACTTTAACACGCTGTTTAGAATCACTCTGTTTAAGCCCATTCTGTCCCGAACACTCGGTAGACCTTCTCCGTTACATTACTTGAAACAAATCAAAGTACTCTATGTGCCCGGTGTTCGGTGAATAATTTCCATTTTCTCCAATTGCTCACAGTTAACGTGGTGACGATTACGATCCTGTCTCGGGGAAAGTGCGGTCTCTCCAAATGTGTCACTCACTACCTGGTGGCCATGGCAGCGGCAGATCTACTGGTTGTGATCGTCGATCTAATATTAAGGCATATTCCTATTGTTTATCGGGAACTATTCCTGTTTGTATGGAACATTAGAGTATGTAATATTCATGACATTCTACTTCATGCTGCTACAGACTGTTCTGTATGGTTCACCGTAACTTTCACCTTCGATCGATTTGTGGCCATTTGTTGTCAGAAGCTGAAGTCTAAATATTGCACTGAGAAAACGGCGGCTTTTGTTTTAAACACAGTGACTGTGCCGAGCTGTTTGAAGAACATTTTCTGGTATTTTCTGTATAAAGGAAAATACTGGTTCGCCAACTCTCCGACACCTCCTCCTACCTGCACCTGGACCATGACCCCACTACAGAACATCAAGCCACCGTGTCCAAGACTGTCACTAACCTCATCTCCTCTGGAGATCTTCCCCCCACGGCCGCCAACCTCATAGTTCCCCAACCCCGCGCAGCCCGCTTCTACCTCCTTCCCAAGATCCACAAACAGGACTGCCCTGGTAGACCCATCGTTTCAGCTTGCTCTTGCCCCTCGCAACTTATCGCTTCATATCTCGATTCTATTTTTTCTCCCCTTGTCCAGTCCCTTCCCACCTGCATCCGCGATTCCTCTGACGCCCTCCGCCAGTTTAACAGTTTCCAGTTTCCTGGCCCCAACCGCCTCCTTTTCACCATGGACGTACAATCCCTCTACACCTCCATCCCCCACCAGGATGGCCTGAGGGCGCTCCGCTTCTTCCTTGAACAGAGGCCCAACCAGTCCCCATCCACCACCACCCTCCTCCGCCTGGCTGAACTTGTTCTCACATTGAACAACTTCTCCTTTGACTCCACTCATTTCCTCCAAATCAAAGGTGTTGCTATGGGTACCCGCATGGGTCCTAGCTATACCTGCCTTTTCGTGGGATATGTGGGACACTATTTGTTCCAGTCCTACTCGGGTCCCCTCCCTCACCTCTTTTTCCGGTACATTGACGACTGTATCGGTGCCATTTCCTGCTCTCGCCCCGAACTAGACAATTTCATTCACTTTGCCTCCAATTTCCACCCTTCCCTCACCTTCACATGTTCCATCTCCGACTCTTCCCTCCCCTTCCTCGACTTCTCCGTCTCCATCTCTGGGGATAGGTTATTGACCAACATTCACTACAAGCTCAGACTCCCACAGCTACCTGGACTACACTTCATCCCACCCCGCCTCCTGTAAGGACTCTATTCCCTTCTCCTAGTTTCTCCGTCGCCGCCGCATCAGCTCCGACGATGCCACCTTCCATACCAGTGCTTCCGACAGGTCTTCCTTTTTCCTCAACCGAGGATTCCCCTCTACCATGGTCGACACGGCCCTCGACCGTGTCCGTTCCATCTCCCGCACTTCTGCCCTCACCCCGGCCCCTCCCTCCCGGAACCACGATAGAGTTCCCCTTGTCCTCACCTTTCACCCCACCAGCCTCCACATTCAACGGATCATTCTCCGCCATTTCCGCCACCTCCAACGTGATCCCACCACCAAAAGTATCTTCCCCTCACCTCCCCTTTCAGCATTCCGTAGGGAGCGATCCCTCCGAGACACCCTAGACCACTCCTCTATCACCCCCAGCACCCCTTCCCCTTCACCCGGCACCTTCCCGTGCAAGCGCAGCAGATGCAACACCTGCCCTTATACATCCCTCCTTCCCAGTCTCCAGGGCCCCAAACACCCCTTCCAGGTGAAACAGCGATTTACTTGTACTTCTTGCAATCTAGTATACTGTATTCGCTGCTCACGATGTGGTCTCCTCTGCATTGGGGAGACCAAACGCAGATTGGGTGAACGCTTTGCGGAACACCTCCGTTCAGTCCGTAAGGGTGACCCCGAGCTTCCGGTCGCTTGTCATTTTAATTCACCCCTTCACGCTCACTCAGACCTCACCGTCCTCGGCCTCTTGCATTGTTCCACGGAAGCGCAGCGTAAGCTCCAGGAACAGCACCTCATCTTCCATTTAGGCACTTTACAGCCTTCCGGACTCAATATCGAGTTCAACAATTTCAGATCATAACCCCGGCCCCTACCACATATGTATACATTTTATCCACTCTTTTGGTCTGTGCCTTTTTCCTTTTTTTTTACTCTCTCTCCCCCCACGGCAGCTGTCTCTGATTCTGCCAGCATTTCACACCTTACCTTTTGTTTCTCAACCTGTCCCATTACCATCTCGTCTTGCCTTGAGCATCTCTCAATGTCTCTACTTACTAAAGACCATCACTTTTGTTCTTTTATTCCTCCCCCCAGCCTCCCCCTTGCATTTTTATCTGTTTATTTCCTGCTCTTTCAGTTCCGACGAAGGGTTTCGACCTGAAACGTTAACTCTCTTTCTCTCTGCACGGATGTTGTCTGGCCTGCTGAGTTTTTCCAGCGTTTTCTGTTGTTATTTCGGCTTTCTAACAATCCCTGGTTTTGCGATGTGCCATTCAGTGCATCTCACACGCTGGCCTGGGCCATCGTTGAATTAATGCATTACATTTTAACACCATTTGTTCCATTTGTTTTGATTCTACTGTTCAATGCATTGACGGTCAGACACATTTTAGTGGCCAGCAGAGCCCGCAGCAGAGCAGTGACGACAGTCCCAGTGATCCAGAGATGGAGAACCGAAGGAAATCCATGATTGTACTGTTTGTTATATCGGGGAATTTCATACTGCTGTGGGTGGTGTTCATGGTTTGTTCTATAATGAGACGATTGGATTACTTGGGATATCCTGTTTCTCCACCCAAATTTGTATCAGATATCGGCTTCCTGCTCCAACTCCTGAGTTGCTGCACGAACACTTTTATTTATGCAGTGACCCAGAGGAAATACAGAGAGGAATTGAGCAATGGAGTGAAATATCCGATTGCAATGATGGTCAAATTAATGAGATGAGAAGACCGAACACTTTCTGTGATTATCATGTATTTGTGTTTGATATTCTGTAGAATCCACTGTCAGGCTCCTTTAAAACTTTGGCCCGGATTTTACGGTTGTGATGATGGTGAAACTGTCTGAGCTGGAGATCCCTTAAAGACAGCGCGACAACCAATATAATATTGAGAAAACTAAAATGTTCTCCACAGAGATTGCAAGATCTTTCTGTGCAGCAATCTTTGCAGTCAGCGGCGATCACCGGTCCATCGCCACTGACTGCAAATTGCAAGCCTTTATATTTTCTAAAACATTTTACCAACTGATTCCAACTTCAAAGTAAGTTAATGTCTTAGTTCAGGAACGTGTAGCTCTTTTTCCAAGGGTGTGACCTAGACACGAGTTATTTAGTTAGGCGCTTTGAGCAGATACTTGCCCAAGAGCGGTGAGCTTCTTTCGACAGTCTAATGCTCAGCTCACTCTCCAGGGGTGTTTTGGGAACGAGCGCTTGTTGTGATTATTTCACCATAAAAGGCAAATCGTTCCCAATGTCCCATCTTTCAGGAGGTGTTTAGTACCTCAGTGCTGACAGCTTTCTCTGATCTCCGCAAGTCTTTGAGGGAGGAGTGTTTTGAAAATCAAGATGGACACCAGAAAAAACTCAAGTGAGCAGGAAGTCTGCGAAGGTTATTAATCTCTGCAGCGTCACTGGGACAGATAGAGAAAAGGAATCAATACGTGTACATTAATTCCAATCAAACCCGGGTATTACTCTGATTTTGATCTTTATTTTAGAATTTTCCGGGCCGAGGTTGAACTGAATACATCACACTCGGTGTTTTCGATGATTTATCTGTTGTTGAATAAAACAAATTGAGAATCGAACTAAAAGTCACTTTTCCCAGTTTTAACTCGATCCACCGTTGGATAGACTGTAATGGGACACATAGAGATCGGACCAGATCAGTAGGGAATGGCATTGCTACACCTCCCGAGTCCTGATATAATACACAACGGTGTCCCGGTACAGCACCATCCCTGGTCCTGTAAGAGCGCACCCCTGGACAAAACTGTGTCATTTAACTGAAACGGAATAGACACCTGCAGCAGCCTCAATTCATCACAGTTTGTAGTTTTGATAAGTGTTGTACTTTATAGGAATCCATTGTGGTGTATCGATTAAACTAATGATAAACCATATTATGGAATATTGTTAAATTCTCATCAGTATAAACCATAACCGGGGACATTCATTCCGCCATCTGTGTTGTTATTTGTGCCGAAGCTGTTGACATCCATTGTCCAGCAAGACTTTACCCTCTGTTAATTTAATCCAGCTCTGGTTTTAAGAGGTGTGTTCAACGCGTTAATACTCTGTATTTAAAATTGGTTAAAAATGGTTTGTTCAATGCGTTAATATCCTTTGTTAAAAATCGGTTAATATCCGGTGTGTATTCAATGGGTAAATACCCGTCTCACAATAGACTGTGGAATGTTAATCTGACAGCTTCAAGATTCACATAATTATTCCCCAGACAGTCATTCACGGGTTTAGAAGCGTAATATGTCCTTGTATTTTCCATAATCCTGTTCTTCTCAACCGAGTCGTACAACGACAACAATAACACACAATTTCTGATGAAAGTTCATCGACCTGGAACATTATACCTGTTCCTCTCTCCACAGTTGTGACCTGACCTGCTGAGTATTTCCAGCATTTTCTGCTTTTATTTCAGAATTCCAGCACGTGCAATATTTTGCTTTTGAACAACAATAACGACTTGCATTTATATAGCGCCTTTAGCACAGTAAAACGAGGCAATGCGCTTCACAGGAGCGTCAGCGGGCACAATCAGACACCAGGGAGATATCAGTACAGGTGGCAAATGGATGGTCGAATAGGTAGGTATTATGATGTGTCTTGAAGGACGAGAGAGAGGTAGAGAGGCGGAGAGTTTTAGGAAGTGAATACAGAGCTTAGGGCCTAGGCAGCTGAAGGCCCATCCACCACATCTGGAGCGATGAAAATCAGGGACATGCAAAGGCTAGAATTGGAAGTGTGCAGAGATCGTGGAGGGTTGACATCTGGCGGAGGTTACAGAGATTGGGCGGGGCGACGACATGGAGCGATTTCAAAAGAGGAATGAGACTTTTTAAATCGAGGCATTGCTGGACCGGCAGCTAATGTAGGTTAGCGAACACGGAGGTGATGTGTGAATGGGACTAAGTGCGAATTAGGATACATGGAGCATAGGTATGGATGAGCTCAAGTTACGAAGGTGCAAGTTGGGAGGCCGACCATGAGTGCATTGGAAAAGTCGAGTCTAGAGGTAACAGGGGAACGGATGAGGGTGTCTGCAGCAGAAAAGTTGAGGCAGGGTCGGAGATGGGCAATGTTACTGAGGTGGAATTAGGCAGTCTTGGTGATGGAGAGGATATGGGGTCGGAAATTCATCTCGGGGTCAAATAGGGCGCCAAGTTTGCAAAGGGTCTGGTAAAGTCTCCTATTATCTCTAAACCATATTTCATGCACCTTTCAGTAATATTCTTGCAAACCTGCTCCACAATCTACATCCCACTCTTTGTTCGCGTATAAAATACACCAAACAGCGTAATAGCTTCTCTCTTGTTCCTTAACTCCAACCCAATGTTCTGTATTTGATCCCTCAAGGGAATTAAAGCACTAAAATACTTTCTTAATCAAATCTTCAACCACTCATCAATTAGTCCTTGCCTTTCTTTCTTGGATACCCTGTACCCAGGAATATTAATCATCCAGTACACTTTTCAGGTCTCGTTATCGCCACTACATTATATTCGCATGTTGCTACTTGCGCCTGCAGCTCACCAACCTTATCAAGAAAACTTGGTGCATTTAAACACATGCACTCCAAACCTAACTGAGACATCTTTGCATTTTCTATGATCTCCCCTAATGCTGCATTACTTCTAACTATAACGATCTCTCCTTGCCCTCTGTGCGCTTTGATTTTACATTTTGATACGGCATCTTGGTGCCCAACCCACTGCTGAATTAGTTTAAACCCTCCGCCTCCCACTTGTTAATCTTGCCGCGAGGATATTGGTCCCAGCTCACTTGAGGTGCAAGCCGTCCATCTTGAACTGGTCGCTTCTGCCACAGAACTGTTCGCAGTGCCCCAGGAATCTGAAGCCCTCCCTGGTGCACCGTGTCTGTAGCCACGCTTTAACCTGCCATATCCCCTATTTCTAATCACACTAGTGCGTGGCACTGCCAGTAACCCAGAGATTACGGCCTTTCAGATCCGACTATTTAACATCCTCCCTAGCTCCTTAAGCTCTGATGCAGGACCTTAACCCTTTTCTTCCCTATGACGTTAGTTCAGACATGGACCACAACTTCCAGCTCTTCCATTACACTCCCCGACCCCCACCCCTCACGGAATGTTCTGCACCCTCTCCGTGATAACCTTTCCCCTGACACCAGAGAGGCAACCTACCACACGGGTCTCACGCCGCTGGTAGCAGAACTAAATATCTGTCGCCTGACTATCGAATCCCCAATTACTGCTGCAATGACAGTTTGGATGCCCCCGTGTGCAGTCCCATGCCTCACGGTGTCAGACGCTGGACTGCACTCCTTCGAGGGTTTGTCAACCGCATTGGAATTCAAGTTGGGGACAAATATTGGAAATTCCTCTCCGACAAGCCTGGGCGATTAAACTTATCCATGAGATCACTCTGGTCCTGATAATTTCTTGCAGTACCTCCCTTTTGGTAGAGTTGATCTTCGTCCCAGTCAGAAACAGGTCAAGTTCTCACTTGAAGTAGTTCAGCGAATCGGCGGCCACCGCATGAGATGGCAGCCTGATCTGGAGCTCCACTATTCTCTGGGAAAAGGATAACCTCCTGACCTTTACCCTAGATCTGGCCTTACACAACTTAAAATTGTGACCCCTAGTCCTCCCTAACCTATTTAATTGCCACAAACTATCAACTGGAAGACAATCTGTTTGCTTTATTAGCTCAGAAACCTCAATCAGATCACCCCTAAGTCTCCGAATCACTAATGTGTACAGTCCCAAAACTTTCAGCCTATCTTGATAACTAAGATGCTGCAAACGAGAAATTAGTCCAGTGGCCATTCTCTGCACTCTTTCCATAGCCTCATTATTACCCACCATATGAGGAGATCAAAACTGGACAAAGTATTCAAAGTGAGGCGTGACCTTGGTTTCTACATGTACAAAATGGTATGTATCGCCTCATAATCAATTGTCCTATGAATGCACCCCGAAACTTTATTTGGTCCAGCAATCGCATCACGGTATTGCCCATGAAACTTTAGAGATCAGGGGCCAGAAATTCGGGTCGGAGGCTTCCCGCGGGAACAAGCCCCCAACCTGCGCTTACCTAACACGCCTGCCGTTGTGCAGTGGGCCCGCGTGGGATTCCGATCCTGGACCTCCTCCAGCTGCCGGTGTGCATAAAGCTGCTTCCGTATCCTCGGGGCGCAGTTAGTTCGAAGCAGCACCTCGGATCACGTGGGCCATGGAGAGCCAATCGTAGCAGGGAATCTCCATTCATAGATTTGACAGAAGATCGGCACCAAAACCTAACTAAAACATCAAATAAATTTAAAAAACATCACATTTTAAAATAACTATAAATTACATAAATTAACTATTTTAAACAAAAATTTAAATTTTGGAAAAAGTTAATTACACTTTTTAACGGGCCTAAAAATAAACATATCTTTTTTAAAGTATTTAAAAAAGATAAACTTGTGGAAAAGATGTTTAAATATTACTTAATTCACCACTTAACTTGTTAATTGCAGGCCTTGCACCTGCTTTTTCCCACGCAGGTGCTCGGGAGTTCGCATCACAGAGAAACCTGAAAAAAAGCGGAATTTCGATGCGTACGCGCTGCCTCTCCGGCGCACGAGTATGACCACCGAATCCCTTCCTTCAAGGGAACGGAAGTTCCGGTTTCCTGCGCATGCGCAGTACATGCACGAAACCGGCACTTTCGTTGGGTCTACGGGTGAGTACACAGCGCGTACTCACCCGTGGAGACCAGAATTTCTGCCCCCTGTGGTATAGAAGTTCTCGACTGTAGTGATCCGGGCAGGTCTCATAGTCAATAATCCTGTGAATGCCCTCTTGGCACTCGCAATCGATTCATGGCATTGCACATGAACCTGAAGAGAGGCATTCCCTGGAACACCCAGATCTCTTGCTTGCTCCAATTGCTTTAATGCTTTTTCCTGAAGGGTGTATGTGTGTTAAGCATTCGCCCTGCCCACGTGAACAACACTGCACTTTTCCAAATTGTACATCATTTCCCAGTTATTAACCTCTCCCCCAACAATTCAAGAGCCACCTGAAGCTGTATCAAATCATCTATTGTACGGAAACTCATAAGATCTTCGTATCATCAGCAAATTTGCAGATTGGGCCCCAACACCTACATATAGATCTCAAGTAAAAATAGTAAAAGGCAACGGTGCCGCCACTGAACCCTGTGTGGCACCACTGGTGACTGGTTTCCAAACAGATCCAAATTCATCTTTAACATATTTCAGCCTGCATCTTTCTCGGCAGTCCTCAATCTTGTTCAATATGTTACCTCTAATAACAGAGGGGCTGTGATGGAGAATGCGGAATGGGGGCTCGGGAAGAAATGGAGAGCCTGGAATGGGGGATGGGGGGAGATGGAGACTGAAAAATGCGGGTTTGGGGAGAGAGATGGAGGCTGGGAATGGGGGCTCGGGGAGAGATGGAGATTGTGGAATGGGGGATTCGGTGTGAAGGTGATTCTCGATTGGATGTCAGGGGAGAGAAGTGACCATAATTCGGTGAGATTTAAGGTAGTCATGGAAAAGGACAAAGACAGACCGGAAATAAAGTTTCTAAATTGGGGGTAGGCTGATTTTAATATGATAAGGCAGGATCTGGCCAAAGTGGATTGGGATAAGCTCCTTGTAGGAAAATCACTTCAGAGCAGTGGAGTCTTTCAGAAATGAAATCGAGAGAGTACAACGCAAATATGTTCCCGTAAAGGTCAAGGGTGGGACCAACAAGCCCAGGGAACCCTGGATGTTAAGAGATATACAAGAATGGATTATGAAAAAAAGGGAGGCTTTTCGCAGATACAAAGGACGAAAAACAGTGGAAGCCCGAGAGGAGCATTGAAAAAGAAATTAGGAGTGCGAAGAGGGTGCATAAAAAAATACTGGCAGGCAAAATAAAGGAAAATCTCAAAGTGTTTTATGAGTATTTTAAGGGCAAGTGGATAACCAGCGAAAGAGTAGGGCACATTAGGGATCAAAGTGGGAATGTGTGTGTAGCGCCGGAAGATGTGGGTGAGGTTTTAAATGAATATTTTGCATCTGCGTTCACAATGGAGAAGGACGATGTAGACAAACAAATCAAGCAGGGGGATTGTGATATACTTGAATAAATTAGCATTGAGAGGGAGCAGGTACTAGCCGTTTTAGCGGGTTTAAAAGTGGATAAATCCCCAGGACCAGATGAGATGTATCCCAGGTTGCTGTGTGAGGCAAGGGAGGAGATTGCAGGGGCTATGAGACAAATTTTCAGAACCTCTCTGGCCACAGGGTAGGTGCCAGTGGACTGGAGGACAGCTAACGTAATACTATTATTCAAGAAGGGTCGTAGGGATAAACCAGGGAATTACAGGCCAGTGAGCCTAGTATCAGTGGTAGGGAAATTATTGGAAAAAGTTCTGAGGGACAGAATTAGTCTGCCCTTGGCGAGGCAACGATTAATCAAGGATAGTCAGCATGGCTTTGTCAGGGGGAGATCATGTCTAACCAATTTGATTGAATTTTTCGAGGGGCTGACTCGGTGTGTGGATGAGGGTAGTGCAGCTGATGTTGTCTACATGGACTTCAATAAGGCTTTTGACAAAGTCCCGCATGGGAGACTGTAAGGAGAATCTTAAGTGGGGTCAGCCTTCGCTTTCTGACACAGTGAGCGGTTCGATTCACTCCAGCACCCCTCGGGTTCCTAGACTTTGGGCTTATTTAGGGGTTGTGAACAAAATTGCAGTAAACAGGTTCTGATGAAAGAAATTTACTTTATTAAAAGAAAAAATGGTAACAAACTTGAAAAACACTTATTACTTAAACACAGATTCGGGGAACACACGGTACAAGCGAGGGAAATGACAATATATCAAACAAAACCTTATCCCTCCCAAAGATCCCACTACCTGGCTAGGTTTTTGGTTTCAGGAGATCAGCGATAATGCTCACCAACGAATCTTTGACAGGATATTAGAGTCTTTTGTTTAAAAGGACTCCGTCAGGCCCTTGTTGCTGCGAGGTGTCAGAACGGTCACTGCAGCAGTCGCTCTGGTATCTTCTTGCATGCTGGTCTTCTGGCCTTCTTCCTCGTGGCTTGTGGTAAGTTTTGCTGGAGCAGTGAGAGCTGTGTTCGCGTCGTCAGTCAGTCCGAAAGAGAGAGAGATGATGGCACAGGCTTTCAAATTATACTGTTGCTTTTTCGCGCCCAAAAACCACTTACTAAAACGAATTCCTTTTTGAATGTAAATGACCCTTGCTTCGTCCAATTGTCTAGTTTTTGGCGGGCTTGCCAGTTCCGATGGTTTTTGCTTAGTGTTAATCGTTTTCCGATTCAAAACACTGCCTTATCTACGCTCCAAATCTTCACCCTATTGTCCTTCTGTTGGCGGGCTTTTAAATCTGTTCTCTGGATACCTGGTTGATTGATTTTTTTGATGGGATAATGGCTATGAAACTGTGTGATCGAAGTTATATTGTCATTGAATTGTTTTTAGATTTCCAGCATCTTGTTTGCCCCTGGGGATCAATATTTGAATGTGTTTTTGAGTTTTGCATTGTCTCAAACAATTCCCAGACAGCTTGATCTGTTCACTGACCGGCCACGCCACTCGCAGCTTGTGTCTGTGAAAAAATGTCTCTCCCAACAATAAAATTCAAAAAAATCAGTTTCCTCAGGTTTTTCTTCCTTGATCTTTTGGTTTTTACATCAAATCACTTCACTGAGGTCCCATCATCCCAAGTTTGTATGAAAAGTCCAAAAATCACTCCCTTTAGGGCTCTGTTCAAGTTTCTGGGGGATTTTGCGAAGCCTACAAGACTGGTTAAGAAGGTAAGAGCCCATGGGATCCAGGGCAATTTGGCACTTTGGATTCAAAATTGCCTTAGTGGCTGGAGGCATAGGGTGATGGTCGAAATTTGTTTTTGTGACTGGAAGCCTGTGTCCAGTGGTGTACTGCACGGATAGATGCTGGGTCCTTTGCTGTTTGTAGTGTACATTAACGATTTAGATATGAATGTAGGAGGTATGCTCAGGAAGTTCGCAGATGACACGTAAATTGGTGGAGTGGTAAATAGCGAGGAGGGAAGCCTCAGGCGACAGGACGGTATAGACGGATTGGTTAGATGGACAGAACAGTGGCGAATGGAATTTAACCCTGAGAAGTGTGAGATGATGCATTTTCGGAGGACTAACAAGGCATAGGGGATACACAATGAATGGTAGGACCCTAGGATGGGCAGAGGATCAGAGGAACCTTGGTGTGCATGTACATAGATCCCTGAAGGCAGCAGGGCAGGTAGATAAGGTGGTTAAAAAAGCATATGGGATACTTGCCTTCATTAGCTGTGCATAGAATATAAGAGCAATGAGTTTATGATGGAGCTGTGCAAAACGGTAGTTTGCCCACAGCTGGATACTGTGTGTAGTTCTGGTCACCACACTATCGGAAGGATGTGATTGCATTGGAGAGGGTGCAGAGGAGATTCACCAGGATGTTACCTGGACTGAAGCGCTTCAGCTATTAAGAGAGACTAGACAGGCTGGGGTTGTTTTCTTTAGAGCAGAGGGGCTGAGAGGGGACCTGAATTAGGTGTACAAAATTATGAGGGGCACAGATACGGTAGATAGAAAGGAACTTTTCCCCTTAGTAGAGGGGTCAATGACCAGGGGGCTATAAGACCATGGGACCATTCACCATATGTGGCTATTGAGATAGCGACTAAAATTGCATTTCAAAGGGAAAATTAGAAAGATTTGAAAGGGAGGAATCTGAAAAGATCGGGGGGGGGCGTTAATGAGGTTACAGTAGCGAGCGCCTAATGGCCTCCTCCTGTGCTGTAATTCCTGCCATTCTATGAAAACACCCCTTTTTTGTGTCCGAGCTCCGGGGGTCGTTTAGGAATGTTCACGATGAGCTGATTTTAGGACGATGTGCACTGTGAGCACGCGGCCATCTGCACCAACTCGCAGGTTGGTTTAAGTCGCTCTGTGCCACACAGTTTTGGCGTGTGAAGAATAAGAACAGATCAGCTCTAACAAAAACTCCTGTTTCAGAATTGTCAGCAATGATTGCACCTTCAGTGAGATAGCATTATTCATTGGTGGAATCAAAATTCCTCATTCCTCTGGTTTCACCTCTGTGAATCGCTCTCCCCACTTCGGTTTTCCTCTTCCCCACCCTCGGCTCCCCTCCACCACACATTCAGTTCCACTCTGCCAAACTCGGTTTCCCCTATGATTTCACTCCCGGCGGCGGCGCATCAAGAGAGAGGCAGCAAGAGGAAACTTCACAATAGAAGAAATCCAGCAGTGACATCACAGGGCAGCAGGTAGGTGATTGGTTGTTGAGTATGACAGTTTTTTTAGCCTCCAGGCTGGGGAAGTGTGTTAAACTCAGAGCTAGGAAACTGTAACTGGCTGTTACTTTAATTTTCTGAATTAGTAAATTAAACTAGAGTAACCAATCAATTAATAAAACTGAAATAATTGACTGAAAAAATAATTCAAATTATTAATTAACTAATAAAATAAATACAGAAGGTTAGCTGGGCATGGCAGTGCAGGGGTGTGCTGTAACTGCAGCGTGTGGGAGTTTGTGGAGATCAGCGAGATCCCAAGCAACCATATCTGCGGTAAATGTCTGCAGCTCGAGGAACTTCGGCTCAGAATTGTTGAGCTGGAGTACGAGGTGCAGACATTGCGGGGAATCAGTGAGGGGAAGAGTATCCTGGACACTTTGTTCCAGGAGGCAGATACATTCCTTAGATTAAGTAGGACTTCAGAGTTTGTCAATGGTCAGGGACATGAGGGTGTGACCGCTAGTCAGGAAGGTATAGGGACCGAGGATGTGGTGATGGAGGAGCCTCGGCCCTTGACTTTGATCAACACGTATGAGATACTAGGACTGCAGGGTAGATGAGCAAACTGACCATGGCACCATAGTTCAGGAGGCCATTCTAGTGGGGGAGTGAAAAGGAAAGTGTTAGTGGTAGGGGACAGCATAGTCAGCGGGATAGATACAGTTCTCTGCAGCCGTGACCGGGAGCTCTGAAGGTGTTGTTGCCTGCCTGGTGCCAAGGCAAACGTTTTCTCCTCGTGGGTGCATACGAATTTGACATGGGAGGGGGAGGATCCAGTTGTAGTGTTCCATGTCGGAACTAACGACATAGATAGAACAAGGAATGAAGTTCTGCTGAGAGAGTTTGAGGAGCTAGGGTCGAAACTAAAGTGCAGAACCTCACAGGTAATAATCTTTGGATTTTTAACTGAGCCACGCTCAAATTGGCATCGGGACAAACAGTTTAGAAGGTAAAATTCCTAACTCCAAGATTGATGTGGGAGGCGGGGTTTTAATTTCATGGGGCACTGGCACCAGTACTGGGGAAAGAGGGAGCAATTCCGTGAGGACGGGCTCCACTTAAACCGGGCAGGGACCAGAATCCTGGCAAATCGAAAACTAGGGCAAAAGATAGGGCTTTAAACTAATGAAGAGGGGTGAGTGTGGGTGGAATGCGGAAAGGGTAAATTCAAAAGCAGTAAGAGAAATGTCAAGACTGCAGGGCAGATTAAATCTGGGTAAAGATAAGCAGAGCGGGTTAGGAAGGGACAGAGAGATTTATAAAGGTAATTGGGCATAGTGGCTGAAGTGACGTCAGGGGAAAATAGAGAAAAAATTAAAGCTAAAGGTATTATAGCTGAATACACGAAGAAGTCACAACAAAATAGATGAATTAATAGCGCAGATAGAAATAAATGGGATTGTTTTAATAGCCAATACAGAGACGTGGTTGCAGAGTGACCAAGGTTGGGAACTAAATATTCCAGGATATTTGAACTTTAGAATAGACAGTCGCAATGGGAAAAGAGGAGGGCTGGCCCTGATAATAAAGCAGGGAATAAAGACGGCAGAGAGAAAGGCTCTTGGATCCGAAAAACACAATGGGCCAGAAATTCGGCTCTCCACGGATGAGGACGCGCTGTGTACTCACCCTTCAGGTCACCTGAAGTGCCGGTTTCACGCATGCACTGCGCTTGCGCGGGAATCCGGAACTTCCGTTTCCCTGAAGGAAGGGGTTCAGAAGTCGAACACGTGCGCGGGAGAGGCAGCGCACACGCAGCGAACTTCGTTTTTTTTTCAGGTTTCTCCCTGAGGGTAAGTACGGCAAAGCTGCACATTTAAAAAGCTGGCACAAGTCCTGTTTTTAACAAGGTAAGTGGTTAATTGAGAGCAATTTAAACATTTTTTCAACAGGTTTATGTTTTTTACATACTTTAAAGAAAGGTAACTTTATTTTTAGCACCGTTAAAAAGTTAATTATATTTTTCAAAATCTTAAATTTTTGTTTAAAGTAGTTAATTTACGTAATGTATAGTTATTTTAAAAATGTGATGTTTTTTTTAAATTTATTTGAAGTTATAGTGTGGTTTTGGGGCCGATATCTATTCATAGATGTGACAGGTCTTCCTGTCAAATCTATGAATGAAAATTCCCTGCTACGATTGGCTCTCCATGGCCCACGTGATCCCAGGGTATGCTTCGAACTAACTGCGCCCCTGGGATACGCGAGCACTGTGTGCCGGCAGCTGCAGGATGCCCAGGACCGATATTCCTCTTGGGCCCAAAGCACAACGGCAGGCACGGTAGCTAAGTACGGGCGCGATGCTTGCACCCGCAGGAAGCCGGAGAGCCGAATTTTTGGCACAATGTAAAATCAGTTCAGGTGGTGCTAAATAACAACAAGGGGGAGAAAATAGTAGTGGGAGTATTCTATCGGACCCTAACAGTGTCTGTCGTGGCGGGCAGAGTATAAATCAAGAAATTAGAGATGCATGTAACAAGGTTAATACAGTAATCATGGGAAACTTTAACTTCTATATAGACTGGGAAAACCAAATTTGCAGAAATAGTGCAGAGGAAGAGTTCATGCAATGCATTCAAGACAGTTTTCCAGATCAGTATGTGAAGGAACCTACGAGGGAACTGATCATTTCAGATCTAGTACAGTGCAATGAGACAGGGTTAATTCATAACCTTGTAGTAAAGAAGCCTCTGGGGAGCAGTGATATTAATATGATAGAATTGTATGTTGAGTTTGAGAGTGATTTAGATAAGGCCGAAACTAAGGTCGTAAACCTGATCAAAGTGAACTACGGCGGTATGAGAAACGAGTTGGCTAAGGTCGGTTAGGAATCTAGATTAAAAGATACGACAGTAGAAAATCAATTGCAGACATTTAAAGAAATAATTCATAATTCGCAATAAACTTTCATTGCCTTAAGGAGTAAAAACACAACGGGAAAAATGTCCCAGCTATGGTTGACAAGGTGAATTAAAGATAGTATTAGATTAAAGGAAGAGTCTTATAATGTTGCCAAAAAGATTAGCAAACCTGAGGATTGGGAGGATTTTAGAAGTCAGCAAAGGAGGACCAAGAAATTGATGAAGAAAGGGAAAATAGAATATGAGAGTAAACTTGCGAAAGACATAAAAACAGACTGTAAAATCTTCTATAGATATGTGAAAAAGAATATATCAGCGAAAGTAAACGTGGGTCACTTACAGGCTGAGAGAGGAGAAATTATAATGGGGAATAAGAAAATGGCGGAAAGATTAAACAAATACGTTGTGTCTGTTTTCACACCGGAAGACGCAAAAAATTCACGAAAATAATGGAGAACCAAGGGTCTAGCGAGAATCAGGAACTAAAAGAAATTAGTATTAGTAAAAAAAAGTACTGGAGAAATTAATGGGACTGAAAGCTTATAAATTCCCTGGACCTGATGGCCGCATCGTAGCGTTTTAAAAGTGGTGGTTATAGACATACTGGATGGATTGGTTGTCATCTTCCAAAATCCCATAGATTCTAGAACGGTTCCCGTGGATTGGAAGGTAGCAAATAAAACATCACTATTTAAGAAATGAGGGAGAAAGACAATGGCGAACTACAGATCAGTTAGCCTGACATCAGGAGTAGGGCAAATTCCAGAATCTATTATTAAGGACGTGGAAACAGGGCACTTACAAATAATAACAGCATTGGGCTGAGTCAATACGGATTTATGGCAGGGAAATCATGTTTGACGATTCTGTTAGAGTTTTTTGAGGTTATAACTAGCAGCAGAGATAAGGTGAACCAGTGTATTTGGATTTTCAGAAGACATTCGATAAGGTGACACGCAAAAGGTTATTGAACAAAATTAGGGCTCATGGGATGTTGACTAACATAATAGCATGGATTGAGGATTGGTTAACGGACTGAAAACAGAGAGTACGAATAAACGGGTCATTTTCTGGTTGGCAGGCTGTAACTAGTGGGGAACCACAAGGATCAGCGCTTGGGCCACACATATTCCCAATCTATATCAAAGATTTGGATGAGGGGACCAAATGTAATAAATCCAAGTTTGATGATGACACAAATCTAGGTGGGAATGTAATTGTGAGGATGATGCAAAGAGACTTCAATGGGATATAGACAGGTTAAGTGATTGGGCAGGAACCGGGCAAATGGAATATAATGTGGAGAAATGTGAAGTTAACCAATTTGGTCGGGAAAATTTAAAAAAATGTATTATTGAATGGCGAGAGATTGGGAAATGTTGGTATGCAGAGGGACCTGCGTGTCCTTGTACACGAATCACTGAAAATTAAAATGCAGGTACAGCAAGTAATTAGGAATGCCAATGGTATGTTGGCGTTTATTGGAAGAGGAATTTGAGTATAAGAGTATAAGAGTAAAGGCGTCTTACTGCAATTATATAGGTGAGACCACACTTGGCGTATTGTGCACAGTTTTGGTCTCCTTACCTAAGGAAGGATATACATGCAATAGAGGGAGTGCAACGAAGGTTCAGCAGACTGATCCTGGGATGGGGGGATTGATCAATAAGGAGAGATTGAATTGACTCGGCCTATATTCGCCAGCGTTTAGAAGAATGAGAGGTGATCTCATTGAAACATATAACATTCTTACAGGGCTTGACAGGGGAGAAGCAGGAATGATATTTCCCCTGTCTGGCGAGTCTAGAACCAGGGGTCAAAGTCTCAGAATAAGGGTTCGGCCATTTAGGACTGAGATGAGGAGAAATTTGTTCACTCAAATGGTCGTGAATCTTTTGAATTCTTTACCCCAGAGGGCTGTGGAGGCTCAGTCGTTCATTATATTCTAGACAGAGATCGATAGATTTTTGTATATTAAGGGAATCAAGGGATCTGCGGATAGTGCAGAAAAGTGAAGATGAGTTAGATGATCAGCCATGATCTTATTGAATGGCGAAGCGGGCTCGAGAGGCCAATTGGCCTACACCTGCTCCAACTACATATGTTCTTATATTCTTATGAAACCGGTAGTACTAGGGTCTATCGGTAAATCAGTGCTGGTTCGTGAGATGGAGGGGTAGGGGAACGGATAGCACTAGGTTCGGTCGGTGAATTGATGTATCTTATTGAGGTGAAAGCATGCGAAGGAAATAATGTTAGGCGAGTCACTGCTGTTCAGAATATTGAAGGTATATTGAAGTGACTTGTACTGTACCCGCAGGTACTTGCAGAGGATTACACAGGATATACAGCACAGAAAAATGCCATTCGGCCCAAGCAGTCTATGTCGGCATTTACGTTCCACTTGACCCTTCTTCCGTCTTTCCTCATCTAACTCTATCAGCACAACCCTCCATTCCCTACTCCCTCATATGCCTGTTTAGCCTCCCCTTAAATGCATCTATACTATCAGCTTCAACCACTCCCTGTGGTAGCGAGTTCAACGTTATTATCAATCTCTGGGTTAAGATGTTTTTTGCTGAATTCTCTATTTGATTTCTTGGTGCACATCTTAAATCTTATATCTTATATCTGATATTGATGGCCACTAGTTTGGCGCATCCCCGCAAGTGGAAGCTCGCTGAAAACCTTTCACAAACTTAAATACCTGTTTTAGGTCACCCCTCAGCCTTCTCTTTTCAAGAGAAAAAAGATCCAGCCTGTTCATCCTTTCCTCAAATGTGTGACCTCGCATTTCTGGTATCATCCTTGTAAATATTGTTTGGACCTTCCCTGGTTCCTCCATATCATTTTTATAATATGGCGACCATTATTGTACACACTTCTCCAAGTGTGGTCTAACCAAGGCTCGATACAGGTTTAATATAACCTCTCTATTTTTCGATTCTATACATCTAGAAATAAACCTAAGTGCTTGGTTATTTATGGCCTTACTAACCTGCATCACTTCTTTTAGTGATTTGTATATTGCTACTCCGAGATCCCGTTGCTCTTCTACCACATTTAGATACATATTTTCCAAGTAACATGTGACCTCCTTATTTTTCTTACCGAAATGTGGTACCTCATATTTATCTGTGTTGAAATTAATCTGCCACCACCTCAGTGCTCAGTGACGCGGTCAAGTTGTGGTCATACAATTAATCAAAGAACTGATTCACCACGGCCAAAGTAAGAAATGTACGAGCAGCGTGGGAAAGGCGAGTGTTGGTCGTTCAGGGTAAGAAGTGAGAAGACAGAGAGAGCGGTAGAGCGTGGAATCAGCAACTAGGCAATATCACTAGTTAGGAATTGGCTAAAGGTGAGTCATGCTTCTTGAGATAATCTCGGTCGAATATCGATAAAGCCCCGAAATTTGGCGGTGGGATGGTGGAATACAAAGATTTGATGTGTTGGTCTCAATTCCCTCTCCCTTTAAAATGAACAGAAATATTAACCTTTTATTTTAAATTGTAGAAGTGCCTATACTTCAACAGTGACTAGATTTTCTTTATTACATGCTTTTTACTTGTCTTTCTTTCTTTTTCTATTTCTCTCTCCCTTTCCTTCTTTCTGCGTAATGTAAAGATTCTGACTGTTATCAGTAACTGGAATAGAAGTGTCCAGTGGACTATTGATTTTATTAAACAGGCACGCCAAGAATTAATGGTCAGACTATGGGTTATGAAATCCTAAACACAAAGCAAATAACTGCAGATTCTGGAAATCTGAACTAAAAGCAGAACATGCTGGAAACGCTCAACAGATCAGAGAACATCGGTGGTAATTGCACAGCATGGACTGGAAGGAGTGGTGAATATGGGGCACAATATAATTTAAATTAATATGTTCTGTATTAATTGTGCCCCTCTAAAAGCGGGCATGTTTGCTAGGCTTTTTGATTGATGACACTGGAGCATACCATTGTCTCCTTATACTTTTGTTAATGAAAATTCATCTGTGGAAATTCTTGTTAGGATTGTGAGACTTATCTCAGTGTATGAAGGTGCAGCATTCATTCAGGTCTTCGGGGCTTTATCTAATTTGAAGTTCCGCTGTTGTTGTTAAAAGTGATGGAGTGAAAATTGTTGACATCATCTATTTGTTCAGTGGCTGCAATTAAACCCAGTCAGCAGGGGAATCGAATTTCTGACCGGATAGATTCTCTCTCCTATAAATAAGTGGAATATTCTCAAAGTTTCAATCGGAGAATTGCTCCCAGCATCACCACCAACCATCGAATCATCGATTCTAACAGAAAGGCGTAACATGTCTCTTGGTTTTCTAATCAAGCTCAAGATTCTGTGGGCGATTAATGATATACAAAAGATTTACTATCCAATCCTGGCTGCGGTCGGAGTCCCTGGTAAGTTACTACCTGTGGCTGTTACTTCAGGAACTGGAGATTAACAGAATGTGGCATCTCAGTCCGTGTGTCCAGCTCTTTATTTTATTAATTTCCACACATTGCAACAGTGAATAAACTTAAATAATACATTGTTTGCTGTAAAGCACTTTGTGGTGTCCTGACGTGGTGAAAGTTGCTGTACGGATGCAAGTTCTTTCTTTCATTATCTCTTACGCTCTTTCTCTCTTGTGTGTGTTTATATATATCATTGACTTAGACTTCAATGTAGGGAACATGATTAAGAAGATTTCAGATGATACAAAAATTGGCCCTGTGGTTGATAGTGAGGAAGAAAGCTCGAGACTGAAGGAAGATATCAACGGCCATTCAGGTGGGCAGAAATTGGCAAATTGAATTCAATCCGGAGATGTACGTGGTAGTGGATTTGGGGAGAGCTCACAAGGCAAGGGGATGCGCAATGAATGGTAGGATACTGAGCATTGTAGAGGAACAGAAGAACATTGGACTGCATGTCCACAGATCCCTGAAGGTAGCAGAAGAGGTCGATAAGCTAGTTAAAAAGGCATATGGGATACTTTCCAGTATTAGACAAGGCACAGAATATAAGAGCAGGGAGATTCTGCTTGAACTGTATAAAACATTAGTTCAGCCATAGCTCAACTACTACGTTTATTTCAGGTCAGCACATTACAGGAAAGATTTGATTGCACTAGACAGGCTACAGAGGAGATTTGTGAGGATGTTTCCAGGCCTGGAGAATTTTAGCAATGAGTAAAGATTACAAAGGTTGGGGTTGTTTTCTTTCGAACAGAGGAGGCTGAGGTGAGACTTAATTCAGTTGTATATAATTAGGAGGGGCCTAGATAGAGTGGATAGGAAGGATCTTTTCCCCTTAGAACAGTATCTAGCGCCCTCATTATACTGCCCCCTGCCACAAAACTTTCTTTTTCACTCCCGTCCACTTGCAAGGCCTCCAGTACCACGGAGACGTGGTCATTTTGCTCATCCACGCTGCAGACTTTGCACTCATTCACACAGGCAACAAGAACCTCGTACGTGTTGGATAAGTGTGAGAAGTCGCACAACACCAGGTTATATTCCAACAGTTTTATTTGAAATCACAAGCTTTCGGAGCGCTGCTTCTTCGTCAGGTGAAGTGAAGAGATGTATATAGGCACAGCATATATAGTCAGAGAACACTGCCAGATGATTATAGTTAATCTTTCTAACTGCCCTTTATCACACCTCGGCAGAGAGATAATCATGGCAATCAAAGGTGTGGATGGTGTCCAAACAGGTCAGTCAGGAAAACATTACATCAAAGACAATGAGGTGGGGTCAAAAGGGGTCAAATGTGGCAGATGCTGGTGTCTGTATGGAAAACAAAAAACCTTTTTTGCTGGAAATCACAGCAGGTACGGCCGCATCTGTGTAGAGAGAACAAGCCAATGACGATTCGAGTCTGGATGACTCTACGTCAGGTGGGGTTACATGTAGCGTGACATGAACCCAAGATCCCGGTTGAGGCCGTCCTCATGGGTGCGTAACTTGGCTATCAATTTCTGCTCGACGATTTTGCGTTGTCGTGCGTCTCGAAGGCCGCCTTGGAGAATGCTTACCCGAAGATCGGAGGCAGACTGTCCTTGACTGCTGAAGTGTTCCCCGACTGGGAGGGAACAGTCCTGCCTGGCGATTGTTGGGCAGTGTCCGTTCATAGGTTGTCGCAGTGTCTGCATTGTCTCGCCGCATCCATTCCTGCAGCGTATGAGGTAGACAACGTTGGCCGAGTCACATGAGTATGTACCATGTACCTGGTGGGTGGTGTCCTCACGTGTGATGATGGTATCTGTGTTGATGATCTTGCATGTCTTACAGAGGTTGCCGTGGCAGGGTTGTGTGGTGCCGTGGTCGCTGTTATCCTGAAATCTGGGTAACTTGCTGCGAACGATGTTCTGTTTGAGGTTAGGCGGCTGTTTGAAGGCGAGTAGTGGGGGCGTGGGGATTGCCTTAGCGAGGTGTTCAACGTCATCGATGACATGTTGAAGTCTGCGAAGAACATGGCGTAGTTTCTCCGCTCCGGGGAAGTACTGGACGACGTAGGGTACTCTGTTGGTTGTGTCCCGCGTTTGTCTTCTGAGGAGGTCTGTGCGATTTTTCGCTGTGGCCCGTTGGAACTGTCGATCGACGAGTCGTGTGTCATATCCCGTTCTTACGAGGGCGTCTTTCAGTGTCTGTAGGTGTCCATCGCGTTCCTCCTCGTCTGAGCAGATCATGTGTATTCGCAGGGCTTGTCCATAGGGGATGGCTTCTTTAACATGGTTAGGGTGGAAGCTGGAGAAGTGGAGCATCGTGAGGTTGTCCGTGGGCTTGCGGTAGAGTGAAGTGCTGAGGTGTCCGTCTTTGATGGAGATTCGTGTGTCCAAGAATGAAACCGATTCTGAGGAGTAGTCCATGGTGAGTTTGATGGTGGGATGGAACCTGTTGATGTTATCGTGTAGTCTTTTCAGTGATTCTTTGCAGTGGGTCCATAGGAAGAAAATGTCGTCGATGTATCTGGTGTATAGCGTTGGTTGGAGGTCCGGTGCAGCGAAGAAGTCTTGCTCGAACGTGTGCATGAAGATGTTGGCGTATTGGGGTGCGAATTTGGTCCCCATGGCTGTTCCGTGTGTTTGGGTAATAAACTGTTTGTCGAAGGTGAAGACATTGTGGTCAAGGATGAAGCGGATGAGTTGTGGGATGGCGTCTGGAGATTGGCTGTTGTTGGTGTTGAGTACTGAGGCTGTCGCAGCGATGCCGTCATAGTGGGGGATACTGGTGTAGAGTGCCGAGACGTCCATCGTGGCGAGGAGTGTTCCTGGTTCAACTGGTCCGTGGGTGCTGAGTTTCTGCAAGAAGTCTGTAGTTTCGCGACAGAAGCTGGGGGTTCCCTGTACGATGGGTTTCAGGATGCCCTCGACGTATCCAGACAGGTTCTCACACAGGGTTCCGTTGCCCGATACGATAGGACGTCCGGGTGTGTTGGCTTTCTGTATCTTTGGGATGCAGTAGAAGAATCCCACGCGGGGAGTAGGTGGGATGAGAGCGCGTAGGAAGCTTTGTAGATCTGGATCGAAGGTCTTGATCAGTCAAATTTAACATGCTGTTTAGAAGCACTCTGTTTCAACCCATTCTGTCCAGACCATCGGTACACCTACTCCGTTACATTACTTGAAACAAATCAAAGTAATCTATGTGCCCGGTATTCGATGAATAATTTCTGATTTCTCCAATTGCTCACAGTTAACGTGGTGACGATTGCGATCCTGTCTCGGGGAAAGTGCGGTCTCTCGAAATGTCTCACTCACTACCTGGTGGCCATGGCAGCGGCAGATCTACTGGTTGTGATCATCGATCTGATACTCAGGCAGATTCCTATTGTATATCGGGAACTATTCCTCTTTGTATGGTACATTAGAGTATGTAATAATCATGCCATTCTACTTCATGCCGCTACAGACTGTTCTGTCTGGTTCACCGTAACTTTCACCTTCGATCGATTTGTGGCCATTTGTTGTCAGAAGCTGAAATCCAAATATTGCACCGAGAAAACGGCGGCTGTTGTTTTAGGAACAGTGACTGGCCTGAGCTGTTTGAAGAATATTTTCTGGTATTTTCTGTATAAAGGCAAATACATGCTTTCTAACAATCCCTGGTTTTGCCAAGTGCCATTCAGTGCATCTAACTCGCTGGCTTGGGCCATCGTTGAATTAATGCATTATATTTTAACGCCATTTGTTCCATTTGTTTTGATTCTACTGTTCAATGCATTGACGGTCAGACACATTTTAGTGGCCAGCAGAGCCCGCAGCAGACTCCGGGGTCAGAGCAGTGCCGAGAGTCCCAGTGACCCAGAGATGGAGAGCCGAAGGAAATCCATGATTGTACTGTTTGTTATTTCGGCGAATTTCATACTACTGTGGTTGGTGTTCATGTTTTGTTATATAATGAGACGATTGGATTACTTGGGATATCCTGTTTTTCCACCCAGATTTGTATCAGAAATCGGCTTCATGCTCCAGCTCCTGAGTTGCTGCACGAACACTTTTATTTATGCAGTGACCCAGAGGAAATACAGAGAGGAGTTGAGCAATGGAGTAAAATATCCTATTGCAATGATGATCAAATTAATGAGATGAGAAGTCCGAACACTTTCTGTGATTATCATGTATTTTTGTTTGATAATCTGTAGAATCCACTTTCGGGCTGCTTTAACTCTTTGGCCCGGATTTTGCGGTTGTGATTATGGTGAAACTGTCTGAGTTGGAGATCCCCTAAAGACAGCGCGACAGCCAATATAATATTGAGAAAACTAAAATGTTCTCCACAGAGATTGCAAGATCTTTCTGTGCAGCAATCTTCGCAGTCAGCGGCGATCACCGGTCCATCGCCACTGACTGCAAATTCCAAGCCTATATATTTTCTAAAACATTTCACCAGCTGTTTCCAACTTCAAAGTAAGTTAATGTCTTAGTTCAGGACCGTGTAGCTCTTTTTGCAAGGGTGTGACCTAGACACGAGTTATTTCGTTAAGCGCTTTGAGCAGATACTTGCCCAAGAGCGGTGAGCTGCTTTAGACAGTCTAATGCTGAGCTCACACTCCAGGGGTGTTTTGGGAATGACCGCTTGTTATGATTATTTCACCATAATAGGCAAATCGTTCCCAATGTCCCATCTTTCAGGAGGTGTTTAGTACCTCAATGCTGACAGCTTTCTCTGATCTCTGCTAGTCTTTGAAGGAAGATTGTTTTGAAAATCAAGATGGACAACAGAAAAAGCTCAAGGCAGCAGGAAGTCTGCGAAGGGTATTGCTCTCTGCAGCGACACTGGGACAGATAGAGAAAAGGAATCAACATGTGTACATTAATTCCAATCAAACCCGGGTGTTAGTTAAGTGTGCTCTTTATTTGAGAATTTTCCGGGCCGATGTTGAACTGAATACATCACACTCAGTGTTTTTGATGTTTTATCTGTTGCTCAATAAAAGAAATTGAGAATCGAACGAAAATTCACTTTTCCCAGTGAGTTGGATAGACTGTAAGAGGACACATAGAGATCGGACCAGATCAGAGGGGGAAGGCATTGCTGCACTCCCGAGTCCTGATAATACTCACCCGGTTCCCGGTACAGCACCATCCAGGGTCCTGTTCAACCGCACCCCTGGACAAATTCCAGCACATTGCCAGGTCCCGGTACAGGACATTCCCGGCTCCTGTTAGAGCACACACCTGGTTCCAGTACAGCACACTCCTGGTTCCAGTACAGCACACTCCCGGGGTCCAGTACAGAACATTCCTGGTTCCAGTACAGCAAACTCATGGTTCCAGTACAGCACACTCCCGGGGTCCAGTACAGCACACTCCTGGTTCCAGTACAGCACACTCCCGGTTTCCAGGACAGCACACTCCTGGTTCCAGTACAGCACACTCCTGGTTCCAGTACAGCACACTCCTGGGTTCCATTACAGCACACTCCTGGTTCCAGTACAGCACACTCTTGGTTCCAGTACAGCACACTCCTGGTTCCAGTACAGCACACTCCGGAGGTCCAGTACAGCACACGCCTGGTTCCAGTACAGCACACTCCTGGTTCCAGTACAGCACACTCCCGGGTTCCAGTACAGCACACTCCTGGTTCCAGTACAGCACACTCCTGGTTCCAGTACAGCACACTCCCGGGTTCCAGTACAGCACACTCCTGGTTCCAGTACAGCACACTCCTGGTTCCAGTACAGCACACTCCCGTTGTCCAGTACAGCACACTCCTGGTTCCAGTACAGCACACTCCCGGGTTCCAGTACAGCACACTCCTGATTCCAGTACAGCACACTCCCGGGTTCCAGTACAGCACACTCCCGGGTTCCAGTACAACACACTCCTGGTTCCAGTACAACACACTCCTGGTTCCAGTACAGCACACTCCTGGTTCCAGTACAGCACACTCTCGGCTTCCAGTGCAGCACACTCCCGGGTTGCAGTACAGCACAATCCCAGGTTCCAGTACAGCACACTCCCGGGTTCCAGTACAACACACTCCTGGTTCCAGTATAGCACACTCCTGGTTCCAGTACAGCACACTCCCGGCTGCTCGGAGTCCATATCTAGAAAAAGCATGTGACGAGACACTTAACGGGCTAAGTGATTCACTGACATGGAATAGACACCTGCAGCAGTCCCAGTTCATCACTGTTTGTATTTTTTATAAGTGTTATACTTTATAAAAAAATCATTGTGGTGTGTCGATTAAACAAATGTTACACTATATCATGGGATCTTGCTAAATTCTCATCAATAAAAACCACCCCGGAGACAATCATTACAACATCTATGTTGTTACTTGTGCCGAAGCTCAAATATTGCTGATGGCATCAATAGTCCAGCAAGAAATGAGCCTCTGTTAAGTCAATCAAGCTGTTGTTTTAAGCGGTGTGTTCAATGGGTTAACACTCGGTATTTTAAATAGGTTAACACATTGTGTGGTAAATGCATTAATATCCATTGTTATTAATGGCTTAATATCCGGTGTGTTAAATGGGTTAATAGCTATCTCACAACAGACTGTGTAATGTTAATCTGACAGCTTCACGATTCACATAATAATTCTCATTCACGGGGTTAGAACCATAACCTGTCCTTGTATTTTCCATAATCCTGTTCTTCTCGTGCGAGTCATACAACGACAACAATAACACACAATTTCTGATGAAAAGTCATCGACCTGAAACGTTAACTCTGTTTCTCTCTCCACAGATGCTGCCTGCCCTGGTGAGTATTTCCAGCATTTTCTGCTTTTATTTGAGATTTCCAGCATCCGCAATATTTTGCTTTTGAACAACTGTAACTACTTGCATTTATATAGCGCCTTTAGCACAGTAAAACTTCGCACGGCGCTTCACAGGAGCGTCATCAGAAACAATCAGACACTAGGGAGATATTAGTACAGGTGGCAAATGGATGGTCGACCAGATAGGTTATAAGGACTGTCTTACAGGAGGAGAGAGATGTAAAGAGGTGGAGATGTTTAGGAAGGGAATTCCAGAGTTTACGGCTTAGGCAGCTCAAGGCACATCCACCAGTGCTTGAGCGATGAAAATCAGACATGCAAGTGGCCAGAATTGGAGGAGTTCAGAGTTCCTGGAGGTTTGATGGTCTTGAGGGGGTCACAGAAATAGGGAAGGGCGAGGGCATGGATCGATTTCAAGAGAGGGATGATCAGTTTTAAATCGAAGCATTGCTGGACCGGGAGCTAATCTAGCTGAGCGAACACGGAGGCGAAGTGTCAATGGGACTTGATACGAATTAGGATACAAGCAGCAGAGCTATGGATGAGCTCAAGTTTATGAAGATGCAATTAGGGAGGCTGGCCAAGACGGCATTGGAACAGTCGACTCTAGAGGTACCAAAGGCACGGATGAGGGTGTCAGCAGCAGATAAGCTGAGGCAGAGCTGAAGATGGGCAATGTTACTGCGGTGGAAGTAGGCAGTCTTGGTGATGGAGAGGGTATGGGCTCTGAAAATCATCTCAGGTTCAAATAGGACGCCAGGTCTGAAAATTGTCTGGTAATTTCTCCCATTATCTCTATTCTATATGTAATGCACCTCTCAGTAATTTCCTTGCAAATCTGTTCCTCAATCTCCATCCCATTCTTTGTTGGCCTATAAAATACACCAAGCAGCGTAATAGCTTTTCTACTGCTCCTTAACTCCAACCAAATGTTCTGTCTTTGAACCGTCAAGGTCATTCACTCTTTCTCGCAGTGAAATGTTTACCTTAATCAAAACTGCCACCACTCCTCCTCTTTTCTTGAACTTTCTTTCCTGAATAACTTGTACCCAGGAATATGAAGCATCCAATCACCAACTTTGTTGAGCCAGGTCTCGTTATCGCCACTACAGTATATTCCCACGTGGCGATTTGAGCCTGCAGCTCGCCAGCATTATTGAGGCAAACTTCACGCATTTAAACACATGCGCTCCAAATCAAACTTAGACCTCTTTGTATTTTCTATCATCTCACCTAATTCTGTATTACTTCTAACTATAACGATCTCCCCTAGCCCTCAGTGCACTTTGATTCTATAGTATAATACTACATCTTGGTGCCCAACTCACTGCCGAATTAGTTTAAACCCTCCGCCTCGCACCAGTTAACCTACCTGCGAGGATATTGGTCAAAGTTCAATTGTGGTGCAAGCCGTCCATCTGGAGCTGATCCCTTTTTCCACAGAACTGGTCCCAATGCCCCAGGAATCTAAAGCCCTCGCTGTTGCACAATGTCTGTAGCCACGCTTTACCCTGCAATATCCCCTATTTCTACTCTCACCAGCGGTTGGCACTGGGAGTAATCCAGAGATTACGACCTTTTAGATCCTGCTATTTAACTTCCTGCCTAGCTTCGTAAACTCTGACTGCAGGACTTCAACCATCTTCTTCCCTATGCCGTTGGTTCAGACATGGGCCATAACTTCTAGCTCTTCCATTCCACGCAGCCGCACCCACGCCCACACCCCGCCACTGAATGTTCTGCACCCTCTCCGTGATATCACTTACCCTGGCACCAGAGAGGCAGCGTACCACACGGGTCTCACGCCGATGGTAGCAGAACTATCTATTTGCCTCCCTGACTATCGAATCCCCAATTACTGGTGCAATTACAGTTTGGATACCCACATGTGCAGTACTTTGCCTCACGATGCCAGACTCTGGGCTGTACACCTTCCAGGGTTCGTCAACCTCACTGCAATTCGAATTGGGGGAAAAATATGTGCAATTACTGTCCGAGCTCAGGGGGTGGTTTAGAAATGTTGGTGATGAGCTGAGCTCCGAACGATATGCTCTGTGAGCCCACGGCCCTCTGTGCCAACTCTCGGATTGGTTTTAGTCGTTCTGTGCTGCCCAGTTTTGACGTGTGAAGAATAAGAACAGATCAGCTCTGACAGAAGCTCCTTGTTCAGAATTGTCAGCAATGAATGCAGCTTCAGTGAGACAGCATTATTTGTTAAATAACAACAGAAAACGCAGGAAAAACTGAGCAGGCCCGGCAGCATCCGTGGAGAGAGAAACAGAGTTAACGTTTCAGGTGGAAGACCTTTCGTCAGAACTGGAAAAAAGCAGGAAATGGAACAGATTTTGAAGCAAGTTCAGGGGCTTGGAAATGGGGGAGTGGATGATAGAACAAAAGGGAAGGTCAGTGATAGGTTGGAAGGCAGGAGAAGTAATGAGGCATTTAGAGATATTCAAGGCAAGAGGATATGGTAATGGGACATGTTAAGGAACAAAGGCTGACTCCAGATGAAGTGTGAATTGCGCTGGCAGAATGAAGGGCAGCTGCCATGTGGGAGGGAAGAAAAAACAGGCACAACATTTATTTTTGCTCAGATAAAAAATATATATATGTGATAGGGGCCGAGGTTAACATCTGAAATTGTTGAACTCCATGTTGAGTACAGAGGGCTGTAAAGTGCCTAATCGAAAGATGAGGTGCTGTTCCTCGAGCTTACGCTGAGCTTCCATGGAACAATGCAAGAGGCCAAGGATGGTGAGGTCTGAGTGGGAATGGAGCGATGAATTAAAGTGACAGGCGACCGGAAGCTCGGGGTCTCTCTTACGGACTGAATGGAGGTGTTCCGCAAAGCGGTCACCCAATCTGCATTTGGTCTCCCCAATGTAGAGGAGACCACATCGTGAGCAGCAAATACAGTATACTAAATTGCAAGAAGTACAAGTAAATCGCTGTTTCACCTGGAAGGGGTGTTTGGGGCCCTGGACAGTGGGAAGGAGGGAGGTATAAGGGCATGTGTTGCATCTCCTGCGTTTGCACGAGAACGTGCCGGGCGAAGGGGTAAGGGTGCTGGGGTTGGTAGAGGAGTGGCCTAGGGTGTCGCGCAGGGAGCGGCCCTATGGAATGCTTAAAGGGGAAGATGCGTTTGGTGGTGGGAATCACGGTAGAGGTGGCGGAAATGGCGGAGGATGATCCATTAAATGTGGAGGCTGGTGGGGTGAAAGGTGAGGACAAGTGGAACTCTATCGTGGTTCCGGGAGGGAGGGGCAGGGGTGAGGGCAGAAGTGCAGGAGATAGAACGGACACGGTCGAGGGCCGTGTCAACCACAGTAGAGGGAAATCCTCCTTTGAGGAAAAAGGAAGAAATGTCGGAAGCATTGGCATGGAAGGTGGCATCGTCAGAGCAGATGCGGCGGAGACGGAGAAACTGGGAGAATGGAATAGAGTCCTTACAGGAGGCGGGGTGGGAGGACGTGTAGTCCATGTAGCTGTGGGAGTCAGTGGGCTTGTAGTGAATGTTTGTCAATAACCTATCCCCAGAGATGGAGACGGAGAAGTCGAGGAAGGGAAGGGAAGAGTCGGAGATGGACCATGTGAAGGTGAGGGAAGGGTGGAAATTGGAAGCAAAGTGAATGAAATTTTCTAGTTCAGAGTGAGAGCAGGAAACGGCACCGATACAGTCATCAATTTACCGGAAAAAGAGGTGAGGGAGGGGACCCGAGTAGGACTGGAACAAAGAGTGTTCCACATATCCCACGAAAAGGCAGGCATAGCTGGGACCCATGTGGGTACCCATAGCAGCAGCTTTGATTTGGAGGAAGTGAGTGGAGTCAAAGGAGAAGTTGTTCAATACGAGAACAAGTTCAGCCAGGCGGAGGAGGGTGGTGGTGGATGGGGACTGGTTAGGCCTCTGTTCAAGGAAGAAGCGGAGCGCCCTAAGGCCATCCTGGTGGGGGATGGAGGTGTAGAGGGATTGTACTTCCGTAGTGAAAAGGAGGCATTATTTTTTGGTGGAATCAAAGTTCCTCCTTCCTCTGGTTTCACCTCTGTGAATCGCTCCCCCCCTTCGGTTTTCCCTCTTCCCCACATTCGGTTGCACTCTGCCAGCCTCAGTTTCCCTTCTTTTTTCACTCCGGGCGGTGGCGCTTTCAAGAGAGAGTCAGCGGGAGGAACATTCACAACAGAAGAAAATCAAAAAGTGACATCACATGGCAGCTCGTAGGTGATTGGTTGGCGAGTATGACAGTTTTATTCAGCCTCTATGCAAGGGAAGTGAGTTAAACTCAGAGCTAGGGAACTGTAACTTGCTATTACTTTCCTTTACTGAATTAGTAACTTAAACTAGATAAACAAATTAATTAATACAACTAAAATAATTGATTGAAAAACTAACAATAATAATTAATTAACTGATCAAATAAATAACGAAGGCTAGATAGACATGGCAGGGCAGGTGGCGTGTCGTAACTGCAGCATGTGCGAGTTTGTGGAGACCAGCGAGATCCCAAGAAACCACTTATAAGAACATAAGAACATAAGAAATAGGAGCAGGAGTAGGCCAATCGGCCCCTCGAGCCTGCTCCGCCATTCAATAAGATCATGGCTGATCTGGTCCTAACCGCCAATCTACTATCTATCACAGAACCATCTCCTGCATCTAACAGAATTGCACACACGAAATAGGAGCAGAATCAGGCTACACAGTCCCTGGGCCCGCTCCACTACCCACAGGGCCATGACCGATCCGAACCTAGACTCATGTCCAAATTCCTGCCCGCTCCCCGTAACCCTTAATGCCCTTTACTTCCAGGAAACTGTCTATTTCTGTTTTAAATTTAATTAATGTTGTAGCTTCTACAGCTTTTTGTGGCAGCATATTCCATGGACCTACCACCCTCTGAGTGAAGTAGTTCCTCCTCATCTCAGTTTTGAAAGAGCAGCCCCTTATTCTAAGACTATGTCCCCTAGTTCTCGTCTCACCCGTCATCGGGAACATCCTCCCCGCATCCACCCGATCCAACCCCTTCACAATCTTATATGTTTCAATAAGATCGCCTCTCATTCTTCTGAACTCCAATGAGTAGAGTCCCAATCTACCCAACCTCTCCTCATATGACCACCCCCTCATCCCCGGGATTAACCGAGTGAACCTTTTTTGCACTGCCTCGAGAGCAAGGATGTCTTTCCTTAAGTAAGGACACCAAAACTGTATGCAGTATTCCAGGTGCGGTCTCACCAATACCTTGTACAACTGAAGCAATACCTCCCTATTTTTATATTCTATCCCCCTAGCAATGAAAGCCAACATTCCATTTGCCTTCTTAATCACTTGCTGCACCTGCATACTAACCTTTTGAGTTTCGTGCACCAGGACCCCCAGATCCCTTTGCACTTCAGTACTCTCCAGTTTCTTGCCATTAAGATAATAAATTGCTCTAGGATTTTTCCTGCCAAAGTGCATCACCTCACACTTTCCAGTGTTGTATTCCATCTGCCAAATCTCTGCCCACTTACTTAGCCTGTCTATGTCCCCTTGCAGGTTTTTTATGTCCTCCTCACTCACTACTTTCCCTCCCATCTTTGTATCATCTGCAAATTTTGATATGTTACACTTGGTCCCTTCCTCCAAATCGTTAATATAGATTGTGAAGAGTTGGGGACCCAGCACTGACCCCTGTGGAACACCACTATTTACTGATTGCCAGTCTGAGAATGAACCATTTATCCCAACTCTTTGCTTTCTGTTAGATAGCCAATCCTCTATCCATGCCAGAATATTACCCCCAATCCCGTGATTTTTTACCTTAAGCAATAATCTTTTGTGTGGCACCTTGTCAAATGCCTTTTGGAAGTCTAAATACACTACGTCCACTGGTTCCCCTTTATCCACTCTATATGTTACTTCCCCAAAGAACTCCAGCAAATTTGTCAAACATGACTTCCCCTTCGTAAAACCATGCTGACTTTGTCCTATTAAATTATGATTATCCAAATGTCCTGTTACTGTTTCCTTAATAATGGACTCCAAAATTTTACCTACCACAGATGTTAGGCTAACCGGTCTATAGTTACCAGCCTTCTGTCTACTGCCCTTTTTAAATAAGGGTGTTACATTAGCAGTTTTCCAGTCTGCCGGGACCTTAGCGGAATCCAGGGAGTTTTGAAAAATTATTACCAATGCATCTACAATCCCTACCGCCACTTCCTTCAAGACTCTAGGATGTAAGCCATCAGGTCCAGGTGGTTTATCCGCCTTGAGTCCCATTATTTTACCGAGTACCACTTCCTTAGTGATTTTGATTGTGTTTAGCTCCTCTCCCCCTATAGCCCCCTGTTTGTCCAGTGTTGGGATATTCTTAGTGTCCTCTACTGTAAAGACTGATACAAAATATTCATTCAGTGTTTTTGCCATCTCCATATTTCCCACCATTAATTTCCCGGTCTCATCCTCTAAGGGACCAACATTTACTTTAGCCACCCTTTTTCTTTTTATATAACTATAAAAACTCTTACTATCTGTTTTTATATTTTTTGCTAATTTACTTTCATAATCTATCTTCCCTTTCTTAATCAATCTTTTTGTTATTTTTTGCTGCCTTTTAAAGTTTTCCCAATCCTCTGTCCTCCCACTAGATTTCGCTACCTTATATGCCCTTGTTTTTAGTCGAATACTATCCTTAATTTCTTTACTTAGCCACGGATGACTGTCCTTTCTTTTACACCCTTTTCTTTTCAGTGGAATATATTTTTTTTGGAAGTTGTAAAATAACTCCTTGAATGTACACCACTGATCATGTGTCGTCTTACCCTTTAATCTATTTTCACAATCCACTGTACTCAATTCCGCTCGCATACCTTCATAGTCTCCTTTATTCAAGCTTAGCACGCTTGTTTGAGATCCAACCTTCTCACCCTCTAATTGAATATGGAATTCAACCATGTTATGATCACTCATTCCAAGGGGATCCTTTACTAGGACATTTTTAATTAATCCTGTCTACCTTTTGTGGTAGGTGTCTGCAGCTCAAGGAACTTTTGGCTCAGAGTTATTGAGCTGGAGTACGAGGGGCAGACATTGCGGGGCGTCAGGGAGGGGGAGAGATACTTGGACATTTTGCTCCAGGAGACAGTCACATCCCTTACATTAAGTAGTACTTTCGAGTTCGTCAGTGGCCAGGGACAGAAGGGTGTGGCGGCGAGTCAGGAAGGTATAGGGACCCAGGATGTAGTGATGGAGGTGCCTCGGAACTTCACTTTGACCAACAGGTATGAGATACTTGCTACCTGTGGGGATGAGAACAAGGACTGCAGGGTGGTTGAGAAAACTGACTATGGCACCATGGTGCAGGAGGACATTCATGTCGGGGAAGTGAAACGGAATATGGTAGTGGTAGGGGACCGCAAAGTCAAGGGGATATATACTTTTCTCTACAGCCACGACCGGGACTTCCGAAGGATGTGTTGCCTGCCTGGTGCCAGGGTAAAGGGTGGCTACTCGCGGATGCATAAGAACTTGAAGTGGGAGGGGGAGGATCCAGTTGTAGTGGTCCATGTAGGAACCAACGACATCGGTAGAGCAAGGAATGAGGTTCTGCTGAGAGAGTTGGAGAAGCGAGGGTTGAAATTAAAGTACAGACACTCACAGGTAATACTCTCAGAATTGTTACCTGAGCCACGCGCAAACTGGCATAGGGACAAACAAATTAGAATGATAAATGCGTGGCTCAAAGCATGATGTGGGAGGCAGTGGGTTCATTTCAAGGGACACTGGCATCAGTATGGGGGAAAGAGGGAGCTATTCCTTGTGAATGGGCTCCACTTAAACCAGGCTGGGACCAGTGTCCTGGAAAATCGAATAACTAGGGCAGAAATATGGCTTTAAACGAATGAAGGAGGTGGGGTGTGGGAGGATTCTGGAAAGGGTAAACTCAAAAGAAGTAAGAGAAATGTCAAGACTGTAGAGCAGAGCAGTGATCTGGGTAAAGAAAAGCAGAGTGGGTCAGGAGGGGGCAGACAGATAAATAAAAATGAAAGGGCATTAGTGACAAAAGTGACATCAGGGAAAATAGAAAAAAAGTTAATGCTAAAGGTACTCAGTGTGAATGCACGAAGCATTCACATCAAAATAGATGAATTAATAGCGCTGATTGAAATAAATGGTTTGTTTTAATAGATATTACCGAAATGTGGTTGCAGGGTGACCAAGGTTGGGAACTTAGTATTCCAAGATATTTGACTTTTAGAAGACACAAGCAGAATGGAAAAGGAGGAGGGGTAGCCCTTATAAAAAAGGAGAGAATAAAGACAGAAGAGAGAAAGGATCTTGGCTCAGAAAAACAAGATGCAGAATCAGTTTGGGTTGAGCTAAGAAACAAGGGGCAGAAAACATTAGTGGGAGTAGTCTATAGGCCCCCTACCAGTGGTTGTAGTAGTGGGCAGAGTATAAATCAGGAAATTAGAGATGGATGTAACAAGGCTAATACAATAATCAGGGCGGGGGGGGGGAGGGATTTTAACTTTCATATAGACTGGGAAAACCAAATTTACAGAAATAGTGCAGAGGAAGAGTCCATGGAATGCATTCAAGATCGTTTTCTAGATCAGTATGTCAAGAAAACTACGAGGGAATTGGTTATTTTAGATCTAGCATTGTGCAATGAGTCAGGGTTAACTTACAACCTTGTAGTATCGGAGCCTCTGGGGAGCAGTGATCATAATATGATAAAATGTTATGTGGAGTTTAAGAGTGATTCAGTTAAGCCCGAAACTAACGTCCTAAACCTGAACAAAGCAAAGTACAAAGGTATGAGAGACGAGTTGGCTGAGGTAGATTGGGAGATTAGTTTAAAAGTAATGACACTAGAAAAGCAATTGAAAACATTGAAAGAAATAATTCATAATTTGCAACGAATATACATTCCCTTAACGTATAAATACACCACGGGAAAAATGGTGCAACGTTGGCTAACAAGAAAAATTGAAGACAGTTTTGGTTTAAAGTAAGAGGCTTATAATGTTGCCAAAAAGAGTAGTAAGCATGAGGATTGGGAGGATTTTAGAATTCTGCAAAGGAGGACCACAAAATTAGTAAAGAAAGGGAAAATAGGATATGAGAGTAAACTAGCGAGAGATATGAAAACAGACTGCAAACGCTTCTATATTTATGTAAAGAGGAAAAGTTTAGCGAAAGTAAACGTGGGTCCCTTACAGTCTGAGACAGAAGAGGTTATAATGGCGAATAAGGAAATGGCAGAGAAATTAAACAAATCATTTGTGACTGTCTTCACGGTAGAAGACGCAGAAAACCTCCCAGAAATAATGGAGAACCAAGGGTCTAGCGTGAATGAGGAACTGAAACAGGTTAGTATTAGTAAAAAAAAGTACTGGAGTAATTAATGCGACAGAAAGCTGATAAAACTCCTGGACCTGATGGCCTGCATCCTACGGTTTTATAAGTGGTGGCTATAGAGGTAGAGAATGCATTGGTTGTCATCTTCCAAAATTCCATTGATTTAGAACGGATCCCGCGCATTGGAAGGTAGCAAATATAACCCCACTATTTAAGAAAGGAGGGAGAGAGAAAACGGAGAACTACAGACCAGTTAGCCTGACATCAGTAGTATGGAAAATGTTAGAATCTATTATTAAGGACGTGGTAACAGGACACTTAGAAAATAATAATAGGATTGGGCAGTGTCAACACGGATTTATGAAAGGGAATTCATATTTGGTGCATCTGTTAGAGTTTTTGAGGCTGTAAGTAGCAGAATAGATAATGAATAAACAGTGGATGTGGTGTATTTAGATTTTCAGCAGGCATTCGATAAGGTGCCACACAAGAGTTTATTAAACAAAATTAGGGGTCATGGGATTGGAGGTAATATACTTGCATGGATTGAGGATCGGTTAACGGACAGAAAATAGAGAATAGGAATTATCGGGTCATTTTTGGGTTGGCAGGCTGTAACTAGTGGGGTACCGCAAGGATCAGTGCTTGGGCCTCAGCTATTCACAATCTATATCAATGATTTGGATGAGGGGACCAAATGTAATATATCCAAGTTTGCTGATGGTACAAAGCTATGAGGGCATGTAAATTGTGAGGAGAATCTAAAGGGGCTTCAAGCGGATATAGTCAGGCTAAGTGAGAGGGCAAGAACATGGCAAATTAAATATAATGCGGAGAAATGTGAAGTTATCCACTTCGGTAGGAAACATGCAAAAGCAGTGTAGTTTTTGAATGGTGAGAGATTGGGAAAGGTTGGTATTCAGAGGGGCCTGGCTGTCCTTGCACACGAATTACTGAAAGTTAACATGCAGGTACAGCAAGCAGTTAGGATTGCAAATGGTTTGTTGGGTTTTATTTTAAGAGGCTTTGAGTATAAGAGTACAGATGTCGTACTGCAATTATATAGGGCCCTAGTGAGACCACACCTGGAGTATTGTGTACAATTTTGGTCTCCTTACCTAAGGAAGGAAATACTTGCAATAGAGGGAGTGCAATGAAGGTGCACCAGTCTGATCCTGGGATCGGGGGAATTATCCTATGAGGGGAGATTGAAAAGTCTAGACTTATAATCTCTACAGTTTAGAAGAATGAGAGGTGATCTCATTGAAACATACAATATTCTTACAGGGCTTAACGGGGTAGATGCAGGGAGGATGTTTCCCCTGGCTGGGGAGTCTAGAAGTAGTGTCACAGTCGCAGAATAAGGAGTCGGCCAATTAGGACAGAGATGAGGAGAACTTTCTTCACTCAGAGAATGGTGAAAATTTGGAATTCTCTACCCCAGAGGGCTGTGGAGGCTCAGTCGTTCAGTATATTCAAGACAGAGATCGATAGATTATTTTATATTAAGGGAATCAAGGATATGGGGATAGTGCAGGAAAGTCGTATTGAGGTCGAAGATCAGCCAAGATCTTATTGAATAGCGGAGCAGGCTCGAGAGCCGACTGGCCTGCTCCTGCTCCTATTTCTCATGTTCATATCTTCTTATGTGCTCATGAAACCGGCAGTACTTGGGTCTGTAGGTAAATTAGTGCTAGTTACTGAGAAGTAGGGGTGGTGGAGCGGGTAATACTAGGGTCTAGAGGTAAATAAGTGCTCGTTAGTGAGATGGAGGGGTGGGGGAACGGAAGCACTGTGGTCGATAGGTGAATTGATGCAGCTCATTGAGGTCAACACAGGGTAAAGGAAATAATGTTAGGCGAGGCACTGCTGTTCAGATTATTGAAGGTACATTGAAGTGAATTGTACTGTACCCGCTGGTACTTGCATAGGATTACATAGGATATACAGCACAGACACAGGCCATTCGGGCCAACCAGTCCATGACGGCGTTTGTGTTCCACTCGACACTTTTCCCGACTTTCTTTATCTAAGTCTATCAGCATAGCCCTCTACTTTCTTCTCCCTCATTTGCTTACCTAGCCTCCCCTTCAATGCATCCATACTATTCGCTTCAACCACTCCCTGTGGTAGCGAGTTCCACATTCTCGCCACTCTCTGGTTAAAGACGTTTTTTTCTGAACTCTCTATTTGATTTATTGGTGACTATCTTATATTGCTGGCTACAGATACATGGCTACAGTTATGATCTCCATCAATTAAGCCCCAAAACAGCGGCGGCAACAGAAACAATGCCGCAGGAAAATCAACACTGGAGCACTCAAAGACCCCGCTGAGAAAGCCCTGTTCAGCCTATGCCTCACAAACAAGCTGACGACTCCCAGTGATGCAGAGACACAGAGTACCCACAGCGCCTGGTCTGCATCAAGGCCTCCATAATCCGCACCTGTGAAGAGACGCTCGGTCACTCGACCAGGAAACACCAAGACTGGTTCGACGAGAACGACCAGGAGATCCAGGAGCTAATAAGCCGCAAGTGCAAGGCATTCCTGATCTGGAAACAGCAACAGAACTCGAGAGCAAGAAAGCAGCTCTCCAGCCGCCTGAAGGCCGAGGTGCAACAAAAACTCGCGACCTAAAGAACAGGTGGTGTGTGGAGAAATCGCATGAGATCCAGCAGCTAGCCGACAACCACGATGTGCATGGATTCTTTAGTGCATTAAAGACCATCTGTGGCCCAAGCACCCAAGGCCCTACCCCACTGCGGGCCAAGAACGGAGAGGTACTCATCAAGGACAGAGAGGCAGGCAGTGCACGCTGGAAGGAGCACTTCGAAGATCTCCTTAACCGAGACTCTGTCTTTGAAGCGAGTGTCCTCAACTCCATCCCGCAGCATGCTACCCCCCACCATTTCAGCACAACCCCAGTCCGACATGAGGTTGAAAAGGCCATCCGACAACTGAAGAACAACACGGCCACAGGAGCAGATGGAATCCCTGCCGAGGCACTAAAGCATGGCGGAGAACAACTACTGGCGTGAATTCATAAACGAATTTCTCTTATCTGGAAGGAGGAGAGCATGCCAGGGGACCTCAGAAATGCCGTAATTGTGACCATCTTCAAGAAAGGTGACAAGTCCGATGGCGGTAATTATAGAGGAGTTTCCCTGCTTGTCTGCCACAGGGAAAGTCATCGCAAGAATCCTCCTCAATCGCATTCTCCCAGTGGCCGAAGAGCTTCTCCTAGAGTCGCAATGCGGATTCCGCCCTCTGAGGGGCACAATGGACATGATGTTCACTGCACCTCAATTACATGAGAAATGCAAGGAATAGCACCAACCGCTGTACATGGCCTTCTTTGATCTCAAAAAACGCCTTCGACACTGTCAACCGTGAGGGATTATGGAGTGTCCTCCTCAAATTCGGCTGCCCTCAAAAGTTTGTAACCATCATCCGCCTGCTACACGACGACATGCAAGCTGTGATCCTGACCAACGGTTCCACCACACACCCAATTCACGTACGAACCGGGTTCAAGCAAGGCTGTGTCATCGCACCAACGCTCTTTTCGCTCTTCCTTGCTGCAATGCTTCAGTTCAACCTCAGTAAGCACCCCACTGTGAGTGGAGCTAATTTACAGAACAAACGGGTTGTCCGGTGCTGATTTTGACTGCACAACAGGTTGGTGTTTACTCAACTTTTCTCTGCAATCTGCATTCAGCAGGCATGCTTGTTGTAATTGAAAGCAGTACTTCTTGAAACTCAGGCATTGAATATCTTGCACGTGAACAAAGTTTATATTGGCCCGAATATTAGACCTAATACGCGAGAGTACGCAATGTGTACTCTCGCGTTTTAGGTCTCCAATTGCCGGTTTCCTGCATGCACTGCGCATGCGCGGGAAACCGGCACTTCGTCATTTCAAAAGGCTGCGGTTCCTCAGTGAAGCGCGTGCGCGCTACAGGCTGCGCGCAACAGGCTGCGCGCACGCAGTGCACTTAGTGCTTTGAACGCGCAGGTAAGCATGGAAGATTTTATACATAAAGAAAGGAGGCGTAAGACCCTCTTTTAACAAGGTAAGAAGTTAATTAAGCATTATTTTAAATTTTTTCAACAGGTTTATCTTTTTTAGAGACTTTAAAGAAAGGTAAGTTTATTTTTATATCTGTTAAAAAGATTTTAAATTTTTTCAAAAATTTAATTTTTTGTTTAAAGTGGTTAATTTATTTAACTATACTTATTTTATGAATGTGATGGCTCTTTTAAATTTAATTGAGGTTTAGCTGTTACTTTCGGGGGTATAGTATTCATAGCTTTGACAGCCCTTGCTGTCAAACCTGTGAATGAAAGATGGTGTGCTGCCATTGGCTCTAACTGAATCACGTGATCCCAGAGCTCGCACGAACTAATTGCGTCTCTGGGTCACGCAAGCACTGCACAGCTGCAGCCTTGAAACGAAAGTTTAATGTGGGCCCGGAGGAAAACGTAGGCGCGGAGTGAGATATCGCGGAGAAGCCTTACCCCCGCGTGAACACTCAGTGTTTAATTTCTGGGCCATTATATTTTCAATCCAAGCATTGTGCATCAGTGTCGTGCAATGCTTTTACACTATTTACCTGGCAAGACTGTAATACAAGCTGCTTTGAAAATTAAGCAGCGATTTGAGGACCGATAGCCTTCACGGCAGATGTCTGATTTACTCAGCATTGATAATTTGCAGAGGGGCAAGTGGGGAAGCTGAAGGTACGGATCAGTCCAGGACGAGCCAAAGTTGAATGATGGAAACGTTAATGTTGCAGTTTTTGAGTAAAGGAGGTAACACGCACTTCATTGTCGGTTCCATGGTGTAATGGTGAGCACTCTGGACTCTGTAATCCAACACTCCGAGTTCAAATCTCGGTGAAACCTACTTTTTGTCAATCCCTCTGTTTCCCGAGTAAATTGACGCACATTTTAACATTTGTGCACAGCTCGATTTTAGAGTACGATAGCACTTCACTCCCACTCTGACCTCACCGTCCTCGGCCTATTACACTGTTCCACGGAAGCGCAGCATAAGCTCGAGGAACAGCACCTCATCTTTCGTTTAGGCACGCTACAGCCCTCTGGACTCAATATCGAGTTCAACAATTTTAGATCATAACCTCAGCCCCAATCACATTTATATTTTATTTTTTCATCCACCCTTTTGTTTGCCCCCCCCCCCTTTTTTCCCTCCTAGAAGCTGGCAGCTGTCCTTCATTCTGCCAGCGCATTTCACACTTCTTTTATCCTTAACCTGTCACATTAACACCACCTCTTGCCTTCAATATCTCTTAATGTCTCTTAATGTCTCTTAATCTCTCCTTTTGTTCTGTTATCTCCTCCCCCTTTTCCCAGCTTTATCCTAGCCTTAAATCTATTTGATTTCCTGCTGTTTCCAGTTCTGACGAAAGGTCTCGACCTGAAACGTTAACTCTGTTTCTCTCTCCACGGATGCTGCCTCGCCTGCTGAGTTTTTCCAGCGTTTTCTGTTGTTATTTCGATTTTAGCGTATGTTATTCCAAAATCCTCCTGTCCCCTGAGCTCTTGCTGCGATCCATTTTACTGGAGTTCATATTCCAACTCTTTGCCGTATCAAATGTTTGTTTTTGACTGAGATAGTTCGTTCTGAATTTGAAACGATGCACCTCTTTTCGTCACACCACATGTCCCACTGAACTGGAGTCACACAAAATGCCAAAAACTGCGGTTGCTGGAAATTTGTATTAGAAGAAGAAAATGCTGGAAATACTCAGCAGGCCAGGCAGTATCTGTGGAGGAAGAAACAGGATTAAAGTTTCAGGTCTGCTGAAGTTTCTGTTCGGTCTCCCCAAATGCGTCCTGGCCTGCTGAGTATTTCCAGCATTTTCAGAAAAGATTCCAGTAGATTTCCAAAGTGGAAGAGCTGGAGAAATCAGAGTCCGCTCAGTACAGTGGATGTGGGTTCCATTTTGTAATGGCGAGCACTCTGGACTTTGAATCCAGTGATCCGACTTCAAATCTCGGTGAAACTTTATTTCTTGTTGTCCCAGATGTTGGAAATGTGGGACAAACTAGCGAAAGGCACTGAGAAGTCAACCGCGGTTACTGGTTAGTTTGCTGCCTGAAACAATGTGGATTGATTCCTTGTCTAGAAGATAAACCATAGGCTCAACCTGTCATTCCCGATCCAAATGTGCGTAAAATAAAGATGTTTATTGTCTGGTGCTGCGTTTGACTGCACAGCAGATTGCTGTTTACTTAACTTTTCTTTGCAATCTGAATTCAGGAGGCATAGTTGATGAAATTGAAAGCAGTGCTTCTTGAAATGGAGGCATCGCATCTATTGTCTTCTTGCACCTTAGCAGAGTTGATATTTATTTTTTCTACATCTCTTTCCTACTTAAGGCGCTCCTTAAAACCGATCTCACTGACCAATCTTTTAGTCATCTGTGCTAATATCTCCTTATGTGTATCAGTGTCACATTTTGTTTGTAACGCTCCTGTGAAGCGCCTTGGAACGTTTTGTGATGCTAAAGGTGTTGAGATGCAAGTTGCTGTTGCTCCTGATTTGTGGGTTCCATCGTGTAATGGTGAGCGCTCATGGCTCTCAATCCAGTCATCCGGGTTCAAATGTCGCAGAAAACTGTCTTGTGTCAGTCTCTGTGTTTCACATGTAAACGCCGACACTTTTTAAAATCTGTAGACAGATCAGTTCTAGACTATAACCTTCAAAAGTCCACCAGCTGCCTGGTGCTGCTCCTGTAATCCAAGTTATTAGAGTTCTTAATCCAGCTCATTGGACAAGGACAGAATGTTGTTCTTGGCTGAGATAGATCTTTTTGAAGTTGAAACGAGGCATCTCTTTGCGTCAGACCACAAGTCCCACTGAACTGGAGTCAGGAAACAGCTATAGCACTGCGTGCTGTTCTGGTCCCCACATTACAGGAAAGATGTGATTGCAGTAGATAGGGTACAGAGGAGATTTACAAGGCTGTTGCCGGGATTAGAGAATTTTAGCTATGAGGAAAGACTGGATAGGCTGGGTTTGTTTTCCTTGGAACAGTGGAGGCTGAGGGGAGACCTTATGTAGGTGTATAAACTGATTAGACGCCTAGATAAACTGGATAGAAGGGACGTATTTTCTTTGCAGAGGGGTCAAATACCAGGGGGCACAGATTTAAAGTAATTAGTGGAAGGTTTAGAGAGGATTTGAGGGGAAATTTCTTCACCCTGAGGGTTGTGGGGCTCTGGAACTTTCACTTCCTGAAAGGGTGGAATTGTCAGAATCCCTAATCACATTTAAAAAGTACTTGAATGTGCACTTGGGATGCCGTAACCTGCAGGTGTACGGATCAAGAGCTGGGAAGTGGGATTCGGCTGGATAGCTCTTTGTTGGCCGGCGCGGACACGATGGGTCGAAATGGCCTCCTTCCGTGCTGTAACTTTTTATGATTCAATTATTCTATGAAATATTCAAGTGTCTGCGAATGGTAGAAGAGCTGGAGAAAGCGAGTTGTCTGAGAGGAGCGCCTGTGGGTTCCATGGAGTAATGGTGAGCCAGTTGTGTTGCCAACTCGGTTCGCTGCATTCCTCGAGGTTTGATCACGTGAGATGCTGATGGAATGACATCTGATCACATGATTTCTACACAGGCTGTTGCATTTACCGTATACATGTTTGTCCCCTGTAGTTGAGTGCTTTGCTCGTAGTTTACACCTGCAGCTGTTGTGGGACAAGTTCCCAGAACCAGGAGGCCACCCGCGAGCAGGCGAAGAGGGAGTACCGAAGTTGGGGGAGGAGGGTAAACCGAGGGCGGGAGGGGTTGGAAAACCTAAGTGGGGGGAGAGATTCACATAGGGGAAACCAGAGGTGGGATTAACTTTGATTGCACCAGTTAGTAAAGTTAACTGACTGAAATTGCACTCAGTGCTGACAACTCTGAACGAAGAGCTTCTGTCAGAGCTGATCTGTTCTTATTCTTCCCAGGTCAAAACTGGGCAGCACAGAGCGCCTTTACCTAACCCGGGAAATGGCCCAGAGGGCCGGTGGTTCACAGAGCACATCTTCCGGAGCTCAGCTCAGCTCCAACTTTTTTAAACCGCTCCCTGAGCATTTACTCAATAAAGGGGAGTTTTCATAGAATGGTAGGAATTAGAGCACAGGAGGAGGCCATTCGGCCCCGGTGCTTGCGCTCTCTACCCTGACCCTATTAACCCCCCAGATATTTTCATATTCCACCTTTTCAAATATTTTTCCTTTCCCCTTTGAAATTAAGTTTTAGTCTCTTTTTCAAAAGCTACACGTGGTGAAGGATCCCAGGGTCTAATAGCACTCAATGCAAGAACCTTACTCCTCCCTTCACACCTGGTTCTTCCAAAGAGAATCCTTGGTTTCCGTTCCCTAGTTCTTTAATCCCCCACCAGTGGAAACAATCTTTCAATACATCCACGCAATTATGTCCCCAGATTTCTCTCTCCCAGTTACTGGCTGCCGCTCCCACTCACCACTCTCTGTGCCGCTCCCACTTATCAAGTTGCTGATTTGCTGAATTCGTTCAAGTGGGAGCTTGACCACTTTCGGGATGGGGCGAGGATCAACTCGAACAAAAGGGAGGCGCTGCCGGAAATGATCAGGATCACAGTGATATGCTGGACATTTTTCGATCACCTAAGGGGGTCGGAGAAGAATTTCCCAAATTTTTTCCCCAATTTGAATACCAGTGAGGGTGACAAATCGTCGAAGGAGTCCAGTCCAGAGTATGACACCGTGAGGCAAAGGCCTGCGTACTTGGATGCAGCAAACTGTAAATGCGGTATTAATTGGCTATTCGATTGTCAGGCGGCCAGATAGGCAGTTCTGCTCCCATCAGCTTGAGACCCGTGTGGTCCGTTGCCTCTCTGGTGCCTGTGTAAGAAATAACATGGCGAGGTTGCAGAAACATTGAGTGGGAAGAGGACGCGTGAAATGGAAGAGCCAGAATGTGTGGTCCATGTTGGAACCAACGACATAGGGAAGAAGAAGGTTTAAGTCCTGCATTCAGAGTTTCGGGAGCTAGGGAGGAAGTTAAAAAGCAGGACCTCAAAGGTCGTAATCGCTGGATAACTCCCAGTGCCAATTTCTGGTGAGAGTAGAAATAGGAGGATAGTGCAGGTTAAAGCATGGCTACAGATACCGTGCAACAGGGAGGGCTTCAGATTACTGGGACATTGGGAGCAGTTCTGCGGCAGAATGGACCAGTTGAAGATGGATGGCTTGCACCTCATCAGAGCTGGGACCAATATCCTCGCGACAAGGTTAACTAGTGCGAGGCGGAGGGTTTAAACTAATTCGGCAGTGGGTTGGGCAACAAGTAGTAGTATTAAACTATAGAATCAAAGTGCACAGAGGATTGCGAGAGATAGTTTGAGTTAGAAATAATGCAGAATTAGGTAGTTCATAGAAAATACAAAGAGGTCTAATTTAGGTTTGGAGTGCATATGATTAAATGCACGAAGTTTGCTTATTAATGCTGGTGAGCTGCAGGCACAATTAAACACGTGGGAATATGATGTTGGGGCAATAATGCAATCTGGATCAACAAAGAGGGGATTCGTTGCTTAATATTCCTGGGTACATGGTATTCAGCAAGGAAAGGGAAGGAAACATGAGGCACATTGTATTATCGATAAACCACAATTAATTTATATAAAGTTATAACCCTTATCAAAAATGAGAAACAGTGATGGATTGGGGCTGCTGCAGGTGTCTATTCTGTTTCAGTTAAAAAACTCAGACGGTTATGCTGGACGCGGACTCCATGCACTCGGTAATGTGCTGTACCGGGATCTGGGATAGTGCAGTACCGGGACCCTGGAGTGTAATGTACCACGACCCAGAATGTACTGTACCGGGATCCAGAATTGTGCTATACCGGGCCCGGGTGTGTGCTGTATCGTGATCCAGGAGTGTGCTGTATCGGGACACAGAAATGTGTTGTGCCGGGACTCAGAGTGTGCTGTACTGGGATCCGGGAATGTGCTGTACTGAGACCAGGAGAGTGCTGTACTGGGATCAGGAGTATGCTGTACTGGGACCAGGAGTTTGCTGTACTGGGACCAGGAGTGTGCTGTGCTGGGACCAGGAGTGTGCTATACTGGGAGCAGGAGTATGCTGTACTGGGACCAGCAGTGTGCTGTACTGGGACCAGGAGTGTGCTGTACTGCGACCAGGAGTATGCTGTACTGGGATCAGGAGTGTGCTGTACTGGGACCAGGAGTGTGCTGTACTGGGAACAGAATTGTACTGTACTGTTACCAGGAGTGTGCTGTACTGGGACCAGGAGTGTGCTGAACTGGGAGCAGGAGTGTGCTGACCTGGGAGCAGGAGTGTGCTTTACTGGGACCAGGACTGTGCTGTACTGGGAACAGAATTGTACTGTACTGGAACCAGGAGTGTGCTGTACTGGGACCAGGAGTGTGCTGAACTGGGAGCAGAAGTGTGCTTTACTGGCACCAGGAGTGTGCTGTACTGGGACCAGAATTATGCTTTACTGCGACCAGGAGTGTGCTATACTGGGAGCAGGAGTGTGCTGTACTGGTAACAGGAGTATGATGTACTGGGAGCAGGAGTGTGCTGTACTGGGAACAGGTGTGTGCTGTACTGGTAACAGGAGTATGATGTACTGGGACCAGGAGTGTGCTGTACTGGGTAGAGGAGTGTGCTGTACTGGGACCCGGAGTTCACTCTACCGGGACACGGGAATATGGTTTACCGGGACACAGAATAAACTGTGCAGGGACCGGGAAATGTGTTGCACCAGGACTCGGAAATGTGTTGTTTTGGTCGCGGAAATGTTCTGCACCAGGACCCGAAAGTGTGCTGTACCGGAACCTGGGAATGTGCTATACCAGGTCCTAGGAGTGTGCTGTACCGGGCTCCAGGAGTGTAAAACATTCAGTACACTGAGTGCGATGTATTCAGTACAACATCATCTTGGAAACTTCAAAAATAAAGAATACACTTAGAATAATAACCGGGTTTGATTGGATTTAATGTACCAACGTTGATTCAATTTCTCTATCTGTCCCAGTGACGGTGCAGAGATTAATCTCCTTCGCAGTCTTCCTGCTCCCTTGACGTTTTCTGCTGTCCGTCTTGATTTTCAAAAAAGCCCTTCCCTTCAAAGACTGGCAGAGATGAGAGAAAGTTGTCAACACTGAGGCACTGAACACACTCTGAACGATGGGACATTGCGAACGATTGGTTTATTTTGGTGAAATAATCACAACAAGGGCTCATTCTCATAACACCCCTGGAGTGTGAGCTCAGCATGGGACTGTCTGAAGTAGCTCACCCATCTTGGTTAAGTATCTGCTCAATTCGCCTCTGTGAATAACTGATGCTTAGGTCCCACCCTTCGAAAAATGGCCACACGTTCCTGAACTATGAAATTAAAATACTTTTAAGTTGGAATCAGATTGTGAAATTATGCAGAAATTATAAAAGCCTGGAATTTGCAAACAGCGGCGAAGTGATGCCGATCGCCACTGACCTCGAAAAAAGCTGTCCACAAAGATCCTGCGATTGCTGTGTCAAAAACTTTAGCTTTCTCAATGATAATTTGATGGTATCGCTGTCTTTTGTGGATCTCCAGCCTCCAGCAGCAGTGACGTCATCTATCTTGCTGGGCAGCCAGTCACATTGAAGAATTCTCACAGACAGCAAACCAGGAAATAAAAAGCAGGATTTCTCATTCATTTTAAAAACAATTTACAGAGGGCAAAACAAAGTTTGGGACAAACACATGGGGTTAAGGTAGAAGCTGAAATATCATAACACAGTTTAAAAAAAATACTTTAAAAATCTAGTCATTTTTATCTTAACAAAGAAATTTGTCATTCCTTGAATATAAAGTTAGTTTTCAAGGTCAGAACGTTTGTTCAGCAGTAGTTAATTTTCAGAACGCAATTACAACCCAGTTACACCTCATTGAACAAGGCTGAACATTTTATGGGTTTTTCACAGCGATAGTAGAGCGGAAAAGGGGAAGTTTTCGTTAGTTCAACTGATTTCGCTGATTACTGATAGGTTTCCAGGGGATTTGAGGGGAAATTTCTTCACCCAGAGGGTTGTGGGGATCTGGAACTCACTGCCTGAAAGGGTGGTAGAGGCAGGAACCCTAACCACATTGAAAAAGTACTTGGATGTGCACTTGGGTTGCTCTAACCTGCAGGGCTACGGACCAAGAGCTGGGAAGTGGGATTAGGCTGGATAGCTCTTTGTTGCCCGGCGCGGACACGATGGGCCGAAAAATCCCCTCCTTCCGTGCTGTAACTTTCTATGATTCTATGATTCAAGCTCAAAAACTTTGAGCCGAATTTCCTCGAGTTGCAGACACTTACTGCAAATGTGGTTGCTTGGGATCTCGCTGTTCGTCACAAACTCACACATGCTTCAGTTGCGGCACACCACCTGCCCTGCCATGTCTATCTTGACTTCGTTATTTATTTGATTGCTTAATTAATTAGTATTATTACCTTGTCAATCAATTATTTTAGATGAAGTAATTAATTTGTTTATCTAGTGTAAGTTACTAATTCAGTAAAGAAAAGTAATAGCAAGTTACAGTTTCCTAGCTCTGAGTTTAACACATTTCCCTTGCGCAGCGGCTAAAACACTTTCAAACTCGCCAACCAATCACCCCCCGGCTGCCCTGTGATGTCACTCCTTGATTTTATTCTGTTGTGAATGTTCCTCCCGCTTCCTCTCTCTTTATAGCGCCACCGCCCGGAGTGAAAAAAGAAGGGAAACCTGGGGTGGCAGACTGGAACCGAATGTGGGGAAGAGGGAAAACCGAAGGTGGGGATGAGAGAACCGAAAGTGGGGGAGAAGTGGTATCCATGGGTGGGGTGGAGGGAAAACCGACGTGGGGGGAGTGATTCACAGAGGTGAAACCAGAGGAAGGAAGAACTTTGATTGTATCAATATATCATATTATCTCACTTAAGCTGCACTCATTGCTGACAATTCTGAAACAGGAGCTTCTGTCAGAGCTGATCTGTTCTTGTTCTTCACACGTCAAAACTGGGCAGCACAGAACGACTAAAACCAATCCGAGAGTTGGCACAGAGGGCCGTGGGCTCATAGAGCATATCGTTCGGAGCTCAGCTCATCACCAACATTTCTAAACCACCCCCTGAGCTCGGACAGGAATTTCCCATATTTTTTCCCCAATTCAAATCCCAGCGAGGTTGACAACCCCTGGACGGAGTACAGTCCAGCGTCTTGCACCGTGAGGCAAAGGACTGCACATGTAGGTATCCAAACTGTAATTGAACCAGTAATACGGGATTCGACAGTCAGGGAGACAAATAGATAGTTCTGCTACCATCGGCGTGAGACCCGTGTGGTACGCTGCCTCTCTGGTGCAAGGGTAAGTGATATCACGGAGAGGTTGCAGGAAATTCTGTGTGTGGGGGGTGGGGGGGTGTGGTGGCGTGGAATGGAAGAGCCAGAAGTTGTGTTGCATGTCACAAACACCGGCATAGGGAAGAAGATGGTTGAGGTCCTGCAGTCAGAGTTCAAGAAGCTAGGGAGGAAGTTAAATAGCAGGGCCTCAAAGGTCGTAATATCTGGATTACACCCAGTGCCATCCGCTGGTGAGTGTAGAAATAATGTATTGTGCAGGTTGAAGCGTTGCTACAGATACTGTGCAACAGGGAGGGCTTCAGTTTCCTGTGGCATTGGGACCAGTTCTGTGGCAAAAGGGAACAGGTCAAGATGGATGGCTTGCACCTCAAGTGAGCTGGGACCAATATCCTCGCAGGAAGGTTAACTAGTGCGAGGCGGCGGGTTTAGAATAATTCGTCATTTGGTTGGGCACCAAGATGTAGTATCAAAATATCGAATCAAAGTGCACAGAGGACTGGGAGAGATCATTATAGTTACAAATAATATAGAATTAGGTGGGATCATAGAAAATACAAAGAGGTCTAAGTTTGTTTTGGAGGGCATATGTTTAAATGCACGAAGTTTGCTTGATATTGGCCCAGAAATTAAACATCGATGTTTCCCGCGGGGGTAAGGATTCCCCGCGATATCACACTCCGCACCTACCTTTTTGTTTGGGGCCCACACAAACTTTAGTTTCAGAGCCTCTTCTTGTTGCAACCGCGCAGTGTGTGCGTTTCCCTGAGGCGCAATTTGTTCGTGCGAGCTCTGGGATCACGTGATTCAGTTAGAGCCAATGGCAGCACACCATCTTTCATTCATAGTTTTGACAGGAAGAGCTGTCAAAGCTATGAATACTACAAACCCCCAAAAGAACAGCTAAACGTCAATTAAATTTAAAAAAGCCATCACATTAATAAAATAAGTATAGTTAAATAAATTAACCACATTAAAAAAAAATTACATTTTTGAAAAAGTTTAAAATCTTTTCAAAAGTTATAAAAATAAAATTACCTTTCTTTAAAGACTCTAAAAAAGATAAACTTGTTGAAATGTTTTTTAAATAACACTTAATTAACTACTTACCTTGTTAAAAGAGGGTCCTACGCCTGCTTTCTTTGTGTAAAATCTTCACCACTTACCTGCGCGTTCAAAGCTGAAAAAAAACTAAGTGCGCTGCGTGCGCACAACCTTTAGCGCGCACGCGGTTCACTTAGGAACCGCCCCCTTTGCAATTCACGAATATGCCGGTTTCCCGCGCATGCGGAGTGCATGCAGGAAACCGGCAATTTGGGACCAAATACGCGAGAGTACACAGTGCGCAGTCTCGCGTATTAGGTTTAATTTTCGGGCCAATGTTGTTGAGCCGCAGGCGCAAATAACCACGTGGTATTATGATGTAGGGGCGATAACGAGACCTGCCTCAACAAAGTGGGGGATTGAATGCTTAATATTCCTGGGTAGAAGTTTTTCAGGAAAGAAATGGAAAGAAAAAAGGAGGCGGTGTGGCAATTTTGATCAAGGTAAACATTTCAGTGCTAGAAAGATTGAATGCGCTTGAGGGATCAAAGACAGAACATTTAGTTACGCTGCTTATTGTATTTTATAGACCAACAAAGTACGGGATGAATAGTGAGGGGCAGGTTTGCAAGGAAATTACTGAGAGGTGCATGAAATATAGAATAGAGATAATGGGAGACATTACCAGACAATTTTTAGACCTGGCGTCCTATTTGACCCTGAGATGAGTTTCAGAGCCCATACCCTCTCCATCACCAAGACTGCCTACTTCCTCCTCAGTAACATTGCCCATCTTCACCCCTGCCTCATCTTATCTGCTGCTGACACCCTCATCCGTGCCTTTGGTACCTCGAGACTCGACTGTTCCAATGCGGTCTTGGCCGGCCTCCCTAATTGCATCTTCATAAACTTGAGCTCATCCATAGCTTTGCTGCTTGTATCCTAATTCGCATCAAGTTCCATTGACACTTCGCCTCCGTGTTCGCTCATCTAGATTAGCTCCCGGTCCAGCAATGCCACGATTTAAAAATGATCATCCCTCTCTTGAAATCGATCCATGCCCTCGCCCTTCCTTATCTCTGTGACCCCCTCAAGACCATCAACCCTCCAGGAACTCTGAACTCCTCCAATTCTGGCCACTTGCATGTCTGATTTTCATCGCTCAAGCACTGATGGATGTGCCTTGAGCTGCCTAAGCCGTAAGCTCTGGAATTCCCTTCCTAAACATCTCCACCTCTTTACATCTCTCTCCTCCTGCAAGGCTGTCCTTATAAACTATCTGGTCGACCATCCATTTGCCACCTGTACTAATATCTCCCTGGTGTCTGATTGTGTCTGATGACGCTCCTGTGAAGCGCCGTGCGACGTTTTACTGTGCTAAAGGCGCTACATAAATGCAAGGAGTTACTGTTGTTCGAAAGCAAAATACTGCGGATGCTGGAAATCTCAAATAAAAGCAGAACATGCTGGAGATACTCACCAGGGCAGGCAGCACCTGTGGAGAGAGAAACAGAGTTAACGTTTCAGGTCGATGACCTTTCATCAGAAATTGTTTGTCATTGTTGTCGTTGTATGACTCGGACGAGAAGAACAGGATTATGGAAAATACAAGGACAGGTTATGGTTCTGACCCCGTGAATGACTTTCTGGGGAATTATTATGTGAATCTTGAAGCTGTCAGATTAACATTCCACAGTCTATTGTGAGATAGCTATTAACCCATTTAACACACCGGATATTAAGCCATTTATAACAATGGATATTAATGCATTGACCACACAATGTGTTAAACTATTTAAAATACCAAGTGTTAACCCATTGAACACACCGCTTAAAACCACAGCTGGATTAACTTAACAGAGGCTCAAGTCTTGCTGGACTATTGATGCCATCAGCAATATTTGAGCTTCGGCACAAATAACAACATAGATGGTGGAATGATTGTCTCCGGGGTGATTTATATTGATGAGAATTTAACAAGATTCCATGATATACTGTAACATTAGTTTAATCGATACACCACAATGATGTTTTTAATAATGTATAACCCTTATTGGGTTTTATTCGCTGGAGTATAGAAGAATTAGAGGTTATCTCATCGAACCATATAAAATTCTGACAGGTCTGGACAAACTAGATGCAGGAAGAATGTTCCCGATGGTCGGAGAGTCCAGAACCAGGGGTCATAATCTAAGGATAACGGGTAAGCCATTTAGGACAGAAATGAGGAAGAATTTCTTCACTCAGAGAGTGGTGAACCTGTGGAATTCTCTACCACAGAAGGTAGTTCAGGCCAAGTCATTAAATATATTCAAGAAGGAGTTAGATATATTTCTTAAAGCTAAAGGTATCAAGGGATATGGGGAGAAAGCAGGTACAGGGTACTGAGTTTGGATGATCAGCCATAATCTCATCGAATGTCGAAGCAGGCTCGAGGGGCCGAACGGCCTAATCCTGCTACTATCTTCTATGTTTCTATGTTTATAAAAACTACAAGCAGTAATGAACAGGGACTGCTGCAGGTGTCTATTCCATTTCATTAAATCACTTAGCCCGTTAAGTGTCTCGTCACATGCTTTTTCCAGATATGGACTCCGAGCAGCCGGGAGTGTGCTGTACTGGAACCAGGAGTGTGCTGTGCTGGAACCAGGAGTGTGCTGTACTGTAATCCGGGAGTGTGCTGTACTGGAACCAGGAGTGTGCTGTACTGGAACCAGGAGTGTGCTGTACTGGAACCAGGAGTGTGCTGTGCTGGAACCAGGAGTGTGCTGTACTGTAACCCGGGAGTCTGCTGTACTGGAACCAGGAGTGTGCTGTACTGGAACCAGGAGTGTGCTGTACTGGAACCCGGGAGTCTGCTGTACTGGAACCAGGCATGTGCTGTACTGGAACAAGGAGTGTGCTGTACTGGAACCCGGGAGTGTGCTGTACTGGAACCAGGAGTGTGCTATACTGGAACCAGGAGTGTGCTGTACTGGATCCCGGGAGTCTGCTGTACTGGAACCAGGCATGTGCTGTACTGGAACACGGAGTGTGCTGTACTGGAACCAGGAGTGTGCTGTGCTGGAACCAGGAGTGCGCTGTACTGGAACCAGGAGTGTGCTGTACTGGAACCAGGAGTGTGCTGTACTGGAACCAGGAGTGTGCTGTACTGGAACCAGGAGTGTGCTGTACTGGAACCCGGGAGTCTGCTGTACTGGAACCAGGCATGTGCTGTACTGGAACAAGGAGTGTGCTGTACTGGAACCCGGGAGTTGGCTGTACTGGAACCCGGGAGTGTGCTGCACTGGAACCAGGAGTGTGCTGTGCTGGAACCCGGGAGTGTGCTGTACTGGAACCCGGGAGTGTGCTGTACTGGAATCAGGAGTGTGCTTAACTGGACCCCGGAAGTGTGCTGCACTGGATCCAGGAGTGTGCTGTAGTGGAACCAGGAGTGTGCTGTACTGGAAGCAGGAGTGTGCTGTACTGGAACCAGGAATGTGCTGTACTGGAACCAGGAGTGTGTTGTACTGGAACCCGGTAGTGTGCTGTACTGGAACCAGGAGTGTGCTGTACTGGACCCCGGGAATGTTCTGTACTGGAACCAGGAGTGTGCTGTACTGGAACCAGGAGTGTGCTGTACTGGACACCGAAGTGTGCTGTACTGGAACCAGGAGTGTGCTGTACTGGAACCAGGAGTGTGCTGTACTGGAACCAGGAGTTTGCTGGACTGAAACCAGGCGTGTGCTCTAACAGGAGCCGGGAATGTGCTGTACCGGGACCTGGCAAAGTGCTGGAATTTGTACAGGGGTGCGGTTTAACAGGACCCTGGATGGTGCTGTACCGGGAACCGGGTGTGTATTATCAGGACTCGGGAGTGTAGCAATGCCTTCCCCTTCTGATCTGGTCCGATCTCTATGTGTCCTCTTACAGTCTATCCAACTCACTGGGAAAAGTAAATTTTAGTTCGATTCTCAATTTATTTTATTGAACAACAGATAAAACATCAAAAACACTGAGTGTGATGTATTCAGTTCAACATCGGCCCGGAAAATTCTCAAATAAAGAGCACACTTAACTAACACCTGGGTTTGATTGGAATTAATGTACAAATATTGATTCCATTTCTCTATCTGTCCCAGTGACGCTGCAGAGATCAATACCCTTCGCAGACTTCCTGCTGCCTAGAGCTTTTTCTGGTGTCCATCTTGATTTTCAAAACAATCTTCCTTCAAAGACTAGCAGAGACCAGAGAAAGCTGTCAACACTGAGGTACTAAACACCACCTGAAAGATGGGACATTGGGAACGATTTGCCTATTATGGTGAAATAATCACAACAAGTGGTCATTCCCAAAACACCCCTGGAGTGTGAGCTCAGCATTAGACTGTCTAAAGCAGCTAACCGCTCTTGGGCAAGCATCTGCTCAAGGCGCCTAACTAAATAACTCGTGTCTAGGTCACACCCTTCGAAAAAGAGCTACACTTTCCTGAACAAAGACATTAACTCAATTTGAAGTTGGAATCCGCTTGTGAAATGTTTCAGAAAAGATAAATGCTTGCAATTTGCAGTCAGTGGCGATGGACCGGTGATCGCCGCTGACTGCGAATATTGCTGCACAGAAAGAGCTTGCAATCTCTGTGGAGAACATTTTATTTTTCTCAATTTTAAATTGATTGTCGCGCTGTCTTTAGGGGATCTCCAACTCAGACAGTTTCACATTAATCAACACCGCAAAATCCGGGCCAAAGAATTAAAGCAGCCCGAAAGTGGATTCTACAGATTATCAAACAAAAATACATGTTAATGACAGAAAGTGTTCGGACTTCTCATCTCATTAATTTGACCATCATTGCAATAGGATATTTCACTCCATTGCTCAGCTCCTCTCTGTATTTCCTTTGGGTCACTGCATAAATAAAAGTGTTCGTGCAGCAACTCAGGAGCTGGAGCATGAAGCCGATTTCAGTTACAAATCTGGGTGGAGAAACAGGATATCCCAAGTAATGAAATAGTCTCATTATAGAACAAACCATGAACACCACCCACAGTAGTAAGAATTTCGCCGATATAACAAAGAGTACAATTTCCTTCGGCTCTCCATCTCTGGGTCACTGGGACTCTCGCCACTGCTCTGACCCCGGAGTCTGCTGCGGGCTCTGCTGGCCACTAAAATGTGTCTGACCGTCAATGCATTGAACAGTAGAATCAAAACAAATGGAACACATGGCGTTAAAATATAATGCATTAATTCAACGGTGGCCCAGGCCAGCGAGTGAGATGCACTGAATGGCACATCGCAAAACCAGGGATTGTCAGAAAGCATGTATTTGCCTTTATACAGAAAATGCCAGAAAATATTCTTCAAACAGCTCAGCTCAGTCACTGTTCCTAAAACAACAGCCGCCGTTTTCTCGGTGCAATATTTGGATTTCAGCTTCTGACAACAAATGGCCACAAATCGATCGAAGGTGAAAGTTACGGTGAACCAGACAGAACAGTCTGTAGCGGCATGAAGTAGGACGGCATGAATATTACATACTCTAATGTACCATACAAACAGGAATAGTTCCCGATAAACAATAGGAATCTGCCTGAGTATCAGATCGATGATCACCACCAGTAGATCTGCCGCTGCCATGGCCACCAGGTAGTGAGTGACACATTTCGAGAGACCGCACTTTCCCCGAGACAGGATCGCAATCGTCACCACGTTAACTGTGAGCAATTGGAGAAATCAGAAATTATTCACCGAACACGGGGCACACAGATTACTTTGATTTGTTTCAAGTAATGTAACGGAGTAGGTGTACCGATGGTCTGGACAGAATGGGTTGAAACAGAGTGCTTCTAAACAGCATGTTAAATTTGACTGATCAAGACCTTCGATCCAGACCTTCAAAGCATCCGACGCGCTCTCCTCCCACCTACTCCCGCGTGGGAGAATTCTATTGCATCCCAAAGATACACAAAGCCAACACACCCAGACGTCCTATCGTATCGGGCAACGGAACCCTGTGTGAGAACTTGTCTGGATACGTCGAGGGCATCCTGAAACTCATCGTACAGGGAACCCCCAGCTTCTGTCGTGACACTACAGATTTCTTACAGAAACTCAGCACCCATGGACCAGTTAAACCAGGAACACTCCTCGCCACGATGGACGTCTCGGCACTCTACACCATTATCCCCCACTATTACGGCATCGCTGCGACAGCCTCAGTACTCAACACCAACAACAGCCAATCTCCAGACGCCATCCTACAACTCATCCGCTTCATCCTTGAACACAATGTCTTCACCATAGACAAACAGTTTTTTACCCAAACACACGGAACAGCCATGGGGAACAAATTCGCACCCCAATACGTCAACATCTTCAAGCATAAGTTTGAGCAAGACTTCTTCGCTGCACCGGACCTCCAACCAACGCTATACACCAGATACATCGACGACATTTTCTTCCTATGGACCCACTGCAAAGAATCACTGAAAAGACTACAGGAAAACATCAACAGGTTCCATCCCACCATCAAACTCACCATGGACTACTCCTCAAAATCGGTTTCATTCTTGGACACACGAATCTCCAACAAAGACGGACACCTCAGCGCTTCACTCTACCGTAAGCCCACGGACAACCTCACGATGCTCCACTTCTCCAGCTTCCACCCTAACCACGTTAAAGAAGCCATCCCCTATGGACAAGCCCTGCGAATACACAGGATCTGCTCAGACGAGGAGGAACGCGATGGACACCGACAGACGCTGAAAGACGCCCTCGTAAGAACGGGATGTGACGCCCGACTCGTCGATCGACAGTTGCAACGGACCACAACGAAAAATCGCATAGACCTCCTCAGAAGACAAACACGGGACACAACCAACAGAGTACCCTACGTCGTCCAGTACTTCCCCGGAGCGGAGAAACTACGCCATATTCTTCACAGACTTCAACATGTCATCGATGACGATGAACACCTCGCTAAGACCATCCCCACGCCCCAACTACTCGCCTTCAAACAGCCGCCTAACCTGAAACAGAACATCATTCGCAGCAAATTACCCAGCTTTCAGGAGAACAGCGACTACTACACCACACATCCCTCCCACGGCAACCTCTGCAAGACATGCCAGATCATCAACACAGATACCATCATCACACGTGAGGACACCACCCACCAGGTACATGGTACATACTCATGTGACTCGACCAACGTTGTCTACCTCATATGTTGCAGGAATGGATGCCCCGGAGTATGGTACATTGGCGCGACCATGCAGATACTGCGACAACGTATGAACGGACACCGTGCAACAATCGCCAGGCAGGAGTGTTCCCTCCCAGTCGGGGAACACTTCAGCAGTCAAGGACAGTCTGCCTCCGATCTTCGGGTAAGCGTTCTGCAATGCGGCCTTCGAGACGGACGACAACGCAAAATCGTCGAGCAGAAACTGATAGCCAAGTTCAGCACCCAAGAGGACGGCCTCAAACGGGATCTTGGGTTCAGGTCACGCTACATGTAACCCCACCTGACGTAGAGTCATCCAGAATCGATTCGTCGTTGGCTTGTTCTCTCTACACAGATGCGACAGGAACTGCTGTGATTTCCAGCAAAAAAAGTGTTTTGTTTTCCATACAGACACCAGCATCTGCCACATCTGACCCCTTGTGACCCCACCTCATTGTCATTGATGTAATGTTTTCCTGACTGACCTGTTTGGACACCATCCACACCTTTGATTGCCATGATTATCTCTCTGCCGAGGTGTGATAAAGGCAGTTAGAATGATTAACTATAATCATCTGGCAGTGTTCTCTGACTATATATGCTGTGCCTATATACATCTCTTCACTTCATCTGACGAAGAAGCAGCGCTCCGAAAGCTTGTGATTTCAAATAAAACTGTTGGGACTATAACCTGGTGTTGTGCGACTTGTCACACTTATCCAACACGTACGAGGTTCTTGTTGCCTGTGTGAATGAGGGCAAAGTCTGCAGGGTGGATGAGCAAAATGACCACGTCACCGTGGTACACGAGGCCTTGCAAGTGGATGGGAGTGAAAAAGAAAGTTGTATGGTAGGGGACAGTATAGTGAGGGCGCTAGATACTGTTCTAAGGGAAAAAGATCCTTCCTATCCACTCTATCTAGGCCCCTCCTAATTATATACAACTCAATTAAGTCTCACCTCAGCCTCCTCTGTTCCAAAGAAAACAACCCCAACCTTTGTAATCTTTACTCATTGCTAAAATTCTCCAGGCCTGGAAACATCCTCACAAATCTCCTCTGTAGCCTGTCTAGTGCAATCAAATCTTTCCTGTAATGTGCTGATCTGAACTAAACTTAGTAGTTGAGCTATGGCTGAACTAATGTTTTATACAGTTCAAGCAGAATCTCCCTGCTCTGATATTCTGTGCCTTGTCTAATACTGGAAAGTATCCCATATGCCTTCTTAACTAGTTTATCGACCTCTTCTGCTACCTTCAGGGATCTGTGGACATGCAGTCCAATGTTCTTCTGCTCCTCTACAATGCTCATTATCCTACCATTCATTACGCATCCCCTTGCCTTGTGAGCTCTCCCCAAATCCACTACCACATACATCTCAGGATTGAATTCCATTTGCCAATTTCTGCCCACCTGAATGGCCGTTGATATCTTCCTGCAGTCTCGAGCTTTCTTCCTCACTATCAAACACAGGGCCAATTTATGTATCATCTGAAATCTTCTTAATCATGTCCCCTACATTGAAGTCTATGTCATTGATATATATAAACACACACAAGAGAGAAAGAGCGTAAGAGATAATGAAAGAAAGTACTTGCATCCGTACAGCAACTTTCACCACGTCAGGACACCACAAAGTGCTTTACAGCCAACAACGTATTATTGAAGTTTATTCACTGTTGCAATGCGTGGAAATTAATAAAATAAAGAGCTGGACACACGGACTGAGATACCACATTCTGTTAATCTCCAGTTCCTGAAGTAACAGCTGCAGGTAGTAACTTACCCGGGACTCCGACCGCAGCTAGGATAGGATAGTAAATCTTTTGTATATCATTAATCGCCCACAGAATCTTGAGCTTGATTAGATAACCAAGAGACATTTTACGCCTTTCTGTTAGAATCGATGATTCGATGGTTGATGGTGATGCTGGGAACAATTCTCCGATTGAAACATTGAGAATATTCCACTTATTTACAGGAAAGAGAATCCATCCGGTCAGAAATTCGGTTCCCCTGCTGACTGGGTTTAATTGCAGCCACTGAACAAATAGATGATGTCAACAATTTTCACTCCATGACTTTTAACAACAACAGCGGAACTTCCAATTTGATAAAGCCCCGAAGAACAGGATAAATGCTGCACCTTCATACACTGAGACAAGTCTCACAATCCTAACAAGAATTTCCACAGATGAATTTTCATTATTAAAGTATAAAGAGACAATGGTATGCTTCAGTGTCATTAATCAAAAAGCCTATCAAACATGCCCGCTTTTAGAAGGGCACAATTAATACAGAACATATGAATTTAAATTATATTGTTCCCTATATTCACCACTTCTTCCAGTCCATGCTGTGCAATTACCACCGATGTTTTCTGATCTGCTGAGTGTTTCCAGCATGTTCTGCTTTTAGTTCAGATTTCCAGCATCTGCAGTTATTTGCTTTGTTTTTAGGATTTCAAACCCATAGTCTGACCATTCATTCTTGGCGTGCCTGTTTAATAAAATTAATAGTCCACCGGACACTTCTATTCCAGTTACTGATACCGTCAGAATCTTTACATTACGCAGAAAGAAGGAAAGGGAGAGAGAAATAGAAAAAGAAAGAAAGACAAGTAATAAGCATGAAATAAAGAAAATCAAGTCACTGTTGTAGTGTAGGCACTTCTACAATTTAAAATAAAAGTTTAATATTTCTGTTCATTTTAAAGGGAGAGTGAAGTGAGACCAGTACATCAAATCTTTGTATTCCACCAATCCCACCGCCAAATTTCGGGGCTTTATCGATATTCGACCGAGATTATCTCAAGAAGCGTGACTCACCTTTAGCCAATTCCTAAGTAGTGATATTGCCTAGTTGCAGATTGCACGCTCTACCGCTCTCTCTGTCTACTCACTTCTTACCCTGAACGACCAACACTCGCCTTTCCCACGCTGCTCGTACATTTCTTACTTTGGCCGTGGTGAATCAGTTCTTTGATTAATTGTATGACCACAACTTGACCGCGTCACTGAGCACTGAGGTGGTGGCAGATTAATTTCAACACTGATAAATATGAGGTACCACATTTCGGTAAGAAAAATAAGGAGGTCACCTGTTACTTGGAAAATATGTATCTGAATGTGGTAGAAGAGCAACGGGATCTCGGAGTAGAAATATACAAATCACTAAATGAAGTGATGCAGATTAGTAAGGCCATAAATAACCAAGCACTTAGGTTTATTTCTAGAAGTATAGAATCGGAAAATAGAGAGGTTATACTAAACCTGTACCGAGCCTTGGTTAGACCACACTTGGAGAAGTGTGTACAATAATGATCGCCTTATTATAAAAATGATATGGAGGAACCACGGAACGTGCAAAAAATATTTACAAGGATGAACCAGAAATGCGAGGTCACACCTTTGAGGAAAGGATGAACATGCTGGATCTCTTTTCTCTTGAAAAGAGAAGGCTGAGGGTTGACCTAAAAGAGGTACCTAAGTTTGTGAAAGGTTTTCAGAGATCTTCCACTTGCGGGGATGCGCCAAACTAATGGCCATCAATATCAGATATACGATCTAAGATTTGAGATGTGCACCAGTAAATCAAATAGAGAATTCAGCAAAAAACATCTTAACCCAGAGATTGGTAATAATGTTGAACTCGCTACCACAGGGGGTGGTTGAAGCTAATAGTATAGCCGCATTTAAGGGGAGGCTAGACAAGCATATGAGGGAGTAGGGAATGGAGGGTTGTGCTGATAGAGTTAGATTAGGAAAGACGGAAGAAGGGTCGAGTGGAACGTAAACGCCGACATAGACTGTTTGGGCCGAATGGCCTGTTTCTGTGCTGTATATCCTGTGTAAACCTATGCAACTACCTGCGGTTACAGTACAAGTCACTTCAATATATCTTCAATATGCTGAACTGCAGTGACTCGCCTAACATTATTTCCTTTACAAGCGTTCACCTCAATAAGATACATCAATTCACCTACCGAACCTAGTGTTATCCGTTCCCCTACCCCTCCATCTCACGAACCAGCACTGATTTACCGATAGACCCTAGTACTACCGGTTTCATAAGAATATAAGAACATATGTCGATGGAGCAGGTGTAGGCCAATTGGCCTCTGGAGCCCGCTTCGCCATTCAATAAGATCATGGCTGATCATCTAACTCATATTCACTTTTCTGCACTATCCGCAGATCCCTTGATTCCCTTAATATACAAAAATCTATCGATCTCTGTCTTGAATATAATGAACGACTGAGCCTCCACAGCCCTCTGGGGTAAAGAATTCAAAAGATTCACGACCATTTGAGTGAACAAATTTCTCCTCATCTCAGTCCTAAATGGCCGACCCCTTATTCTGAGACTGTGACCCCTGGTTCTAGACTCGCCAGACAGGGGAAATATCATTCCTGCTTCTCCCCTGTCAAGCCCTGTAAGAATTTTATATGTGACCCACGTTTACTTTCGCTGATATATTCCTTTTCACATATCCATAGAAGATTTTACAGTCTGTTTTTATGTCTTTCGCAAGTTTACTCTCATATCCTATTTTCCCTTTCTTCATCAATTTCTTGGTCTTCCTTTGCTGACTTCTAAAATCCTCCCAATCCTCAGCTTTACTAATCTTTTTGGCAACATTATAAGACTCTTCCTTTAATCTAATACTATCTTTATTCATCTTGTCAACCATAGCTGGAGCATTTTTCCCGTTGTGTTTTTATTCCTTCAGGCAATGAAAGTGTGTTGCGAATTATGAATTATTTCTTTAAATGTCTGCAATTGATTTTCTACTGTCGTATCTTTTAATCGAGATTCCTAACCGACCTTAGCCAACTCGTTTCTCATAGCGCCGTAGTTCGCTTTGATCAGGTTTATAACCTTAGTTTCGGCCTTATCTCAATCACTCTCAAACTCAACATACAATTCTATCATATTAATATCACTGCTCCCCAGGGGCTTCTTTACTACAAGGTTATGAATTTACCGTGTCTCATTGCACTGTGCTAGATCTAAAATGATCAGTTCCCTCGTAGGTTCGTTGACATACTGATCTGGAAAACTGTCTTGAATGCATTGAATGAACTCTTCCTCTGCACTATTTCTGCAAATTTGGTTTTCACAGTCTATATAGAAGTTAAAATGTCCCATGATTACAGTATTAACCTTGTTACATGCATCTCTAATTTCCTGATTTATACTCTGCCCGCCACGATAGACACTGTTAGGGTCCGATAGAATACTCCCACTACTATTTTCTCCCCCTTGTTGTTACTTAGCACCACCTAAACTGATTTTACATTGTGCCAGAAATTCGGCTCTCCGGCTTCCTGTGGGTGCAAGCATCGCGCCCGTACTTAGCTACCGCGCCTGCCATTGTGCTTCGGGCCCAAGAAGAATATCGGTGCTGGGCATCCTGCAGCTGCCGGCACACAGTGCTCGCGTTTCCCAGGGGCGCAGTTACTTCGAAGAGTCCCCTGGGATCACGTGTGCCATGGAGAGCCAATCGCAGCAGGGAATTTTCATTCATAGATTTGACAGGAAGACCTGTCAAATCTATGAATAGATATCGGCCCCAAAACCACACTAAAACTTCAAATAAATTTAAAAAAAACATCACATTTTTAAAATAACTATGCATTACGTAAATTAACGACGTTAAACAAAAATTTAAATTTTTGAAAAAATTAATTAAACTTTTTAACGGTGCTATAAATAAAGTTACCTTTCTTTAAAGTATGTAAAAAACAAAAACCTGTTGAAAAAATGTTTAAATTGTTCTTAATTAACCACTTACCTTGTTAAAAACAGGCCTTGTGCCTCCTTTTTAAATGTGCAGCTTTGCCATACATACCCTCAGGGAGAAACCTGAAAAAAAACAAAGTTCGCTGCGTGTGCGCTGCCTCTCCCGCGCACGTGTATGACTTCTGAACCCCTTCCTTCAGGGAAACGGAAGTTCCGGATTTCCGCGCATGCGCAGTGCATGCGTGAAACCGGCACTTCAGGTGGCCCTTCGGGTGAGTACACAGCGCGTCCTCACCCGTGGAGAGGCGAATTTCTGGACCAATTATTGTGTTATTGGCATCCAAGATCCTTTCTCTCTGCTGTCTTTATTCCCTCCTTTATTATCAGGGCTACCCCTCCTCTTTTCCCATTGCGACTGTCTATTCTAAAGTTCAAATATCCTGGAATATTTAGTTCCCAACCTTGGTCACTCTGCAACCACGTCTCTGAATTGGCTATTAAAACAAACCCATTTATTTATATCTGCGCTTTTAATTCATCTATATTGTTGTGACTGCTTCGTGATTTCATCTATAATACCTTTAGCTTTAATTTTTTCTCTATTTTCCCCTGACGTCACTTCAGCCACTAATGCCCGATTACCTTTATAAATCTCTCTGTCCCTTCCTAACCCGCTCTGCTTATCATTACTCAGATTTACTCTGCCCTACAGTCTTGACATTTCTCTTACTGCTTTTGAATTTACCCTTGCCGAATTCCACCCACACTCACCCCTCTTCATTAGTTTAAAGCCCTATCTTCTGCCCTAGTTTTCGATTTGCCAGGATTCTGGTCCCTGCCCGATTTAAGTGGAGCCCGTCCTCACGGAATTGCTCCCTCTTTCCACAGTACTGGTGCCAGTGCCCCATGAAATGAAACCCCTGCCTCCCACATCAATCTTGGAGTTAGGAATTTAACCTTCTAAACTGTTTGGCCCGATGCCATTTTGAGCGTGGCTCAGTTAAAAATCCAAAGATTATTACCTGTGAGGTTCTGCATTTTAGTTTCGACCCTAGCACCTCAAACTCTCACAGCAGAACTTCATTCCTTGTTCTATCTATGTCGTTAGTTCCTACATGGAACACTACAACTGGATCCTCCCCCTCCCACTTCAAATTCGTATGCACCCACGAGGAGAAAACGTTTGCCTTGGCACCAGGCAGGCAACACCACCTTCAGAGCTCCCGGTCACGGCTGCAGAGAACTGTATCTATCCCGCTGACTATGCTGTCCCCTACCACTAACACTATCGTTTTCACTCCCCCCACTAGAATGGCCTCCTGAACTGTGGTGCCATGGTCAGTTTGCTCATCTACCCTGCAGTCCTAGTATCTCATACGTGTTGCTCAAAGTCAAGGGCCGAGGCTCCTCCATCACCACATCCTCGGTCCCTATACCTCCCTGACTAGCGGTCACACCCTCCTGTCCCTGACCATTGACGAACTCTGAAGTCCTGCTTAATCTGAGGAATGTGTCTGCCTCTTGGAACAAAGTGTCTAGGTTACTCTCCCCCTCACTGATGCCCCGCAATGTCTGCACCTCGTACTCCAGCTCAACAATTCTGAGCCGAAGTTCCTCGAGCTGCAGACATTTACCGCAGATGTGGTTGCTTGGGATCTCGCTGATCTCCACAAACTCCCACACGCTGCAGTAACAGCACACCCCTGCACTGCCATGCCCAGCTAACCTTCTGTATTGATTTTATTGTTTAATTAATTTTTTAAAGTATTTTTTCAGTCAATTATTTCAGTTTTATTAATTGATTGGTTACACTAGTTTAATTTACTAATTCAGAAAATTAAAGTAACAGCAAGTTACAGTTTCCTAGCTCTGAGTTTAACACACTTCCCCAGCCTGGAGGCTGAAAAAAACTGTCTTGCTCAACAACCAATCACCTACATGATGCCCTGTGATGTCACTGCTGGATTTTCTTCTATTGTGAAGTTTCATCTTGCTGCCACTCTCTTGATGCGCCGCCGTCGGGAGTGAAAACAGAGGGGAAACCGAGGGTGGCAGAGTGGAACCGAATGTGTGGTGGAGGGGAACCGAGGGTGGCAGAGTGGAACCGAGTGTGTGGTGGAGGGGAACCGAGGGTGGCAGAGTTGAAGCGAATGTGTGGTGGAGGGGAACCGAGGGTTGGGAAGAGGAAAACCGAAGTGGGGAGAGCGATTCACAGATGTGAAACCAGAGGAAAGAGGAATTTTGATTCCACCAATAAATAATGCTATCTCACTGAAGGTGCACTCATTGCTGACAATTGTGAACCAGGAGCTTTTGTTAGAGCTGATCTGTTCATATTTTTCACACGCCAAAAGTGGGTGGCACAGAGCGACTTAAACCAACCTGAGAGTTGGTGCAGATGGCCGCGGGCTTACAGTGCACATCGTCCGAAAATCAGCTCATCATAAACATTCCTAAACCACCCCCTGAGCTCGGACACAAAAAAGGGTAGTTTTCATAGAATGGCAGGAATTACAGCACAGGAGGAGGCCATTCGGCCCTGGGGCGAGCGCTCGCTACTGTAACCTCATTAACGGTCCCACCCCGATCTTTTCATGTTCCTCCTTTTCAAATCTTTCCAACTTTCACTTTGAAATGAAATTTTAGTCGCTATCTCAATAGCCACAAATGGTGAAGTGTCCCATGGTCTAATAGCTCCCTGGTTATTGACCCCTCCACTAAGGGGAAAAGTGCCTTGCTATCTAACGTATCTATGCCCCTCATAATTTTGTACACCTAATTCAGGTCCCCCCTCAGCCCCTCTGCTCTAAGGAAAACAACCCCAGCCTGTCCAGTCTCTATGGGATCTATGTACATGCACACCAAGGTTCCTCTGACCCTCTGCCCATCCTAGGGTCCTACCATTCATTGGTTATCCCCTTGCCTGGTTAGTCCTCCGAAAATGCATCATCTCACACTTTTCAGGGTTAAATTCAATTTGCCACTGTTCTGCCCATCTAACCAATCCGTCTATACCATCCTGTAGCCTGAGGCTTCCCTCCTCGCTATTTACCACTCCACCAATTTACGTGTCATCTTCGAACTTACTGATCATACCTCCTACATTCATATCTAAATCGTTAATGTACACTACAAACTTCAAAGGACCCAGCATCTATCCGTGCAGTACACCACTGGACACAGGCTTCCAGTCACAAAAACAAATTTCGACCATCACCCCATGCCTCCTGCCACTAAGGCAATTTTGAATCCAATGTGCCAAATTGCCCTGGATCCCATGGGCTCTTACCTTCTTGACCAGTCTTGTAGGCTTCGCAAAATCCCCAAGAAACTCGAACAGAACCCTAAAGGGAGTGATTTTTGCACTTTTCATACAAACTTGGGATGATGGGACCTCAGTGAAGTGATTTGATGTAAAAACCAAAAGATCAGGGAAGAAAAACCTGAGGAAACTGATTTTTTTGAATCTTATTGTTGGGAGAGACATTTTTTCACAGGCACAAGCTGCGAGGGGCATGGCCGGTCAGTGAACAGATCAAGCTGTCTGGGAATTGTTTGAGACAATGCAAAACTCACAAACACATTCAAATATGGATCCCCAGGGGAAACAAGGTGCTGGAAATCTAAAAACGATTCAATGACAATATAACTTCGATCACACAGTTTCATAGCCATTATCCCATCAACAAAATCAACCAACCAGGTATCCAGAGAACAGATTTAAAAGCCCGCCAACAGAAGGACAATAGGGTGAAGATTTGGCGCGTAGATAAGGCCGTGTTTTAAATCGGAAAACGATTAACACTAAGCAAAAACCATCGGAACTGGCAAGCCCGCCAAAAACTGGACAATTGGACGAAGCAAGGATCATTTACATTCAAAAAGGAATTCGTTTTAGTGTAGGTTTTTGGGCGCGAAAATGAAACAGTATAATTTGAAAGCCTGTGCCATGATCTATCTCTCTTTCGGACTGCTGCAGTGACCATCAGACACCTCGCAGCAGCAAGGGACTTACGGAGTCCTTTTAAACAAAAGACTCTAATATCCTGTCAAAGATTCGTTGGTGAGCATTATCCCTGATCTCTTGAATTTAAAAACCTAGCCAGATAGTGGGATCTTTGGGAGGGATAAGGTTTTGTTTGATATATTGTCATTTCCCTCGCTTGTACCGTGTGTTCCCCGAATCTGTGTTTAAGTAATAAGTGTGTTTCAAGTTTGTTACATTTTTTTTCTTTTAATAAAGTAAATTTCTTTCATCAGAACCTGTTTACTGCAATTTTGTTCACAATCCCTAAATAAGCCCAAAGTCTAGGAACCGGAGGGGTGTTGGAGTGATTTGAAATGCTCACTGTGTCAGAAAGCAAAGGCTGACCCCACTTAAGATACTCCTTACAGTCTCCCATGCGGGACTTTCTCAAAAGCCTTACTGAAGTCCATGTAGACTACATCAGCTGCACTACCCTCATCCACACACCGAGTCAGCCCCTCGAAAAATTCAATCAAATTGGTTAGAAATGATCTCCCCCTGACAAAGCCATGCTGACTATCCTTGATTAATCCTTGCCTCGCCAAGGGCAGACTAATTCTGTCCCTCAGAACTTTTTCCAATAATTTCCCTACCACTGATACTAGGCTCACTGGCCTGTAATTCCCTGGTTTATCCCTACGACCCTTCTTGAATAATAGTATTACGTTAGCTGTCCTCCAGTCCACTGGCATCTACCCTGTGGCCAGAGAGATTCTGAAAATTTGTCTCATAGCCCCTACAATCTCCTCCCTTGCCTCACACAGCAACCTGGGATACATCTCATCTGGTCCTGGGGATTTATCCACTTTTAAACCCGCTAAAGCCGCTAGTACCTGCTCCCTCACAATGCTAATTTGTTGAAGTATATCACAATTCCCCTGCTTGATTTCTATGTCTACATCGTCCTTCTCCATTGTAAAGGCAGATGCAAAATATTCATTTAAAACCTCACCCACATCTTCCGGCGCTACACACAGATTCCCACTTTGATCCCTAATGGACCCTACTCTTTCGCTGGTTATCCACTTGCCCTTAATATACGCATAAAACACTTTGAGATTTTGCTTTTTTTTGCCCGCCAGTATTTTTTCATGCACCCTCTTCGCTCTCCTAATTTCTTTTTCAATGCTCGTCTCGGGCTTCAACTGTTTTTCGTTCTTTGTATCTGCGAAAAGCCTCCCTTTTTTTGATAATCCATTCTTGTATATCTCTTAACATCCAGGGTTCCCTGGGCTTGTTGGTCCCACCCTTGACCTTTACGGGAACATATTTGCGTTGTACTCTCTCGATTTCCATTCTGAAAGACTCCACTTCTCTGAAGTGATTTTCCTACAAGGAGTTAATCCCAACCCACTTTGGCCAGATCCTGCCTTATCATATTAAAATCAGCCTACCCCCAATTTCGAACCTTTATTTCCGGTCCGTCTTTGTCCTTTTCCATGACTACCTTAAATCTCACCGAATTATGGTCACTTCTCTCCCCTGACCTCCAATCCAGAATCCCCTTCACACCGAATCCCCCATTCCACAATCTCCATCTCTCCCCGAGCCCCCATTCGCAGCCTCCATCTCTCTCCCCAAACCCGCATTTTTGAGTCTCCATCTCACCCCGATTCCCCATTCCACACTTTCCATTACTTCCCGAGCCCCCATTCCTCATTCTCCATCACTGCCCCTCTGTTATTAGAGGTAACATATTGAGATAGATTGAGGAATGCCTAGAAAGATGCAGGCAGAAATATGTTAAAGATGAATTTGGATCTGTTTGGAAACCAGTCACCAGTGGTGCCACACACGATTCAGTGGCGGCACCGTTGCCTTTTACTATTTTTACTTGAGATCTATATGTAGGTGTTGGGGCCCAATCTGCAAGTTTGCAGATGATACGAAGATCTTATGAGTTTCCTTACAATAGATGATTTGATACAGCTTCAGGTGGCTCTTGAATTGTTGGGGGAGAGGTTAATGATTGGGAAATGATGTACAATTTGGAAAAGTGCAGTGTTGTTCACGTGGGCAGGGCGAATGCTTAACACACATACACCCTTCAGGAAAAAGCATAAAGCAATTGGAGCAAGCAAGAGATCTGGATGTTCCAGGGAATGCATCTCTTCAGGTTCATGTGCAATGCCATGAATCGATTGCTAGTGCCAAGAGGGCATTCACAGGATTGTTGACTATGAGACCTGCCCCGATCACTACAGTCGAGATCTTCTATACAGCAGTGGCCAGAAATTCTGGTCTCCACGGGTGAGTACGCGCTGTGTACTCACCCGTAGACTCAACGAAAGTGCAGGTTTCGTGCAAGCACTGCGCATGCACGGGAAACCGGAACTTCCGTTCCCTTGAAGGAAGGGGTTCGGTGGTCATACGCGTGCGCCGGAGAGGCAGCGCGTACGCATCGAACTTCCGCTTTTTTCAGGTTTCTCTGTGATGGTAAGTCCCGAGCACCTGCGTGGGAAAAAGCAGGTGAAAGGCTTGCTTTTAACAAGGTAAGTGGTGAATTAAGTAATATTTAAACATTTTTTCCACAGGTTTATCTTTTTTAAATACTTAAAAAAGTTAAGTTTATTTTTACCCCCGTTAAAAAGTGTAATTAATTTTTTCAAAAATTTAAATTTTTGTTTAAAATAGTTAATTTATGTAATTTATAGTTATTTTAAAATGTGAAGTTTTAAAAATTTATTTGATGTTTTAGTTAGGTTTTGGGGCCGATCTCCTGTCAAATCTATGAATGCAGATTCCCTGCTACGATTGGCTCTCCATGACCCACGTGATCCGAGGTGCCGCTTCGACCTCACTGCGCCCCGAGGATACGGAAGCAGCAATATGCACACGGGCAGCTGGAGGAGGTCCAGGATCGAAATCCCACGCGGGCCCACAGCACAACGGCAGGCGTGTAAGGTAAGAGCAGATTGGGGGCTTGCACTCGCGGGAAGCCCCAACCCGAACTTCTGGCCCCTGCTCTAAAGTTTCATGGGCAATACCGTGAAGCGATTGCTGGACCAAATAAAGTTTCGGGGTGCTTTCATAGGAAAATTGATTATGAGGCGATGCATACCATTTTGTCTATGTAGAAACCAAGGTCACGCCTCACTTTGAATTCTTTGTCCAGTTTTGATCTCCTCATATGGTGGGTAATAATGAGGCTTTGGAAAGGGTGCAGAGAATGTCCACTGGACTAATTTCTCGTTTGCAGCATCTTAGTTATCAAGATAGGCTAAAAGTTTTGGGACTGTACACATTAGTGATTCGGAGACTTAGGGGTGATCTGATTGAGGTTTCTAAGATAATAAAGCCAACAGATTGTCTTCCAGTTGAGAGTTTGTGGCAATTAAATAGGTTAGGGAGGACCAGGGGTCGCAATTTTAAGTTGTGTAAGGCCAGATCTAGGGTTCATGTCAGGAGGTTATCCTTTTCCCAGAGAATAGTGGAGCTCCAGATCAGGCTGACATCTCATGCGGTGGCCGCCGATTCGCTGAACTACTTCAAGTGAGAACTTGACCTGTTTCTGGCTGGGACGAAGATCAACGCTACCAAAAGGGAGGTACTGCACGAAATTATCAGGACCAGAGTGATCTCATGGATAAGTTTTCATCGCCCAGGCTTGTCGGAGAGTAATTTCCAATATTTGTCCCCAATTTGAATTCCAATGCGGTTGACAAACCCTCGAAGGCGTGCAGTCCAGCGTCTGACACCGTGAGGCAAAGGACTGCACACGGGGGCATCCAAACTGTCATTGCAGCAGTAATTGGGGATTGGATAGTCAGGCGACAGATATTTAGTTCTGCTCCCAGCGGCGTGAGACCCGTGTGGTACGTTGCCTCTCTGGTGTCAGGGGAAAGGTTATCACGCAGAGGGTGCAGAACATTCAGTGAGGGGTGGTGGTCGGGGAGTGTAAAGGAAGAGCTGGAAGTTGTGGTCCATGTCTGAACCAACCGCATAGGGAAGAAAAGGGTTGAGGTCCTGCATCAGAGCTCAAGGAGCTAGGGAGGATGTTAAATAGTCGGATCTGAAAGGCCGTAATATCTGGGTTACTGGTAGTGCCACGCACTAGTGTGATTAGAAATAGGGGATATGGCAGGTTAAAGCGTGGCTACAGACACGGTGCACCAGGGAGGGCTTCAGATTCCTGGGGCATTGCGATCAGTTCTGTGGCAGAAGGGACCAGTTCAAGATGGACGGCTTGCACCTCAAGTGAGCTGGGACCAATATCCTCGCGGCAAGATTAACAAGTGGGAGGCGGAGGATTTAAATGAATTCTGCAGTGGGTTGGGCACCAAGATTCCGTATCAAAATGTAGAATCAAAGCGCACAGAGGGCTAGGAGTGATCGTTATAGTTAGAAGTAATGCCGAATTTGTGGAGATCATAGAAAATACAAAGATTTCTAAGTTAGGTTTGGAGTGCATGTGTTTAAATGCACCAATTTTCTTGATAAGGTTGGTGAGCTGCAGGCGCAAATAGCAACATGCAAATATAATGTAGTGGCGATAACGAGACCTGAAAAGTGTACTGGATGCTTAATATTCCTGGGTACAGGGTATCCAAGAAAGAAAGGTAAGGACTAATTGATGAGTAGTTGAAGATTTGATTAAGGAAAGTATTTTAGTGCTTTAATTCCCTTGAGGGATCAAATGCAGAACATTGGGTTGGAGTTAAGGAACAAGAGAGAAGCTATTACGCTGCTTGGTGTATTTTATAGGCGAACAAAGAGTGGGATGTAGATTGTGGAGCAGGTTTGCAAGAATATTACTGAAAGGTGCATGAAATATGGTTTAGAGATAATAGGAGACTTTACCAGACCCTTTGCAAACCTGGCGCCCTATTTGACCCTGAGATGAACTTCCGACCCCATATCCTCTCCATCACCAAGACTGCCTACTTCCACCTCAGTAACATTGCCCATCTCCGACCCTGCCTCAACTTATCTGCTGCAGACACCCTCATCCGTTCCCCTGTTACCTCTAGACTCGACTATTCCAATGCTCTCATGGTCGGCCTCCCAACTTGCACCTTCGTAACTTGAGCTCATCCATACCTCTGCTCCTTGTATCCTAATTCGCACTTAGTCCCATTCACACATCACCTCCGTGTTCGCTGACCTGCACTAGATGCCGGTCCAGCAATGCCTCGATTTAAAAAGTCTCATTCCTCTTTTGAAATCGCTCCATGTCCTCGCCCCGCACAATCTCTGTAACCACCGCCAGATGTCAACCCTCCACGACCTCTGCACTCAGCCAATTCTAGCCTTTGCATGTCCCTGATTTTCATCGCTCCAGATGTGGTGGATGGGCCTTCAGCTGCCGAGGCCCTAAGCTCTGTATTCCCTTCCTAAAACTCTCCGCCTCTCTACCGCTCTCTCGTCCTTCAAGACACATCATAATACCTACCTATTCGACCATCCATTTGCCACCTGTACTGATATCTCCCTGGTGTCTGATTGTGCCCGATGACGCTCCTGTGAAGCGCATTGCCTCGTTTTACTGTGCTAAAGGCGCAAGTCGTTATTGTTGTTCAAAAGCAAAATATTGCACGTGCTGGAATTCTGAAATAAAAGCAGAAAATGCTGGAAATACTCAGCAGGTCAGATCACAACTGTGGAGAGAGGAACATGGATAATGTTCCAGGTCGATGAACTTTCATCAGAAATTGTGTGTTATTGTTGTCGTTGTACGAGTCGGTTGAGAAGAACAGGATTATGGAAAATACAAGGACATATTACGCTTCTAAACCCGTGAATGACTGTTTGGGGAACAATTATGTGAATCTTGAAGCTGTCAGATTAACATTCCACAGTCTATTGTGAGACGGGTATTGGCCCATTGAACACACCGGATATTAACCGATTTTTAACAACGGATATTAACGCATTCAACAAAACATTTGTAAGCAATTTTAAATACAGAGTATTAACGCATTGAACACACCTCTTAAAACCGGAGCTGGATTAAATTAGCAGAGGGTAAAGTATTGCTGGACAATGGATGTCAACAGCTTCGGCACAAATAACAACACAGATGGCGGAACGAATGTCCCCGGTTATGGTTTATATTGATGAGAATTTAACAATATTCCATAATATGGTTTATCATTAGTTTAATTGATACACCACAATGGATTCCTATAAAGTATAACCCTTATCAAAACTACAAACAGTGATGAATTGAGGCTGCTGCAGGTGTCTATTCCGTTTCAGTTAAATCACTCAGCTTTGTCCCGGGGTGCGCTCTAACAGGACCAGGGTTGGTGCTGTACCGGGACCCGGTTGTGTATCATATCAGGACTCGGGAGGTGTAGCAATGCCATTCCCTACTGATCTGATCCGATCTCTATGTGTCCCATTACAGTCTATCCAACGGTGGATCGAGTTAAAACTAGGAAAAGTGACTTTTAGTTCGATTCTCAATTTGTTTTATTGAACAACAGATAAATCATCAAAAACACCGAGTGTGATGTATTCAGTTCAACTTTGGCCCGGAAAATTCTAACATAAAGATCAAAATCAGAGTAATACCCGGGTTTGATTGGAATTAATGTTCACGTATTGATTCCTTTTCTCTATCTGTCCCAGTGACGCTGCAGAGATTAATAACCTTCGCAGAATCCCTGCTGCCGTGAGTTTTTTCTGGTGTCCATCTTGATTTTCAAAACACTCCTCATTCTAAGACTAGCGGAGATCAGAGAAAGCTGTCAGCACTGAGTGACTAAACACCACCTGAAAGATCGGACATTGGGAACGATTTGCCTATTATGGTGAAATAATTACAACAAGCGCTCATTCCCAAAACACCCCTGGAGTGTGAGCTCAGCATTAGACTGTCGAAAGCAGCTCACCGCTCTTGGGCAAGTATCTGCTCAAAGCGCCTAACTAAATAACTCGTGTCTAGGTCACACACTTGGAAAAAGAGCTACACGTTCCTGAACTAAGACATTAACTTACTTTGAAGTTGGAATCAGCTGGTAAAATGTTTTAGAAAATATAAAGGCTTGGAATTTGCAGTCAGTGGCGATGGACCGGTGATCGCCGCTGACTGCGAAGATTGCTGCACAGAAAGATCTTGAAATCTCTGTGGCGAACATTTCAGTTTTCTCAATATTATATTGGCTGTCGCGCTGTCTTTAGGGGATCTCCAACTCAGACAGTTTCACCATCATCACAACCGCAAAATCCGAGCCAAAGTTTTAAAGGAGCCTGGCAGTGGATTCTACAGAATATCAAACACAAATACATGATAATCACAGAAAGTGTTCGGTCTTCTCATCACATTATTTTGACCATCATTGCAATCGGATATTTCAATCCATTGCTCAACTCCTCTCTGTATTTCCTCTGGGTCACTGATTAAATAAAAGTGTTCGTGCAGCAACTCAGGAGCTGGAGCATGAAGCCGATTTCTGATACAAATCTGGGTGGAGAAACAGGATATCCCAAGTAATCCAATCGTCTCATTATAGAACAAACCATGAACACCACCCACAGCAGTATGAAATTCCCCGATATAACAAACAGTACAATCATGGATTTCCTTCGGTTCTCCATCTCTGGATCACTGGGACTGTCGCCACTGCTCTGACCCCGGAGTCTGCTGCGGGCTCTGCTGGCCACTAAAATGTGTCTGACCGTCAATGCATTGAACAGTAGAATCAAAACAAATGGAACAAATGGCGTTAAAATGTAATGCATTAATTCAACGATGGCCCAGGCCAGCGAGTGAGATGCACTGAATCGCACATCGCAAAACCAGGGATTGTTAGAAAGCCAGTATTTTCCTTTATACAGAAAATACCAGAAAATGTTCTTCAAACAGCTCAGCATAGTCACTGTGCCTAAAACGAAAGCCGCCGTTTTCTCAGTGCAATATTTAGACTTCAGCTTCTGACAACAAAGGGCCACAAATCGATCGAAGGTGAAAGTTACGGTGAACCAGACAGAACAGTCTGTAGCGGCATGAAGTAGAATGGCATGAATATTACATACTCTAATGTTCCATACAAACAGGAATAGTTCCCGATAAACAATAGGAATCTGTCTTAGTATCAGATCGACGATCACAACCAGTAGATCTGCCGCTGCCATGGCCACCAGGTAGTGAGTGACACATTTGGAGAGACCGCACTTTCCCCGAGACAGGATCGTAATCGTCACCACGTTAACTGTGAGCAATTGGAGAAAATGGAAATTATTCACCGAACACCGGGCACATAGAGTACTTTGATTTGTTTCAAGTAATGTAACGGAGAAGGTCTACCGAGTGTTCGGGACAGAATGGGCTTAAACAGAGTGATTCTAAACAGCGTGTTAAAGATTGGAATTTGGAGAGAAAGAGAATTCGGAGCCAAGGGGGAACGAGGTGCTGCTTTTAGCCACCAACACTTGTAGTGCTTTGTGTTACAGGTAAATGTTTAAGTTGTTCTACCTATAACTTGTGAAGACATAAATACAAAACTTTAAACGAAGATAATTAAGTATATAAACTTTAAAAAGTTAAATTAATAAAACAGGGGTAATATGAATGGCAGTGCCATTGGTTTCCAGAAATGCAGCATGTGTGAGTTTGTGGAGAGCATCGCAATACCGGACGAACATGTCTGTAGTAAATGTCTGCATCTCGAGGAACTTCAGCGCCGAGTTGTTGAGCTCGATTCCGTGTCACAGACATTGTGAGGCATCAGGGAGGGGGTTAGTTACTTGAGCTCTTTGATCCACTAGGCAGTCACACCCCTTGGGTTAGGTAGTGGTATACGTCTGGTTAGTGTTCAGGAATATGAGGATGTGACTGTGACACAGGTTCAGTGCTGGAGGAGCCTGAGCCTTTGCCCTTATCCAACACGTACGAGGTTCTTGTTGCCTGTGTGGATTAGGGTAAAATCTGCAGGGTGGATGAGCAAACTGACCAGGTCACCGTGGTACAGGAGGCCATGCAAGTCGGGGGGAGGGGGGAAGGAAAGTTTTGTGGCAGGGGACAGCATAGTGAGGGCGCTAGTTACTGTTCTCTGGAAAATATCGCCTTCCTTTGCACTCTATCTGGGCCCCTCCTAATTATATACAACTCAATTGAGTCTCACGTCAGCCTCCTCTGTTCCAAAGAAAACAACCCCAACCTTTGCAATTTTTACTCATAGCTAAAATTCTCCAGGCCTGGCCACATCCTAACACATCTCCTTTGAAGCTTGTCTAGTGCAATCACATCTTTCCTGTAATGTGCTGACCTGAAATAAACGTAGTAGTCTAGCTTTGGCCAAACTAATGTTTTATACAGTTCAAGCAGAATCTCCGTGCTCTTATATTCTGTGCCTTGTCCAATAAAGCAAAGTATCCCATTTACCATCTTAACTAGCTTATCGACATCTTCTGCTACCTTCAGGGATCTGTGGACATGCAGTTCAATGTTCTTCTGTTCCTCTACAATGCTCAGTATCCTACAATTCATTATGTATTATCTTGCCTTGTGAGCTCTCCCCAAATCTACTACCACATACATCTCAGGATTGAATTCCATTTGACAATTTCTGCCCACCTGAATGGCCGTTGATATCTTCCTGAAGTCTACAGCTTTCTTGCTCACTATCAAACACAGGGCCATTTTTTGTATCAACTGAAATCTTCTTAATAATACCCCATTACATTGAAGTCTAAGTCATTGATATGCAAACACACACAAGAGAGAAAGAGTGTAAGACAGAATGAGGAAATAATTTGAATCCGTACAGCAACTTTCACCACGTCATGACACCACAAACTGCTTTAAAGCCAACAAAGTATTATTGAAGTTTATTCACTCTTGCAATGTGTGGAAATTAAAGAAATAAAAAGCAGGTTACACGAACAAAGATACTACATTCTGTTAATCTCCAGTTCTTGAAATACCAGCTGCAGGTAATGACTTACCCGGGACACCGACCGCAGCCAGGATAGGATAATAAATCTTTTGTATATCATTAATCGCCCACAGAATCTTGAGCTTGATTAGAAAACCAAGAGACATTTTACGCCTTTCTGTTAGAATCGATGATTCGATGGTTGGTGGTGATGCTGGGAGCATTTCTCCGATTGACACATTGAGAAGATTCCCTTATTTATAGGAGAGAGAATCCATCCGGTCAGAAATTCGGTTCCCCTGCTGACTGGGTTTAATTGCAGCCACTGAACAAAGAGATGATGTCAACAATTGTCACTCCAAGACTTTTAACAACAACAGCGGAATTTCCAATTAGATAAAGCCCCGAAGACGCAGATAAATGCTACACCTTCATACACTCAGCGAAGTCTCACAATAATTTCACAAGGTGACTTTTCATTAATGAAAGTTTAAGTAGACAATGGGACCTCCAGTGTCATCAATTAAAAAGCCTATCAAACATTACCGCTTTTAGAGGGGCACAACCACTAAAGAACATTAGCAAAAAAACAAAACGAAACAACAGGAACCATATGAATTTAAATTATATTGTTCCCTATATTCACCACTCCTTCCAGTCCATGCTCTGCAATTACCACAGATCTTCTCTGATCTGCTGAGTGTTTCCAGCATGTTCTGCCTTTAGTTCAGTTTTCCAGCATCTGCATTATTTTGCTTTGTTTTTAGGATTTCATAACCCATAGTCTGATCATTAATCCTGGCGTGCCTGTTTAATAAAATCAATAGACAACCGGACACTTCTATTCCAGTTGCAGATACCAGTCAGAATCTTTATATTATGCAGAAAGAAGGAAAGGGAGAGAGTAATAGAAAAAGAAGGGCAAGAAAAAAGCATGAAATATAAAAATGTAGTCACTGTTGTAGTGTAGGCAATTCTACAATTTAAAATATAATGTTAATATTTCATTTCATTTAAAAGGGGCAGTGAATTTTGTCCAGCACATTATGTCTTTGTACTCCACCATCCCATCGCCAAATTTCCGGACTTTCTTGATATTCGAAGGAGACTATATTAACAAGTGTGACTCCAATTCCTAACTGGTGATGTTGCCTAGTTTCAGATTCCACTCTGTGTCGCTCTCTCTGTCTTCTCCCTGATTGCACCGGGTTTTACCCACTTCTCACCCTGAACGACCGACATTTGCCTTTCCCTCTCTGCTCGTGCTTTTGATACTTTGGGTGCGATGAATCAATTATTTGACTAAATTTATGACTAGATTTTGACCGCTTCACTGAGTACTGAGATATTGGCAAATTAATTTCAACGCAAATAAATATGAGGTATTACATTTTGGTAGTAAAAATAAGGCAGGCACATATTACATGGAAAATAAGAATCTAAATGGATTGGAAGAGTTGAGGGATCTCAGAATACAAAAATACAAATCACGAAAGTTAGCAACGCAGGTTAATAAGGCCAAAAAAAACCAAGCACTAGCGTTTATTTCTAGAGGGGTAGAATTGTAAAGTACAGAAGTTATGCTAATTTTTTATCGAACCTTGTTTAGAGCGCACTTGGAGCACAGTTTACGATTCTGGTAGCCATAATATAAGAATGATTCAGAGGACATAGAAAGGGTGCAAAAAAGATTGACAAGGATGATACCAGAAATGCGAAGTTATATCTATCAGGAAAGGATGAACAGGCGGGGTAAAGAGACGACTGAGGGGTGATCTAATAGAGGTCTTTAAAATTATGAAAGGTTTTGATAGAGTAGACACAGAGACAGTTTTTAACTTGTGGGGAAGAGCGAAACTAGAGGCCATCAGTATAAGATAGTCGCCAAATATTCAAATATAAATTCCGAAAAAAACTTCTTTACCGAGAGAGTGGTGAGAATGTGGAACTCGCTACCACAGGGAGTGGCTGAATCGAATAGTATGGATGCATTTAATGGGAGGCTAGATATGAGGGAGAAAGGAATAGAGGGTTATGCTGATCGAGTTAGATGAGGAAAGACGGTAGAACGTTCGACTGGAACATAAACGCTGCCATAGACTGGTTGGCCAGAATGGCCTGTTTTTGTTCTGTACATCCTATGTAATGCAATGCAAATACCTGCGGGTACAGTACAAGTCACTTAAATATACTTTCAATATTCTGAGCAGCATTGACTCGCATGACATTATTTCCATTACGCTGTGATCACCTCAATGAGCTGCATCAATTCAGCTGTCGACCCTAGTACTACCCGCTTCACTACCCCTCCACCTTACTAACCAGCACGGATTTACCGACAGACCCCAGTACTACCCGCTAAACTACGCCTCAATCTCACTAACGAGCACTGATTTACCTATAGTCTCCAGTACCACACGTTTTCCAAACCTCCATCTCACGGATCAGCAATGAGTGATCTCAGCAACTAATATTAGACATTGCTCGTGGGACTGATCAGTTTGTGCGGGACCATCTCCCGATATTAATGCTGGGAATCAACATTTCATCAGGAACAGGACTTTGTATTGATGCAGCGCCTTTAATGTAGGAAACAGGCTCTTCGGCGCTTCATAGAAACAAGAAAGACATGGACCTCAAGCCAAAAAAGCAGATAATAAGAGGGGTGGCCAAAGGCTCAGCCAAAAAGGCGTTGTGGTTTAGCCTGGTTTTAAAGGGCCAGACGCAGGTGGAGAACTATGGAATTAATGAGAGCATTTCAGACGTGGATCCCTTACAGCCGACAGGAAAGGAGGCGGGAGTTGTAAGCTGGGAATGTTTGTTGGAAAGTTTGATTCACTGAAGGAGTTTACAGACCTAGGAAGGTGGTGGATTGAAACACAAGAATACGATTTCTATTTTTGAGGCTTTTGGGGGACCAAGAGTTATTGTACATTAGTAACGACTGAGGTGATAGGGAGTGGGACTTGGTCTTTGCAGCACATGGAGAGCATAGATTCGAATGATCTGAATTTCATGGGTGCTGGAGGATTGGAGGCCCTAACCAACTCCTTTTCACCATGGAAGTTCAGTCCCTCTACACCTCCATCCCCGCCAGGACGAGTGCCCTCCGCTTCTTCCTTGAACGGAGGCACAAACAGTCCAAATCCACCACCCTCCTCTGTCTGGCTGAACTTGCTGATCTTATTCTTATATTCAGTAACTTCTTCTTTGAATCCACTGACTGCCTCCGAATAAAAGGCGTTGCTCTGGGAACCCGTATGGTTCGCAGCAATGCCTGCGTTTTCGTGGGATATGTGGAAGATTTTTTGTTCCAGTCGCACTCAGCTCCCCTCTCTCATCTCTGTTTGCCGTACATTGATGTCTCTCTCGATACCTTTTCCTGCTCTCTGGAAAAAATCTACTGGAAAAATCATCAACTTTGTATCCAATGTACACACCTCCCTCGCCTGCACATGTTCCGATTCTTCCCTTTCCTTCCTTTACTTCTCTCTCTCCATCTCTGGGGATATGCTGTCGACTAATATCTGCTATAAGCACAATGACTTCCAGAGCTGCCTTGATTACACTTTCCATCGCCCTGCTTCCTATTCCATTTTAGCAGTTTATCTGTCTCCGTTGCTCTGTTATGACGATGCTTCCTTCGATACCAGTGCTGCCGATATTTCTTCTCTTTTCTTCAACCGAAGATTCGCCTGCAACGTCGTTGAGTGGCCCTCGACCAAGTTCATCTCATTTCCCACACTTCGTCCTCCCAGAACCACGATATGGTTCCCCTCACCTTCCTCCCCACCAGCCTTCATATTCAACCGATCATCCTCCGCCACCTCCAGCGTGATGCCACTACCAAAAACAACTTGAAATCCCCATCTGTTCCAAAAACGAAAGTTCCCTCTTGGCCACACTGGTCCACTCTTCAATTACCCCCAACTTGCCCTCATCTTCTCACGGCACCTTCGATTGCAAGCGCAGGAGATGCAACAATTGGGAGACCAAACACAAATTATGTGATCGCTTGGCGGAACACCTCGTTTGAGTCGCTGCATGACCCTGAGATTCCGTGGCTTGCCATGTTCGAAGGTGAAACAAACACGGATGTGAGTTTCAGTGGTGGAGGAAATGACGTCAGGATTGAGGTCGGAGATGTTCTCGAGCTGGAAATCTGCAAGTTTTATATACAAACTGGGGGTGTGTCTCTTTGACTTAATGTTGTCTGAATGGATATGGATGCAGAAGTGAGTAACTGGAGAGAGACAGAGGTTCAGGTGTAGATTCCGATAGGAAGGTTTGCGGGACGTTTGGGTTGTTGGGTAATGAGAAGGGGCAGCCGCAGAGGCGGCTGAATGGATAACGAATGCACTTGTTGAAAAAAATATCCATGTACAGGTGAGAATCTTCAATGAAACGTGATCTGTAAGAAATACCGTTTTCTAGTCTTTACAAATCCAAAATAGCATTGTCATTCAGGACAGTGGACCGAATAAAGTTGAACTTGTGGAATACTCACTTCAATTATCTCTGACTTATTTGAAAAGTCGCCCCAGTAAATCCTTGGGGAGATGAAGTCCTCTCTTCACACGGAGGACTCCCTCCATACGTGTTGTCTGGCTCTCCCACCATGCCAAATGGGATAGATTCAGAACAGATCTTGCAGCTCAAAACTGTGCACCCATGAAGCGCTGTGGCCAATCAGCAGCAGCAAAATTGTATTCCAGCAGAACCTGTAACCTCATGGCTCCACATATCCCTCATTCTATCATCAAACCAGGGAACCAACCATGGCTGAATGAGGAGTGTGGACTTGCATGCCAGGAGCTGCACAAAGAGTACCAAAAATGAGGTTCCATTTTGGTGATGCTGCTACACAGGACTACATGTACGTTAAACATTGGAAAGTGCATGCTATGGACAGAGCTCAGCAATAACATGACCTACGGACCAGATGAAAGCTCGGCAGTCCTGCCACATCCACTCGTGAATGGTGGTGAATAATTAAACAACTAACGGGAGTAGAAGGTTCTTTGATCAACCCATCCTCAACGATGGTAGAGGCCAGCACGTCAGTGCACAAACCAAGTCTGAAGCGTTTGCAACTATCTCAGCTCAACCAGAAGTCCCGAGTGAGTGGTCGATCACGGTCTCCTCCTGAGTCCCCACCATCACAGATGCCAGTCTTCAGTCAATTCGATTGACTCCACATGATATAGAGTCATAGAGTCACAACGGCACAGAAGGAGGCCATTCGGCACTGTAGAGCAATCCAGTCAGTCCAATTTCCCAGCTCTATCCCCGTAGCCCTGCATGTTTATTACCCTCAAGTGCCGATCCAGTCTCCCCTTGAAAACATTGAGTGTCTCTGCTTCCACCATTTCCGTCGGCAGCGAATTCCAGGTCATCACCACTCGCTGTGGAAAAAGTATTTCCTCTTTCCCCACTGTATCTCTTGCCCAAAACCTTGAATCTGTGTCCCCTCGTCCTTGTACCATCAACTAGTGGGAGCAGTCTTTCCCCGTCTAGCCTATCCAAACCCGTCATAATCTTGTACACCTCTATCAAATCACCCCTCAACCTCCTTTGCTCCAATGAAAACAGATCCAGCTTCTCCAACCTGTCCTTACAGCTAAGATTCCCCATCTCCGGAACCATTCCGGTAAATCTCCTCTGCACCCTCACAAGGGGCTTCGCATCCCCCTAAAGTGTGGTGACCAGAACTGTACAGAATACTCCAGTTGTGGCCTAACCAGCACTTTATAAATGTTCAGCATAACTTCTCTACTTTTGTACTCAATACCTTTATATATGAAGCCCAATAAACGGCTGAGCATTCTGGATACAGCAGAGGCTATGGGTCCCAACAACATCCCTGAATACTTCTGCTCCAGAACGAGTCGCGCCTCCAGCCTACCTCTCCCAGTTCAGCTACAATACCGGCATCTACCTGACAAAGTGTAAAATTGCCCAGGAATGTCCTTTCCACAAAAAGTAGGACACATTCAGTAGCTGCAGAAATGTAGTGTTGAATGGAGAGTCAAAGGCTGGCCATTTTGGAATATGAAAATGATTTGGGGGAGAGATTTTGCCAAGGGTGGAGAAAGAAGGAAGTGGGGTTCGTAGTGCGATGGGGTGTGGGTGGAGAGGGATAGAAGGATGTGATCAGAGATGGCCTTACCTGTGATTGAAACAATAGCAGCAGAGAGACAAATTTCGAGGGCATAGCTGTGAATATATGTACGATAGTTTACTTGGAGGGAGGGTTTAAATGAGGATTGAAGGGCAGTGAACTCAGAGGAAAGTGGTCATCCAAACAGTGCTGTCTCTGCCTTTGGGAGTGTTTTATGGTACACTGTAGAGGGAGCTTTACTCTCCAACTAAACAGTGCTGTATCTACAATGAGAATGTTTGATGGGACAGTGTAGAGGGAGTTTTACACTCTAACTAACCCAAGCTCTATCTGTAATGAGATTGTTTGATGGGACAATGTGGAGTGAGCTTTGATCTGTATCTAACCAGTGCTCTATCTGGTCTTTTAGTCTTTAATGGGTCAGTGTCTAGAAAGCTTTACTCTGCAGCCAACCATTGCTATGTATGCCCCGGGACTTTTTGATGGGGCAGTGTAATGGGAGTTTTGCCGCATTATTGCCAATGACGGACCCTCCAATTCATGCTCCGGATGTCCCACTGCTTGATAACCCTGATGATCCCTACACTTTGTGCATCTGACGTTCGTTCAGTGTTACAGGGAGTGGTTGGTTTCAGAACACAGAAGAGATTGTAATATCCGTGCCTCATCTCAACATCATAAGCTCAATCTTCCAAAATAAGTGCGAGACACACTGCCTGATATGAAGTGATTGAGATTGTGGCATGTACAAAGTAAGAAGTGGACATGGGGGCAATTAAATAGTGGGAACTCACATTATGTGAATGGGAGTGAATATTTGTGTGGGTTAATTATGTTTGAAAAGTAGGTGCTTAATAGATCGCCATGGAGGAAACAGTGTTGGACAAGATCAAATGGTGTAACGGTGAGGCAGTCGTGTTGCCAACTCGGGTTTGATGCATTGATGGAGGTTTTATCACGTCACATGTTGATGACATGACATTTAATCACAGGATTTCTACAAATGCTATTGCGCTTACCGTTTAAACGTCGGGTATACTTTAGGTGAGTGTTGCTGCTCGAAGTTACGCCCCAGCAGCTGTAGTAGACAAATTCCAAGAACCAGGAGGCCACCCGCGAGTTGCTGAAAAGCGGAAACTGAGTGCGGGAGAGGAAGGGATACCAAGTGTGAGGGAGGGGAATGGAGGTTGTGGAGGACTGGAAACCGAGGGTGGGGGTGGGGAATGGATAGTGGGGGAGGAGGGGAAACCGAGGGTTGATGAGGAGAATGGAGGGTGCGGTGGAGGGGAAACCAAGGATTGGGGAGTGGAATGGATGTTGTGTAGGAGGGGAAAGCGAGTGTGGGGCAGAGGAATGGAGAGTGGGTAGGAGGGGAAACCGAGGTTGGGGGAGGGCAATGGATGGTGGGTAGGAGGGGAAACTGCGGTGAGTCAAAAAAGAGGGGAACCGAGGGTGGCAGAGTGAAACCGAATGTGGGGTGGAGGGGAACCGAAGGTGGGGATGAGTGGAACCGAGAGTGGGGAGAAGGGGTATCCGAGGGTGTGGAGGATGTAAAATCGAAGTTGGCGACCGATTTACAGAACTGAAACCAGTAGAAGGAGGGACTTTGATTGCACCAATAAATAATGGTAACTCACTGAAATTGCACTCAGTACTGACAACTCTGAACCACGTGCTTCTGTCAGAGCTCATCTGTCCTTATTATTCACACGTCAAAATTGTGTGACACGGAGCGACTTAAACCAATCCGAGAGATGGCACAGAGGGCCGCGGGCTCACAGATCACATCGTCCGCAGCTCAGCTCATCACAAACATTTCTAAACCACCCCCTGAGCTCGGATACAATAAAGGGGAGTTTTCATAGAATGGCAGGAATTATAGCACAGGAGGAGGCCATTCGGGCCCGGTACGAGCGCTCGCTCCTGTATCTCATTAAACTGCCAGATCTTTTCATATTCCTCCTTTGTCAAATCTTTCTCATTTTTCCTTTGAAATGAAGTTTTAGTCGCTATGTCAATAGCCACATGTGGTGAAAGGGCCCAGGTTCTAACAGCCGTCAGTTCAAAAAACTTCCTCCTCCCTTCCCACCTGGTTCTGCCAGTGAGAATGCTTGGTTTCCGTTCACTCGTTCCCCATTTCCCCACCAATGGACCAACGATTCTCTACCCTGACCTCCAATCCATACTCACCTTCACTCCTTATCCCCATTCCACAATATCCATCTCTTCCCGAGCCCCCATTCCCAGTCTCCATCTCTCTCCTGAAACCCGCATTTCCGAGTCACTATCTCTCTCCAAGCCCCCATTTCCGAGTCTCCATCTCTCCCCAAGCCCCCATTCCCCAGTCTCCATCACTCCCCCTCTGTTATTAATGGTAACATATTGAACTAGATTGAGGACTGCCTAGATACATGTTTGCAGACATTACTTACATATGGATTTGGATCTGTTTGGAAACCAGTCTCCAGTGGTGTCCCACAGGGTTTAGTGTCGGCACCGTTGCCTTTTACTAGTTGTATGTGTGATCTAAATGTTGGTGTTGGGGGCAGAATCTGCAAGTTTGCAAATGATACTAAGATCCATATGAGTTTCCGGGCACCAGATGATTTTTTACTGCTTCAGGGGACTCTTGAGTTGTTTGTTGTGGGAGTGGCTCATGACTGGAAAATTATGTATAATTTGGAAAAGTGCAGTGTTGTTCACGTGGGCAGGGCGAATGCTTAACATACGCACACCATTCAGGGAAAAGCATTAAAGCTAGTGGATCAAGCAAGAGATCTGGTGATTCCAGTGAATGCATCTCTTAAAGTTCATGTGCAATGCCATGAATCGATTGCTAGAGCCAAGAGGGTATTCACAGGATTATTGACTATGAGACCTGCCTCGATCACGACAGTCATGAACTTCTATACAATTGATCTCTAAACCTTCATGGACAATGCCGTGAAGCGATTGCTGGACCAAATAATGGTATGGGGTACATTCATAGGACAATTGATTATGAGGCAACATATACCATTTTGTCCAGGTACAAACCATGGTCAAGCCTCACTTGGAATACTGTGTCCAGTTTTGATCTCTTCATATGGTGGGTGATAATGAGGCTTTGGAAAGGGTGCAGGGAAAGGCCACCAGTCTAATTTCTCGTTTGCAGCATCTCAGTTATCAAGATAGGCTAAAAGAGTTGGGACTGTACACATTAGAAAAACATAGACTTAGGGGTGATGTGATTGAGGTTTCTAAGATAACAAAGGGAACAGATTGTCTTCCAGTTAATAGTTTGTTCCAATTAAATAGGTTAGGGAAGACCAGGGGTCACAAAAGTAAGATGTGTCAGGCCAGATCTAGGTTAGATGTCAGGAGGTTGTCCTTTTCCCAGAGAATAGTGGAGCTCCAGATCAGGCTACCGTCTCGTGCGGTGGACGTCGATTCGCCAAACTCCATCAAGAGAGAGCTTGACCTGTTTCAGGATGGGGCGAAGATTAACTGCATCAAAAGGCAGTTACTGCAAGGAACTATCAGGACCAGAGTGATCTCCTGGACAATTTTCGATCGCCGGGGGTGTCGAAGAGGAATTTCCAATATTTGTCTCAAATTTGAATACCAGTGAGGTTGACAAACCCTCGAAGGTGTGCAGTCCAGAGTCTGACACCGTGAGGCAAGGGAATACACACGGGGGCATCCAAACTGTAATTGCAGCAGTAATTTGGGATTCGATGGTCAGGGGAACAGATAGGTAGTTCTGCTACCATCGGCGTGAGACCCATATGATACGTTGCCACTCTGGTGCCAGGCTAAGGGATATCACGGAGAGGGTGCAGAACATTCCGTGGGGGGTTGCGGGTGTAATGGTAGAGCCGGAAGTTGTGGTCCATGTCTGAAGCAATGGTATAGGGAAGGAGAGGGTTGAGGTCCTGGAGTCAGAGTTTATTAGCTAGGGAGGAAGTTAAATAGCAGGATCTCAAATATCGTAATCGCTGGATTACTCCCAATGCCACGCCCCAGTGAGAGTTGAAAGAAAAGGTTAGTGCAGATTAAAGCTTGGCTACAGACAAGCTGCAGCAGATTCCTGCGACATTGCGACATAGTCTGTGGCAGGAGGGATCTGTTCAAGATGGACGGCTTGCACGTCAAGTGAGGTGGGACCAATATCCTCGCGGCAAGGTTAACTAGTGCGAGGCGGAGGGTTTAAACTAATTCGGCAGTGGGTTGGGCACCAAGATGTTGTATTAAAATATGGAATCAAAGTGCTCAGAAGACTGGGAGAAATAGTTAGAGTAAGAAGTAATACAGAATTAGGTGGGATCATAGAAAATACAAAGAGGTCTAATTTGGGTTTGGAGTGCATGTGCTCAAATGAACGAAGTTGGTTTAATAAGATTGGTGAGCTGAATGCGCAAATTGTCACGTGGGAATATAATGTAGTGGCGGTAACGAGACCTGAAAAGTGTATTGGATGCTTCATATTCCTGGCGACAGGGTATTCAAAAAAGAAAAGCAAGGAGAAAGGAGGAGGGGTTGCAGCTTTGATTAAAGGAAAATTGGAGATAATCGGAGACTTTACTAGACCACACAGAACTTTTCCGTCGTAATTGACCCTGAGGTGAGTTTTCAACCCCGTATCCTCTCCAGCTCCAAGACTACCGACTCCCACCAGTAACATTGCGCATCTTCGCCCCTGCCTCAGCTTATCTGCTGCTGACACTTTCATTTGTGCCTCTGTTACCTCTAGACTCGAATATTCCAATGCATTCATGGTCGGCCTCCCAACTTGGACCTTCGGAACTTGACCTCATCCATACCTCTGCTGCTCGAATCCTAATTCGCACCAAGTCCCTTTGACACATCACCTCCGTGTTCACTGACCTACATTAGCTCCCGGTCCAGCAATGTATCGATTTAGGAATGCTCATCCCTATGTTGAAATCGCTCGTTTTCATCGCCTCTGCCTATCGTTGAAACCTCTTTCAGACCGTCAACACTGCATGAGAATGCACTCCTCCAATTCTGGTCCCTTGCATGTCCCTGATTTTTTATCGCTCCAGCATTGGCGGCCGTGCCTTCAGCTGCCGAGGCACTTAGCTCTGTAATACCCATCCAAACCTCTCCGCCTCTTTACCTCTCTCTCCTCCTATCTCTTCGACTATCCATTGGGCCACCTGTACTAATATCTCCCTGGTGTCTGATTGTGCCTGATGATGCTCCTGTGAAGCGCCTTGTGACGTTTTGCTGTGTTAAAGGCGCTATATGAATGCAAGTATTTATTGTTGTTCAAAAGCAAAATACTGCACGTGGTGAAATCGGAAATAAAAGCAGAAAATGCTGGAAATACTCAGCAGGTCAGGCAGCATTTGTGGAGAGAGAAACAGAATTAACGTTTCAGGTCGATGACATTTCATCAGAAATTGTGTGATATTGTTGTCGTTGTATGAATCGAGCAAGAACAGCACGATTATGAAAAATACAAGGACAGGTTACGGTTCTAAACATGTGAATGACTTTCTGAGGAATTATTATTAGTTGAATCTTGAAGCTGTCAGATTAACATCTCACAGTCCACCAGTAACCCATTTAACACACCGGATATTAAGCCATTTATATTAACGGATATTAGTGCATTGAAAAAAAACATGTATTAACCCATTTCGAATACCGAGTGTTAACTCATTGAACACACCGCTTAAAGCCTCAGCTGGATTAAATTAACAGCGTGTCAAGTCTTGCTGGACTATTGATTGCAACAGCAATATTTGAGCTTCGGGATAAAAAAAAAACATAGATGGTGGAATGATTGTCTCTGGTGTGGTTCATATTGCTGAGAATTTAGCAAGATTCCATGATATGGTTTAACATTAGTTTTATCAACAAACCACAATGGATTTATGTAAAGTATAGCCGTTATGAAAAAAACTATAAACCGTGATGAATTGTGGCTGCTGCAGGTGTCTTTTCCGTTTCAGTTAAATCACTCAGCCGGTTAAGCGGTCTGGTCAACTGATTTTTCCGGACTTGGAATCCGAGCACCCTGGAATGTGCAGCACCGGGACCCGGGAGTGTTGTGCACTGGGACCAGGAGTGTGCAATAACAGGATCAGGGAGTGCGCTGTACCGGGACCCGGGAATGTACTGATGTACTGTACCGGGACAAGGGAGTTTGCTGTACCGGGACTCGGGAATGTGCAGCACCGGGGCTCGGAAGTGTGGCTCACTGGGACTAGGAGTGTACAATAACAGGACCAGGGAGTGCCAGGTACCGGGACCCGGGAATGTATGATGTACTGTACCGGGACTCGGGAGTTTGCTGTACCGGGACTCGGGAATGTGCAGCACTGAGGCCCGGGAGTGTGGTGCACTGGGACCAGGAGTGTGCAATAACCGGTTCAGGGAGTGACCTGTACCGGGACCCGGGAATGTACTGATGTACTCTACCGGGACTCGGGAGTTTGCTGTAACGGGACTCGGGAATGTGCAGCACCGGGACCCGGGAGTGTGGTGCAGTGGGACCAGGAGTGTGCAATAACCGGACCAGGAAGTGCGCTGTACCGGGACCCGGGAATGTACTGATGTACTGTAATGGGACTCGGGAGTTTGCTGTACCGGGACTCGGGAGTGTGCTGTACCGGGACCCGGGAGTGTGGTGTACCGGGACCCGGGAGTGTAGTGTACTGGGACCAGGAGTGTGTAATAACAGGACCAGGGAGTGTGCTGTCCCGGGACCCGGGAATGTACTGATGTACTGTACCGGGACTCGGGAGTTTGCTGTACCGGGACTCGGGAGTGTGCTGTACCGGGACCCGGGAGTGTGGTGTACTGGGACCAGGAGTGTGTAATAACAGGACCAAGGAGTGTACTGTTCCGTGACCCAAGAATGTACTGATGTACTGAAGTGGGACCCTGAGTTTGCTGTACTTGGTCCCGGGAGTGTGCTGTACCCGGTCCCGGGGATGTGTTTGATGTACTGGGACTCGCGAGTATATTTGGTCAGCACTCGGGAGTGTCGCAATCACATTCCCTTCTGATCTGGCCCCCATCTCTATGTTACCTCTTTCTGTTTATCCAACGGTGGATCGAGTTATCACTGGAAAAAGTGAATTTTAGTTCAATTCTCAATCTGTTTTATTGAACAACAGATAAAATATCCTGAACACTGAGTGCAATATATTCAGTTCAGCATCGGCCCTGAAACTTCAAAAATAAAGAACACACGTAGACTAACGAATGGGTTTGATTGGAATTAATGTAAAAACATTGATTCCTTTTCTCTATCTGTCCCAGTGAGAGTGCAGATATTTTGTCAGTCTTCCTCCTGCCTTGACATTTTTCGGGCGTCTGTTTTGATTTTCAAAAAAGTCTTCCTTCAAAGACAGGCAGAAATCAGAGAAAGTTGTCAACACTGAGGCGCTTATCACTAACTGAACGATGGGACATTGCGCACGATTGGTCTATTTTGGTGGAATAATCAGAACAAGTGCTCATTCCCAAAACACCCCTGGAGTGCAAGCTCAGCATGGGACTGTGTGAAGCAGCTCACCGCTCTTGGGTAAGTATCTGCTCAAAGCGCCTCTGTAAATAACTCATGTCCAAGTCCCACCCTTCAAAAAATGTCTGCATGATCTTGAACTTTGATATTAACTAACTTTTAACTGGAAGCAGATTGTGAAATGTTTCCAAAAAATACAGGCCCGGAATTTGCAGTCAGCGGTGAAGGAACTTTGATCGGCGCAGACCTTGAAGAAAGCTGCCCACAAAGATCTTTGGATCACTGTGGCGAAACTTTAGCTTTCTCAATGTTAAATTGATTGTGCTGCTGTCCTAAGGGGGTCTCCAACTCTGACAGTTTCATCACCATCACCACCGTAAAATCCGGGCAAAAGAATTACAAGAGTCCGAAAGTGGATTCTACAGATTATTAAATAAAAATACATGATAATTAGAGAAAGTGTTCGATCTTCTCATTTAATTAATTGGACCATCATTGCGAAGGGATATTTCACTCCATTCCTCAACTCCTCTCTGTATTTCCTCTGGGTCACGGCATAAATAAAAGTGTTCGTGCAGCAACTGAGGAGCTGGAGCATGAAGCCGATTTCCGTTACAAATTTGGGCAGAGAAACAGAATATCCCAAGTAATCCAATCGTCTCCATATGGAACAAATCATGAACACCACCCACAGCAGTATGAAATTCCCTGATATAACAAAGAGTACAATCATGGATTTCCTTCTGCTCTCCATCTCAAAATCACTGGGACTCTCGCCACTGCTCCGACCCCGGAGTCTTCTGCGGGCTCTGCTGGACACTAAAATGTGTCTGACCGTCAATGCATTGAACAGTAGAATCAAAACAAATGGAACAAATGGCGTTAAAATATAATGCATTAATTCAACGATGGCCCAGGCCAGCGAGCGATATACACTGATTGGCACATGGCAAAACCAGGGATCGTCAGTAAGCCAGTATTTACCTTTATACAGAAAATACCAGAAAATGTTCTTCAAACAGCTCAGCACAGTCACTGTTCCTAAAACAACAGCCGCCGTTTTCTCGATGCAATATTTAGATTTCAGCTTCTGGCAACAAATGGCCACAAATTGATCGAAGGTGAAAGTTACGGTGAACCAGACAGAACAGTTTGTAGCGGCATGAAGTATGACGGCATGAATATTACATACTCGAATGTACCTTACAAACAGGAATAGTTCCCGATAAACAATAGGAGTTTGCCTGAGTATCAGATCGATGATCACAATCAGTAGATCCGCCGCTGCCATGGCCACCAGGTAGCGAGTGACACATTTGGAGAGACCGCACTTTCCCCGAGACAGGATCGCAATCGTCACCACGTTAACTGTGAGCAATTGGAGAAAAGGAAATTATTCACCGAACACTGGACAAATAGAGTACTTTGATTTTGTTTCAAGTAATGTAACGGAGTAGGTCTACAGAGTAGTCTGGACAGAATGGGCTTAAACAGAGTGTTTCTAAACAGCGTGTTAAAGTTGATAATTTGGAGAGAATGAGAATTCGGAGTCAAGGGGGAACGAGCTGCTGATTTTAGCCACCAATATATTGAAGAATGAGTTATATATATTTTTTAAAGCTAAAGTTATCAAGGGATATGGGGAGAAGGCAGGTACAGGGTACTGAGTTTGGATGATCAGCCATGATCTCATTGAATGGCGGAGCAGGATCGAGGGGCTGAATGGCCTACTCCTGCTCCTATCTTCTGTGTTTCTATGTTTCTATGCAATCCATGTTACTGGTGTTCATATTCCATGTAGTGCTTTGTGTTACAGGTAAATGTTTAACTTACTCTAAATGTAATTTCTAATGAGTTAAATACAAAACTATAAGCTCAGTTAATTAAGCACATAAACTTTAATAAGTTAAATAAATAAAGCAGGGAAAAATATGTATGGCAGTGCAGGTGGTGTGCCACAACTGCAGCATGTGTGAGTTTGTGGAGAGCATCGCAATACCGGACGAACATGTCTGTAGTAAATGACTGCATCTCGAGGAACTTCAGCTCAGATTTGTCTAGTGCAATCACATCTTTCCTGTAATATGGTGACATGAACTGTACGCAGTACTCTAGCTGTGGCCAAACTAATGTTTTATGAAGTTGAAGCAGAATAAGTGCTCTTATATTCTATGCCTTGTCTAATAAAGGAAAGTATTCCATATGCCTTCTTAACTAGCTTATCGAGCTCCTCTGCTACTTTCAGGGATCTGTGGACATGCAGTCCAATGTTCTTCTGTCGCTCTACAATGTTCAATATCGTTCCATTTATTGTGTATTCACTTGCCTTGTGAGCCCTCCCCATATCCACTAACTCATACTTCTCTGGATTGAATTCCATTTGCCACTTTCTGCCCATCTTCCTGCAGTCTACAGCTTTTTTCCTCACTAGTAACCACACGTCCAATTTTTTTATCATCTGAAATCTTCTTAATCATGACCCTACATTGAAATCTAAGTCATTGATATAAAAACACACACAAGAGAGAAAGAGCGTAAGAGAGAATGAAAGAAAGAACTTGCATTCATACAGCACCATTCATGACGTCAGTTTACCCCAAAGCAGTTTACTGCCAACAAAGTATTATTGAAATTTATTCACTGCTCTAATGTGTGGTAATTAATAAAATAAAAAGGTGGACACACGGACTAAGATGCTATATACTGTTAATCTCCAGTTCTTGAAGTACCAGCTGCAGGTAATGACTTACCCGGGACTCCGACCGCAGCAAGGATGGGGTAGTAAATCCTTTGTATATCATTAATCGCCCACAGAATCTTGAGCTTCATTAGAAAACCAAGAGACATTTTACGCCTTTCTGTTAGAATCGATGATTCGATGGTTGGTGGTGATGCTGGGAGCAATTCTCCGATTGACACGTTGAGAAGATTCCTCTTATTTATAGGAGAGAGAATCCATCCAGTCAGAAATTCGGTTCCCCTGCTGACTGGGTTTAATTACGGCCACTGAACAAATAGATGATGTCAACAATTTTCACTCGAAGACTTTTAACAACAACAGCGGAACTTCCAATTAGATAAAGCCCCGAAGACCAGGATAAATGCTGCACCTTCATACACTTGGACAAATCTCACAATCCTAACAAGAAATTCCACAGGTGACTCTTCATCAATAAAAGTATAAGGAGACAATGGGGTGCTCCAGTGTTATCAATCAAAAAGACTTTCAAACATGCCCGCTTTCAGAGGGCCACAACGTATAAAGTATATTAACATAAAGTAAAACGAAACTAAAGGAATATTATGAATTTAAATAATATTGTTCCCTATATTAATCACTCCTTCCAGTCCCTGCTGTGCAATTACCACAGATGCTGTTTGATCTGCTGAGTGTTTACAGAATGTTCTGCTTTTAGTTCAGATTTCCAGCATCTGCAGTATTTGGCTTTGCTTTTAGGATTTAATAACACATAGTCTGATCATTAACCCTGACGTCCCTGTTTAATAAAATCAATAGTCCACCGGACACTTTTATTGCAGTTACTGATACCAGTCAGTAGCTTTATATTATGCAGAAAGAAGGAAAGTGAGAGAGAAATAGAAAAAGAAAGGCAAGTAAAAAGCATGAAATAAATAAAATGTAGTCACTGTTGTAGTGTAGGCACTCCTAAAATTTAAAATAAAAGGTTAATATTGCTGTTTATTTAAAAGGGAGAGGTTCATAGAGCCATAGAGTTATACAGCACAGAAAGCGCCCTTCGGCCCATCGTGTCTGCGCCGGCCATCAAGCCCTGTCTATTCTAAACCCATTTGCCAGCACTTGGTCCGTAGCCTTGTATGCTATGGCGTTTCAAGTGCACATCTAAATGCTTCGTGAATATTGTGAGGGTTCCTGCCACTACCACCGTTTCAGGCAGTGAGTTACTGATTACAACCACCCTCTGGGTGAAAAAGCTTTTCCTCAAATCCCCTCTAAACCTCCTGCCCCTTAACTTGAAACTATGCCCCCGATTTGTTGATCCCTGCACTTAGGGGAAAAATTCCTTTCTAACTACATTATCTATGCCCCTCATAATTTTGTACACCTCAATCATGTCCCCCCTCAGCCTTCTCTGCTCTAAGGAAAACAATCCAGCGTGTCCAGTCTCTCTTCATAGCTGAAGCGCTCCAGCCCATGTAACATCATGGTGAATCTCTTCTGCACGCTCTCCAATGCAATCACATCCTTCCGAGGGTCCTACCATTCATTGGGTATTCCCTTGCCTTGTTAGTCCTCCCACTTTTCAGTGCTAAATTCCATTTGCCACTGTTCTGCACATCTGACCAATCCGTCCATATAATCCTGCAGCCTAAGGCTTCCCTCCTCGCTATTTACCACTCCATCAATTTTCGTGTCATCTGCTAACTTACTGATCATACCTCCTACATTCATATCTAAATCAATAATGTACACAAAAAAGAGCAAAGGACCCAGCACCGATCCCTGCGGTACACCACTGGACACAGGCTTCCAGTCACAAAAATAACCTTTGACCATCACCCTCTGCCTCCTGCCACTAAGTCCTGTGACCAGCACATCAAATCTTTGTATTCCATCATCCCACCGCCAAACTTCGGGGCTTTATCGATATTCGACGGAGACTATCTCAACAAGCGTGACTAACCTTTAGCCAATTCCTAACAATAATGGTCGCAATATTGCAAAAAGGATATCTAGGAACTAGAGAAGGTGGAAAAAAGATTTCTAAGAATGATACCAGAAATGCGAAGTTACACCTTTCAGGAAAGGATGAGCAGGCTGGGTCGCTTTTCTCTTGAAAAGAGAAGGCTGTGGGGTGACCTAGTACAGGTCATTATGTTTGTGAATGGTTTTCAGAGAGCAGACACAGCGATTGTGTTTCCACTTGCGGGGAAGAGAAAAACTATGGCCATCAAATAGAGAATTCTTGAAAAAAATCTCTTTACCATGAGAGGGGTAAGAATGTGGAACTCGCTACCACAGGGAGTGGTTGAAGCGAATATTATAGATGCCTTTCAGAGGAGCTTAGCAACGTATATGAGGTTGTAGGGAGTAGACGGTGACGCTGACAGAGTTAAATGAGGAAAGAAGGAAGAAGTTTCGAGTGGAGCGTAATCGTCGACATAGACTGTTTGGGCCGAATGGCCTGTTTCTGTGCTGTATATCCTATGTAATGCTCTGCAAGTACCTGCGGGTACAGTACAAGTCACTTCAACATACCTTCAATATTCTGAACAGCAGTGAATCGCCTAGCATTATTTGCTTTACATGCGTTCACCTCAATAAGATACATCGATTCACCTATCGACCCTAGTGCTATCCGTTCCACTACCCCTCCATCTCACTAACCAGCACTGATTTACTGTTAAATCCTAGTACCACCCGCTCCACCAACCCTCAATCTCAATATCCAGCACTGAATTACCGGTAGACCCTAGTACTACCGATCATAAGAAAATATGAACATAAGCAACAGGAGCAGGAGTAGGCCAATCGGCCCCTCGAGCCTGCTCCGTCGTTCAATAACATCATGGCTGATCTGCTACCTCATCTCCACTTTCCTGCACTATCCCCATAAATCTTGATGACCTTAAGATACACAAATATCTATCGATCTCTGTCTTGAATTTACTCAACGACTGACCCTCCAGAGCCGTCTGGGGTAGAGAATTCCAAAGATTCACAACCATTTGAGTGATGAAATTTCTCCCCATCTCAGTCCAAAATGGCCGACCCCTTATTCTGAGACTGTGACCCCTGCTTCTAGATTCCCCAGACAGGGGAAAGATCCTTCCTGCATCTTCCCTGTCAAGCCCCTGTAAGAATTTTATATGTTTCAATGATCGCCTCTCATTCATCTAAACGCTGGATAATATAGGCCGAGTCTACTCAATCTCTCCTCATTGGTCAATCCCCCCATCCCAGGATCAGTCTGCTGAGCCATCGTTGCACTCCCACTATTGCATGTATATCCTTCCTAGGTAAGAAGACCAAAACTGTACACAATACTCCACGTGTGGTCTCACCAGGGCCCTATATAATTGCAGTAAGACGCCTTTACTCTTATACTCAAATCCGCTTGTAATAAACGCCAACATACCATTTGCATTCCTAATTGCTTGCTGTACCTGCATTTTAATTTTCAGTGTTTCATGTACAAGGACACCGAGGTCCCTCTGAATAGCATCATTTCCCATTCTCTCGCCATTCTATAATACCTGCTTTTCTATTTTCCCTAGAAAAGTGGATAACATCACATTTCTCCACATTATATTCCTTTGACCGTTTCTTACCCAATACCTTTGGCTGTATATGTCGGTCTTAAGCCTCTTTGCATCATCCTCACAACTTACATTCCCACCAAGGTTTGTGTCATTAGCAAACTTGGATAGTTTACATTTGTTCCCCTCATCCAAATCTTTGATATAGATTGTGAATAGCTGTGGCCCTAGCACTGATCCTTGCGGTACACCACTAGTTACAGCCTGCCAAACAGAAAATGACTCGTTTATTCCTACTCTCTGTTTTTAGTCAGTTAACCAATCCTCAATCCATGCTTTATGTTAGCCCGAATCCCATGAGCCCTAATTTTGTTTAATAATCTTTTGTGTGGCACCTTATCGAATGCATTCTGAAAATCCAAATGCACCACATCCACTGTTTCCCCCTCATCCCTTCTGCAAGTTACAACCTCAAAAACCTCTAACAGATTCGTCAAACATGATTTCCCTGTCATAAATCCGTGTTGACTCTGCCCAATTCTATGATTTTTCGTAAGTACCCTTTTACCACGTCCTTAATAATAGATTCTAGCATTTGCCCTACTACTGATGTCAGGCTAACTGGTCTGTAGTTCCCCCTTTTCTCTCTCCCTCATTTTTTAAATATTGGGGTTACAATTTCAACCTTCCAATCGACAGGAACCGTTCTGGAATAAATGGAATTTTGGAAGATGACAACCAATCCATCCACTATATCTATACCCACCACGTTTAAAACCCTCGGATGCGGGCCATCTGGTGCAGGGGATTTGTAATATTTCAGTCCCATTAATTTCTCCAGTGCTTTTTTTTACTAATACTACTTTCGTTCAGTTCCTGATTTTCGTAGACCCTTGGTTCTCCAGTATTTCCGGAGGTTGCTTGCGTCTTCCTCTATGAAAGCAGACACAATGGCCCAGAAATTGGAGTTCGATGGTTGCCCGGGGGTAAGGTTCCCCCGCAATATCGCACTCCGCGCCTACCTTTATGGTTTTGGCCCGCACGAACTTCAGTTCCTGGGCCTCTCCCTGGTGCCGACGCGCAGTGTGTGCGTGTCCCAGAGGCGCAGTTAATTCGATGCTACCTCTGGGATCACGTGGCCCAGTTAGAGCCAATGGCAGCACACCATCTTTCATTCATAGATTTGACAGCAAGGGCTGGCAAGACTATGAATACAACAAGCCCCCAAAAGAACAGCTAAACCACAATTACATTAAAAAAAGGCATCACATTAATAAAATAACTATAGTTAAAGAAATTAACCACTTTAAACAAAAATTTAAATTTTTGAAAAAATTTAAATTCTTTTTAAATGTTATAAAAATAAACTTACCTTTCTTTAAAGTCTCTGAAAAAGATAAACCTGTTGAATTTTTTTTAAAATAAGACATAATTTACTACTTACCTTGTTAAAAGGGGGTCTTACGCCTGCTTTCTTTATGTGTAAAGTCTTCAACACTTACCTGCGCGTTCAAACCTGAAAAAAAAAGTAATTGCGCTGCGTGCGCACAACCTGTAGTGCACACGCGGTTCACTTAGGAACTGCCCCCTTCGCAATACCCGAAGTGCCAGTTTCCCGCGCTTGCGCAGTGCATGCAGGAAACCGGCACTTCGGGACCTAATACGCGAGAGTACACAGTGCGCACTCTCCCGCATTAGGATCTAATTTTCGGGCCAATGTATTTCTTTAATTTCTCTGTCATTTCCTTATACAACTTTATAATTTCTCCTGTCTCAGCCTGTAAGTGACGCACGTTTATTTTCTCTGATCTTTTCCTTTTGACATACCTATAGAAGCTTGTATAGTCTGTTGTTATGTCTCTCGCAAGTTTACTCTCATATTCCATTTTCCCTTTCTTCAGTAATTTCTTGGTCCTCCTCTGCTTAATTCTAAAATCCTGCCAATCCTCAGGCTTGCTAATCTTTTTGGCAACTTTATAAGACTCTTCCTTTAATCTAATTCTATCTTTAATCTCTCTTATTAGCCATAGTTGGACCATTTTTCCCGAGTTGTTTTTATTCCTTAAGGCAATGAAAAGTCGTTGCGAATTATGAATAATTTCTTTAATTGTTTGCAATTGCTTTTCTACTGTCATATCTTTTAATCTGGTTTCCTAACCGACCATAGCCAACGCGTCTTTCATACCTACGTAGTTGGCTTTGGTCAGGTTTAGGACCCTAGTTTCGGGCTTAACTAAACCACTCTCAAACTCAACATAAAATTCTATCATATTAATATCACTGCTCCCCAGAGGCTGCCTTTACAACAAGGTTATTAATTAACTCTGTCACATTGCACAGTACTACATCTAAAATAACATTTCCCTGGTAGGTTCCTTTACAACTATCTTGAATGCATTGCATAAACTCTTCCTCTGCACTATTTCTGCAAATTTGGTTTTACAAATCTATATGAAAGTTAAATTCCGCATGATTACTGTATTAGCCTTGTTACATGCATCTCTAATTTACTGATTTGTCCTCTTCCCGCATTACAACCACTGCTCGGAGGCGTATACACTACTCCAACAGCTATTATCTCCCCCGTGTTGTTTCTTAGCTCCACCCAAACCGATTATACAGTTTGTTTTTCCGAACCAAGATGCTTTCTCTCGACTGTTTTTATTCGCTCCTTTATTATCAGGGCTACCACTCCTCTTTCTCCATTGCGACTGTCTATTGCAAAGTTCAAATATGCTGGAATACGTAGTTCCCAACCTTGGTCTCCCTGCAACCACGTCCCTGTAATGGCTATTAAAACAATATTGAGAGGTCGCACAACACCAGGTTATAGTCCAACAGTTTTATTTATTAAAACAATCCCATGTATTTCCATCTGTGCTTTTAATTCATCTATTTTGTTGCAAATGCTTCGAGCAGACAGTTGGCCCAGAAATTACACTTCGATGGTTGCCGCCGGGGTAAGGATCGTGTGCGATCTTACCTACCGCGCCTGCCTTTATGGTTCCGGCCCACACAATCTTCCATTCCTGGACCTCTCCCTGGTGCCGGCGCGCAGTGTTTGCGTGTCCCAGAGGCGCAGTTTGTTCGATGCGAACTCTGGGATCACGTGAGCCAGTTAGAGCCAATGGCAGCACACCATCTTTCATTCATAGTTTTGACAGGAGAACTGTCAAAACTATGAATACAACTTGCCCCCAAAAGAACAGCTAAACCTCAATTAAATTAAAAAAAAAACCATCACATTAATAAAATAACTATAGTTAAATAAATTAACCACATTAAACAAAAATTTTAATTTTTGAAAACATTTAAATTCTTTTTAAAAGTTATCAAAATAAACTTACCTTTCTTTAAAGTCTCTAAAAAAGATAAACCAGTTGAGTTTATTTAAAAATAAGACTAAATTAACTACTTACCTTGTTAAAAGGGGGTCTTACGCCTGCTTTCTTTATGTGTAAAATCTTCAACAGTTACCTGCGTGTTCAAACCTGGAAAAAAAACTAAGTGCGCTGCAAGCGCACAACCAGTAGTGCACACGCGGTTCACTTTGGAACCGCCTCCTTCGCAATACCCGAAGTGCCGGTTTCCCGCGCATGCACAGTGCATGCATCAAACCGGCACTTCGGGACCGGATACGGGCGAGTACACAGTGCGTCCTCTCCCGTATTCGGCCGAATTTCTGGGCCAATACTTTTAGCTTTACTTTTTCTCTATTTTTCCCTGATGTCACTTTAGTCACTAATGACCTGTTACTTTTACTAATCTTTCTGTCCCTTCCTGACCCTCTCAGCTAATCTTTACCCAGATCACTGCTCTGCTCTACAGCCTTGAGTTTTCTCTTACGCGTTTGAATTTACCCTTACCTGAATCCTTCCACCCCGCTTCATTAGTTTAAAGCCCTATCTTCTGCCCTAGTTTTCGATTTGCCTGGATACTGGTCCAAGCCCGGTTTAATTGGAGCCCGTCCACGAGGAAGAGCTCCCTCTTCCCCAGTACTGATGCCAGTGCCCCTTGAAATAAAACCCCTGCCTTCCACATTACCCTTTGAGCCAAGAATGTAACCTTCCAATCTGTTTGTCCCTATGCCAATTTGAGCGTGGCTCAGGTAACAATCCAGAGATTATTTCCTGTGAGGTTCTGCTTTTTAATTTCGACCCCAACTCCTCAGCAGAACCTCATTCCTTGTTCAACCTATGTCGTTGGTTCCGACATGGACCACTACAACTGGATCCTCCCACTTCCCCTTCAAATTTTAGCACCCGCGAGGTGACACCCTTTGCATTGGCACCAGGCAGGCAACACAACCTTCAGAACTCCCGGTCGCGGCTGCAGAGAACTGTTTCTATCCCCCTGACTATGCTGTCCCCTACCACTAACACTTTCCTTTTCACTCCCCCCACTTGAATTGCCTCCTGCACCATGATGCCATGGTCAGTTTGCTCATCTACCCTGCAGTCCTAGTATCTCATACCTGTTGGTCAAAGTGAAGGGCCGAGTCTCCTCCATCACTACTTCCTCGGTCGCGATACCTTCCTGACTCGCGGTCACACCCTCCTGTCCCTAACCATTGACGAAATCTGAAGTACTACTTAATCTGAGGGGTGTGACTGCCTCCTGGAAAAATGTGTCCAGTTGCCTCTCCCCCTCCCTGATGCCCCGCAATGTCTGCACCTCGTACTCCAGCTCAACAATTCTGAGCCGAAGTTCCTCGAGCTGCAGACATTTACTGCAGATGTGGTTGCTCGGTATCTCGCTGATCTCCACAAACTCCCACATGCTGCAGTTACGGCACACAATCTGCCCAGCCATGTCTAGCTAACCTTCTTTATTTAACCGATTAGTTCATTAATTATTTTAATTATTTTTTCAATCAATTATTTCAGTTTTATTAATTGATTGGTTACTCTAGTTTAATTTACTAATTAAGTAAATTAAAATAATAGCAAGTTACAGTTTCCTAGCTCTGAGTTTAACACATTTCCCCAGCTTCGAGGCTGAAAAACTGTCATACTCACCAACCAATCACCTACCTGCTGCCATGTGATGTCACTGCTTGATTTTCTTCTTTTGTGAAGGTTCCTCTCGCTGCCTCTCTCTTGAAAGCGCCACCGCTGAGAGTGAAAACAGAGGGGAAACCGAGCGTGGCAGAGTGGACCCGAATGTGTGGTGGAGGAGAACCGAAGGTAGGGAAGAGGTAAAACCGAAGTGGGGAGAGCGATTCAGAGAGGTGAATCCAGAGGAAGGAGGAATTTTGATTCCACCAATAAATAATGCTAACTCACTGAAGCTGCACTCATTGCTGCCAATTCTGAACCAGGAGCTTCTGTCAAAGCTGATCTGTTCTTATTCTACACACGTCAAATCTGGGTGGCACAGAGCGTCTTACATCAACCTCTGAGTTTGTGCAGAGGGCCGCGGGCTCACAGTGCACATCGTCCGAAAATCAGCTCATCGTCAGCATTTCCAAAACACCCCCTGAGCTGGGACACAATAAGGGATTGTTTTCATAGGATGGCAGGAATTACAGCACAGGAGGAGGCCATTCGGCCCCGGGGCTAGCGCTCGCGACTATAATCTCATTAAAACCCCGATCTTTTCATATTCCTCCTTTTCAATTCTTTCTCATTTTTCCTTTGAAATGAAGTTTTAGTCCCAATCTCAATAGGTACATGTGGTGAAGGGTCCCATGGTCTAATAGCCCTCAGTTGAAGAAACTTTCTCCTCCCTTTCCACCTTGTTCTACCAGTGAGAATGCTTGGTTTCCGATCACTAGTTCCCCATTTCCCCACCAGTGGACCAACCGATCTCTCCTCTGACCTCCAATCCACAATAACCTTCACACCCAATCCCCCAATCCACAATCTCCATCTCTCCCCGAGCACCCATTCCCAGTCTCCATCTCTCTCCCCAAACCCACATTTTTGAGTCTCCATCTCTCCCCGATCCCCCATTCCCAGTCTCCATCACTCCCCCTCTGTTATTAGAGGTAACATATTGAACTAGATTGAGGACTGCCTCGAAAGATGTAGGCAGAAATATGTTAAAGATGGATTTGCATCTGTTTGGAAACCAGTCACCAGTGGTGTCAAGTAGGGTTCGGTGTCGGCACCGTTGCCTTTTACTATTTTTATTTGTGATCTAAATGTAGGTGTTGGGGGCACAATCTGCAAGTTTGCAGATGATACTAAGATCTATATGAGATTCCGGACAGAAGATTAATTTTTACAGCTTCAGGTGGATCTTGAATTGTTGTGGGAGTTGCTCATGACTGGAAAATGATGTATAATTTGGAAAAGTGCAGTGTTTTTCACGTGGGCAGGGCGAATGCTTAACAATTGCACACACTTCAGGAACCGGTTCTGGGGGAGGTGGGACCAGTACAAACCGAACGGTCTACAACTGGGCAGGGCCGGGACTGATGTCCTAGGGGGAATGTTTGCTAGTGCTCTGGGGGAGGGTTTAAACTAAAATGGCCGGGGGTTGGGAACCTGAGCAGGGAGACAGAGGAAAGGGAATCAAGGATAAAAGCAAAAGATAGGAACGAGAAAAACAAAAGTAGCAGTCAGAGAAATCAACGGTTTAAATCAAACATGGACACAGTAAATACTAATTCTAATAGGTCTAAGAGCGCTAAAAAACAAGCCTGCAGGCTTTGTGTCTTAATGCAAGGAGCATTCGGAACAAGGTGGATGAATTAGTTGCGGAAATAGAGGTAAACGAATATGATTTGATTGGGATGACCGAAACATGGCTCCAGGGTGGCCAATGCTGAGAACTCAATATCCAGGGGTACTTAATATTCAGGAAAGATAGGCAAAAAGGAAAGGGAGGTGGGGTAGCATTGCTGGTTAAAGAGGGGATTAACACAATTGAAAGGAAGGATATTAGCTCTGATGAATCTGTATGGGTGGAACTGAGAAATAACAAGGGGCAGAAAACGTTAGTGGGCGTGATATATAGACCTCCAAACAGTAATGTGGAGGTTGGGGATGGCATTAAAAGGGAAATTAGAGAAGCGTGCAATAAGAGCACAGCAGTCATCATGGGTGACTTTAATCTACATATAGATTGGGCTAACCAAATTAGCAACAATACTATGGAGGAGGAATTCCTGGAGTATTTACAGGATGGTTTCCTGGACCAATATGTCGAGGAACCAACCAGAGATCAGGTCATCTTAGACTGGGTATTATACAATGAGAAAGGATTAATTAGCAATCTTGTTGTGCGAGGTCCCTTGGGTCAGAGCGATCATAATATGATAGAATTCTTCATTAGGATGGAGAGTGAAGTAGTTGACTCAGAGAATAGGGTCCTAAATTTAAATAAAGGAAACTACGATGGTATGAGGTGCGAGTTGGGTAGGATTGATTGGGGAATGTCACTCAAATGGTTGACGGTGGATATGCAATGGCAAACATTCAAAGACTGCATGGACAAACTACAGAATTTGTTCATCCCATTTTGGCATAAGAATAAAACAAAAAGTGTGACTCAACCTTGCCTAACAAGGGAAATTAGGGATAGCATAAAATCCAAGGAGAGGGCATATAAATTGGCAAGAAAAAGCAGTAACCCTGAGGATTGGGAGCAGTTTAAGATTCAACAAAGGAGGACAAAGGGATTAATTAAGAAGGGGAAAATATAATACGAGAGTAAGCTTTCAGTGAACAAAAATAATGACTGTAAAAGCTTTTATAGATATGTGAAGAGAAAAAGATTAGTGAAATCAAGCACAGGTCCCTTGCAGTCAGAATCAGGGGAACTTATAATGGGAACAAAGAAATGTCAGACAAATTAAATACATATTTTGGTTCTGTCTTCACAAAGGAGGACACAAATAACCTCCCAGAGATGTTGCGGAACTTAGGGTCTGATGAAAGTGAGGAACTGAAAGAAATCAGTATTTGTTGGGAAATGGTGTTAGGGAAATTGAAGGGATTGAAGGCCGATAAATCCCCAGGGCCTGATAATCTACATCCTAGATTACTTAAGGAAGTGGCCCTAGAAATAGTAGATGCATTGCTGATCATCTTCCAACATTCGATGGAATCTGGAACATTACCCATGGATTGGAGGGTAGCTAATGTTGCCACACTATTCAAAAAGAGTGGTGGAGAGAAAACGGGGAATTACAGACTGCAAGCCTGACATCGGTAGTGGGGAAAATGCTAGAGTCCATTATAAAAGATGTCATAGCTGAGCACTTGGAAAACAGTGACAGGATCGGACAAAGTCAACATGGATTTACAAAAGTTAAATCATGCTTGACTAATCTACTGGAATTTATTGAGGATGTAACTTGTAAAATAGATAAGGGAGAATCGGTGGATGTGGTGTATTTGGACTTCCAAAAGGCTTTTGATAAATTCCCGCATAAGAGATTAGCGTGTAAAGTTAAGGCACATGGGATTGAGGGCAAGGTATTATTTTGGATAGAGAACTGGTTGGCAGACAGAAAGCAAAGAGTTGGAATAAACGGGCCTTTTGCCGAGTGGCAGGCAGTGACTAGTGGGGTACCGCAGGGATCGGTCCTTAGACCCCAGATATTCACAATATGTATTAATGATCTAGACAAGGGAACTAGATGTAATATCTCCAAGTTTGCAGCCGACACAAAACTGGGTGGGCGTGTGTGCTGCGAGGAGGATGCTGAGAAACTCCAGGATGATTTGGATAGGTTGGGTGATTCAACAGCAGCGTGGCAGATGCAATATAACGTGGATAAATGCGAGGTTATACACTTTGGTGTCAAAAACAGAAAGGCAGATTATTATCTGAATGGCAATAGATTGGGAGAAGGGGAAGTGCAACGAGACGTGGATGTCCTTGTGCACCAGTCGCTGAAGGTAATCATGCAGGTGCAGCAGGCGGTTAAGAGATGAGGAAGAATTTCTTCACCCAGAGAGTGGTGAACCTGTGGATTTCTCTACCACAGAAGGCAGTTGCGGCCAATTCATTAAATATATTCAAGAAGGAGATAGATATATTTCTTAAGGCCAAAGGGATCAAGGGATATGGGGAGAAAGCAGGGGCAGGGTACTGAATTTGGATGATCAGCCATGATCGCATTGAATGGTGGAGCAGGCTCAAGGGGCCGAATGGCCTACTGCTGCTCCTATCTTCTATGATTCTATGTTTCTATGCAAAGCATTAAAGCAAGTGGAGCAAGCAAGAGATCTGGGGGTTCCAGTGAATGCATCTCTTAATGTTCATGTGCAATGCCGTGAAGCGATTGCAATATCAAATAAAGTTTACGGCTGCATTCATAAGACAATTGATTATGAGGCGATACATACCATTTTTTTCATGTACAAACCATGGTCAGGCCTTACTTGGAGTACTGTGTCCTGTTTTGGCCTCCTCATATGGTGGGTGAAAATGAGGCTTTGGAAAGGGTGCAGCGAATAGCCACTAGACTAGTTTCTCGTTTGCAGCACCTTCGTTATCAAGATAGGCTAAAAGAGTTGGGATTGTACACATTAGAGAAGCGTAGACTTAGGGGTGGTCTGATTGAGGTTTCTAAGATAATAAAGGGAACAGATTGTCTTCCAGTTGATAGTTTTTCCAATTAAATAGGTTAGGGAGGAACAGGGATCCCAATATTATGTTGTTTAAGGCCAGATCTAGATTAGATATCAGGAGGTTGCCCTTTTCGCAGAGAATTGTCGAGCTCCAGATCAGGCTGCCATCTCATGTGGTGGTCGCCGATTTGCCGAAATCCTTCAAGTGAGAGCTAGAACTTTTTCTGGATGGGGCGAAGATCAACTCCAACAAAAGGGAGGTACTGCAAGAAATTATCAGGGCCAGAGTCATCTCATGTGTAAGTTTCGATCGCCCAGGCTTGTCGGAGAGGAATTTCCCATATTTGTCCCCAGTTTGAAAACTAGTGAGGTTTACAGTCCATCGAAGGAGTGCATCCTGGATTCTGTCATCGTGAGGCAAAGGACTGCATGCGAAGGTATCGAAACTGTAATTGCAGCAGTAATTGGGGATTCGATAATCAGGGGGACAGATAGGTAGTTCTGCTACCATAGGCGTGAGACCCATGTGATACGTTGCCTCGCTGTTGTCAGGGGAAGCGATATCACGGAAAGGGTGCAGAACATTCTGTGAGGGGTGGGGGTTGTGCGGTGTAATGGAAGAGCTGAAAGTTGTGCTTCATGTCTAGACCAATGACATAGGGAGGAAGAGGGTTGACGTCCCAGAATCAGAGTTTAAGGAGCTAGGGAGGAAGTTAAATAGTCGGATCTCAAAGGTCAAAATCTCTGGATTACTCGCAGCGCCACGCACCAGTGCGATTAGAGATAGGAAATATGGCAGGTTGAAGCGCGGCTACAGATACATGGCTACAGTTATGATCTCCATCAATTAAGCCCCAAAACAGCGGCGGCAACAGAAACAATGCCGCAGGAAAATCAACACTGGAGCACTCAAAGAGCCGCTGAGGAAGCCCTGTTCAGCCTGTGCCTCACCAACAACCTGACGACTCCCAGTGATGCAGAGACACAGAGTACCCATAGCGCCTGGTCTGCATCAAGGCCTCCATAATCCGCACCTGTGAAGAAACGCTCGTTCACTCGACCAGGAAACACCAAGACTGGTTCAACGAGAACGACCAGGAGATCCAGGAGCTAATAAACCGCAAGTGCAAGGCATTCCTGATCTGGAAACAGCAACAGAACTCGAGAGCAAGAAAGCAGCTCTGCAGCCGCATGAAGGCCGAGGTCCAACAAAAACTCGCGACCTAAAGAACAGGTGGTGTGTGGAGAAAGCGCATGAGATCCAGCAGCTAGCCGACAACCACGATGTGCATGGATTCATTAGCGCAGTCAAGACCATCTGTGGCCCAAGCACCCAAGGCCCTACCCCACTGCGGGCCAAGAACGGAGAGGTACTCATCAAGGACAGAGAGGCAGGCAGTGCCCGCTGGAAGGAGCACTTCGAAGATCTCCTTAACCGAGACTCTGTCTTCGAAGCGAGTGTCCTCAACTCCATCCCGCAGCATGCTACCCCCCACCATCTCAGCACAACCCCAGACCGACATGAGGTTGAAAAGGCCATCCGACATCTGAAGAACAACAAGGCCACAGGAGCAGATGGAATCCCTGCCGAGACACTAAAGCATGGCGGAGAACAACTACTGGCGTGAATTCATAAACGAATTTATCTTATCTGGAAGGAGGAGAGCATGCCAGGGGACCTCAGAAATGCCGTAATTGTGACCATCTTCAAGAATGGTGACAAGTCCGATGGCGGTAATTATAGAGGAGTTTCACTGCTTGTCTGCCACAGGGAAAGTCATCGCAAGAATCCTCCTCAATCGCATTCTCCCAGTGGCCGAAGAGCTTCTCCTAGAGTCGCAATGCGGATTCCGCCCTCTGAGGGGCACAATGGACATGATGTTCACTGCACCTCAATTACATGAGAAATGCAGGGAACAGCACCAACCGCTGTACATGGCCTTCTTTGATCTCAAAAAACGCCTTCGACACTGTCAACCGTGAGGGATTATGGAGTGTACTCCTCAAATTCGGCTGCCCTCAAAAGTTTGTCACTATCATCCGCCTGCTTCACGACGACATGCAAGCTGTGATCCTGACCAACGGTTCCACCACACACCCAATTCACGTACGAACCGGGTTCAAGCAAGGCTGTGTCATCGCACCAACGCTCATCTCGTTCTTCCTTGCTGCAATGCTTCATCTCAATCTCAGTAAGCTCCCCACTGTGAGTGGAGCTAATTTACAGAACAAACGGGAAACTGTTCAACCTCCGTCGCCTCCAGTCCAGATCCAAGGTCGCCCCATCCTCTGTCGTCGAATTACTGTATGCAGACGACGCTTGCGTCTGCGCTCACTCTGAGGTCGAACTCTAAATCTTCGTCAACACCTTCACCGAAGCATACGAGAGCATGGGCCTTATACTAAACATCCGTAAGACAAAGGTGCTCTACCAACCTGCCCCTGCCACACAGTACTGCTACCCGATTAACAAAATACACGACAAGGCCTTGGACAACGTGAACCACTTTCCATACCTCGGGGGCCTACTGTAAACAAGGGCAGACGTCCATGACGAAGTCCAACACCGACTTCAGTGTGCCAGTGCAGCCTTCGGCCGCCTGAGGAAGAGAGTGTTTGAAGACCAGGACCTCAAACTCGGCACTAAGCTCATGGTCTACAGAGCAGCAGTGATACCCACCCTGCTGTATGCCTCAGAAACATGGACCATGGCAGGCAGCCCAAAGCACTGGAGAGATACCATCAATGCTGCCTCCGCAAGATCCTGCAAATCGATTGTCAGGATAGGCGCACCAACGTCAGTGTCCTCGCTCAGGCCATCATCCCAAGCATCGAAGCTTTGAACACGATCGATCAGCTCCGATGGACTGGTCACATTGTCTGCATGCCCGATACAATACTCCCAAAACAAGCGCTCTACTCGGAGCTCCGGGTGAGCAGAGGAAACGCTTCAAGGACGCCCTCAAATCCTCCTTGAAAAAGTGTAACATCCCCACCGACACCTGGGAATCCCTGGCCCAAGATGGCACAAAGTGAAGGAGAAGCATCCGGGAAGGTGCAGAACACCTCGAGTCTCTTCGTCAGAAGCAAGCGGAAGCCAAGCGCAGGCAGCGCAAGGAGCGCACGTCAACCCAAGCACCCCACCCACCCGCCCCTTCAATCACCGTCTGCCCCACCTGTGACAGAGACTGTAGGTCCCGCATAGAACTCATCAGTCACCTGCGAACTCATTTTTAATGTGGAAGCAAGTCATCCTCGGTTCCAAGGGACTGCCTAAGAAGAAGAAGAAGCACCAGGGGGGGGGGGCTTCAGATTCCTGCGACATTGCGACCAGTTCTGTGGCAGGAGGGAGCTGTTGAAGTTGGACGGCTTGCACCTTAATTGAGCTGGGACCAATATCCTCGCGGGAAGGTTAACTAGTGCGAGGCGGAGGGTTTAAACTAATTCGGCAGTGGGTAGTATCAAAATATAGAATCAAAGTGCACAGAGGGCTGGTAGTGATCCTTACAGTTAGACGGAATACAGAATTAGGAGAGATCATAGAAAATACAAAGAGGTCTAAGTTAGGTTTTGAGCGCATGTGTTTAAATGCACGAAGTTTTCTTGATAAGGTTGGTGAGCTGCAAGCGGAAATAGCACAATGAGAATATAATGTGGTGGCGATAACGAGACCAGAAAAGTGTACTGGATCCTTAATATTCCTGGGTACGGGGTATCCAAGGATGAAATGCAAGAAATACATGAGGAGTTGTTGCAGATGCGTTTAAGGGAAGTATTTTAGTGCTTAAATGCCCGAGAGGGATCAAATACAAAACATTTGGTTGGAGTTAAGGAACAATAGAGAAGCTATTACGCTGCTTGGTGTATTTTATAGGCCAACAAAGAGTGGGATGTAGATTGTGAAGCAGGTTTGCAAGAATATTACTGGAAGGTGCATGACATATATGATAGAGATAATAGGAGACTTTACCAGACCATTTGCAAACCTGGCGCCCTATTTGACCTTGAGATGAATTTCCGACCCCATATCCTCTCCAGCACCAAGACTGCCTACTTCCACCTCAGTAACATTGCCCATCTCCGACCCTGCCTCAGCATATCTGCTTCTGACACCCTCTTCCGTGCCCCTGTTACCTCTAGACTCGACTATTCCAATGCGGTCATTGTCGGCCTCCCAACTTGCACCTTCGCAACTTGAGCTCATCCATACCTCTGCTCCTTGTATCGTAATTCGCACTTAGTCCCAATCACATATCACCTCCGTGTTCGCTGACCTGCATTAGCTGCCGGTTCAGCAATGCCTCGATTTAAAAAGTCTCATTCCTCTTTTGAAATTGATCCATGTTCTCGCCCCGCGCAATCTCTGTAAGCTCCTCCAGAAGTCAACCCTCCAGGAACTCTGAACTCCTTCAGTTCTGGCCGCTTGCATGCCCCTGATTTCCATCGCTCCAGCATTGTGGCCGTGCCATCTGCTGCCTAGGTCCTAAGCTCTGGAATTCCCATCCTAAAACTCTCCGCCTCTCTACCTTTCTCTCCAGCTTCAAGACACTCCTTAAAATCTACCTATTCCACCATCCATTTGCCACCTGTACTAATACCTCCATGGTGTCTGATTGTGTCTGATGACGCTCCTGTGAAGCGCATTGCGTCGTTTTACTGTGCTAAAGGCGCCACAGAAATGCAAGTCGTTTTTATTGATCAAAAGCAAAAAACTGCACGTGCTGGAAATCTGAAATAAAAGCAGAAACTACCGGAAATACTCTGCAGGTCAGGTCACAACTGTGGAAAGTGAAACAGAGTTAATGTTCCAGATCGATGGCATTTCATCAGAAATTGTGTGTTATTGTTGTCGTTGTACGACTCGTTCGAGAAGACCAGGATTATGGAAAATACAAGGACAGGTTACGCTTCTATACCTGTGAATGACTTTCTGTGGAATTATTATGTGAATCTTGAAGCTGTCAGATTAACATTCCGCAGTCTATTGTGTGACGGGTATTGACCCATTTAACACACCGGATATTAATCAATTTATAACAACGGATATTAACGCATTGAACAAACCATTTTGAACCAATTTTAAATTCCGAGTATTTCGCATTGGACACACCTCTTAAAACCACAGCTGGATTAAATTAACAGAGGGTAAAGTCTTGCTGGACAATTGATTCCAACAGCTTCGGCACAAATAACAGCATAGATGGCGGAATGAATGTCCCCAGGGTGTTTTATATTAATGAGAATTTAACAATATTCCATAATATGGTTTAACTTTAGTTTAATCGATACACCACAATGGATTCATATAAAGTATATCCCTGATCAAAAACTACAAACAGTGATGAACTGGGGCTGCTGCAGGTGTCTATTCCGTTTCAGTTAAATCACTCAGCCACGTTAAGCGGTCTGGCCAACTGATTTTTCCGGATGTGGAATCCGAGCGTCCGGGAATGTGCTGCACCGGGACACGGGAGAGTGCTGTACTTGGGCCAGGAATGTTCTCTAACAGGATCCGAGAGTATGCTGTACTGGGACCTGGCAATGTAATGAACTGCGTCCAGGGGTGTGCTTTAACCTTAGACGTGAGTGTGCTGCAGCGGGACCCGGGAATGTCCTGTACCGGGACCAGGGATGGTGCTAAAAGCGCCTGTCTAAATTACTCATGTCTGGGTCACACACTTGGAAAAATGGCGACACCTTCCTGGACTAAGACATTAACTTACTTTGATGTTGGAATCAGATTGTGAAATACTTTAGAAATTATAAAGGCCCGGAATTTGCAGTCAGTGACTAAGGAATGGTGATCGCTGCTGCACAGAAAGATCTTGCAATTTCTGTGGAGAAAACTAGCTTTCTCAATGTTATTTTGATTGTAACTCTGTATTTATGGGATCTTCAAAACTGACAGTTTCACCAAAATCAACAACACAAAATCCAAGCCAAAGAATTAAAGGAGACCGATAATGGATTCCACAGAATATCTAACAAAACTACATAATAATGTTAGATAGTGTTAGGTCATTTCATCGAATTAATTTCATCATCGTTGTAATGGGATATTTCACTCCATTCATCAGTTCCTCTCTGAATTTCCTTTGGGTCACTGCATAAATAAAAGTGTTGGTGCAGCAACTTAAGAGCTGGAGTATGAAGCCGATTTCCGTTACAAATTTGGGCAGAGATACAGAATATCCCAAGTAATCCAATCGTTTCCATATAGAACAAAACATGAACACCACCCACAGCAGTATGAAATTCCCTGATATAACAAACAGTACAATCATGGATTTCCTTCGGCTCTCCATCTCTGGGTCACTGGGACTCTCGCCACTGCTCTGACCCCGGAGTCTGCTGCGGGCTCTGCTGGCCACTAAAATGTGTCTCACCATTAATGCATTGAACAGTAGAATCAAAATAAATGGAACAAATGGCGTTAAAATATAATGCATTAATTCAACGATGGCCCAGGCCAGCGAGTGATGTACACTGAATGGCACGAGGCAAAACCAGGGATCGTTAGAAAGAAAATATTCACTTGTATACAGAAAATACCAGAAAATGTTCTTCAAACAGCTCAGCAGAGTCACTGTTCCTAAAACAACAGCCGCCGTTTTCTCGTTGCAATATTTAGATTTCAGCTTCTGGCAACAAATGGCCACAAATCGATCAAAGGTGAAAGTTACGGTGAACCAGACAGAGAAGTCTGTAGCGGCATGAAGTAGAATGGCATGAATATTACATATTCTAAGGTACTGTACAAACATGAATAGTTCCCGATAAACAATAGGAATCTGCCTTAGTATCAGATCGATGATCACAACCAGTAGATCTGCCCCTGCCATGGCCACCAGGTAGTGAGTGACACATTTGGAGAGGCCGCACTTTCTCCGAGACAGGATCGCAATCGTCACCACGTTAACTGTAAGCAAGAGGAAAAAATTGAAATTATTCGCCGAAAACTAGGCACATACAGTACTTTGATTTGTTTCATGTAAGGTAACGGAGTAGATTTGCATAGTGGTCTGGACAGAATGATCTTAAACGGAGTGCTTCTAAACAACGTGTTAAAGTTGGTAATTTGGAGAGAATGGGAATTCAGTGCAGAGGGGGAACGAGTTGCTGCTTTTAGCCAACAATACTTGTAGTGCTTTGTGTTACAGGTAAATATTTAAGTAAATCTACCTGTAAATTAAACTAGAACTTGTAATTGTTTAAAGACAAAACTAAAATCTAATTTAATTAAATACATAAACTTTAATAAATTAAATAAATAAATAAGGATATATATGGATGGCGGTGCCGGTGGTGTGCCACAACTGCAGCATGTGTGAGTTTGTGGAGAGCATCGCAATCGCGGACGAACATTTATGCAATAAATGTCGGCATCTCGAGCAATTTCAGCTCAGATTTCTTGAGCTAGTTTCCGAGGCGAAGCCATCGTGGGGCATCAGGGCAGGTGAGAGTTACTTGGACACTTTGATCCACGTCTGGTTAGTGGTCAGGGACAGGAGGCTGTGAATTCGACTCAGGTGCTGTGCTAGAGGAACCTCGGCCTTTGCCCTTATCCAACACGTACGAAGCTCTTGTTGCCTGTATGAACGATGGCAAAGTCTGCAGGGTGGATGAGCAAACTGACCACTTCACCGTGGTACAGGAGGCAGTGCAAGTGGGGGAGTGAAGAGGAACGTTTTGTGGTAGGGAACAGTACAGTGAGGGCACTAGATACTGTTCTCTGGGAAATAGATCCTTCCAATACACTCTATCTAGGAAACTCATAATTTTATACAATTCAATTATGTCTCCCCTCAGCCTCCTCTGTTCCAAAGAAATCAACCCAGGCCTTTGTAATCTTTACTCATTGATAAAATTCTCCAGACCTGGCAACATCCTCTCAAATCTTCTCTGTAGACTGTCTAGTGCAATCACATCTTTCCAGTAATTTGTTGACCATAACTGTATGCAGTACTCTAGCTGTGGCCAAACTAATAATTTATACATATCAAGCTGAATCTCCGTGCCCTTATATTCTATGCCTTGTCTAATAAAGGAAAGTATCCCATATGCCTTCTTAACTAGCTTATCGACCTCTTCTGCTACTTTCAGGGATCTGTGGACATGCAGTCCAATGTTCTTCTGTTGCTCTATAATGTTCAATATCGTTCCATTTATTGTGCATTCACTTGCCTTGTGAGCCCTCCCCTTATCCACTAACTCATACTTCTCCGGATTCAATTCCATTTGCCACTTTCTGCCCATCTTCCTGCAATCTACAGCTTTCTTCCTCACTAGCAACCACACGTCCAATTTTTGTATCATCTGGAATCTTGTTAATCATGTCCCCGACATTGAAATCTAAGTCATTGATATAAAAACACACAGAAGAGAGAAAGAGCGTGAGGGAGAATGAAAAAAGAACTTGCATTCATACAGCACCATTCATGACGTCAGGTTACCCCAAAACACTTTACAGACAACAAAGTATTTTTGAAGTTTATTCACTGCTCTAATGTGTGGAAATTAATAAAATAAAGAGCTGGACACACGGTCTAAGATGCTACATTCTGTTAATCTCCAGTTCTTGAAGTACCAGCTGCAGGTAATGACTTACCCGGGACTCCGACCGCAGCCAGTATGGGGTAGTAAATCTTTTGTATATCATTAATCGCCCACAGAATCTTGAGCTTGATTAGAAAACCAAGAGACATTTTACGCCTTTCTGTTAGAATAGATGATTCGATGGTTAGTGGTGATGCTGGGAGCAATTCTCCGATTGACACATTGAGAAGATTCCCCTTATTTATAGGAGAGAGAATCCATCCAGTCAGAAATTCGGTTCCCCTGTTGACTGGGTTTAATTAAAGTCACTGAACAAGTAGATGATGTCAACAATTTTCACTCCAAGACTTTTAACAACAACAGCGGAACTTCCAATTAGATAAAGCCCCGATGACAATGATAAATGCTGCACCTTCATACACTGAGACACGTTCCACAATCCTAACAAGAATTTCCACAGGTGACTCTTCATTAATAAAAGTATGAGGAAACAATGTGATTCTCCAGTGTTATCAATCAAAAAGACTATCAAACAATCCCGCTTTTAGAGGGCCACAACTTATAAAGTATATTAGCATAAAGCAAAACGAAACTTAAGGAATATTATGAATTTAAATAATATTGTTCCCTATATTTATCACTCCTTCCAGTCCCTGTTGTGCAATTACTACAGATGCTGTCTAATCTGCTGAGTGTTTCCAGAATGTTCTGCTTTTAGTTCAGATTTCCAGCATCTGCAGTATTTGGCTTTGCTTTTAGGATTTCATAACCCATAGTCTGATCATTAACCCTGGCGTGCCTGTTTAATAAAATCAAAATTCCACCGGACACTTCTATTCCATTTACTGATACCAGTCAGAATCTTTATATTATGCAGAAAGAAGGAAATGGAGAGAGAAATAGAAAAAGAAAGACTAGAAAAAAGCATGACATAAAGAAAATGTAGTCACTGTTGTAGTATAGGCACTCCTAAAATTTAAAATTAAAGGTTAATATTGCTGTTTATTTAAAAGCGAGAGGGTCATAGAGTCATAGAGTTATACAGCACAGAAAGATGCCCTTCGGCCCATCGTGTCTGCGCCGGCCATCAAGCCCTGTCTATTCTGAACCCATTTGCCAGCACTTGGTCCGTAGCCTTGTTTGCTATGGCGTTTCAAGTGCTCATATAAATGCTTCATGAATATTGTGAGGATTCCCGCCACTACCACCGTTTCAGGCAGTGAGTTACAGATTCCAACCACCCTCTGGGTGAAAATGTTTTTCCTCAAATCCCCTCTAAACCTCCTGCCCCTTAACTCGAAACTATGCCGCCTGGTTGTTGACCCCTCCACTTAGGGGAAAAGTTCCTTTCTAACTACATTATCTATGCCTCTCATAATTTTCTACACCTCAATCATGTCCCCCCTCAGCCTTCTCTGCTCTAAGGAAACAACCCCAGCGTGTCCAGTCTCTCTTCATAGCTGAAGCGCTCCAGCCCAGGTAACATCCTGGTGAATCTCCTCTGCACGCTCTCCAATGCAATCACATCCTTCCGAGGGTCCTACCATTCATTGTGTATTCCCTTGCCTTGTTAGTCCTCCCACTTTTCAGTGTTAAATTCCATTTGCCACTGTTCTGCACATCTGACCAACCCGTCTATATCATCCTGCAGCCTAAGGCTTAACTCCTCGCTATTTACCACTCCACCAATTTTCGTGTCTTCTGCTAACTTACTGATCATACCTCCTACATTCATATCTAAATCATTAATGTACACAACAAACAGCAAAGGACCCAGCACCGATCCCTGTGGTACACTACTGGACACAGGCTTCCAGTCACAAAAACAAGCTTCGAACATCACCCTCTGCCTCCTGCCACTAAGTCCTGTGCCGAGCACATCAAATCTTTGTATTCCATCATCCCACCGCCAAATTTCGGGGCTTTATCGATATTCGACGGAGACTATCTTAACAAGCGTGACTCACCTTTAGCCAATTCCTAACAATAATGGTGGCCATATTGCAAAAAGGATATCAAGGAACTAGAGAAGGTGGAAAAAAGATTTACAAGAATGATACCAGAAATGCGAAGTTACACCTTTCAGGAAATGATGAACAGGCTGGGTCTCTTTTCTATTGAAAAGATAAGGCTGAGGGGTGACCTAATACAGGTAATTATGGTTGTGAATGGTTTTCAGAGAGCAGACACAGCGAGTGTGTTTCCACTAGCGGGGAAGAGAAAAACTAGTGGCCATCAATGTAAGGTATGGGACAAGAAATCAAATAGAGAATTCATGAAAAAATTATCTTTACCATGAGAGGGGTAAGAATGTGGAACTCGATACCACAGGGAGTGTTTGAAGCTAATAGGATAGATGCGTTTAAGAGGAGCCGAGACACGCATATGAGGGAGTACGGAGTTGTAGGTTACGCTGACAGTGTTAGATGAGGAAAAAAGGAAGAAGTGTCGAGTGGAGCGTAAACGTCGACATAGACTTTTTGGGTCGAATGACCTGTTTCTGTGCTGTATATCCTATGTAACCCTCTGCAAGTACCTGCGGGTACAGTACAAGGTACTTCAATATACCTTCAATATTCTGAACAGCAGTGAATCGACTAACATTATTTCCTTTACCTGCGTTCACCTCAATAAGATACATCAATTCACCTACCGACCCGAGTGGTATCGTTCCCACTACCCCTCCATCTCAATAACCAGCAGTGATTTGCCGTTAGATACTAGTACCACCCGCTCCAGCGCTCCTCCATCTCACTAACCAGCACTGAATTACCGATAGACCCTAGCACTACCGGTTTCATAAGAAAATATGAACAGAAGTAACAGGAGCAGGAGTAGGCCATTCGGCCCCTCGAGCCTGCTCCGCCATTCAATAACATCATGTCTGATCTGCTACCTCATCTCCACTTTCCAGCACTATCCGCATATCCCTTGATTCCCTTAAGATACAAATATCTATCGATCTCTGTCTTGAATTTACTCAACGACTGACCCTCCAGAGCCGTCTGGGGTAGAGAATTCCAAAGATTCACAACCATTTGAGTGATGAAATTTCTCCTCGTCTCAGTCCAAAATGACTGACCCCTTATTCTGACACTGTGACCCCTGGTTCGAGACTCCCCAGCCAGGGGAAACATCATTCCTGCATCTACCCTGTCAAGCCCTGTAAGAATTTTTTATGTTTCAATGAGATCACCTCTCATTCATCTAAACGCTGGAGAATATAGGCCGAGTGTACTCAATCTCTCCTCGTTGGTCAATCCCCCCATCCCAGGATCAGTCTGGTGAACCTTCGTTCCACACGCTCCATGACAAGTATATCCTTCCTTAGGTAAGAAGACTAAAACTGTGCACAATACGCCAGGTGTGGTATCACCAGGGCCCTATACAATTGCGGTAAGACGCCTGTACTCTTGTACTCAAATCCTCTTGCAATAAACGCCAACATACCATTTACATTCCTAATTGCTTGCTGTACCTGCATTTTAATTTTCAGTGATTCGTGTACAAGGACACCCAGGTCCCTCTGAATAGCAACATTGCCCATTCTCTCACCATTAATAATACACTGCTTTTCTATTTTCCCTACCAAAGTGGATAACTTCACATTTCTCCACTTTATATTCCATTTGCCCGCTTCTTGCCCAATCACCTAGTCTGTCTATATCCCCCTGAAGCCTCTTTGCATTATCTTCACAACTTACAGTCCCACCTAGGTTTGTGTCATTAGCAAACTTGGATATGTTACATTTGGTCCCCTCATCCAAATCATTGATTTAGATTGTGAATAGCTGTAGCCCAAGCACTGAGCCTTGCGGTACCCCACGAGTTACAGCCTCCCAACACGAAATTGAACCGTTTATTCCTACACTCTGTTTTTAGTCCGTTAACCAATCCTCAATCCATGCTATTATGTTCGCGCGAATCCCATGATCCCTAATTTTGTTCAATAACCTTTGTGTGACACCTTATCGAATACCGTCTGAAAATCCAAATACATCACATCCACTGCTTCCCCCTTATCACTTCTGCCAGTTACAACCTCAAAAACCTCTAACAGATTCGTCAAACATAATTTCCCTGTCATAAATCCGTTTTGACTCTATCCAATCCTATTATATTTTGTAAGTACCCTTTTACCACCTCCTTAATAATAGATTCCAGCATTTGCAGTACTACTGATGTCAGGCTAACTGCTCTGTAGTTCCCCTTTTCTCTCTCCCTCATTTTTTAAATAGTGGGGTTACATTTGCCACCTTCCAATCCACAGGAAACGTTCTAGAATAATTGGAATTTTGGAAGATGACAAGTAATCCATCCACTATGTCTATACCCACCACTTTTAAAACCCTCGGATGCGTGGCATCAGGTCCAGGGGATTTATAAGCTTTCAGTCCCATTAATTTCTCCAGTGCTTTTTCTTACTAATACTACTTTCTTTCAGTTCCTGATTTTCGCTAGACCCTTGGTTCTCCAGTATTTCCAGGAGGTTGTTTGCATCTTCCTCTGTGAAAACAGACACAATGTATTTGTTTAATTTCTCTGTCATTTCCTTATACCCCATTATAATTTATCCTGTCTCAGCCTGTAATTTCACCTTTATTTTCGCGGAAGTTTACCTCTTGAGATAGATATAGAAGCTTTTACAGTCTGTATTTATGCCTGTCGCAAGTTTACTCTCACATACCATTTTCCCTTTCTTCATTAATTTCTTGAACCTCCTTTGCTGAATTCTAAAATCCTCCCAATCCTCAGGCTTGCTTATCTTTTTTAGCAACATTATAAGCCTCTTCCTTTAATCTAATACTATCTTTAATCTCTCTTGTTAGCCATAGTTGGAACATTTTGTCCCGTGGTATTTTTATTCCTTAAGGCAATGAGAAGTCGTTGCGAATTATGAATCATTTCTTTAATTGTTTGCAATTGTTTTTTTACTGTCCTATCTTTTAACCTCGTTTCTTAACCGACCAGACCCAACTCGTCTTTCATACCTACTCAGTTGGCTTTGGTCAGGTTTAGGACCCTTGCTTCGGGCTTAACTAAATCACTCTCAAACTCAACATAAAATTCTATCATATTAATATCACTGCTCCCCAGAGGCTCCTTTACTACAAGGTGATTAATTAACCCTCTCTCATTGCACAGTACTAGATCTAAAGTAACCAATTCCATCGTAGGTTCCTTGACAACTATCTTGAATGTATTGCATTAACTTTTCCTCTTCTCTATTTTTTGCAAATTTGGTTATCCCAGTCTCTATGAAAGTTAAAGTCCCCCATGATTACTGGATTAGCCTTGTTACATGCATCTCTAATTTCCTGATTTATCGTCTGCCCGCCATTACAACCACTGTTCGGGGGCCTATAGACTTCTCCCACATCTATTATCTCCCCCTTGTTGTTTCTTAGCTTCACACAAACTGATTCTACAGATTGTTTTTCCGAGCCAAGATTCTTTCTCTCTACTGTTTTTATTCCCTCCTTTATTATCAAGGCTACCACTCCTCTTTCTCCATTGCAGCTGTCTATTCCAAAGGTCAAATATCCTGGAATACGTAGTTCCCAACGTTGTTCACTCTGCAACCACGTCTCTATAATGGCTATTAAAACAAACTCATTTATTTCTATCTGCACTTTTAATTCATCTATTTTGTGGTGAGTGCTTCGTGCACTCAGAGATAATGGCCCAAAAATTCGTGAGGAAGCCTTCGTGCGAGGGTAAAGCCTCCCCGCGATCTCTCACTGCGCGTTGGCTTTTTCAGTTCCAGCTCGCACGAACTTGATGTTCTGGACAGCTGCTGTGCTGGGCTTGCGTATCCCACAGGCGTAGTTAATTCGTGCGAGCTGTGGGATCACGTGGCTCAGTTAGAGCCAATGGCAGAACACCATCTTCCATTCATAACTTTCACATAAGTGCTGTGAAAGCTATGAATACTATAGCCCCCCAAAAGAACCGCTAAACCTCAATTAAATAAAAAAAAAATCACATTAATAAAATAAGTATAGTTAAATAAATTAACCATTTTGAATAAAAAATAAAATTTTTGAAAAATTTTAAAATCTTTTAAAAAGCTATAAAAATAAACTTAGCTGTCTTTAAAGTCTCTAAAAAAGATATACCTGTTAAAAAAATACAAAATAATACTTAATTCGCTACTTACCTTGTTAAAAGTGGGTCTTACTCCTCCTTTTTTTATGTGCAGAATCTTCCGTACTTACCTGCGCGTTGAAACCTCTAAGTGCACAGCGTGCGCGCAGCCTGTAGCGCGCACGCGGTTCACCTAGGACACGCCCCCTTTTCCAATCACGAAGTGCCGGTTTTCAGCGCATGCGCAGTGCATGCAGAAAACCGGCAATTGGAGACAGAATACGCGAGAGTACGCAGTGCGTACTCTCGCGTAGCGGCACTAATTTTTGGGCCAATACCTTTAGCTTTAGCTTTTTCTCTATTTTTCCCTCATGTCACTTTAGTCACTGTTGCCCTGTTACATTTATTAATCTTTCTGTCCCTTCCTGACCCACTCTGCTTTTCTTTACCCAGATCATTGCTCTGCTATACAGCCTTGACATTTCTCTCACTGCATTTGAATTTACCCTTTCCTGAATCCTTCCACCCCCCTTCATTAGTTTAAAGCCCTATCTTCTGCCCTAGTTTTCGATTTGCCGGGATACTGGTCCAAGCCCGGTTAAATTGGATCCCCTCTCCAAGGAACAGCTCCCTCTTCCTCAATACTGGTGCCACTGCCCCTGGAAATGAAACCCCTGCCTCCGACATCACTCTTTGAGCCAAGAATTTAACGTGCTCATCTGTTTGTCCCTATGCCATTTTGTTCGTGGCTCAGGTAACAATCCAGAGATTATGACCTGTGAGGTTCTGCTTTTTAATTTCGACCCCCAACTCCTCAAACTCTCTCAGCAGAAACTCATTCCTTGATCTACCTATGTCGTTGTTTCCTACATGAACCACTACAAACGGATCCTCCCCCTCGCATTTCAAATTCTTCTGCACCCGCGATGAGACAACGTTTGCCTTAGCACCAGGCAGGCAACACAACCTTCGGAACTCCCGGTCACGGCTGCAGAGAACTGTAGCTATTCTCCTGATTATGCTGTCCCCAACCACTAATAGTTTCGTTTTCACTCCGCCTAATTGAATGGCCTCCTGCAGCATGATGCCATGGTCAGTTTGCTCATACACCCTGCAGTCGTTGTATCTCATACCTGTTGGTCAAAGTCAAGGGCCGAGGCTCCTCCATCACTATATCCTCGGTCCCTATTCCTTCCCGACTCGCGCTCACACTGTCCTGTCCCTGACCATTGACAAACTCTGGTGTTCTACTTAATCTGAGGGGTTTCACTGCCTCCTGGGACCAAGTGTCCATGTAACTCTCCCACTCCCTGATGCCCTGCAATGTCTGCACCTCCTAATCCAGCTCAACAATTCTGAGCCGAAGTTCCTCGTGCTGCAGACACTTACAACAGATGTTGTTGCTCGGGATCTCTCGGATCTCCACAAACACCCACATGCTGCAGTTACGGCACACCACCTACACTGCCATGTCTATCTAACCTTCGTTATTTATTTGATTAGTTAATGAATTTTTTCCAATCAATTAATTTAGTTTTATTAATTCATTGGTTTAGCTGGTGTAATTTACTGAATCAGTACAGCAAAGAAATAGCAAATTACAGATTCCTAACTTTGAGTTCAACACACTTCCCAGCTTGGAGGCTAAATAAAACTGTAATAGTTACCAACCAATCACATACCTGCTGCCCAGGATGTCACTGCTTCAATTTCTGCTGCTGTGAAGGTTCCTGTCGCTGCCTGTCTCATCATAGCGCCGCCGCTGGGAGTGAAACCAAAGGGGAAAGCGAGCGTGGCAGAGTGGAACCGAATTTGGGGTGGAGAAGAACCGAAGGTCGGGAAGAAGAAAAACGGAAGTGGAGGTATCGATTCACAGAGGTGAAACCAGAGGTGGGAGGAACTTTGACTCCATCAATAAATAATGGTATCTCACTGAAGCTGCACTCATTGCTGACAATTCTGAACCAGGATCTTCTGTCAGAGCTGATCTGTTCTTATTCCTCACACGTCAAAACTGGGTGGCACAGAGAGACTGAAAGAAATCCGAAAGATGGCACAGAGGGCCGCGGGCTCACAGAGCACATCGTTCGAAAATAAGCTCATCGTCAGCATTTGTAAACCTCTCCCTGAGCTCGGACTCAATAAAGGGGACTTTTCATAGAATGATAGGAGTTACAGCACAGGAGGAGTCCATTCGGCCCTGGTGCTCGCACTCTCTACAGTGACCACATTAACTCCCCCAACCTTGTCATATTTCTCCTTTTCAAATCTTTCTAATTTTCCCTCGGAAATGAAGTTTGAGTCCCTGGCTCAACAAACACATATGGTGAAGGGTCCCATGGTCATATAGCCCTCAGTTCAAGAACCTTCCTACTCCCTTCACATCTGGTTCGTCCAGTGCGAATCCTCGGTTTCAGTTCCCTAGTTCCCCTTTCCCCAGCAGTGGAACCAACCTTTCGCTATTTCCACACAGTCAGGTCCCAGGTTTCACTCAGGGCCCTCTCTCAATGTGACGGCTACTCAAAACATTCCTGCTGCTGCTACAGCTCCGTGGGAAATGTTGGACTCCCACCCACCCACATCCCATTCTCCAACTCCGCCTGAGACACAATTCCCTGAACCCCAGTCTGCATATCTGCACCATTCGCAAGTCCCCTTCTGTCTCATTCCCCAGTCCCCTTCTCTCCCCTAATCTCCAATCCACAATCAACTTCACTCCCAATCCCCTATTCCACAGGCTCCATCTCCCCCACGAGTCCTGATTCCCAGTCTCCATCTCTCTCCCCAAAACCCGCATTTTTGAGTCTCTAACTCTCCCTCCGAGCTCACACACCCCAGTCTAGATCTCTCCCCGAGCCCCCATTCCAACTCTCCATCTCTCCCCGAGCCCCCATTCCCCAGTCTCCATCACTCCCCCTCTGTTATTAGTGGTAACATATTGAACTGGATTGAGGACTGCCTAGAAAGGTGCAGGCAGAAATTAGTTAAAGATGGCTTTGTATCAGTCTGGAAACCAATCACCAGTGTTGTCCCATAGGGATCAGTGTCAGAACCGTTGCCTTTTACTATTCTTATTTGTGATCTAAATGTATGTGTTGGGGACACAATCTGTAAGGTTATAGATATTATTAAGATCAATATGAGTTTCCGGACAGTAGATGATTTTTAACTGCTTCAGGTGTATCTTGAATTGTTGGGGGAGTGGCTCATGTCTGGAAAATGATGTATAATTTGGAAAAGTGCAGTTTTTTTCACGTGGGCAGTGCGAATGCTTAACATATATACACCCTTCAGGGAAAAGCATTGAAACCAGTGGAGCAAGAAAGAGATCTGGATATTCTAGTGAATGCATCCCTTAAGGTCCATGTGCAATGCCATGAAGCGATTGCTCGTAAGAATTGGGCACTCATTGGAGTATTTACTATGTGACCTGACCCGATCACTAAAGTTCAGAACTTCTATACAATTGATCTCTAAAGCTTCATAAGCAATCCCGTGAAGCGATAGCAGGATCAAATAAAGTTGTGGGGTCCATTCATAGGACAATTGATTATGAGACAAGACACACTATTTTATCATTCTACAAGACCTTGGAATACTGTGTACCGTTTTAATTTCCTCACATTGTGGATGATACTGAGGCTTTGGAAAGGGTGCAGAGGAAGGCAACTAGACTAATTCCTAATATAAGGCATCTTATTTTTCAAGATAGTCTGAAAGAGGTGGGACTCCAAACTTCAGAGACACGGAGACTTAGGGATGATCTGATTAAGGTTTATCAGATTATGAAGGGAATATATTGTGTTCCAGTTGAGAGTTTATTCCAATTAAATAGTTCAGGGATACCAGGGTTCACAATTTTAAGTTGTGTAAGGCCAGATCTAGGTTAGATGTCAGGATGCTGTTCTTTTCCCAGAGAATAAAAGGGAGGTACTTCAAGAAATTATCAGGGCCAGAATGACCTCCAATCCACAATGACCTTCACTCTCAATCCCCCATTCCACAGTCTCCATCGCCCTCCGAGTCCACATTCCCAGTCTCTATCTCTCTCTGCAAATCTGCATTTTTGAGTCTCCATGTCGGAGAGGAATTTCCCACATTTTTCCCCATTTTGAATACCAGTGCGGTTGAAAACCAGTCGAATGAGTGCAGTCTAGAGTCTGGCACCGTGAGGCAAAGGACTGGACATGTGGTTATCCAAACTGTAATTGCAGCAGTAATTAGGCATTCGATAGTTAGGGGGATGTATAGGTATTTTTGCTACCATCGGCGTGAGGCCCGTGTGGTACGTTGCCGCTCTGGTGTCAGTGTAAGCGATATCACGGAGAGGGTGGAGAAAATTCTGTGTGTGGGGTGGGGGTGGGTTGGGCGGCGTGCGGTGAAATGGAAGGGGCGGAAGTTGTTGTCCATGTCTGAACAAATACAAATGACATAGGGAAGGAGAGGGTTGAGGTCCTGGAGTCAGATTATAAGTAGCTAGGGAGGGAGTTAAATAGCAGGATCTCAAAGCTCGTAATCACTGTATTACTCCCAGTGCCACGCACCAGTGAGATTAGAAACAGAAGGATAGTGCAGATTAAAGCGTGGCTACAGACAGGGTGCGGAAGGGAGGGCATCAGATTCCTGAGACATTGCAACAAGTTGTGTGGCAGGAGGGAGCTGTTCAAGATGGACGGCATGCAAGTCAAGTGAGGTGGTAGCAATATCCTGGCGGCAAGGTTAACTCTTGCGAGGTCGAGGGTTTAACTTAATTGTTCCGTGGGTTGGGCTCCAAGATATAATATTAAAATATAGAATAAAAGTGCACAGAGGACTGGGAGAGATCGTTATATTAGAGGTAATGCAGAATTAGGTGGGGTGATAGAAAATACACGGAGGTCTAAATTAGGTTTGTATTGCATGTGTTTAAGTGCACGAAGTTTTCCTGATAAGGTTGGTGAGCTGCAGGCGCAAATAGCAACGTGGCAATATAATGCAGTGGCGATACTGAGAACTGAAAAGGTGATTGGATGCTTAATATTCCTGGTTACAGGGTATTCTAGAAAGACTGAAAAGGAAAATAGGAGGATTGGTTTAAGATTTGAGTAAGGAAAGTATTTTAGTGCTAGAAAGAGTGAATGCCCTTGAGGGATCAAAGACAGAACATTTGGTTGGAGTTCAGAAACAATAGAGAAGCTATTACGCAGCTTGGTTTATTATATAGGCCAACAAAGAGTGGGATGGAGATGGAGGAGCAGGTTAGCAATAATATTACTGAAAGTTACATGGAATATAGGGTAGAGATAATAGGAGACTTATTTAGAGACCATTTGTAAATTTGGCGCCCTATTTGAACCTGAGATGAATTTCTGACCCCATATCCTCTCCAGCACCAAGATTGCCTACTTCCACCGCAGTAACATTGCTCATCTCCGACCCTGCATACATCCTTCAGAGAAAAAACATTAAAGCAAGTGGAAAAAGAAAGATATCTGGTGGTTCCAGTGAATGCATCTCTTGAGGTTCATGTACAATGCCATGAAGCGATTGCGAGAGAGAAAAGATGGCATTCACAGGATTATTGACTATGTGACCTTACCAGATCACTACAGTCAAGAACTTCTATAAAACTCATCTGGAAAGCTTCATGGGCAATGCCGTGAAGCGATTCTAGACCAAATAAAGTTTTGTGGTGCATTCATAGGACAATTGATTATGAGCCGATACACACCATTATGTCCTGGTATAAACCATGGTAAGGGCTCACTTGGAATATTGATTACAGTTTTGCTCTCCTCATATGGTGTGTGATAATGAGGTTTTGGAAAGGGCGCAGAGAAGGGTCACTTGATTTATTTCTCGTTTGAAGCATCTTAGTTATCAAGATGGGCTAAAAGTGTTGGGACTGTATACATTAGAGAAGCATAGACGTCAAGGTGATCTGATTGAGATTTCTAAGATAATAAAGGGAACAGATTGTCTTCCAGTTGATAGGTTGTTCCAATTAAATAGGTTAGGGAGGACTAGGGGTCACAATTTTATGTTGTGTGAGGCCAGATCCAGTTTAGATGTCAGGAAGTTGGCCTTTTCCCACAGAATAGTGGAGCTCCAGATCAGGCTGGCATCTCATGCGATGGACGGCGATTCGCCGAACTCCTTCGAGTGCAAGCTTAACCTGTTTCTGGATGGGGCGACGATCAAATTTCACAAAAGGTAGGTACTGCAAGGAATTATCAGAGCCAGAGTGATCTCATGGATACGTTGTGATCGCCCAGGCTTGTCGGAGAGGAATTTCCCATATTTGTCCTCAATTTGAATAACAATGAGCTTGACAACCGCTCGAAGGAATGCAGTTCAGAGTCTGACATCGTGAGGCAAAGGACTGCATAACCGTTCATCCAAACTGTAATTGCAGCAGGACTTGGGGATTCGATAGTCAGGGGGACAGATAGGTAGTTCGGCTACCATCGGCGTGAGTCCTATGGGGTACGCTGTCTGGCTGGTGTCAGGGGAATGGATATCACGGCGAGGGTGCAGAACATTCTGTGGGGTTGGCGTTCGGGGAGTGTAATGGAAGAGCTGGAAGTTGTTGGTCAATGTCTGAACCAAACGCATAGGGAAGAAGAGAGTTGAGGTCGTGGAATCAGAGTTTAAGGAGCTAGGGAGGAAGTTAAATAACAGGATCTCAAAGGTAATAATCTCTGGATTACTCGCAGTGCCACGCATTAGTGTGATTAGAGGTAGGGGATATGGCAGGTCGAAGCGTGGCTACTGACATGGTGCAGCAGGGAGGGCTTCAAATTCCTGGGGCATTGCGAGCAGTTCTGTGGCAGAAGGGACCAGTTCAAGATGGACAAGCAGTAATCAGAGAAAGCTATCAACACTGAGGTACTAAACCCCCCCTGAAAGATGGGACATTGGGAACGATTTGCCTATTATGGTGAAATAATCACAACAAGCGCTCATTCTGAAAATACCCCCGGAGTGCGAGCTCAGCATTAGACTGTCTGAAGCAGTTACCCGCTCTTGGGCAAGTATCTGCTCAAAGCGCCTCTCTAAATAACTCATGTCTGGGTCACACACTTGGAAAAATGGCTACACCTTCCTGGACTAAGAAATGAACTTACTTAAATGTTACTTAAAACAATCGCCAAGCAGGATGGTTGCCTCCCAGTCGGGGAAAACTTCAGCAGTCAAGGGCATTCAGCCTCGGATCTGCGGGTTAGCGTTCTCCAAGGCGGCCTTCGTGATACACGACAACGCAAAATCATCGAGCAGAAACTGATAGCCAAGTTCCGCACTCATGAGGACGGCCTCAATAGGGATATCGGGTTCATGTCACGCTATAGAACGTGACGTGACATCGTTGCCGGTCTTTCCAGTTTAAAAAAAAAACAAAACAAACAAACACAAGAATCAAGCACAAAAAATGGAGAGGATATGCAGCCAGCAGGTGTTCTGACGCATTGGACCCCCTGTGACACATCTCATTGTCTTGGCTGTGCTCTTAGTGTGTCTTTGATGTAGGGAAAGATTTAATCTATGCATTTTCTCTGTGTTTTTATATTCTGTGAATTCTGATAGATTCTCTCACAGTAACTTTGCCTGACGAAGGGGCGACAGCTCCGAAAGCTTGTAATTTTAAATAAATCTGTTGGACTATAACCTGGTGTTGTGCGACTTCTCATTTTTGTCCACCCCAGTCCAACGCCGGCACTCTGCATCATACTTAAATGTTGGAATCAGATTATGAAATGTTTTAGAAATTATAAAGGCCCAGAATTTGCAGTCAGTGACTGAGGAATGGTGATCGCCGCTGACTGCGAAGATACATTCACAGAAAGATCTTGCAATTTCTGTGGAGAAAACTAGATTTCTCAATGTTATTTTGATTGTAGCTCTGTATTTATGGGATCTCCAACACTGACAGTTTCACCAAAATCAACTTCACAAAATCCAAGCGAAAGAATTAAAGGAGACGATAGTGAATTCTACAGAATATCAAACAAAACTACATAATAATGTTAGATAGTGTTCGGTCATTTCATCTAATTAATTTGATCATCATTGCAATGGGATATTTCACTCCATTCCTCAGTTCCTCTCTGAATTTCCTTTGGGTCACTGCATAAATAAAAGTGTTCGTGCAGCAACTCAGGAGCTGGAGCATGAAGCCGATTTCCGTTACAAATTTGGGCAGAGAAACAGAATATCCCACGTAGTCCAATCGTCTCCATATAGAACAAAACATGAACACCACCCACAGTAGTATGAAATTCCCCGATACAACAAAGAGTACAATCATGGATTTCCTTCGGCTCTCCATCTCCGGGTCACTGGGAGTCTCGCCAGTGCTCTGACCCCGGAGTCTCCTGCGGACTCTGCTGGCCACTAAAATGTGTTTCACCGTCAATGCATTGAACAGTAGAATCAAAAGAAATGGAACAAATGGCGTTAAAATATAATGCATTAATTCAACGATGGCCCAGGCCAGCGAGTGATGTACACTGATTGGCACGAGGCAAAACCAGGGATCGTTAGAAAGAAAATATTCACTTGCATACAGGAAATAACAGAAAATGTTCTTCAAACAGCTCAGCAGAGTCACTGTTCCTAAAACAACAGCCGCCGTTTTCTCGTTGCAATATTTCGATTTCAGCTTCTGGCAACAAATGGCCACAAATCGATCGAAGGTGAAAGTTAAAGTGAACCAGACAGAAAAGTATGTAGCGTCATGAAGTAGAATGGCATGAATATTACATATTCTAAGGTACCGTACAAACATGAATAGTTCGCGATAAACAATAGGTATCTGTCTTAGTATCAGATCGATGATCACAACCATTAGATCTGCCGATGCCATGGCCACCAGGTAGTGAGTGACACATTTGGAGAGACCGCACTTTCCGCGAGACAGGATCGCAATCGTCACCACGTTAACTGTAAGCAAGAGGAAAACATTGAAAATTATTCAACGAAAACTGGGCACATACAGTACTTTGACTCGTTTCAAGTAAGTTAATGGAGTAGGTTTTCAGAGTGTTCTGTACAGAATGGTCTTAAACGGAGTGCTTCTAAACAGCGTGTTAAAGTTGGGAATTTGGAGAGAATGGGACTTCAGAGCAGAGGGGGAACGAGTTGTTGCTTTAACCAACAATACTTGTAGTGCTTTGTGTTACAGGTAAATATTTAAGTCAATCTTCCTGTAAATTAAACTAGAACTTGTAATTAGTTAAAGACAAAACTAAAAGCTAAATTAATTAAATACATAAACTTTAATAAATTAAATAAATAATTAAGGATATGTATGGTTGGCAGTGCCGATGGTGTGCCACAACTGGAGCATGTGTGAGTTTGTGGAGAGCATCGCAATCCCGGACGAACATTTATGCAATAAATGTCGGCATCTCGAGGAATTTCAGCTAAGATTTTTTGAGCTAGTCTCCGAGGTGCAGACATTGTGGGGCATCAGGGAGGGGGAGAGTTACTTGGACACTTTGATCCTTGAGGCAGTCTCACCCCTTGGGTTATGTAGTGGTACACGTCAAGTGAGTGGTCAGGGACAGGAGGCTGTGAATTCGACTCAGGTGCAGTGCTGGAGGAACCTCGGCCTTTGCACTTATACAACACGTACGAAGTTCTTGTTGCCTGTATGAATTAGGGCAAAGTCTGCAGGGTGGATGAGCAAACTGACCACTTCACCGTGGTACAGGAGGCAGTGCAAGTGGGGGAGTGAAGAGGAACGTTTTGTGGTAGGGAACAGTACAGTGAGGGCAGTAGATACTGTTCTCTGGGAAATAGATCCTTCCAATACACTCTATCTAGGACACTCATAATTTTATACAACTCAATTATGTCTCCCCTCAGCCTCCTCTGTTCCAAAGAAAACAACCCAAGCCATTGTAATCTTTACTCATTGCTAAAATTCTCCAGGCCTGGTAACATCCTCTCAAATCTTCTCTGTAGCCTGTCTAGTGCAATCACATCTTTCCAGTAATGTGTTGCACATAACTGTAAGCAGTGCTCTAGCTGTGGACAAACTAATGTTTAATAGATTCCAAGCTGAATCTCCCTGCTCTTATATTCAATGTCTTGGCTAATAAAGGAAAGTATTCCATATGCCTTCTTAAATAGCTTATCGACCTCTTCTGCTACCTTCAGGGATCTGTGGACTTGCAGTCCAATGTTCTTATGTTCCTCTACAATGTTCAGTATCCTACCACTTATTTTGTATTCCATTGCCTTGTGAGCCCTCCCCAAATCCAGTACCTCACACTTCACGGGATTGAATTCCATTTGCCAATTTCCGCTCGCCTGAATGTCCGTTGATATCTTCCTGCAGTCAACAGCTTTCTTCCTCACTATCAACCACAGGTCCAATTTTTGTATTAATCTAGAAACTTCTTAATCATGTCCCATACATTAAATTCTAAATTATTGATATACAAACACACACAAGGGAGAAAGAGCGTGAGACAGAATGAAAGAAATAACTTGCATTCGTACAGCATCTTTCATGACGTCAGGTTACCCCAAACACTTTACAGCCAACAATGCATTATTGAAGTGTATTCACTGTTGCAATGTGTGGAAATTCATAAAATAAAAAGCTGGACACACGGACGAAGATGCCACATACTGATAAGCTCCAGTTCCTGAAGTACGAGCTGCAGGTAGTAACTTACCCGGGACACCGACCGCCGCCAGGATGGGATAGTAAATCTTTTGTACATCATTTATCGCCCATAGAATCTTGAGCTTGATTAGAAAACCAAGAGACATTTTACGCCTTTCTATTAGAATAGATGATTCGATGGTTGGTGGTGGTGCGCGGAGCAATTCTCCGACTGAAACATTGTGAAGATTCCACTTATTTATAGGAGAGAGAATTAATCCGGTCAGAAATCGGTTCCCCTGCTGACTGGGTTTAATTACAGTCACTGAACAAATAGATGATGTCAACAATTTTCACTCCAAGACTTTTAACAACAACAGCGGAATTTCCAATTAGATAAAGACCCGAAGACCAGGATAAATGCTGCACCTTCATACACTGAGACAAGTCTCATAATCCTAACAAGAATTTCCACAGGTGACAGTTCATTAATAAAACAATGGGATGCTCCAGTATCATCAATCAAAAAGACGATCAAATATGCCCGCTTTTAGAGGGGCACAATTAATACAGAACATATGAATTTATATAATATTGTTCATTATATTTACCACTCCTTCCAGTCCCTGCTGTGCAATTACCACAGATCTTCTCTGATCTGCTGAGTGTTTCCAGCATGTTCTGCTCTTAGTTCAGATTTCCAGCATCTGCAGTATTTCGCTTTGATTTTAGGATTTCATAACCCATAGTCTGACCATTAATTCCTGACGTGCCTGTTTAATAAAATCAATAGTCCACTGGACACTTCTATTCCAGTTACTGTTACCAGTCAGAATCTTTATATTACGCAGAAAGAAGGAAAGGGAGAGAAATATAGAAAAATAAAGAAATACAAAAAAAAGCATGAAATAAAGAACATGTAGTCACTGTTGTAGTGTAGGCACTTCTCCAATTTTAAATAAAAGGATAATATTTCTGTTCATTTAAAAGGTAGAGGGAATTGAGACCAGCACATCAAATCTTTGTATTCCACCATCCCACCGCCAATTTTCGGGGCTTTATCGATATTCGACCGAGACTATCTCAACAAGCGTGACTCACCTTTAGCCAATTCCTAACTAGTGATATTGCCTCGTTGCAGATTCCACGCTCTACCGCTCTCTGTCTTCTCACTTCTTACCCTGAACCACCAACACTCGCCTTTCCCACGCTGCTCGTACATTTCTTACTTTGGCCGTGGTGAATCAGTTCTTTGATTAATTATATGATCACAACTTGACCGCGTCACTGAGCAAATTAATTTCAACACAGATAAATATGAGGTACTACATTTCGGTAAGAACAATAAGGTGGTCACATGTTACTTAGAAAATATGTATCTAAATCGGGTGGAAGAGCAACGGGATCTCGGAGTAGAAATATAAAAATCACTAAAAGAAGCGATGCAGGTTTGTAAGGCCATAAATAAGCAAGCCCTTTGGTTTAATTCTAGATGTATAGAATCGAAAAATAAAGAAGTTATACTAAACTTTTATCGAGCCTTTGCTAGACCAAAGTTGGAGAAGTGTGGACAATAATGGTCGCCATATTATAAAAAGGATATCGAGGAACTGGAGAAGGTGCCAAAAATATTTGCAAGGATGATACCAGAAATGCGAGGTTACACCTTTCAGGAAAGGATGAACAGGCTGGGTCTCTTTTCTCTTGAAAAGAGAAGGCTGAGGGGTGACCTAATACAGGTATTCAAGGTAGCGAAAGGTTTTCAGGGAGTAGACAAAGCGATTTTGTTTCCACTTGCGGGGAAGAGCAAATTAGTAGCCATCAGTATAAGATATACACCAAGAAATCAAATAGAGAATTCAGCAAAAACTCATATTTACTCAGAGAGTGGTAAGAATGTGGAACTAGCTATCATAGGGAGTGGTCGAAGCGAATAGTATAGATGCATTTAAGGGGAGGCTAGACAAGCATATGAGGGAGTAGGGAATGGAGGGGCGTGCTGATAGAGTTAGATGGGGAAAGACGGAAGAAGGGTCGAGTGGAACTTAAGCGCCGGGACAGACTGTTTGGGCCGAATGGCCTATTTCTGTGCTGTATATCCTATGTAATCTTCTGCAAGTGCCTGCGGGTGCAGTACACGTCACTTCAACATACTTTCAATATTCTGAACAGCAGTGCCTCGCCTAACATTATTTCTTTTACATGCGTTCACCTCAATAAGATACATCAATTCATCTACTGACCCTCGTGCTATCCGTTCCACTACCCATCCATCTCACTAACCAGCGCTGATTTACCGATAGACCCTAGTAATACCGGTTTCATAAGAATATATGAACATAAGCAGTAGGAGCAGAAGTAGGCCAATCGGCCCCTCGAGCATGCTGCGACATTGAATAAGATCATGGCTGATCTTCTAGCGCCGCGGTTCCCAACCTTTTCCTTTATGCGGACCACTACAACGTCATCAGAAGCTTTTGCGGACCACTAGCCGTTTAAAACATTTTTAACATTGCATATGGCTGACGGGAGTCAAACTTATATATCAACAGGTATTAAAAATGCAGCAGTTTCTAATAATTTATTGTGCTGACTCACAAATACATTGCACTCGTCACAGCACATTTATCTGCAGTAGGCCTACAAGTGGGGAAAATATAACATTTACCTAATGAGAAGGCTGATGTTGTTTTGCAGATGTCAAACGCTGGATGTCAGGTTCCAGCGATGACAGTCTCAATCGGTGATCTGTTTCAACGTGAAGTTTATTCCGACATTTGGTCTTCAAAGCGACAAGCGCAGAAAATCCAGTTTCGCAAAGGTATGTTGTGGGAAAGTGCTGCATATTCCGAAGCAGCTTTAAGCCAAAAGTCAGTCAGGTATTACCAAGAAAATTCCTGCTTTAAAGCACTGTCACAGGACAGTTCCACCGACGGGCCACAGCGAAAAATCGCATAGACCTCCTCAGAAGGCAAACACAGGACACAACCAACAGGGTACCCTACGTTGTCCAGTACTTCCCCGGAGCGGAGAAACTACGCCATGTTCTTCGCAGCCTTCAACATGTCATCGATGACGACAACACCTCGCTAAGGCCATCCCCACACCTCCACTACTTGCCTTCAAACAGCCGCCTAACCTCAGAAGTACCATCGTTCACAGCAAATTACCCAGCTTTCAGGATAACAGCGACCACGACACCACACAACCCTGCCACGGCGAACTCTGCAAGACATGCCAGATCATCAACACAGTTACCATCATCACACGTGAGGCACTACCCACCAGGTACATGGTAAATACTCATGTGACTCGGGCAACGTTGTCTACCTCATACGTTGAAGGAAAGAATGCACCGCGGCATGGTACATCGGCGAGACCATGCAGACACTGAGACAACGTATGAACGAGCACTGCGTAACAATCGCCAGGCAGGATTGTTACCTCCCAGTCGGGGAACACTTCAGCAGTCAAGGACATTCAGCCTCGGATCTGCGGGTAAGCGTTCTCCAAGGCGGCCTTAGGAAAACAAGACAACGCAAAATCATCGAGCAGAAACTATGAGCCAAGTTCCGCACTCATGAAGACGGTCTCAAACGGGCTCTTGGGTTTATGTCACGATACATGACGTGATCCGGACTCGAGTCGTCGTTGGCTTGTTCACAGATGTGATTCCCAGTAAAAAAGTAAAAATTTTAAAGTTAATCGTTTTACATTCAGACGGCAGCTTTTGACACGTTAGACTCCATGCGACTCCACCTCATTGTATCAGTTGTATCTTGCTATGTCTTTGATGTGGTACCTTCCTGGCTGACCTGATCAACTTTATCGGCAGATAAACAGTCAGGATGATTGAATTTAGTTGTCTGCAATTGTAGTTACACATGCATTGTTCTCTATCTATATATGCTTTGACGATTCTGTATCTCCTCAATTCACCCGACGAAGGAGTTGTAACTCCAAAAGCTTGTGATTTAAAATAAAACTGTTGAACTATAACCTGGTGTTGTGCGACCTCTCAATTTTGCTTTTTCGATGTCAGGCTTGCAAGGATGTCATCATCAAGGCTCGCCAAGGGATTTCGTCTCCAGTTGAATCTTGTGTCGGGCACAGGGAAGTACTCACGTAGGTGTATTTTCAAACTTTGGAGGTGCTCTCTGATGATATGTTTCACACTGTTTGGAAGCTGCATCTCTGCCGTGACCAAAAAATCAGACAGATTTGCAAACGATTCGTTATTTGTCTGCTCAAGTCGTTGGCCCACATCTCTATTTTCTTGATGATCGCTTCTATTTTGTCCTGCACATGAAAGAATGTCACTGATTTTCCCTGAAGTCGCAGATTGAGAACATTCAAGTGATCGAACATATCTGCCATATAAGCCAATTTGGCAAGCCACTGAAAATTACCGAAGCGATGTGAAAGTTCAAACTTTGAGTCCAGTAAAAACATTCTCACCTCCTCATGCAACTCTAAAAGACGAGTGAGTACCTTTCCTCGGGACAGACAGCGGAACTTGGTTTGCAGAAGTAGTTGAAGGTGATCTCTGCAAATCTCGTCACAAATAGCTGCAAATATCTTCGAATTCAGTGGACGGGCCTTGATATAATTAACTGTTTTAACGGCTTCCTCCAAAACGGTCTTGAGATCAGCAGGCATTTTCTTTGCAGCTAACGCCTCCCTACGGATGCTGCAGTTAATGGATGATGCTAGCTGACCCACTGCTCTTACACGTGCAACAACCCCACTGTGTTGGCCTAACATCGCACTGTCCCCATCTGTGCCAAGTCCGACACATTTTGTCCAATCAATCCCATTTTCAAAAATGAAGCTGTTCAACATTCCAAAAATAGCCTCTGCAATTGAGCGTGTGGGCAACGATTTACAAAAGAGAAAGTCCTCATGTATCTCTCCATAGTGTTCATACCTTACATAGGTGATCAGGTTTGAAAGGTTTGCAAAGTCCGTTGATTCATCCATTTGAAGTGCATAAAAACGACTCGCTTGCATTCTCGCTATTAGCTGATCACACAAGTCCTGTGCCATCTCATCAATTCTGCGTTGAACTGTGTTATCCGACAATGAAATCATGTTAATTTGCTTGCAGGCCCCCTCTCCCAGCATAATACCCACCATCTCCTTAGCCGCTGGCAATATCAACTCCTCCCCAATTGTGTGCGGCTTCCCTGTCTTTGCTATGTGCCTAGCTACCCGGTACGAGGCCTCCACCGCCTTAGCATTATCACTACCTTTAGATGTGCATTCCATAATTGTCTTGCTGTGTTGAAATTCTTTGAGCTGGTTGTAAAAAAATCCAATTGGCTTGGACACGTATTCCACATGCTTAGTCTCAAGATGATGGCGAAGATTAGCAGGCTTTAGGCTTTCATTCGACAGAACATCATAGCACAGGATACATACTGGTAACGGTTCGTTCTCAGTTCCAGTGTAAGTAAATCCCAGTTTTAAGTATTCACTGCTGTATTTTCTCCTCACTTTTGGCTTACTTTTGTTGTGCTGAGTTTCATTTGCTGATGTCTCACTCTCATTTTGACCAAAGTAGAGAGTTCGCTTACGCATGCCAGATAAAAGCCACCGATCCATCTTTTGAGTTCCGCGCTCTAACCGTCGAATTTTGCAGAATCTAAGAGCGTCGATTCACATTGACGTCACGCAAAAGCGCCACACCCCCACACTATTGAAATTCAGAGAATCACAAGGATGCTTGTGAAGCATATTACATTGCGAATAATAATGTAATATCGCATATGATACATACGAGGTACACATGATGATATTATTATTACAGTATCACAATTATTTTTTTTCACGGACCACCTGCAGTACCCTCGCGGACCACTGGTGGTCCGCGGACCACAGGTTGGGAAACGCTGTTATAGCTCCTCTCCACTTTACTTCACTATCCGCATATCCCTTGATTCCCTTAATATACAAAAATCTGTCGATCTCAGTCTTAAATAAACTCAACGACTGAGACTCCACAGCCCTCTGGGGTACAGAATTCCAAAGATTCACAATGCTTTGAGTGATGAAATTTCTCCTCATCTCAGTCCTAAATGGCCGTCTCCTTATTATGAGAGGATGACCTCTGGTTCTAGATTCCCCAGCCAGGGGAAACATCCTTCCTGTCCTTCCATCTACCCTGTCAAGCCCTGTAAGAATTTTTTTATGCTTCAATGAGATCACCTCTCATTCTTCTTAACGGCGGAGCATATAGGCCGAGTCTACTCAATCTCTCCTTCATTGGTCAATCCCCCATCCCAGGATCAGTCTGGTGAACCTTCGTTGCACTCCCTCTATTGCCTGTATATCCTTCCTTAGGTAAGGAGAACAAAACTGTACACAATACGTCAGGGGTGGTCTTACCAGGGCCCTATATACTTGCAATAAGATGCCCTTACGCTTATACTCAAATCCTCTTGCAATAAAGGGCAACATGCCATTTGAATTCCTAATTGCTTGCTCTACCTGCATTTTAATTTTCTGTGATTCTTGTAAAACGACTTCCAATTCCCTCTGAGTACCAACATTTCCCAATCTCTCAGCATTCAATAATACACTGCTTTTCTATTTCCCCTACCAAAGTGGATAACTTCACATTTCTCCACATTATATTCCATTTGCCCGGTTCTTGCCCAAAAACTTAGCCTGTCTATATTCCCTTGAAGCCTCTTTGCATCATCCGCACAACTTACATTCCTACCTCGATTTGTCTCATCAGCGAACTTGGACATATTACATTTCGTTCCCTCATCCAAAGCTTGAATATAGATTGTGAATAGCTGTTGCCAAGCGTTGATCCTTGCGGTACCCCAATAGTTACAGCCTGCCAACCCGAAAATGACCCGTTTATTCCTAATCTCTGTTTTCAGTCCGTTAACCAGTCCTCAAACCACCCTATTATGTTATTCTCAATCCCATGAGCCCTAATTTTTTTTATTAACCTTTTGTGTGGCAACTTATGGAATGCCTTCTGAAAATCCAAATATACCACATCCACTGGTTCCCCCTTATCTCTTCTGCTAGTTAAAACCTCAAAAATCTCTACCAGATTCGCCAAACATGATTTCCCTGTCAGAAATTCGTGTTGACTCTTTCTAATTCTATTGTTTTTTGTAAGTGGCCTGTTACCACGTCCGTAATAATAGATTCTAGCGTTTGCCCTACTCCTATTGTCTGGCTAACTGGTCTGTAGTTCCCAGTTTTCTCTCTCCCTCTTTTCTTTAATAGTGCGGTTACATATGCTGCATTCCAAACCACGGGAACCGTTCCAGAATCTATGGAATTTCGGAAGATGACAGCCAAATATATCCACTAGATTTATAGCCACCTCTTTTAAAACCCTAGGATGCGGGCCATCAGGTCCAGTGGATTTATAAGCTTTCAGTTCCATTAACTTCTGCAGTACTTTTTTTACCTAATACTACATTCTTTCAGTTCCTGCTTCTCGCTGGACCCTTGGTTCTCCACTATTTCCCGAGGTTTTTGCATCTTCCTCCATGAAAACAGACACAACGTATTTTTCAAAAATTTGTCTGCCATTTCCCTATTCCCCATTTAAATTTCAGCCTGTAAGGGACCCACGTTTTCTTTTGCTGGTCTTTTCCTTATTACATACGAAAAGAAGCTTTTACAGTCTGTTTTTATTTCTCTCGCAAGTTGACTCTCATATTCGATTTTCCCTTTCTTCATCAATTTGGTCTTCCTTTGCTAAATTCTAAAATCCTCCCAATCCTCAGGCTTAATAATCTTTTTGGTAACATTATAAGCCTCATCCTTTAATCTAATCCTATCTTTAATTTCTCTTGTTAGCCGTATTTGGAAAATTTTCCCGTGGTGTTTTTACTCCTTAAGGCAATGAAAAGTTGCGAATTTTGATTTATTTCTTTAAATGTTTGCAATTGCTTTTCGACTGTCTTATCTTTTAAACTTAGTTTCTTAACCGACATTAGCCAACTTGTCTCTCATACCTACGTAGTTTGCTTTGTTCAGGTTTAGGACGCTAGTTTCGGGCTCAACTAAATCACTCTCAAACTCAACATAAAATTCTATCATATTATGATCACTGCTCCCCAGATGCTCCTTTAGTACAAGGTTATTAATTAACCTTCTCTCATTGCACAGTACTAGATCTAAAATAACAAATTTCCTCGTAGGTTCCTTGACATAATGATCTAGATAACTATCCTGAATGCTTTGCAGGAACTCTTCCTCTGCAATATTTCTGCAGATTTGGTTTCCCCTGTCTATATGAAAGTTAAAGTCCCCCATGATTACTGTATTAGCCTTGTTACATGCATCTGTAATTTCCTGATTTATAATCTGTCCGCCACCTCAACCACTGTTAGGGAGCCGATAGACTTCTCCCATTATTATTTTCTCCCCCTTGTTGATTCTTACCTCCACCCAAACTGATTCTACATTTTGTTTTTCAGAGTCAAGTTGCTTTCTCTCTGCTGTCTTTATTCCCTCTTTTATTAACAGGGCTAACCCTGCTCCTTTTCCATTGCGACTGTCTCTTCTAAAAGTCAAATATACTGGAATATTTTGTTCCCAATCTTGGTCACTCAGTAACCACGTCTCGGTAATGGTTATTAAAACAAACCCATTTATTTCTCTCGGCACTATTAATTATTCTATATTGTTGTGAATGTTTCGTGCATTCAGATATAATATCTTTAGTGTTAACTTTTTCTCTACTTTTCCCTAATGTCACTTTAGTCACTAATGCTCTATCACCTTTATTAATCTTTCTGTCCCTTCCTGACCCACTCTGCATATCTTTACCCAGATTACTACTCTGCTCTACAGTCTTGACATTTCTCTTACTGCTTTTGAATTTACCCTTCCTGAATCCTCCCAGACACCCCCTTCATTAATTTAAAGCCCTATCTTCTGCCCTACTTTTCGATTTGGCAGGACACTGTTCCCAGCCCGGTTTAAGTTGAGCCAGTCACCCCGGAACAGCTCCCTCTTTCCCCAGTACTGGTGTCAGTGTCCCATGAAATGAAACCCCTTCCTCCCACATCACTAATTGAGCCACGAATTTAGCCTTCGAATCTCTTTGTCCCTGTGCCAATTTGCACGTGGCTCAGGCAAAAATCCAGAGATTAAGAGATTAGGAAATTAAGAGATTAATCCAGAGATTAAGGTAAACTTTCTATTCAATTAGATTTCATTTTATTTAAACTTGAAAATGACTGATTAAAAATGTTTTTTTCACGTTTAATAATGTTTAATATAATTACGTCAGAATATATGAATGATTTAAATGTTAAATTTTAAATGCTATTTAAAACTTGTCTGTATGACTTTGTACAAATTTTAAATGTCCTAGAAATCCGTCTCGGATGGTGATATTTATCAGACACTGCGTATGATGGGCGGCCGATGCGATACCGTCCGTTTCCCACCAACGCCCAACCTGAATTTCCACCGACTCACTTTATTAACATGACTTTTACACCTCTTTCCATTTTCCCCACATGTACTGAATCTATTTAAAGAAGAAGCTTGTGAGGGAGAAGCTCGCTTCATGACGTATTTGACCCAAACCTTTGTGTGATTCTGGCTCACAGAGTCGATGACGCCAGAGAACAACAAACAAGATTAAGCAACCATGATCAGGAGGAACTACTACCCGCTCCAGTTAGAGTACAGGGAGAGGCTCTCTGTTGAGATGATTACAGAGGAGTTGTGTGTGATGAGGCTACGCTTTAGTAAAGAGGCAATCGGCCGACTGTGTGTTGTGTTAAAGGACGGCCTTCAAACACGCTCGAAGACCCGTATTGCCTTGCCACTGTCCATGAAGGTAATCGCAGCACTGAACTTCTTTGCATGCGGGCCATTCCAGTCAGGCAGCGGTGACATTTCAAACATCGCCCACAGCACCGCGAGGGTCTGCATTCACCAGGTCACAAATGCCTTTTTCCACAGGGCTTCAGAATTCCTAGACTTTGACTTGTCCACTCCGCATCAAAAGGAGAGGGCCCTTGCATTTTATCGGATTGTTGGCTTCCCCAAAGTGATTGAGGCCGTCGATGGAGCCAATGTTGCATTGAAGGCACCAAATGATTCACCTGTGACATACATCAACAGGAAGGGGATTCATTCATAAAATGTAATGATCATCTGTGATGCTCAACTGAGGATCCCAAATGTGAAAGCAGATCACCGAGGGAGCACTCATGACTCCATCGTCCACCATCACTCGTACATATATGGCAAATTGCCTGCAGGATCCGAATGGATATTGGGCGACAAGGGCAACCCATTCAATCCGCGGCGGATGACTCCCTGTCACAGGACCAATAATGAGGCACAGGAGAGATAGAACCGTGCACACGTGTCCACACGGCAAGTGGTGGAGAGGACAATCGCGGTTCTGAAATCACGGTTCCGGTGCCTGGGCAGGTCAGGAGGGACTTTGCAGTACTCTCCTCTAAAAGTGTCAAGGATTGTGGTGGCCTGTTGTGCTTTTCACAATGTTGCTCTGCGGGATGGGTTGACCTGTAACCCTGCAGACAAGCTCCCTGCTGAAATGGAGGACATGGAGGATGCCAACATTGATGTCTCTGTGGCCAGGCCTGATAGGGAGAAGCCTAGTGCTGCCGAGAGCAATGCTGCAAGGGAACAGTTAGTAGCGAACTCATTTGCGAGTTGATGATAGTGTCGCCTCCTAACTCCCCCTCACCCAGCAAGGCACAGAAAAGAACACACAGAATTTAAAGTGAAACAGTGAACTTTTATTGCAGAATCAATGAAATTTGATGTAATTTTTGATGTTCTCAGTCTTTAAATACACATTTTTAGCTAGCTATTTTCTACTTTGTAAACATTTGTAATGAAAATTAATTGATAAAAAATGTAAATAGTTTAAAGTGACTTTTGGGGATTTTTTGTGCAATAAAGTCTTTACATCAAGGTGTAAATTATCTAGTTTCTACTTTTTAAACAGTTGTAATGTTAATTGCTTGTTAATAAAAATATGTTTTTAAAAAACTTTAACGTGACTACAGACTATACATCTGAATTGAAACGTTTAAATACACTATTAGTCACAAATATAAATTTCAAGAAATAACACAACAGCAACATTTAAATAAGAGCAAACATTAAAGAATTGACAGATATGCCCACTCGCATTCGTGCCTGAGGGTCGAAGGAGGTGGATAGTACAAAAGGTGGCACCCTACTGTCTCCTGCGCTTCCCCTTCCCCGTGCTCGGAGCCCCATCATGCCAATTGAAAGGCCCCTGTGTACCATCTCTCGCCCTTCATCAGTTGACTCGTGTCCGGGATGCTGCTGCTGCTGAAAGGCAACATTTGCTTCCAACATAATTGGCAGAGCTGCTGTCTCGTGGGCCTGCACTGTGTCTGCGCTGGGAGCAGGCAAGGGGGGTTCTGCGGGAGTCCAATTAATGGCAGCCGAACCTGCTGTCTTCAAATGTAATTGTTTAATGAGAGACTCGTTAACCTGATTAATCGCCTCATCAACATTGCCCATCATTGTGCATTTGCGCCAAACTGATTGATGCTCTGCAGACCTATGTCCAACTTATTGCACATATTTCTCCCATTAACATCAAGCCTCTCCCGGATAGAGGCTAGAGAGTCAAATTTCTTTCAATGAAGAGTAAGCATTTCTTGCCTCAATCCTTCAATTTTTTGAACCTGAGTTTCTAGATCATTCTGTTGCGCTAAATGTCTTGCTGCTTTTCCCACCTGCTCTGCAGTATCAGGTGTGTGGCACGACAGTCATCTGTGCCTCGCACAGAACCAGCTGGGCCAGGAGATGGAGCATTGGTGTGCAGCGTTTCATCATGGTCAAGGTTCCCACTTCGCCTGGCCGCTCACATAAGCTCCTTAACCGCCCCTTCCACTTGCTGACACTTCACAAATTCTTCGTCCTCCGCCTCAATTACTGCTCGCACTGCATCTCTAACCCCTTCCCCAATGACCTCTGCCGCCGCAGACTCGCCGCACTGTTCATCCCATGTGTGCAAAGACAGTTGTCCACCTGTGGGATGGAAACAGTAAACATTTGCAATGGTGAAGCACGATCTGCCACATCAGAGAAGTTGATATACAGCGCTCACCTTACAGTTTGAAACATACAGCTGGACAGAATAGCTCACCTTTCCTTACTCCAATGTCTGATTGGGCACAAGACACTGAACTGCCACCTCTGATTCCCAGCAAATACGTGACCCTTTCCTCTTGCTCCAATAACTCCCTCATCGTGACAACACCTCAAATCTAAAATTTGTCCTCAAATCCCCTCTAAACCTCCGACCAATTACTATAACTCTATGCCCCCCGGTTATCGACCCCTCTGCTAAGGGAAATAGATCCTTTCTATCCACTCTATCTAGCCCCCTCATAATTTTATACACGTAATTTAAGTACCACAAAGCATATTTGAAAGTTCTCTATCTGAATGCACGTAGCATTCGTAACAAAATAGACGAGTTAATGGCACAAATAACTACATATGTTTATGATATTGTGGCCATTACAGAAACATGGCTGCAGGGTGACAATGCCTGGGAATTAAACATACCAGGTTATTTAACGATCAGGTAGGACAGGCAGGAAGGAAGGGGAGGTGGGGTGGCTATGTTAATAAAGGAAGGAATCACTGTAATACAGAGTAATGATATTGGGTCAAAAAATCATGATAATGAAACAGTTTGGGTGGAGATAAGGAATAATAAGGGGAAAAAAACACTAGTGGGCGTAGTCTATAGGCCTCCGAACAGTTGCAACTCTGTTGGACGGAGTATCAATCAGGAAATAGTTGAGGCATGTAATAAGGGAACATCTATAATTATGGGGGATTTCAACTATCATATTCATTGGACAGATCAAATGGGGCAGGGCTGCCTTGAGGATGAGTTCATTGAGTGTATTAGGGATGGGTTTCTTGAGCAGTATGTAACTGAACCGACCAGGGGGCAAGCAACCTTAGATCTGGTCCTGTGTAATGAGACAGGATTAATTAAAAATGTCCTAGTAAAGGATCCCCTTGGAATGAGTGACCATAACATGGTTGAATTCCATATTCAATTAGAGGGTGAGAAGGTTGGATCTCAAACAAGCGTGCTAAGCTTGAATAAAGGAGACTATGAAGGTATGCAAGCGGAATTGAGTAGAGTGATTGGGAAAATAGATTAAAGGGTAAGACGACACATGATCAGTGGTGTACATTTAAGGAGTTATTTTACAAATTCCAAAAAATATATATTCCACTGAGAAGAATAAGGTGTAAAAGAAAAGACAGTCATCCGTGGCTAAGTAAAGAAATTAAGGATAGTATTCGACTAAAAACAAGGGCATATAAGGTAGGGAAATCTAGTGGGAGGACAGAGGATTGGGAAAACTTTAAAAGGCAGCAAAAAATAACAAAAAGATTGATTAAGAAAGGGAAGATAGATTATGAAAGTAAATTAGCAAAAAATATAAAACCAGATAGTAAGAGTTTTTATAGTTATATAAAAAGAAAAAGGGTGGCTAAAGTAAATGTTGGTCCCTTAGAGGATGAGACCGGGAAATTAATGGTGGGAAATATGGAGATGGCAAAAACACTGAATGAATATTTTGTATCAATACAGTAGAGGACACTAAGAATATCCCAACACTGGACAAACAGGGGGCTATATGGGGAGAGGAGCTAAACACGATCAAAATCACTAAGGAAGTGGTACTCGGTAAAATAATGGGACTCAAGGCGGATAAATCACCTGGACCTGATGGCTTACATCCTAGAGTCTTGAAGGAAGTGGCGGTAGGGATTGTAGATGCATTGGTAATAATTTTTCAAAACTCCCTGGATTCTGCTAAGGTCCCGGCAGACTGGAAAACTGCTAATGTAACACCCTTATTTAAAAAGGGCAGTAGACAGAAGGCTGGTAACTATAGACCGGTTAGCCTAACATCTGTGGTAGGTAAAATTTTGGAGTCCATTATTAAGGAAACAGTAACAGGACATTTGGATAATCATAATTTATTGGGACAAAGTCAGCATGGTTTTACGAAGGGGAAGTCATGTTTGACAAATTTGCTGGAGTTCTTTGAGGAAGTAACATATAGAGTGGATAAAGGGGAACCAGTGGACGTAGTGTATTTAGACTTCCCAAAGGCATTTGACAAGGTGCCACACAAAAGATTATTGCTTAAGGTAAAAAATCATGGGATTGGGGGTAATATTCTGGCATGGATAGAGGATTGGCTATCTAACAGAAAGCAAAGAGTTGGGATAAATGGTTCATTCTCAGACTGGCAATCAGTAACTAGTGGTGTTCCACAGGGGTCAGTGCTGGGTCCCCAACTCTTTACAATCTATATTAACGATTTGGAGGAAGGGACCAAGTCTAACATATCAAAATTTGCAGATGATACAAAGATGGGAGGGAAAGTAGTGAGTGAGGAAGACATAAAAAACCTGCAAGGGGACATAGAGAGGCTAAGTAAATGGGCAGAGATTTGGCAGATGGAATACAACACTGGAAAGTGTGAGGTGATGCACTTTGGCAGGAAAAATCCTAGAGCAATTTATTATCTTAATGGCAAGAAACTGGAGAGTACTGAAGTGCAAAGGGATCTGGGGGTCCTGGTGCACGAAACTCAAAAGGTTAGTATGCAGGTGCAGCAAGTGATTACGAAGGCAAATGGAATGTTGGCTTTCATTGCTAGGGGGATAGAATATAAAAATAGGGAGGTATTGCTTCAGTTGTACAAGGTATTGGTGAGACCGCACCTGGAATACTGCATACAGTTTTGGTGTCCTTACTTAAGGAAAGACATCCTTGCTCTCGAGGCAGTGCAAAAAAGGTTCACTCGGTTAATCCCGGGGATGAGGGGGTGGTCATATGAGGAGAGGTTGGGTAGATTGGGACTCTACTCATTGGAGTTCAGAAGAATGAGAGGCGATCTTATTGAAACATATAAGATTGTGAAAGGGTTGGATCGGGTGGATGCGGGGAGGATGTTCCCGATGACGGGTGAGACTAGAACTAGGGGACATAGTCTTAGAATAAGGGGCTGCTCTTTCAAAACTGAGATGAGGAGGAATTACTTCACTCAGAGGGTGGTAGGTCCATGGAATATGCTGCCACAAAAAGCTGTAGAAGCTACATCATTAAATAAATTTAAAACAGAAATAGACAGTTTCCTAGAAGTAAAGGGCATTAAGGGTTACGGGGAGCGGGCAGGAATTTGGACATGAGTCTAGGTTCGGATCGGTCATGTCCCTGTGGGTAGTGGAGCGAGCCCAGGGACCGTGTAGCCTGATTCTGCTCCTATTTCGTGTGTGCAATTCTGTTAGATGCAGGAGATGGTTCTGTGATAGATAGTAGATTGGCGGTTAGGATCAGATCAGCCATGATCTTATTGAATGGCGGAGCAGGCTCGAGGGGCCGATTGGCCTACTCCTGCTCCTATTTCTTATGTTCTTATGTTCTTATATTCTCTCCTTAGCCTCCTCTGTTCCAAAGAAAACAAGCCGAGCCTATCCAATCTTTCCTCAAAGCTAAAATTCCCCAGCGCAGGCAAAATCCTCGTAAATCTCCTCTGCACCATCTCTAGTGCAATCACATCCTTCCTATAATGTGGTGACCAGAACTGCACGCAGTATGTTAGCTGCAGCCTAACTAGGGATTTATACAGTTCAAGCATAACCTCCCTGCTCTTATATCCTATGCAACGGCTAATAATTATGAAAAAAATTGATGGAGTGGATACAGAGTGAACGTTTCCACTTGTGCGGAAGAGCATAACTAGAGACCTTCAATATAAGGCAGTCACCAATTAATCCAATAGGGAATTCAGTAGATTTTTTTTTACCCAAACAGTGGTGAGAATGTGTAACTCACTACGACAGGGAGTGGTTGATGTAAATAGCCTAGATGCATTTAAGGGGAGGCTAGACAAGCATATGAGAGAGAAGGGAAAAGAGGGTTATGCTGATAGAGTTAGATGAGGAAAGACAGGAGGAGGTTCGTGTACAGCATAAACGACAGCGTGGTCCAGTTGGTGCGAATGGCCTGTTTCTGTGCAGTATATCCTATGCAATCCAATGTAAAGAAGGCAGGTATCCCGTATGCCTTCTTAAACACCTTATCTACCTGTCCTGAACCTTCAGGGATCTGTGGACATGCACTCCAAGGTCCCTCATATCCTTTGCACTTCTCATTGTCCTACCATTTATCGTGTATTCCCTTGCCTTGTTAGCACCCCGCAAATGCATTACCTCATTTCTCTGGATTGAATTCCATTTGCCACTGTTCTGCCCAACTGACCAGTCCATTGATATCTCCCCGCAGCCTACAGCTTTCTTCTACATTATCAATTAAACGGCCAATTTTTGTATCATCTGCAAATTTCTTAACCGTACTTTCTACATTCAAGTCTATATCATTCATATATACCAGAAGAAGCAAAGGACGCGGTACTGCGCCCTGCGGAACCCCACTGGAAAGAGCCATCCAGTCACAAAAACACCTTTCGACCATTACACTTTGTTTCCTGCCTCTGAGCGAATTTTGGATCCAACTTGCCACTTTGCCTTGGATACCATGGGCATTTCTGTTCGTGACCAGTCTACCATGCGGGACCTTATCAAAGGCGTGGCTAATATCCATATAGACGATCTCAAACGCACTACCCTGATCGACCCCTTTTGATACCTCCTCAAAAAATTCAATCAATTTAATCAGACACGACCTTCCCTTAAGAAATCCATGCTGACTGTCCCTGATTATCCGCGTCTTTCTGAATGAAGATTTGTCCTGTCCATCAGAATATATTCCAATAATTTTCCCACCGCCCAGGTTAGGCTGACTGGCCTGTAATTACTCTGTCTATTCCTTTTCCCCTTTTTTAACAACGGCACCACGTTAGCATCCTCAAACACCACACCTGTAGCCAGAGAGGATTGGAAAATGATGGTCAGAGCCTCTGCTACATCCTCTCTTCATTCTCTTAATAGTCTGGGATACATTTTATCCGGGCCTGGGGATTTATCCATCTTCAAAATGCTAAATCCCTTAATTATTGCTCTTTTGCTATCTTTATTTCAACTAATACTTCACACTCCTCCTCCCTGATTGCGATTTCTGCATCGTCCCTCCCTTCATAGAATCATAGAAGATAGGAGCAGGAGTAAGCCGTTCGGCCGCTCTAGCCTGCTCCGCCATGCAACGCGATCATGGCTGATCATCCAAATTCAGTACCCTGTCCCTGCTTTCTCCCCATATCACTTGATCCCTTTAGCCTTAAGAAATATATTCAACTCATTCTTGAATCTATTTAATGAATTGGCCTCTACTGCCTTCTGTGGCAGAGAATTCCAAAGGTTCACCACTCTCTGGGTGAGGAAATTCCTCCTCATTTCTGTCCTAAATGGCTTACCCCTTATCCTTAGATTATGACCCCTGGTTCTGGACTCCCCGACCATCGGGAACATCCTTCCTGCATCTAGTTTGTCCTGCCCTGTCACAATTTTATAAGTTTCAATGAGATCCCCTCTCATTCTTCTAAACTCCAGCGAGTATAAGCCCAATCGACCCAATCTTTCTTCATACGTCATTCCTGCCATCCCAGGTATCAGCCTTGTGAATCTTCGCTGAACTCCTTCCATGGCAAGAACATCCTTCCTCAGATTAGGCGACCAAAACTGCACACAGTACTCAAGGTGTGGTCTCACCAAGGCCCTGTACAACTGCAGCAAGACATCCTTGTTCCTGTACTCAAACTCTCTCGCTATGAAGGCCAACATACCATTTGCCTTCTTAACCGCCTGATGCACCTGCATGCTTACCTTCAGCGACTGGTGCACAAGGACACCCAGGTCTCGTTGCCTTTCCCCTTCTCCCAATCTATTGCCATTCAGATAATAATCTGCCTTTCTGTTTTTGACACCAAAGTGGATAACCTCGCATTTATCCACGTTATATTGCATCTGCCACGCTTCTGCCCAATCACCCAACCTATCCAAATCATCCTGGAGTTTCTGGGCATCCTCCTCGCAGCACACAAGCCCACCCAGTTTTGTGTCGTCTGCAAACTTGGAGATATTACATCTAGTTCCCTTGTCTAGATCATTAATATATATTGTGAATAGTTGGGGTCCAAGGACCGATCCCTGCTGTACCCCACTAGTCACTGCCTGCCACTCGGAAAAAGACCCGTTTATTGCAACTCTTTGCTTTCTGTTTGACAACCAGTTCTCTATCCAAGTCAATACCTTGCCCCCAATCCCATGTGCCTTAACTTTACACGCTAATTTCTTCTGCGGTACCTTATCAAAAGCCCTTTGGATGTCCAAATACACCACATCCACTGGTTCTCCCTTATCTATTTTGCCAGTTACATCCTCAAAAAATTCCAATAGATTAGTCAAGCATGACTTACGTTTTGTAAATCCATGTTGACTTTGTCCGATCCTGTCACTGTTTTTCAAGTGCTCAGCTATTACATCTTTTATAATGGACTCTAGCATTTTCCCCACTACCGATGTCAGGCTTACCGGTCTGTAATTCCCCGTTTTCTCTTTACCACCCTTTTTGAATAGTGGGGTAACTTTAGCTACCCTCCAATCCATGGGTACTGTTCCAGATACCATCGAATGTTGGAAGATGATCAGCAATGCATCTACTATTTCTAGTGCCACTTCCTTAAGTACCCTAGGATGTAGATTATCAGGCCCTGGGGATTTATCGACCTTCAATCCCTTCAATTTCCCTAACACCATTTCCCAACAAATATTGATTTCTTTCAGTTCCTCCCTTTCATCAGACCCGATGTTCCCCAACATCTCTGGGAGGTTATTTGTGTCTTCCTTTGTGAAGACAGAAGCAAAATATGTATTTAATTGGTCTGACATTATTTGTTCCCCATTATAAGTTCCCCTGATTCTCACTGCAAGGGACATGTGCTTGATTTCACTAATCTTTTTCTCTTCACATATCTATAAAAGCTTTTACAGTCAGTTTTTATGTTCACTGTAAGCTTACTCTCATATTCTATTTTCCCCTACTTAATTAATCCCTTTGTCCTCCTTTGTTGAATCTTAAACTGCTCCCAATCCACAGGGTTACTGCTTTTTCTGGCCAATTTATATGCCCTCTCCTTGGATCTTATGCTATCCCTAATTTCCCTTGTTAGCCATGGTTGAGTCACCCTTTTTGTTTTATTCTTATGCCAAACTGGGATGAACACATTCTGTAGTTCGTCCATGCGGTCTTTGAATGTTTGCCATTGCCTCTCCACCGTCAACCCTTTGAGTGACATTCCCTAATCAATCCTACCCAACTCGCACCTCATACCATCGTAGTTTCCTTTATTTAAATTCAGGACCTTAGTCTCTGAGTCAGCTACTTCACTCTCCATCCTAATAAAGAATTCTATCATATTATGATCGCATCGACCCAAGGGGCCTCGTACAACAAGATTGCCAATTAATCCTTTCTCATTGCATAATACCCAGTCTAAGATGGCCTGATCTCTGGTTGGTTCTTCGACATATTGGTCCAGGAATCCATCCCGTAAACGCTCCAGGAATTCCTCCTCCATAGTATTGTTACTAATTTGGTTAGCCCAATCTATATGTAGATTAAAGTCACCCATGATGACTGCTGTGCCCTTATTGCACGCTTCTCTAATTTCCCTTTTAATGCCATCCCCAACCTCCGCATTACTGTTTGGAGGTCTATATATCACTCCCACTAACGTTTTCTGCCCCTTGTTATTTCTCAGTTCAACCCATACAGATTCCACATCATCAGAGCTAATATCCTTCCTTTCAATTGTGTTAATCCCCTCTTTAACCAGCAATGCTACCCCACCTCCCTTTCCTTTTTGCCTATCTTTCCTGAATATTGAGTACCACTGGATATTAAGTTCCCAGCCTTGGCCACCCTGGAGCCATGTTTCGGTAATCCCAATCAAATCATCTTCGTTTACCTCTATTTGCTCAGCGAATTCGTCCACCTTGTTCCGAATGCTCGTTGCATTAAGACACAAAGCCTTCAGGCTTGTTTTTTTTAACGCTCTTAGACCTATTAGCATTAGTATTTACTGTGGCCATGTTTGATTTAGACCGTTGTTTTCTCTGACTGCAACTTTTGCTTTTCTCCTTCCAATCCTTTGCTTTTATCCTTTTTTTCCCTTTCCTCTGTCTCCCTGCTCAGGTTCCCAACCCCCTGCAATTTTAGTTTAAACCCTCCCCCAGAGCACTAGCAAACACTCCCCCAAGGACATCGGTCCCGGCCCTGCCCAGTTGTAGACCGTCCGGTTTGTACTGGTCCCACCTCCCCCAGAACCGTTTCCAATGCCCCAGGAATTTGAATCCCTCTCCCTTGCACCATTCCTCTAGCCACGTATTCATTTGAAATATCCTTCTATTTCTACTCTGACTAGCATGTGGCACTGGTAGCAACCTGAGATTACCACCTTTGAGGTCCTGTTTTTTAATTTACCTCCTAACTCCCTATTTTCTGCTTTTAGGACCTCATCCCGTTTTTTACCTATATCTTTGGTACCTATATGTACCAAGACAACTGGCTGTTCACCCTCCCCTTCCAAAAATGTTCTGTAGCCGCTCTGAGACATCCTTGACCCTTGCACCTGGGAGGCAACATTCCATCCTGGAGTCTCGTTTGCTGCCGCAGAAACGCCTATTTTTCCCCTTACAATAGAATCCCCTATCACGACAGCTCTCCCACTCTTTTTCCCCCCAGCCTGTGCAGCAGAACCACCTATGGTGCTAGGAAGTTGGCTGCTGCTGTCTTCCCCTGATAAGCCATCTCCCTCAACAATATCCACAGCGGTATATCTGTTTGAGAGGGGGATGGCCACAGGGGACCCCTGCACTACCTGCCTGCGCCTATTACTCTGCCTGGTGGTCAACCATTCCCTTCCTGCCTGTACACCCTTTACCTGCGGTGTGACCAACTCCCTAAACGTGATATCCACGATGTTCTCAGCATCGCGAATGCTCCAGTATGCATCCATCCGCAGCTCCAGCGCCGCAATGCGGTCTGTCAGTAGCTGCAGCTGGATACACCTCCTGCACACATGATTGTCAGGGACACAGGAAGTTTTCTGAAAGCAGACGCAAAGTATTCATTAAGAACCTTTCCCATGCCTGCCACCTCCACACATAGATTACCCTTTTGGCACCTAATAGGCCTTACTCTTACTTTAATTATCCTCTTGCTCTTAATGTATTTTTAAACATGTTTTGGGTTTCCTTGATTTTCCTTGCCAATATTTTTTCATGCTCTCTCTTTGCTTTCCTAATTTCCTTTTTATTTCCCCCCTGCACTTTCTATACTCCTCTCGGTTTTCTGCAGATCTGAGACCCTGCTATCTGTCATAAGCTTCCCTTTTATTCTTTATCCTACCCTGTATGCCCCTTGACATCCAGGGAGCTCTAAATTAGTTAGTCCTAACCTTTTTTTAAGGGAACGCACTTTCACTGAACCCTCACTAACTCCTCCTTTAATGTATCCCACTGCTCTGACATTTACTTTCAAGTTTCTGTCTCCAGTCCACTTTGGCTAAATCGCGTCTCAGCATAGTAAAATTATCTTTTCCCCATGTGAGAACATTTATTCTTGGCCTATCCTTGCCCTTTTCCATAACTACGCTAAATCTAACTGAATTATGATCATTACCACCAATATGCTCTCCCACTGATAACCTTCCTACCTGCCCAGCTTGATTCCCTAAAACTAGATCCAGAACCGCCCCCTCTCTTGTTGGGCTTGCTACGCACTAGTTAAAAAAGTTCTTCTGAATGCATTTTAAGAATTCTGCTCCCTCTATATCATTCACACTAATTTTTTCCCGGTTAATATTAGGGAAGTTAAAATCCCCTACAATCACTGCCCTATTTTGGCACGTCTCAGAAATTTACCTACATATTTGCTCTTCTATCTCCCTCTGACTGTTTGGAGGTCTATAGTGCCCTCCAAGCAGTTCCACAAGGATTGGTGCTGGGACCACTGTTGTTCGCAATTTACTTTAACAATCTGGACATAGGAATCGGAAGTACAATTTCAAAATTTGTGGACGACACCAAATTGGGGAGTTTAATTTCCACAAAGGAACAATGTGACGAAATAGAAGAATACATTAATAAACTTGCAGATTGGGCGTGTAATTGACAAATTAATTTCTGTATCGCTCAGTGTCAGGTGGTACATTTTGGTAGGAAGAATAAAGAGGCCACATATTGCTTGTAAAATATATTTCTTAATAGTGTAGAGAAGCAAAGCGATCTCGGTGTACACATTCACAAATCAGTAAAAGTAGTGAAATGGTTTAATATGTCTACAAAAAAAGCAAAGCAAGCACTGGGGTTCATTTCTAGCGGTTTGGAATTGATAAGCAGAGAAGTTATGTTGTATTTGCCTAGAACATTGGTTATAACACACTTGGAGCAATGTGCACAGTTATATTTTCCATTTTATAACAAGTAGATAGAAGCATTGGCGAAGATGCAAAAAATATTTGCAAGGATGATACCAGATCTGAGTGGATATACTTAGCAGCAAAAAATGAATTGGCTGGTGCCATTTTCTCTGAGAATAGATCTGACACAGGTCGTTAAAATAATGAAAGGGTTTGATGGGTTAGACGTAGAGAAAGTGTTTCCACTTGTAGGGGAGTCCAGAACTAGATGCCCTAAAAAAATATTCACTATTTTTTCCAACAGAGAAATCAGGAGAAAGTTGTTTACGCAGTGAGTGAGGAACCCTCTACCTCAATGATTAGGTGAGGCAAATAGCATGAATGCATTTAGGGGGTAGCTCGATAAACACATGAGACAGAAAGTAATAGAAGGATATGTTGATCGTGTTAAAAGAAGAAGTGGAGGCTCGTGTGGAGCAGAAATGAGGGCACAGACCAGTTGTGCCTAATGGCCTTCTTCATTGCTGTGAACTCAATGTAATCTCAGCAAACACCATTCTGTCGTGCAGTACAGCATTCAACTTGCACTTCCGCTTATTTGGGAAAGGATAGATAGGCTGACCTTATGATTTGAAATCCAGACAAGCAGCTCAATGATCATAAATTGAAGCAGCAGGTGCCAGCTTCCAGGGGCCTTTAACTTATTTTTCCCAAATTTTCCAACGTCTAGCACAGGAATGATTCACGTTCCAACACGAGATTTAGAACTGGGATTCCTTGGAATACACAGACCGCATTGCTCACCATTACACCATGGAGCCTACAGCACAGGTGACTGGGGGATACTTGATTGTTATACTCAAGAATGGACCTGTTTACACATTTTAAAAGGTATTTCCTTTCATATGGGAAACAACAACAACTTGCATTTGAATTGCGCCTTTAACGTAGTAAAACGTCCCAAGGCTCTTCACAGGAGCGATTATCAATCAACATTTGAAATTGAGCCGCATAAGGAGATACAAGGACAGGTGACCAAAGCATGGTCAAAGTGGTAGGTTTTAAAGAGCGTCTTAAAGGAGGAACGAGTGGTAGAGAGGCGGAGAGGTTTAGGAAGGGAAATCCAGATCTAAGCACCTGGGCAGCTAAATGCACGGCCGCCAATGGTGGAGCGACTGAAATCGGTGATGTGAATGGGCCCAGAATTGGAAGAGCGCAGATTTCTCGGGGGATTGTAGGGTTGGTGGAGGTTACAGAGATAGGGAGCGGCGTGGCCATGAAGGGATTTGAAAACAAGGATGAGATCATTAAAAGCGAGGCGTTGCCGGACCCTGATCACATGTGCATCAGGCGATTTGGCGTCTGACCACTCATTCACTCATTCTCACTTCTTTCCCAGAAGATTTCCTAGTGTCACAGCCTTTGCTGACGAAAGTTGGTACTGGGCCTGATGACGCCATGATTACCTCATCTATCGGTAAGTATTGTGCCTTACTACTATCTCACCTTGCTTACTATTATGAGCACCTACGTGTGAAAAGAGTACTCAGGAATCCTGGTGCATCTCAGCTTTGGGCAAAATGAATGAGGCGGGATATTGCTGAAAGATTTAACATTCTATAAGAGCAAAATCGTTTTTGGACCGTATATCTGAGTGAGGTTATTAGCTGCACTCACTCTACGACTTGAGCGAATGATCCATTTGAAGTTTGAAATTAAACAGAATATCGCAAAAGGGATCCGTTTCCTCACAAGTTGCTTTTCGACTTATTGTGGAAAGTGAAGTGGTTTTTGAGTAAGTCAGAGATCTGACTCCCGGATTCCCCACCCCATAACACTGAATGATTGGCCGGGGTGATGGAAACTCCATTCATGGGATTCGTTACTACCATTGCCGCAATGATCAGTCTTGTGATATAATGTGAATGCGGCAAATTGTTTGAAAAAAAGATCTCAAACTCTGCCCAGGTTTGTTGAAGCAATGCAGAATTCCATTACCCCTAAATCTGTCCACAGCACCTGTTGCGCTCAGTGGCAGGTTGACAACCTGCAAAATATTTTTACTGAATCTGAATTTCCATTATAGTTTCATTCTCATTACCCGAACGTCCACATGAAATTTAGTGATGGGTTTGTTGTGGAGTTCAATAATATATTTGGGAATGATCTTCTTTTTGTTTACGTTTATCTCCTGAAGGCTTGGGATCTGTTGTGCAAGTGCATCTGAAGTTATTACTGAATGTGTCTGTGTAGTGGCAATATACGTGAAATGAGACGTGTTGATGCTGATTAGTACAATCACACAGCAATCCATCAATGCGTGGCACTTCACAGACAATGGGACAGAGTTTGCGGTTGATATGATGACGTGCTCTGAATGACATCGCTGGGTGACGAATGTAATTGACGAGAAACGCGAGCACGTTACTTCTCAAGTGACATCAGTTGTGTTTATTTGAGTAACTTAACAACTAGAGTAAACGGAGTTCTGACAATATTTTTCAACTCCTCTCTGAATTTCGACTGAGTTACCACATAGATACAGGTGTTGGTACAGGCACTGGAAAGCTGAAACATATACGCTCTCTGTTGTAGGATATATCCAGGATCAGAATGACTTGTGTAATAATAAGTTTTATTGATTCGATAATTCAAGAAATTAATGACATAAGGCATCCATAACACGATGAAGCTGCCCGATATGGCGAAGATTAAAATCATGGATTTTCTTCGGTTCTCCACTTCTGGATCGACCTGAGCCCCGCCGTGATTGGAGAGCAGCCCCCGGGGAACTCTATTGTCCACTACAATGTGTCTGACGATCAGAGCATTAAAGAGCAGAAGGAAGAAAAAGGGCAAGAATGGGGTGAGGATTCGGTGGAGCCAAGCATATCCAATCCAGGCAGGTAACGTGTAAAACACGGGCTTTGATTGGCAGAACCATGGCACGTTGTCAATTATATAGACAGGTTGAAATGAAAAATACCAGGGAATGTTCTTCAAACAGGACAGTAGACACACTGCTACAATCACCGAAGTAGCCGTTTTCGGAATGCAATATCCTGCTTTCAGTTTCTGATAACAAATGGCTATGAGCCGATCAAAAGTGAAGGCGACGGTTAGCCAGACAGAACTCTCCCTCGCTGCACAGAGCACGACAATGATACTACTGCACACAGGGGTGATGCGCAGGGAAGAATCTGGGAAGTAATATTGAGCTATGCGATTCAAAATCACGTCGGTAATGACCACAAATCAGATCCGCCGCTGCCCTGTCCACCAAGTAGAGAGTGATGCATCTGGAGAGCCCGCACTTCCTCTGGGATAGAAACCAAATCGTCACCAAGTTCACTGTAAGAAACAAGAAAAAACAATCATCAAACTCTCAACCACAGTAATCTCCGTTACACATTCTCCTTACAACTGATCCTTTGCTTCTTAGATTTCTCGACCGTCTCCCCGCCGATGTCATTCAGGTCACTCCATCCAATCAGACAAAATCAGCTTTTTTCTAGGTTTTCCCTGGGGACAATATCTTTCCTGAGCACTCATACATGACCTTTTTTTTGAAACTTTAGCGATCGGTTTTGGTCTCCTTTAAATCCTCGAAACGGACGCAAACCACGTGTTGCGGAAATTGGGTGAGAAGAACGTCTTCCTGCCGCTCGCCCATTCCGACCCGTACTCGGTTTTCGCTGGGCTTTACCATGAGCCTTTGAAGATCCCATCTGCAGGCTGGAGATTCATTACTTAAATAAGGAATTATTGTCTTCATTGCGTCCTCGATACCATTTCAGACAGCTCCTGCTCCCCAGTTGATTCTCACATCCCGACGCCTTGGGTTTAAGAAAGTGCTGTACGATAATTCAAATAATTCGGAATACAAAGCTGGTATCAGTAAAAGTAACCATCAAGCTCTTGGATTGTCAGAAAGCTCAATTGGTTCACGAATGTAATTCAGGAACGGACACCGGCCGTCCTTACCCCGTTTGGGCCTAGATGTGACTCCAACACCACACCAGCGAGGTTGACTTTTAACTCCCTCTGAAGTGCCCTAAAAAGAGATTCAGTTGTGTCAAATCTTAGAAGAAGACCCACCAGCACCATCTTAAGGGCAACTCGGGATTGCAATAAATTCCATCTTTGCCAGCGATGCCCACATCCGATATTTTTTTAAGTAAACGCTGTTTAAAGGGACATGCCTCTGTATTCTTTGTTCTAACTTACATTCTGAGAGCTTCTAGCACTCTATGTGGGAAGAGCGATGTATGTGGGGATAACACGTCACCAGGGAGGCACGCACTGCAAGGTAATCTGGATGTAACTTCCAAAATCCTCCTTACCAAACGGCCTGCCACGATCACTGAATCAACATCTTCTGTGCAACGATCTCTAAAGATTCATGAGCAATGCCGTGAAGCGGTAGCTAGAGCATATAGAGTTTTGGGGTGCATTCAAAGGACAACTGATTATAAGACTATTTTGTCCTTGTACTAGACTTTAGTTGGGCCTTACTTGGAATACTGTCTCCAGTTTTGATCTCCTCACATGCTGGGTGCTGTTGAGCCGTTGGAAAGGGTGCAGAGGTGGGCCACTAGACTTATTCCTAGTATAAAGTATCTTAGTTATCAAGATAGGCTAAATTAATTGGGCATCTACACTTTAGAGAAGCGTGGACTTCTGGGTGATCAGATTGAGGTTTTTAATATTATGATGGGAATAGGTTGTGTTCCTATTGAAAATGTGTTCTAATTTAATAGGTTAGGGAGTACCAGGGTTCACAATTTTAAGTTGTGTATGGCCAGATCTAGGTTAGATATCAGGAGGAGGAGATTATTTTCCCAGACAATAGACCTCAGGAACAGGCTCCCATCTCGTGCGGTGAACGCCCATTGTCTGAGTTCCTTCAAGCGAGATCTGGACCTGTTTCTGGAAGGAACAGACATCCCCTCATACGGAAGGTAGGTACTGCAGGAATGCAGGGCCAGATAGATCTCCTGGACTAGTTTTGATTTGTCGGTGAGGATTTTCCAAGACATTTCCCCCAACATACCTGGGTGTTTATCTGGTATTTTGGCTCTCCCAGGAGACCACTTGATCTTTTAGTGGGCTGGGAAGTGTATATATTGAGACACACAAAGTATCACAATTGTGTAGGAAAGGCTGGATGTACCAAAGGTCTTTACCTATCCGACATTGTTCGAATGTCCGTAAATGCCAACCACACTATTCATTTCTCCTCAGTCTGATGTAAAAGGTCATTACAGTAACACCCTCTGGGGGTAATGCTAAGGAAATGCAACCAGATATTCGCACGCAAATCTTCATTTTCCTCTCCTGATCATGTTCACTTTCCCAGGGTTTACCTTGGTATCTGACTCTTGCGATGAACTCCCTCATGTAGTGACCTAAACTGGGCTCCCCGCTGCTATAGTTTGGGAAGGTGCTGGATTTTGTGTCTCTATCAAAGACACTGAAATAGCGGTGATCATTAAGCTGGGTTAACACGGAGCAGGAGATGGCTCAGCTGCCGCCTGCACCAGTTTGATGGCTGATGGCGAAGTCTGGGGCTGGATGGTTACTTGGCACTCATCCAATCCCTGGATGATGAAATGCAAAGGTGGATAGGTATCGTTAGCCAGAGACACGGAAACATTATCCACAGCTAATCCCTGCATTCGCTGTTTCTAACATGCCCACTGATCCGTGTGAGCACAGTGAAATTGTTCAAACCCTCTATCCTCGTGATTTCCAGGCCTGTCTAACAAAAAGGAAATATGGGTATCCAGGCTGATACATAGGAACAAAAGAACAAGAGTAGGCCATTTAACCCCTCGAGCTTGTTCATCATTCAATGAGATCATGGCTGCTCGGTGACATAACTCCATATACCCGCATTTGCCGCATGTCCCTTAATATCTTTGGTTAACAAAAATCTATCAATCCCACAGGTAAAATTAACAAATGACCTAATTTTGACTCCAATGTTTAGATATAGTCCCCTAGTCCTAGTCTCTCTAACCAACGTAAGTAGTTTATCTCTATCTACCCTATCAGTTCCCCTTAATATTTTGATAACTTCGATCAAATCACCCCTTAACGTTCGAAATTCCAGGTAATACAACTCTAGTTCTGTAATCTGTCCTCGGAATTTGACACTTGGAGTTCAGGCATCATTCTGATAAATCTATGCTGCACTCCCTTCAAGGACAAAATATCCTTCCTAAGGTGTGCTGGTCAGAACTGTTTACCGTATTCGAGGAGTAAGCTAACCAGTGCTTTCTACAGCTGTATCATAAATTCTACCCCTTTAATTCTAGTCCTCTAGATATAAAGGGCGGCATTCCATCAGCCACTTTGATTATTTTCTGTAGCATGTCATGACATTTTAATGATCAATGTACATGGAAACCCAAGTATAATTGCGCGTCCACTGTCTCTAGGTTTTTAATATTTAGAAAAGATTGTTCTCTTGATTTTTAGGTACTAGGTGGATGACCAGACGTTTGCCTGCATTGAAATACCTTTGTCACACTATTGCCATTTGCTTAATCTATTAATATATTTTTGAATGTCTACACATTTGCCTGCTGAATGCAGATTGCAAAGAAAAGTTAAGCAAACACCAATCTGTTGTGCAGTCTAACGTTGCATTGGAAAACAAACAATTTTCTCTCCCGCTGCTTTGGAACAGGGAAAGACAGGCTGAGCTTATGATTTGAGATCTATACAAGGAGACCAATCCTCATTGATTCAGGCAGCACATTTCCCAAAGCAGCGATTGTCTTCCAGGTGCATTATCCCTCTTTGTCCCAAATTTTCCAATAGATGGGACAACGAGAACTCGAATTACTGGATTCAATGTCCAGAGTGCTCTCCAATAAACCATGCAAACCACATCCACTGTAGTGAGGGGATTCTGATTTCTCCAGCTGTCCCTCCATTCACACACACAGGAATCTTTTCTGAAAATGCTGGAAATACTCAGCAGGTCAGGCAGCATTTGTGGAGAAAGAAACAGAGTTCAAACGAAAGGGCATCGACCTGAAAGGTTAACTCTGTTTTTCTCTCTCCACTGATGCTGGCTGACCTGCTGACTATTTCCAGTATTTTGTGTTTGTACATCAGATTTCCAGCCTTCGCAGCGTTTTGCTTTTTGAATTTTTTCTGACTCCAGTTCAATGGGACTGGTGGTCTGACGCAAAGCGATGCATCATTTCAACTGAAGAATGAACTATCTCAGCCAAGAACAAATCTGTAATCGAGCAAAGAGCTGGAATATGAGCTCCAGTAATGGATTGCAGTAGCTGCTCAGGTGGCTGGAGGATTTTTGAATGTGATTGCGTACACATTTTAAAAAGTGTCTGAATTGACATGGCAAACAAAGCAAAATAACAGTAATGAAGAAAATAATGGCACTAAAGAGTGGCAAATCTCCAGGATCAGATGGTTTTCACCCCAGGGTTTTTAACGAAGTAGGTGATAACATTGCAGATGCCCTAACTATGATCTTCCAACATTCTCTCGATTCAGGAAGCGTTCTTTTAGATTGGAGAATTGCATGTGTCACTCCAGTATTTGAGAAAGTTGAGAATGGGAAAGTAGGGTATTTTAGGCCATTTAGCCTAGCATACATTATCGATAAATTACTGCAGTCTATAATTAAGGATTGAGTGACTCAACAACTTCAAGTTTTTCAGCTGATCAAAGAGAGGCAGCATGGATTTGTAAAGTGTCCGTCATGCTGACGAAACTGGTTGAATTTTTTGAAGAGGTGACTAAAGTAGTGGACAAGAGAATCATACACTCATAGAATCATATAAATTTACGGCACAGAAGCAGGACATACGGCCCAACGCGTCTGCAGAATTCGAAAATGATCTATACAACCGAATCTCACTTTCCAGCTCTTGGCCCGGTGGTTTGTAGGTTAAGGCACGTCAAGTGCCTATCCATGCATTTTTTATTTAAATACGGTGAGGGTTTCTGCCTCTACCAACTTTCAGGCAGTGTGTTCCAGACCTCCACCGCCCTCTGGGTGAAAAAACCTCACCACAACTCCCCTCTAATTCTCCTACCAATTACTAAACATCTATGCCCCTTGGTTATTGACCTCTCCGCGAAGGGACATGTGTTCTTCCTGTCCATTCTATCTTGGCCCTTTATAATTTTATACACTTCAATTAAATCTCCCCTCAGACTCCTTTGTTCCAAAGAAAACAATCCCAGCTTATCCAATCTTTCCTCACACCTAAAATTCTCCAGTCCTGGCAACATCCTCGAAAATCTTCTCTGTACCCTCTCTAGTGAAATCACATCTTTCCTGTAATGGGGTGACCAGAACTGTAAGCAATGCTCTAGCAGTGGTCTAACAAGTGTTTCAGTCAGTTCCAGAATAACCTCCCTGCTCCCGATCATTTATTGTGAATTCCCTTGTCATATCAGCCCTCCACAAAGGTATTACGTCACACTTATCCGGATTGAATTCCACTTGACACTTTTCTGCCCACCTGAGATTTCCATTAATATCTTCCTGTAGTCTATGGCTAACTTCCTCAATATCTACCACACGGCTAACTTTTTGTATCTTTTGCAAACTTCTTAATCATGCCGCCTACATAAAAGTCTAAATCATTGATATATACCACAAAAAGGAAGAGTACCAATATTCAGCCCTGTGCAACCCCACTGGAAGCAGCCTTCCAGTCACAAAAACACCAATCGATCATTACCTTTTGCTTGCTGCCACTGAGCCAAATTTAGATCCAACTTGCCACTTTCCCTTGGATCCCATGGGCTTTACCTTTTGTTGACCAACCTGGCGTGTGGGACCTTGTCAAAGGCCTTGCTAAAATCCATGTAGACTACATCAAACACGCTACCCTCGTCGACCCTCCTCGTTACCTGCTCAAAAAATTCAATCAAGTTAGCCAGACCCGACCTTCCTTTAACACATCCATGCAAACTGTCCTTGATTATACGGGGCTTTATAAATTGTGGTTTATACTGTCCCTCAGTATTGTTTCCAATTATTTGCCCACAACCGAGGTTAGGCTGACTGGCCAGTAATTACTCGGTCGATCCCTTTTTTCCCTTTTTAAACAACGGCACAACGTTAGCTGTCCTCTAGCCCTCCTTGAGATCCAGGGGTCTCTGGATTTGTGAGTCCCACTCTTTTTACTCGTGGGAAAATATTGGCTGTGGACCCTCACTTTCGACTTCTTGAACGTCTTCCACTGCTCTGATATGAATGTTATTGATATGGAATTCCAGAAGGCTTTCGATAAAGTCACTTGTAAGAAATTGTTAGCTAAACTTGAAACTCATCGATTTGAGGGCAAATTATTGACCTGGTAAGTAAATCGGCACAGCGGCAGTAGGGTTAAATGGGCAGGCTCTCTAATTGGCAGAATGTGACTAGTGACCTCCCACAGGGTACAAAAATAATCCAAAAGGGTAATGGAATGCTGGCCTTTATATCTAGAGGACTGGAATAGAAGGGGGTAGAATTACTGCTGCAGCTATACACAGCCCTGGTTAGATCATACCTGGAATAATCTGCTCGAGTTCTGGGCCTTGGAGGGAGTGCATCGTAGATTTACGAGAATGATACTTGGGTTAAATTACAAGGTGAGATTACAGAACTAAGGTTTTATTCACGTGAATTTAGAAGATTGAGTTGTGATTTGATCAATTTGTTCAAGATATGAAGGAGAACTGACGGTAGACAGAGATAAACTATTTCTGCTGGTTATGGAATCTTGGACGAGGGAATATAGCCGAAAGATTAGAGACAAGCCTTTCCAGATTAAAGTTAGGAAACACTTCTACACGCAAAGAGTGATAGAAGTTTGGAACACTCTTCCTAAGAAATAGAAGCAGGAGCAGGCCATTTGTCCCTTCGAGCCTGCTCCGCCATTCAATAAGATTATGGCTGATCTTCTACCTCATCTCCAGTTTCCTGACTATCCCCATCACCCTTGATTATCTTAATATTCAAATATCTATCGATCTCTGTCTTGAATATAATCAACGACTGAGCCTCCACAACCCTCGGTGGTACAGAATTCCAAAGATTCACCACCCTCTGAGTGAAGAAATTTCTCCACATCGCAGACCTAAATGGTCGACCCATTATTCTGAGACTGTGACCACTGGTTTTAGACTCCCCAGACAGGGGAAACATCCTCCCTGCATCGAGCCTGTCAAGCCCTGTAAGAATTTTGCATGCTTCAATGAGATCACCTCTCATTCTTCTAAATAGTAGACAATATAGGCTTGTCCACTCAAACTGTCCTCATAGGACAATGCCCCCATCCCAAGAACGAGTCTGGTGAACCTTCGTTGCACTCCCTCTATGGCAAGAATATCCTTCCTTAGGGAAGGAGACCGAAACTGTACACAATACCCAGATGTCATCTCACAAGTGCACTATATAATTGTAGTAAGACTTCTTTAAACGTATCCTCAAATCCTCTGTCAATAAAGGTTTTTGGTTTCTTAATTGCTTGCTTTACCTGCATGTTAACTTTCAGCGATTCGTGTGCAAGGACACCCAGGTCCCTCTAAACACCAACATTTCCCAATCTCTCACCATTTAAAAAATACTCTGCTTTCCATTTTCCCTAACAAAGTGGATAACTCCACATTTATCCACATTATATTCCCTTTTTCATTTTCTTGCCCACTCACTTAGCCTGTCTATATCCCTTTGAAACCTCCTTGCATCCTCCTCAAAATTACATTACATTCACACCTAACTTTATATCATCAGCAAACTTCGATACATTACATTTTGTCCCGTCATCCAAATCATTGATGTTGATTGGGAATAGCTGAGGCCAAAGCACTGATCCATGCGGTACCCCATTAGTTACAGCCTGCCAAACTGAAAATGTACCGTTTATTCCTACTCTCTGTTTTCTGTCCGTTAACCAATATGCAAAATATGCTAGTATATTGCCCCCAAACCCATGAGCACTGATTTTCTTTAATAACCTCTTGTGTTGCACCTTATCGAATGCCTTCTGGAAATCTGAAATTTTTAAAAAAAGCTGGAAATACTCAGCAGGTCAGGCAGCATCTGCAGAGAGAGAAACTGAGTTTCAGGTCTATAACCCTTTGTCAGAAATGGAAAAAGTTGGAGATGTAACAGGTTTTTAAGCAAGCGTAGGGGCAGGGAGAGGGGGAGGGGAGGAAAGAACAAAAGGGAAGGTCTGTGATAGGATGGAAGGCAGGAGAGTTTAAGAGACAAAAGCGATGATGGTGCAATTCAGAAGGAGATGATAATGGGACAAGTTAAGAAACAGAAGATGGCTTTAGATGAAGTGTCAATGGCAATGGCAGAATGATCAACAGCTGCCATGTGAGAGAAAGACAAAAATGATAGGGACAGAGATTTTGGTCTAAAGTTGTTGAACTCGATGCTGAGACCAGAAGGCTGTAAAGTTCCTCATCGAAAGATGAGGTGCTGTTCCTCGAGCTTACGTTGAGCTTAATTGTAACAGTGTAAGGGGCCGAGGACGGAGAGGTCAGAGTGGGAGTGGAGCGGAAAATTAAAGTAACAGGCGACCGCAAGCTCGGGGTCACCCTGACGGATTGAACGAAGGTATTCCACAAAGCAGTCACCGAATCTGCGATTTGTTTTCCCCAATGTAGAGGAGACCGCATCGTGAGCAGCAATTACAGTGTACTAAATTGCAAGAAGTACAAGTAAATCGCTGTTTCACCTGGAAGGAATGTTTGGGGCACTGGAGAGTGTGAAGGGAGTAGGTAAAAGGGTAGGTTTTGCATCTGCCAAGCTTGCACGGGAAGGATCTGGGCGAAGGGGAAGGTGAAGGGATGGTTGTGGTGATAGATGAGTGGACCAGGGTGAAGCGGAGGGAGCAGTCCCTTCAGAATGCTGAAAGTGGAGATGAGGGGAAGATGTGTTTGTTGGTGGGATCATGAATTCTTGTTGACTCTGCCCACTCCTATTATCATTTCCTAAGTATCCAATTACCACGTCCTTAATAATAGATTCCAGCATTTCCCCTACAACTGATGTCAGGCTAACTGATCTGTAGTTCACCGTTTTCTCTTTCCTTCTTTTCTTAAATAGTGGGGTTACATTTGCTACCTTCCGATCTGCGTAAACCGTTCTAGAATCTATGGAATTTTGGAGAAAGATAACCAATGCATGCAATATCTCTGTCACAAACTCTTTCAAAACCCAGGGTGCAGGACATCAGGTCGAGGGGATTTATCGGATTTCACTCTCATTAATTTCTCCAGTACTACTTTTTTTACTAATACTAATATCTTTCAGTTTCTCGTTCTCGCTCGACCCCTGGTTGTCCACAATTAATGGAAGATTTTTGCATCTTCTTCAGTGAAGACAGACACAAAGTACTTGTTTAATTACTCTGACATTTCCTTATTTCCCATTAAAATTTCTCCTGGCTCAGCTTGTAAAGGACCCACATTTACTTTCGCTAATCTTTTTATTTTTACATACCGATAGAAGCTTTTGCAGTCTGTTTTTACATCTCTCGCTAGTTTACTCTCATATTCTATTTTCCCTTTCTTTATCAATGTCTTGTTCCTCCTTTGCTGAATTCTAAAATTCTCCCAATCCTCAGGCTTACTATCTTTTTGGCAGCATTATAAGCCTCTTTCTTTGATCTAATACTGCCTTTAACTTCTCTTGTTTGCCACGGTTGCACCACTGCTCCTGTGGGGTTGTCGTGCCTTAAAGGAATGTATATTTGTTGTAAATGATGTATTAATTATTTAAATGCTAGCCATTGCACATCCACTGTCATATCTTTTAATGACATTTCCCAATCGAACTTAGCCAACTCGTCCCTCATACCTACGTAGTTTGATTTGTTTAGATTTGAGACCCGAGTTTCGGATTTAACCAAGTCACTTACAAACTCAAAATAAAATTCTACATATTATGGTCACTCTTCCCTAAAGGCCCCTTTACAACAAAGTTATTAATTAATCCTTTCTCGTTGCACAATACTAGATCTAAAATAACAAGTTGCCTAGTTGATTCCTCAACATACTTAGCTAGAAAACTATCGTGCATACATTCCATTAATACGTCCTCCACACGATTACTGAAAATTTGGTTTGCCAGTTTACATGTTTTAAATTCCCCTAATATCACTGTATTGCCCTTGTTACTTATGTCTCTAATCTCCTGATTTATAATCTGCCGCACATTACAACTACTATTTGGGGGCGTATAAACAACACACATCAATGTTTTCCGCATTCTGCTTCTTCATTTACAGAGCGAAGATCCTTTCTCTCCACTGTCTTTATCCCATCCTTTATTATCAGGCCTATCCCTTCTAAAAGTTATGCATCCTGGAATATTTAGTTCCCAACTTTGGCATCTTTGCAATCACGTCCTCTTTGTGGCTGTTAGATCAAACCAGTTAATTTCTATCTGCGCTATTAATTAATCTATTTTGTTGCGAATGCAGGGTGCTTTCAGATATGGTGCCTTTAGATTTGATTTATTTCTCTTTTTCTCTGATCTCACCTTTGCCAATGATGTCTTATTAACTTTGTTACTCTCTCTGTCCCTTCCTGACCAACTCTGCTTATTTTTACCCAAAACTCTACCCTGCTCTAGAGCATTGACATTTCACTCGCTGCTTTTAAATTTACACTTTCCTGAATCAACCCACTCACCGTCATTAGTTTAGAGCCCTGTCTACTGCCCTAGTTATTCGGTTTGCCAGGGCACTGTTGCCAGCCCGGTTTAAGTGGAGCCCATCCCAATGGAACAGTTCCCTCTTTCCCCAGTGCTGATGCCAATGCCTCATGAACCGAAACCCCTTCATCCCACACCACTTTTTCAGCCATGCAATTACAACTCTGATCTGTTTGTCCCTATGCCAATTCACGCGTGGCTCAGATAACAATCCAGTGATTATTACCTTTGAGGTTTTGCTTTTTCATTTGGACCCTAGCTCCTCAACCTCCCTCAGCAGAACCTCATTCCTAATTCTACTTATTTCGTTGGTTACTTCGTGGACCACAACAACTGGATCCTACCCCTCCCACTCCAAGTTCTTCTCCAGCTGCGAGGAGATGTCTTTAAACCTGGCACTGGACAGCCAACACAACTTTCAGAACAGTCCGTCGTGGCTGCAGTGAATAGTATATATTCCACTGACTATACTGTGCCCTACCACAACTACATTCCCTTTCACTCCCTCCACGTGAATGGCCTCCTGCACCATGGCGCCATTGTCAGCTTACTCATCTATCATACAGGCTTTCTCCTCCACACAGGCAGCAAGAACCTCTTACCTGTTGGAAAAGGGCAAAGGCTGAGGCTCCTCCAGCACTCCACCTGGGGTACACTTACCTGCCTGAGTTACAGTCAAACCCTCCTGTCCCTGACCACTAACCAGATCTGTAACAGTACAGTCAGTCCTAAGTGGAGTGACTACCTCCTGGATCAAAGTGTCCAGGTAACTCTCCACAGCCCTGATGCCCCGCAATGTCTGCACCTCAGACTGCAGCTCAAAATCGCTGAGCTGAAGTTCCTCAAGATGCAGGCACTTACAACAAAAGTGGTATTCCAAAATCACAATGCTCTCCACAAACTCGCATATGCTGCATCTGAGACACATTGCCTGAACTGCTATTCCTATATGAGCTAAATGTATTTAATTAAATGTAATTAAATTTGCAATTAGGTAACTTATTTTACAGTGTAGTTTCCTGACTACTTACTTGTCCTAGATTAAGTTAAGGGTACTGAAATTAAATATCTACCTGTAACACAAAGCACTACAAGTAGTGTAGACAAAAATAAACAACTCCTTCCCCCTCTTCTCCAAATTCCCACTCTTGCCAAATTCCCAACCAAAACACTCTGTTCAAGACCACTCCGTTTAATCCCGCTCTCTGCAGACGGCTCTGTTTACTTTAATATTCGAGGAGCCTCAACCAATTTACAAGTGTCGACTCAGCTCCGCTACTCCTGGAGATTGGAGCCTATTCCAGACAAGCAATTACACCTGACTGGCAGTTAACTGCCACTGGCAGTCAGCTTCTGTTAACTACAGTTTTTAAAGTTGTATGTTAAGGTCAAAATCTTGAACTAAATTTCATTTTTACACCTTCTACTTACCAAATACTTATCAGAAATTCCAACTCTTTCCAAATTCACAACCAAAACACTCTGTTGAAGTCGACTCCGTTTAATCCCGCTCTCTGCAGACCGCCGCAAACGGCTGCTGATGCTGGGTCAAATGTAAATTTTTAGCTGAGATTAATAGATTTCTGTTAACCAAAGGTATTAAGAGGTATGGGGAAAAGGCGGGTATATGGAGTTGTTTCACAGATCAGTCATTATCTCACTGAATGACGGAACAGGCTCGAGGAGCGAAATGACCTTCTCCTGTTCATATGTCCCTCTGTTTACCGAGGCATCTGCTAGTGGAAAGAGATTCTCCTTAGTTACTCTATCAACACCCAACATAATTTTTAACATCTCTATTGAAAGTCCTCTTTACTTTCCCTGCTCTGAGGAGTAAACCCCAGCTTCTGTAGTCTCGCCACATAAGGTGTCTCTCATCCCGTGTACCATTCTTGTAAATCTCTTATCTTTCCTCTCCAAGGCCTTGACAACCTTTCTAACGTGTGGTGCCCAGAATTGGACACAATTCCACTTACCCAGCTTAAAAATAAATGTTCCTGCCGTTCCTGAAATGCTGAAAGTCACACCAAGAAATATCCAGATAAATGTTATTCCTCTTTCACCAACTGCCCAGTAGATCATGGCCCAGCTGTCAATCTCAAGCACTGCAATCTGCAACTGGCCCACATTTGATCATCAGTCAGACCCTGGAAATTCTGTGCGATTCCTCGTTTAATAATTGACCCCCCCACCTCAACAAGCGGACACGGCTCCAGGATTTACGCGGCCATCTCGCTTCAGATTATTTTGATTGCTGCTGCATCTGACACAGCGTCTGATATTACCGAATCACCAGGGTAAGATAGTATTGGAAGAGTGGAACAGAACCAGCCAATTGATAAGTTCTTTAATATTATAGCGAAGACAACCCAGTAAACGATATCCATTAACAATGGCCTGTGTATTGCTACAGGAGTAATAATTTGGGCCCCAGAATGTAACCTATCAGTGATGGAGGATACCCCAACCACGGGATATGAACGGACTCCATGGCGTCTGGTCACAGTTTGCACGTTGTCATTCGGCAATTTAATGGGGGCTTTGACAGAGGCATAACGCAGGGTAGATCTTGGCAGTCAGGCATATGGCACACATTTCGAAAGTGCAATTATTATATTTCAATTTCTTCTCCCTTTTCGACGATTTTCTGATCATTTGGAAGTTCAGCTGTTGTGGATGTCTATGGACCAATAAGAAGAACATTACAGTATTATTTACAGAATGTAAAAACAATATGCCCAGGAAGCTTTCCCTACAACTCTGGATGTTATTTTGCAGAAGTTGCCTTGAGTACTCTGGAAAGATGTTTCTGATAAACTAGACGGCTGCACGATATTCCTCACCTCTGATCGCAAATCGCTGTCAATCATTGTCCGTTTCTAAGTGACGTCCATCCTTGAGTTTTGGCAGGGTGTTGGAGACGAGAGGTGAGCTGCCAGGGTTTCTGCCCATGATCAAAATCACCCCACGACCTGTTTTATTATTATTTTCATCTGCCTCTTTCAGGGACTCGTGTTTGAGGTGTAGAATTCCTGTGTTGATCCTGGAAACTGTGGATTTATATGTGCCGTTCCCTGTTATACATGGCACCTTACTGTCAGAGCGTTGGTATTGGAGCCTTTCTATTTAATATTGATTTTAGGATTGATTGTGGAAGGCGCCATTTCCGCAAGTGTACAGATAGCGATACCCACTATTGTCGGAAAGGCAAGAAGTAGCAATCTTTAATTGCTTTGATGGCTACTGTGAGGTTTTACCTCGCTGTCCCTCTGGATAGTAATTTGGATCCGATAGTCCTATCCTACTGTCGGTTATGCTCCTGATATCTCATCCACCTACCTCAAATGTTCCAACAGCAGAACACTTCACAGCTACTTTGAGGTTCACGACTGCAAGAGGAACAGTTCTAGTCAGAAAAGCATGACACCCCAGTCTCGCTGTGCAATTTGAGTTTCCGAAAGCAAGGGGAATGTAATACCAAATCAGATTATATCAGCACATACAGTAATGGCGAACTGTTCATTTACCTGCTGACAGTAAATAGACAGCTGAGCAAAAAACTTTAAAAAATAAACATGGTGAATTATCAGATACCCAGAAACAGCAGTAATCCAGTTCAACTGCGAATCAAATAAATGTTAACCTCGGATCCTCAATCACCAGGAAGTCCTATAGCCGCGAGGAGAGGGTAGTAAAAAGCATAGATCAGGTCAATAAACGATTCATACATTTTTGCATAAAGCGCCAGTGTCTGCTGGTGTCGAATTGAACAATTGCGCGGACACAACCAAGCTGCACATTCAAGGGATGATATTTATAACTGCAGGAACTCCCCAGAGGAGCAATTAAGCTGCTTGTAAATTGCTGACAGGGATCTGCACAAACAGATTACGAATGAGCCTCAACGGACAATATTTTCAGATAATAAATGTATCATGCAGACATTGGTTTCTTTTGAAAACAATTAGTACATTGGCTTCAAATGTTACTACAATACGATTCCAGCTCTCCCCTCACTGCTCCTTCGTCAATTCAACTTTGAATTTCCAGGTTTGACCTTATCTCTGCCGAGTCATTTTAACTCAGTAATTAAACTCCGTTATTGTATCTCAGCTCTGGCCGGGAGAGGGAAGATGCATTGCACCTACCCAGTTAAAATGGCTCCACAGCAGTTTAGCTCTTTTTAGGGCAAGTTGAGTAATCAATAACTTAACAATGAAAATCCACGGCTCCTTTCTTCATTAGCTATATGTTTTTAAAATCAACGATTTTGAGAAGAAATTAACAATGAATATGTGGCTTCGATCCAAGCAACAGGTTTAGCAGTACAACTATGAAATAAAGATACATTTTCATTTAGATAGCTCCTTTCACGACCCTCCGGACCGCCCAAAGCGCTTTACAGCCAAAGGAGTACTTTTAAAGTGCAGTCACTGTGGTACTGTAGGAAACAAGGTAGCCAATTTGCGCACAGCAAGCTCCCACAAACAGCATTGGGATACATGACAATAAAATAAGTTTCAGCGATGTTGGCTGAGGGATAAATACTGACCAGCACTTTGGGGAGAACTCCCCTGCTCTTCTTCAATATTGTACTGTGGTATCGCTACATTCACCTGAGAGAGCAGACGCGGCCTCGGGCAAACGATTCAACTAAAAGACGGCAGCTCCGTTAGTGTAGCTCTCCGTCAGTACTGGACTGCAGTGTCATCTCAGATTATGTCCTCAAGTCTCTGGAGTGGGGCTTCAATCCACTGAGCCCTGCCTGACACATCTGGCATGGCATGACTTAATATAACATATCAAAACATAATATAATAAGGACATACAAAAGCAAACCAGGCACTGGGTGCCCAGTTTGGGTATCGCCAAGACCACTAGACCCCCGACAGCATCACAGCCTTTGTCCAAACATGGACAAAGGAGCTGATTTCGAGAGGTGAGGTGAGAGTGACTGCCCTCGACATCAAGGCAGCATTTGACCAATTGTGGCATCAAGCATTCCTAGTTAAGCTGAAATCAATGGGAATGGGGGAAGACTATCCAATTGCTGGAATCATACCTAGAACAAAGGAAGATGTTTGTGGTGGTTGAAGGTCAATCATCAAAGCACCAGGACATCGCTACAGAAGTTCCTCAGGGCAGTGTCCTCGGCAGAACCATCTTCAGCTGCTTCAGCAATGATGCTTCAACATAAGTTCAGAAATGGGAATGCTCGCTGATGACTACACAGTGTTCAGTGCCTTTCACAACTCTTCAGATAATGAAGCAGTCCATGCCCGCATGCAATAAGACCTGGACGACGTTCAGTCTTGGGCTGATAAGTGGCAGGTAACATTCGTACCACAGAATTACCAGGCAATGACTATCTCCAACAAACGAGAGTCGAACCACCGCCCCTTGACATTCAATGGCGTTGCCATCGCAGAAACCCCCATCACCAACATCCTAGGGGTCACCATTGACCAGAAACTTAACTGGACCGGACACATAAACACTGTGGCAACACGAGCAGGTCAGAGGTTTTGGATTCTGCGGCGAGTGCCTCACCTCCAAACTCACCAAATCCTTTCCACCATCTACCAGGCACAAGTCAGGAGTATGATGGAATACTCTCCAATTGCCTGGATGAGTGCAGCTCCACTAACACTCAAGAAGCTCGTCAGCATCCAGGACAAAGCAGCCCGCTTGATTGGCACCCCATCCACCACCTTAAACATTCACTCCCTCTACCACCGGCATACCGAGGCTGCAGTGCGTAACATCTAAAAGATGCACTGCAGCAACTCGCCAAGGTTTCTTCAGCAGCACCACACAAACCCGGGAACTCTTCCACCTGGAAGGACAAGGGCAGCAGGCGCATGTGAACATCACCACCTCCAAGAGCCCCTCCAAGTTACACACCACCCTGACTTAGAATTATATCGCCGTTCGTTCATCGTCGCTGGATCAAAATCCTGGAACCCACCATCCCTAACAGCAACTGTGGAATACCTTCACCACACGGACTGCAGCGGTTCAAAAAGGCGGCTCACAACTACCTTCTCAAGGGCAATTAGGGATGGGCAATAAATGCTGGCCTTGCCAGCGACGCCCACATCACATAAACGAATAAAAAGGTGACCAAAAGCATTTTCAAAGAGTTAGGTTTTGAGATGCGTCTTAAAGGAGGAGAGGTCGGTCGAGAGGCGGAGAGATTAGGGCTGAAAATCCAGCGCATAGGGCCCAGTGAGCTAAAGGCATGGCCGTCAATGGTGAAGTGTTTAAACCCCTGGATGCAGAAGAAGCTAGAATTGGAGGAGCGCAGAAATCTCGGAGGGTTCTATGTCTGGATTAGTTTACAGAGGTAAGTAGACAAGAGAAATAGACATGGATACATTTTTCGGAAACCCTGCAGACAAGGATAGGCGGCTATCATATGTGCGAGTGAGAGAAGGTGTAAAACAGAAGCCCCACATGTAGTTTCCTGGCTTATTCGGTTAAAGCGCCAATATAATAACCTAGGACATAATCCTGGGTTCAAATCCCAGTGAGAACCTTAGGTTTGCCTCAGCATCTTTTATAATTTTCAGATTGTTTGTAAATTGAAGCAAAATATGGCCTTTAATGGGTCCTTTCAGGAGCCACGAATGAATTATTTCTGAATTGCAGCTCCTTCTTTGTACAGACGGGTTTTCCATAGAATGTGTCGGTAACACTTGTCTTCCTGCGGTATTGTGATCAGTTCTGGGGCAGGAGGGACCTGTACAAGCGGATGGCTTGCATTTTAACAGAATTGGAACCAATGATCTCACGGAGAGGTTAACTGGTGCTGTTGGGTGGATTTGCTCTAATTTGGCTGGAGAAGGAGCACCAGGAGGTACCAGCAGAGAGGAGTGAAAAGGTGCATAGAAGACTTGAAGGGACAAATAGCAACAGAATAATATACAAAGAGTAATGTCGACTAGCACTAGCAGTCGGGTTGGGACCAGTGTCCTGGCGAACCGAATAACTAGGGAAGTAGAGAGGGCATTAAACTAATGAAGGGGGTGTGGGAGGATTTAGGAAATAGTAAATTTTAAAGCAGCGAGAGGAATGTCAAGGTTCGAGAGCAGAGTAGAATTTTGGGTTAAAATAAGCAGAGTGGATCAGGAAGGGACAGCACTAGTAACAAAGGTAATAAGGAATCAGTGACTAAGGTGACATCAGGGAAAAATAGAAATAAGTCCAAACGAAAGGCTAAATCTAAATCTGAATGCGTGAAGCATTCGTAACAAGTAAATGCATTAATAGTGCAAATATAAATTAATAGGTTTGATCAAATAGCCATTATGGAGACGTGGCTGCAATGTGGCCAAGGTTGGGAATGAAATATTCCAGGATCCTAAAGCTTTAGAAGAGATAGGGAAAATGGAATAGGAGGAGGAGTAGCCCTGATAATAAAGGATGGGATAAAGACAGTGGAGAGAAAGGATCTTGGCTCCGAAAATCCAGAAGTAGCATCAGTTTGGGTGGAGCTAAGAAACAGCAAAGGGCAGAAAACTTTGGTGGGAGTTGTTTATAGACCCCAAACAGTAATTGTAATGTAGGACAGAGTATAAGTTAGGAAATTAGAGACGCATTTAAGAAGGGTAATACAGTAATCATGCGGGACTTTAATCTACACATAGACTGGGCAAAGCAAATTTGCAGTTATGGTGTGGAGGACGAATTCATGGAATGTATGCATGATAGTTTTCTAGATCAGTATGTTGAGGAACCATATAGGAAACAGGCCATTTAGATCTAGTATTGTGCAAGGGGAAGGGTTAATTAATAACCTTGTAGTAGAGGGGCCTTTAGGGAAGAGTGAACATAATATGATAGAATTTTATATTAAGTTTGAAAGTGATTTAGTTAAGTCAGCAACTAGGGTCTTAAATCTATCCAAAGCAAACTACATGGCTATGAGGGGCTTGTTGGATAAGGTAGATTGGGAAGCTACATTAAATGTTATGACGTTAGAGAAGCAATGGCTAGCGCTTAAATAATTAATTCATAATTTGCAACAAGTATACATTCCTTTTATGCACAGAAACCCCACAGGAAATGTGGTCCAACCGTGGTTAACAAGAGAAGTTGAAGATAGTATTAGATCAAAACAAGCGGATAAGAATGTTGCCAAAAAAGTAGTAAGCCTGAGGATTGGGAGGATTTTAGAATTCAGCAAAAGGAGGATCAAGAAATTGATAAAGAAAGGGAAAATAGAATGAGAGTAAACTAGCGAGATACATAAAAACAGACTGTAAAATCTTCTATAGGTAAGTTAAAAGGAAAAGACTAGCGAAAGTAAATGCGGGTCCCTTTCAGGCTAAGACAGGAGAAATTCTAAAGGGAAATAAGGAAATTACAGAGAAATTAAACAAATACTTTGTGCCTTTCTTCACGGAAGAAGAAGCATATAACTTCCTCGAAATAGTGGACAACCATGGGTCTAGCGAGAATGAGGAACTGAAAGAAATTAGTATTAGTAAAAAAATAGGACTGGATAAATTAATGGGACTGAAAGCCGCTAAACCCCCTGGATCTGATGGCCTACATACTAGGGTTTTGAAAGAGGTGGCTACAGACATAGTGGATGCATTGGTTGTCATTTTCCAAAATTCCATAGATTCCAGAATGGCTCCCGTGGATTGGAAGGTAGCAAATGTAACCCCACTATTTAAGAAAGGAGGGAGAGAGAAAACAGGGAGCTACAGACCAGTTCGCCTGACATCATAGTAGGGTAAATGCTAGAATTTGTTATTAAGGACGTGCTAACAGGGCACTTCGAAAATAATAAGAGGATTGGCCAGAGCCAACACGGATTTATGAAAAGGAAATCGTGTTTGACGAATTTGTTAAAGTTTATTGAGGTTGTAACTAGCAGAATAGATAAGGGGGAAATCAGTTTGCTGAAGATACAACGCTGGGTGGGATGTAAGTTCTGAGAAGGAAGCAGAGAGTTTTAAAGGGAATATAGACAGGCTAAGAGAGTGGGCAAGAACATGACAAATGGAAGATAATGTGGAGAAATGTGAAGTTATCCACTATGGTAGGAAAAATATAAAACAGAGTATTTTTAAGAAGGCGAGAGGTTGGGAAGTGTTGGTGTTCATGGGGGCCTGGGTGTTCTTGTACACGAATCACTGAAAGTTAACTCACAGGCACAACAAGCAATAAGGAAAACAAATGCTATTTTGGCCTTTATTACAAGATGATTTGAGTATAATAGTAAAGACGTCTTACTGCAATTATATAAGGCCCTGGTGAGACCACACCTGGCGTATTGTGTGCAGTTTTTGTCTCCTTACATAAGGAAGGATATAATTGCCACAGAGGGAGTGCGACGAAGGTTCACCAGACTGATTCCTGAGATGGGGGGATTGTCCGATGAGGAGAGATTGAGTAGACTAGGCCTATATTCTCTAGAGTTAGAAGAAGGAGAGGTGATCTCATTGAAACATACACAATTCTTACAGGGGTTGACAGGATAGATGCAAAGAGGATGTTTCCCCTGGCTGGGGAGTTTAGAACCAAGGATCACAGTCTCAGGATAAGGGGTCGGCCATTTAGGACTGAGATGAGGAGACATTTCTTACCTCAGAGGGTGGTGAATCTTTGGAATTCTTTACACCAGAGTGCTGTGGAGGTTCAGTCGTTGAGTATATTCAAGACAGAGATCAATATTTTATTAGATATTAAGGGAATCAATAGATATGGGGATAGTGCAGTCAAGTGGAAATGAGGTAGAAGACCAGCCATGATCTTATTGAATGGCGGAGCAGGCTCGAAGGGCCAAATGGCCGACTCCTGCACCTATTCCTTATGTTCTTATGTTCAGTCATGCTCTCCGCCTCCACAAGGAGGTTTCCTTCTTTGCCCCGATTAGGCCGCACCATTCCTTTAACTACCCTTTTACTTCTTATATGTTTATAAAAGATTTCTGGGTGCCCTTTTCTGTCACCCGCTAATCTTTTCTCACACTCTCTCTTTGCCTTTCTTGTATCTTTTTCAATTTCCCCTTGCCCTCTCTGTGTTCTGCCTAGTTTGGATTGTATTCTGTACCTGACATTTGTTCTTTTTCTGTTTCAATTTAAACTTCTTATTCCTCTGTCATCTAGGGGGCTCTAGCTTTGGATGCCCCATCTCTCCCCCTTATGCTTGGTTTGTACCCGAAGTATCTCCGCCTTGAAGGCCTCCATTGCTCATTTTCTGTTTTCCTGGCCAATCCGTGTTTCCTTCTCAAATCACTGAAATTTGCTCTCTTCCAGTTGGTCACCTTTGATTTCTCTTTGTCCCTTTTCATAACTAATTTAAACCTAATTATATTATGGTCACTATCACCCAGATATTCTTCCACTGACACACACTCCACTTGACCTACTTCATTCCCCAGAACTAGATCCAGCACTGCTTCCTTCCTCGTTGAGCTATAACATACTGGTTAAGTAAGTTCTCCTGTACAAATTAAATTAATTCTTCACTCTCTTGCCCTTTACTCTGTTTCCCCCCAGTCTATATTCGGGGAATTGAAGTCCCCTAATATTACTGCTCTATTATTTTAACAATTCTCTGAAATTTGCCAACAGATTTGCCTCTCTAACTCCTTCTCACTATTTGGGGGCCTATCATAAACACCCTGCAATTGTAACAGCTCCTTTTCTGTTCCTTAACTTTAACCAATTACATTCAGTCTTTGAACCCTCTAGTATATCGTCCCAATGTAGAGCTGTAATATTATCCTTGATCAATACTATCACCCCACCTCCTGTCTTTTTTCCATCCCCATTTCTCCTGAATACAATGTAGCCAGGAATGTTTAGTTCCGATTCATACCCATGTTTAAGCCTGGTCTCCGTTATAGCCACTATATCATAACTCCATGTGACAATTTGCACCTGTAACTCGTCATCCTTATTTGTAACAAACCTTGCATTAACACATATACATTCACAAATAAGAACATAAAAATATAAGAAATAGGAGCAGGAGTAGGCCATTTTGCCCCTCGAGCCTGCTCCGCCATTCAATAAGATCATGGCTGATCTTCTACCTCAACTCCTCTTTCCCGCACTATCGCCATAGCCCTTGATTCCCTTAGTATCCAAAAATCTTTCGATCTCTCTCTTGAATGTACTCAACGACTGAGCCTCCACAGCCCTCTGGTGTCGTGAATTCTAAGTTAAGAATTTTTTTCTCACTCATTCCTAAATGGCCGACCCCATATTCCGAGACTACGACCAGTTGTTCCAGACTTCCAAGGCAGGGGACACATCATTCCTGCATCTAGCCTGTCAAGCCCTGTCAGAATTTTGGATGTTTCAATTAGATCGCCTCTCCTTCTTCTAAACTCTAGAGAATATAGGCCCAGTCTACTAAATCTCTCCTCATAGGAGAATCCCCCCATGCCAGGAATCAGCCTGGTGAACATTCATTATACTCTCTCTATGGCAAGTATATCTTTCCTTCGGTAAGAAGACCGAAACTGTACACAATACTCTAGGTGTGGTCTCACCAGGGACTTATATAATTGCGGTAAGACGTATTTACTATTATACTCAAATCCTCTTGTAATAAAGGCCAACATACCATTTGTTTTCCTAATTGCTTGCTGTGCCTGCATGTTAACTTTCAATAATTTGTGTACAAGGACACCCAGGTTCCTCTGAACAACAACATTTCCCAATCTCTCACCATTTAAAATATACTCTGCTTTACAATTTTTCCTACCAAAGTGGATAACTTCACATTTCTGCAAATTATTTTATATTTGCCATGTTGTTGCCCACTCACTTAGCTTATCTATATCCTCTTGAAGCCTCTTTGCTTCTTTCTCACAACTTAGATACCCACCCAGCGTTGTATCATCAGCAAACTTGGAAATATCACATTTGGTCCACTCATCTAAATCATTGATATGGATTGTGAATAGCTGAGGCCCAAGCACTGATCGTTGCGTTTCCCCACTAGTTACAGCGTGCCAACTCAAAAATGACCTGTTTACTCCTACTCACTGTTTTCTGTCCGTTAACCAATCCTCAATCCATGCTAGTATTTTACCATCAATCCCATGAGCCCTAATTTTGTTTAATAAACTATTGTGTGGCACCTTATCGAATGCCTTCTGAAAATCCAAATACACTACATCCGCTGGTTCCCCCTTATCTATTCTGCTGGTAGTAGCCTCAAAAAACTCTAACAAATTCGTCAAACACGATTTCCCTTTCATAAATCCATGTTGGCTCTGCCCAATCCTATTATTATATTCTAGCATTTTCCCTACTATTATGTCAGGCTAACTAGTCTGTAGTTCTCTCTCTCGCTCTTTTCTAAAATAGTGGTACTGAGGTACTGAATGAATACTTTGCATCTGTCTTCACCATTGAAGAGGATGAAGTTACTGTTGCAGTAGAGGAGCTGGGAGTAGAGATAATGGATAGAATAAAATATCTAGAAAGGAGGTGCTCAATATGTTGGCATCACTGACAGTTAACAAATCACCGGTCCGATGGGAAGCATCCTAGGTTGTTGAGGGAAGCTAGGTTTGAGACAGCAGAAGCTCTGTCCACCATCTTTCAATCCTCATTAGATATGGGAATGGTGCCAGAGGACTGGAGGATTGAAAATGTTACACCCCTGTTCAGAAAAAAGGAGAGGGATTAACTTGGTAACTACAGGCCAATCAGTCTATTGTCAGTGGTGAGAAAATTACTAGAGACTATTATCTAGGACAATATTAATTCTCACTTGGAGAAGCATGGGTTAATAAGTGACAGAAAACATGGATTTTTTAAATGCAAATCCAGTCTGAGAACATAATTAAGTTATTTGTTGAAGTAACAGAGAGGTAGTGTAGTAGATGTTGTATATATGGACTTTCAAAATACATTTTTAAAAGTTTCATGTAAAAAACTTATTCGGAAACTAGAAGCACATGGTATTAAAAGGACGGCGGTAACATGGGCACATAATTGGCTAAAGGATAGGAGGCAGAGAGAAGTGATGAACACATGTTTTTCTGACTATGGAGTGGGGTCCCTCGGGATTGGTATTATGACCATTGCTTTTCTTGTTATTATCAATAACCTGGGGTTTGGTATCGGGAGCACAACACATTTAAGTTTGCTGATGATATAAAACTTGGCAGTAAACGAATAAACGTTAAGAAGTGTAAAAGTGTAGCGAAGTTATTATTTGAGAATAAAGATCTCTGATAATAGAATTGAAAGCTTTCTCTTTTTGGAACTGTTAATGTTGCGATTGAATCACCAACTGTAAATTACATGTCGGTTCTTTAATAATCTATATATTTTTAGAATTGTCACACATAATACTTCTGTATCAAACTTGCGAATTCAGTCTCTGTACGCTCTTTGGTGAGGAGTTGCAGAATTCTGGGGTAGTTTTCCGGACCCTCATAATATCCGGAATGTTACAGTCTAGCTAAACTTATTAAAAGTGCTATCTGGAGGACAGTAACATTTTCAGGTTGTTCCTTTCCTTTAGGGAGAGATGGTCCAGACATTTAGACCCAATTAAGCGTCTTTCGGATTCGGCTACCTTAAACTTGAGTTGAAAGTGAACGTCTGAGGAATACGCCTGATCTGGGGTAGCCCTAAAGAGGCTAGGACTAGTAATTATCCCTTTAGTATTGTGTATAATTCTGGGCACCACACTTTAGAAAGGATGTCAAGCCCCTGGAGAGGGTAAAGAGGAGTTTTACCATGATGATACCAGGATGATACGCAGTGTTAGCTGTGGTTCAGTGGGTAGCACTCTTGCCTCTGTCCGATGGTTGTTGGTTCATAATCCCACTCCAGTGACTTGATCACACAAATCTAGGCTGACTCTCCTGTGCTGTGCTGAGGGAGTGCTGCACTGTCGGAGGTGCCGTCTTTGCGATGAGATGTTAAACCGAGGCCCGTCTGCTCTCTCCAGTGGACGTAAAAGATCCCATGGCACTATTTTGAAGAAGAGCAGCGTCGTTATCCCTGGTATAATGGCCAATGTTTATCCCTTAATCAACATAGCAAGAACAGATTATCTGATCATTATCACATTGGTGTTCGTGCGAGCTTGCTGTATGAAAATTGACTGCTGCCTTGCCCACATTACAACTGTGACTGCACTCTCAGCGTACATCATTGGCTGTAAAGCACTTTGAGACATCTGCTGGTCGTGAAAGGAGTTACGTAAATAAAAGTTTTTTTTAAGAGTTACTTCAGTTATGTGGAGAGGTTGGAGAAGCTGTGATTTTTCTACTTTGGGCAGAGAAGATTAAGGGGAGACCCAATACAGCTAATTAAAATAAGGTGGGGTATTGATAGAGCAAGTAGGGGGAAATTGTCTATCATCGGTCAAGATGTTTGGTAACCAAACGTCATCGATTTAAAATAATTGACAAAAAACGAGAGGGGAAATGAGCAGAATTTTTTTTCACACACAAGTTGTTATGATTTGGAATGCAATACCTGAAAGGGTGGTGGAAGTAGATTCCATAGTAACTTTCAAAAGGCAAATTTTTGTCTATTTGATGAGAACTAATTTGCAGGGTCCTGGGAAAGATGCTGGGATCTGGGGGGAAATTGGACAGCTCTTTCAAACAGCCGGCAGAGGAACGACGGGGGAATAGCTTCTTTTTATGCCGTAAGATGAAGCGATTCTTTTGGCTTATGATACGGCAAAACCTCGAATGGGCGGGGCTAGGTCTGCTTTGTGAGATCGTTCCTGGCTGCTGTGTGACTGGCTCCTGGCTCCTTTGTGACGTCGCCTGGGATGCCAGTGTGGGCGGAGCTGGAGAGACAGCTGACACTGGGACTGAGTTTAGTCCCTATAAATAGGGCAAAGGACAGAAAAGAACAATTTAATACCAAAGTAAGGGATTCAATTAAATGTAATTAATTACAAATATATTCAAATTAAATATAATGATAATGTCAAAAAATGGTTCGATTGTTATCCAGTTATAGATTGTAGAATTAATATGAATCATTTTTCTATTGATAGTTTCCTGGAGTGAGCAATATCTCAGGAATGTGGAGAGAGAGAAGTCGAAGGGTCACCAAATTATCTGAGACAGCAAAACTGTGGCTGGTTCACAGAGCAGATCGGGTGGGAACAAGACTTCCAGTATCGGAGACGGGATAAAACAGGAAGCTTAAACAATGATTGTAAAGATGAGGAACTCAACTAAAGTACCTGTTCGATCCAGGATTTGGCCGTGGTAAGAGTCTAACCAGCTATTGGGAACTGATCGGCAGCTGCAATAAGGATCGGCCTTTGAAGCGGTGAGTTGACCGGAGTTTAACTTCTATGTAAATCTTGCCAATAGCTCCCCTGGGGTGCTTTATACGTCAATGTAGAGGGATTTTTATTCTGTATTCATCCCATGTTGTACCTGAGCCGGCGTGCGTCATTGGATAGTGTCAAGGGAGCTGAACGCTGCATTGAACGCCTTCTTTATCTGAGTTGGCCATGCTTAGTGTACCAATTTAGACAGAGCTTTGCACTGTTCCGCATCTGACCTGGAAGTAATTGAAGGGACAGTGCAGACGGAACTTTACTCTCTGTATCTAACCCGTACTGTATCTGACCTGGGAGTAATTGATGGGACAGCTTAGAGGGAGCTTTACTCTAACCTGTACTGTATCTGACCTGGGAGTTTTTGAAAGGACAGTGCAGAGGGTGCTTTATTCTGTATCTAACCTGTGCTATACCTGACCTGGGAGTGTTTGATGGAACAGTGTAGAGGGAGCTATCTCAATATTACCCATGATGCCCTAGCCAATTAATGCTTCGATTGGCCCATCATTTGATAGCGCCTGTGATTTTGTTTCCTGTTACAGAGAACAAGCTGGTTTCAGAACACAGAGGTTGCTGAAATATTCGAGCTTCACCCCAACATCATTCTCAAACTGCCAGAGCAGGAGGGAGAGAAACTGCCTGAGATGAACAGAGGCAGTCTTTGGACTCTATAGAGCAAGATATGGACATGGTGACAATTGAATAGCGGGATCTCACATTATGTGGATGAGATGGAAAATCTGTGAGGGGTAATTGTGGCAGGCTGTTCTCCCTGCCTGGAGTCTCGGTACATGGGAGCGGAGTTTACATAGGATTATATGGGATATGCGGTGATGAAATAGGTCATTCTACACAACCAGTCCATGCCAGCGTGTATGCTACACACGAGCCTCCTCCAGTCTTTCCTCATCTAAATCTATCAGCTTAAACCTCTATTTCCTTTTCCCTCATATGCTTGTCTCGACTCCCCTGAAATGCATCTATACTATTCGCTTCATCCACTCCCCGTGGCAGCGAGTTCCACATTCTCATCGGTCTTTGGGTAAAGAAGTTTCTTCTGAATTCCCTATTGGATTTCTTGGCGACTATCTTATATTGATGGCCTCTAGTTATGCTCTTCCCCACAATTGGAAACATTCTCTCTGTATCCACTCTATCAATTTTTTTCATAATTTTAAAAACCACTATTAGGTCACCCCTCAGCCTTCTATTTTCAAAAGAAAAGAGACCCAGCCTGTTCATCCTTTCCTGATATGTACACCCTCGCATTTCTGGTATCATCCTTGTAAATCTTCTCTGCACCCTCTCCAGTGCCTCGATATGCTTTTTATAATATGGCGACAGAACTGTATGCAATACTCTAAGTGTGGTCTAACCAAGGTTCGATACAGCTTCAGCATAACTTCCCTGCTTTTCAATTCTGTCCCTCTAGAAATAAACACGAGGGCTTAACTTGACTTTTTATGGCCTTGCTAACCTGTGGCGCAACTTTTAGTGATTTGTGTATTTGTACTCCGAGATCCCTTTGTTCCTGTACCCCACCTAGACTCGCACTCTTCAAGTGATAAGTGACCTCCCTATTATTCCTACCAAAATGTAATACTTCACATTTATCTGTGTGAACATCATTTGCAAATTATATGACCATTCAGCAAGTTTATTAATGTCCTCCTGTAATTTTTTGCAGTCCTCAGTATTGACTATCCCGCCCGATTTGGTATCAACCGCATTTTTAGAAATTGTGTTTTTGATTGCTAAATCTAAATCGTTAATGTAAATTGTGAACAGCAGTGGTCCCAGCACTGAGCTTGTGGAACACCACAACCCACCTTCTGCCACTGTGAATAGCTATCCTTTACTCCTACTCTCTGATATCTGTCCTGAAGCATAGGCGGCAACCCATTCTTCTACTTGTGCCCTGACTCCGCATTCTCTGACCTTGTACATCAGTCGATTATGGGGCACCTTATCAAAGGACTTTAGAAAATCTAGATAAATTACATCTACTGCATTTCATTGACTACTCTCTCTGTTACCTCTTCAAAAAATACAATAAGTTTGATCAAGCAAGACATCCGATTTTGAAATCCATGTTGAATATTCCTTGTTATATTTTTGGTTTCTAGATGTTCTTCTATTATCTCCTTCAGTCGGGATTGCATTATTTTTCCTACCACCGATGTTAAGCGGACTGTTCTATAATTCCCTGGACATGTTCTTTCCCCTTCTTAAATATCGGTATTACGTTAGCTATCCACCAGTCCTCTGGCACTATACTTTTTTCTGATGAATTATTAAATATGCGTAGTAATGCCTCTACTACCTCTTCCCTAGATTCTTTTAAAATGCGTGGATGCAATCCATCCGGAACAGAGGTTTCCTCCACTTTGAGTTTGATTAATTTGTTTAATATATCTCCTTTTTTTATTTTAAATGCCCTTATCTCCTTACTAATCTCATCATCCAATGCCAGGTCCACCTGTTCTGTCTCCCTGGTAAATAATGAAGCAAAATAATTATTTTATATTTCTGCCAGCTCTCTATCGTTACCTGTGGAATTATCCTGACCATACTTTAATGGGCCTATTCACATCTCAACATTCCTTTTTTTATTGATGTGCCGATAAAATATTTTACTATTTTGTGTTATTTTGTTTTATGTTCGTTGATAATTTAATTTCATAGTTCCTCTTTGCATTCCTAATTTTTTTGAATTCTCTCCTAATCTTTTCGTATTCTCTTTTATCATGCACTCCCACGCTGTCAATGTACTTAATGTATGCCTCTTTTCTTACTTTCAATTTTTCCCTATTGGAATCCATGGAGTCTCATTATTGATTAGTTTATTCTTTCCTTTCAGCGGATTATATTTTTCCTGCACTCTGTTAAACACCATTTTAAATGTTTCCCATTGCTGTTCTACATCATTGTTTGCCTTAATTTTTGCCCATTTTTTCCCCCAAGTTCTCCTCTCAGCCCTTCAAAATCATATTTTCTCTAATCTATTAGCCTGGTTTTCATCATACTTATGACCTTCTCAGTTAGCATCTTAAACCGTGTTATATTATGGTCACTACTGCCTATATGTTCCGCGACCTTTACTTCTCTTAGCTGCTGTGGTTCATTCCCCATTACTAGATCCAATAGCGAATCCTCCCTTTTTAGGGCTTTTTACATATTGGGTGAGAAAGGACTCCTGATCACAATGTTGGAACTCCATTCCCTTATCCCCTTTACATACCTCTTCTGTCCAATTAATATCGGAGTAGTTGAAATCCCCTATGATTATTATTCTATGTTTTATTACTCACTTCCCTAATTTGTCAGCATATTTCTTCCTCCACCTCTCTTCCACTATTATTTGGTCTGTAGCCTACGCCTATTAGTGTGATTGATCCTTTATTATCTTTTATCTCTATCCATATGATTCTATTTTTGTCTCGTTGATATCTGCGTCACTTTTTTCTACTGCCATTATGTTATCCCTAATAAGTACAGCTACTCCACCTCCCCTCCCCCCCTATCTTTTCTAAATATGTTATACCCTGCAATGTTTAATTCCTAGTCCTGAGTTTTCTGTAGCCATTACTCAGTAATCCATACTATCTGGTTCCTTGCAATGTATGATTGCCTCCGGCTCCCTTGTTTTATTACTGAAACTGTGTGCATTGCTGCACAGACAATTTAACTTATTTTTACTAGGATTTTATTGGAGACAGGACTTAATGTACAACATGTGTTCATGACAAGGGAGAGTGCTCAGCAGGAGCACACCCTTGTCATGTGACCAATTAACCTCGAGGGGGAGGGGCTAGGGCTGCTTTGTGACATCGATCCTGGCTGCAGGTTAATTGGCTCCTGGCTCCTTTGTGACGTCACCTGGAGATACGTTTACGTCCCTGCTTACTAACCATCGGTGGGATATCAGCGTGGCGGACCTGGAGTGACAGCTGACACTGGGAGTGTGTTTAGTTCCTATTAATAGGGCAAAGGACAAAAAAGAACAATTGAAGATTCTCACGGCATGCCCTGTTAGTTAGACATTTTCCTGCACCCTTCAGCTCAAAAATTGTTTGCCCTGTAATTTTCTGGAAGTGTGAGCTGATAACGGTGGGCAACAGGGCATCTGGAACCTTGGTGAACAACGGGACAAACAGTTTATCTCGTTAACCAAGGGGTTTAAAGGATTGAGACATAAACAGAGGAAGGACTGAGAAGGAAGGTGAATTAGAGTTTGTTAATTCAATTTCAAATCAGGTAAAGAAAGAGAAATAATGAAACGGGAAAAAGATTGGTTTAAGAGAGAGAGAGAGAAACTATAGGAAGGAAATATAAGAAAAATAGGAAAAACTAAAAGTTAACATTTTTAAAATCTCCAACAGCAATTCACAACTTGAAGGAATGAAACTCCACACTTTGTATTGTTGACTTCCTGGCCCAGAGTGGTTGATTTGCAGTTTTAACAATTATCACGTTGCTAAGATGATATTTATACCTTTAATTACTAGATTAACTTTCAGTGGTGAGTTTAATGGGTGATTAATGTGCAAATGTAGAAACTTTATAAAACTCACAGGGTTGTTAATGGCGAGATGTCATTTTTCGCGAAATTAATGGCGGAGCGCCACAAACCGTCCAGCAACTCGCCATTCACAGGGTATCTCTTCCTCGCCACAAGTTGCTGGCCGATTGGAACATTATTAATCGCCTGTGTCATTCACTCACCGTTATGTTTTAGTTAAATTCCATTCCAGTAACAAGCAAGTCTGTAATAAAAACTGTGCAGAGACGTCGGGGATTAGAAGCAATGGAGGGATTGAAAATAAGGATGAGAATTGAAAATGAAGGCATTTCTTATCTGGGAGCCAATGTAGATCAGCGAGCACAGGGGAAATGGGGGAGCGGGACTTGGTGCGAGTTAGGACACGGGCAGCAGAGTTTTGGATGACCTCAAGTTTATGAAGGGTCGAACTAGGGTTACATTCCTTCCCGAGATAAACGGGGTAATTGTATTCATTTCTCTGCATGCCTACTTCTTAAATAAATTGTGTGTGTCTGGACTTTGTCTTATAAAATTGAAGGATTACGCTGCAACTGTGGTTTTTGATTTGACAGTTTCGAATTGTCATACACTATTAAAGTCAGGATGATATGTGATTGGAGGGGAACTTGAATGTGGTGGTGTTCCCATGCACCTGCTGTCCTTGTCCTTCCAGGTTGTAGAGGTCAGGGGTTTGAGATGTGCTGTCGAAGAAGCTTTGGCGTGTTGCTGCAGTACATCTTGTGGTTGATACACACTGCAGCCACGTTGCACCGGTGGTGGAGGGAGAGAATGTTTACAGTGGTAGATGGGGTGCCGATCAAGCGGGCTGCTTTGTCATGGATGGTGTCGAGCTTCTTGAATGTTGTTCGAGCTGCACTCATGTAGCCAAGTGGAGAGTATTCCATCACACTCCTGACTTGTGCCTTGTAGATTGTAGAAAGGATTTCTGGATTCAGGAGATGATTCATTCCCCGCAGAATACATAGCCTCTGATCAGCTCTTGTAGCCGCAGCATTTATATGGCTGGTCCAGTTAAATTTCTCGTCAATGGTGACACCCAGATATTGATGGTGGGGGATCCGGCTATAGTAATGCCATGGAATATCAAGGGAAGTTGATTTGACTTTCGCTGGTTGGAAATGGTCATTGCCTTGCATTTGTATGACGCAAAAGTTACTTGCTACTTAGCAGCCCAAGACTGAATGTTGTCCAGGTCTCGCTGCATGCAGGCACAGACTGCTTCATTATCTGAGGATTTACAGATGGAACTGAACACTGTGTAATCATCCTCACTTCTGACCATATGTTGGAGGGAAAGTCATTGATGAAGCAGCTGACGATGGTTGGGACGAGGACACTGCCCTGAAGAACTCCTGCAGCGATATCCTGGCACTGAGATGATTGACCTCCAACAACCACAACCATCTTCCTTTGTGCTAGCTAATTCTCCAACCAGTGGAGTGTTTCCCCCCTGATCCCCATTGATTTCAATTTTACTAGGGGTCCTTGATGACACACTCAGTTAAATGCTGCCTTGATGTCAATGGCAGTCAATCTTACCTCACCTCAGGAATTCAGCTGTTTTGTCCATATTTTGACCAAGGCTGTAATGAGGTCTGCAGCTGAGTAGTCCTGGCAGAACACAAACTGAACAAGAGTGAGCAGGTTGTTGGTGAGTATAGCACTGTCGGCAGCACCTTCAATTTGCTGATGATTGAGAGTAGAGTGATGGGGTAGTAATTGGCCGGATTGGATTTGTCCTGCTTTTTGTGAACAGGATATAGCTGGGCAGTATTTCTCATTGTTGTGCAGATGCCAGTATTGTAGCTGTACTGGAACTGCTTGGCCAGATGTGCGGCTTGTTCTAGAGCACAAGTCTTCCGTACTACAGCCGGTATGTTGACGGGCTCACAGCCTTTGCTGTATCCAGTGGTCTCACCAGTTTCTTGATATCACGTGGACTGAATTGAATTTGCTGAAGCCTGGCTTCTGTGATGGTAGGGACCTCAGGAGGAGACCGAGATGCATCATCCACTCGGCACTACTGGCTGAAGGTGGTTGTAAATGCTTCAGCTTTTTCTTTTGCACTCATGTGCTGGGCTCAACGATCATTGATAATGGTGATGTTCATGGACTCTCCTCCCGTTAGTTGTTTAATGGTCCACCATCATTAACGACTGGATGTGGCAGGGCTGCAGAGCTTTGATCTGATCCATTTTTTGTGGGATTGCTCAGCTCTGCCTATAACAAGCTGCTTCTGCTGTTTTCCATGCAAGTAGTCCTGTGTTGTAGCTTCACCAGTTTGGCCGCTTATTTTATGCTACGCCTGATGTTGCTGCTGGTATGATTTTACACTCCTCATTGACCGGGGTTTGTCCCCTGGTTTGACGGTAAAGTTAGAGTGAGGGATATGTTGGGCCATGATATTACAGAATGTGTTGGAATACAATTCTTCTGGTGCTGATGGCCCACAGCGCCTCATGGATGCCCAGTGTTGAAATGATAGATCTGTTCTGAATCTATCCCAATTAGCACGGTGGCAGTGCCACACAATATGATGGAGGGTGTCCTCATTGTGAAGACGGGACCTCCTCTCCACAAGGACTGTGCGGTGGTCACTGCTACCAATGCTGTCATGGACAGATACATCTTCGACAGATAGATTGGTGAGGACTCGGTCAAGAAGATATTTCCCTCGAGTTTGTTCTCTAACCACCTGCCACAGGCCCAACCTGGCAGCCATGTCCTTCAGGACTCAACCAGCTCAGTCAGTATTGGTGCTACCGATCCACTCTTCGTGATGGACATTGAAGTCCCCCACCCAGAGTACCTTGTGTGCCCTTACTACCCTCAGTTCTTCTTTCAAGTGGTGTTCAATATGAAGGAGAACTTATTCATCAGCTGAGGGAGGGCGGTATCTGGTAATCAGCAGCAGGTTTCCTTGCACTTGTTTGACCTGATTCCGTAAGACGTTATGGGGCCCAGAGTTAATGTTATGGACTCCCATGACTTAAGAATTAACTGTTGCAGCCAACAACAAAAATCTCTGATCATGAAACAGCTCTACCAATATTGGCACAAGTCTCCAGATCTTAGTGAGGAGGACTTTGCAGGATCTACTGGGCTGGGTGTGCATTTTCATGTCTGAAGCCGGTGCCTCAGTCGATGCCGGGTGGTCCGTTCGGTTTAATTCGTATTAATGGTTTTCGTAGCGCTTTGATACAACTGAATGGCTTGATAGGCCAATTCAGAGGGCAGTTGAGAGTCAACCACATTGCTGTGGGTCTGGAGTCACATATAGGCCAGACCGGGCAAGGATGGCTGGTGTCCTTCCCTAAAGGACAGTAATGAACCAGATGTTTTTTAATGACAATCCGGTAGTTTCATGGTCACCATTACTGATACGAGCTTTTTTTATTCCAGATTTATTTAATTAATTGTATTTAAATGCCCCAGCTGCCTGTTGTGGGAATTGACCTCATGTTTCAGGATTAGTAGTCCTGAGTAGTCAGTCACCATGATTTTTTTTAACAGGACTCGCTTCTTTTCCCTTTGCATACAGATTTGTCTTCAACATCTGTGATCTTGTTCTTAAAAACTTATCAGTTTGTATTCTACATCGGTCTCATCATCATCCAGTATGTTTAGACAATTAACCCGTTCCATAGCGTCTGCCATTTCAACTTGGGCCTCAGCTACTTACAATCTATATCAATGACTTAAATGAGCGGCCCGAGTGTAATGTATCCAAGTTTGCTGATTATACAAACCAAGTTGAAAAATAACTTGTGAGGAGGATTCAATGAGCTTGCGAAGGGATATAGACAGGTTAAGTGATTGGGCAAGAACATGGCATATGGAGTATAATGTGGAGGAATGTGAAGTTATCCACTTTGTCAGGAAGAATAGAAAAGCAAAACATTTTTTAAATGGTGAGATATTTGGAAATGTTGGCATTCAGAGGGATCTGGGTGTCCTTGTGCACAAAACATTTAAAGTTAGCATGCAGGTACAGCAAGCAATTAGAAAAGCAAATGGTATGTTGCCCTTTATTACAAAAAGATTGGAGTATAATAGTAAAGACGTCTTACTGCAATCTTATAGGGCTTTGGTGAGACTACACCTGGAGTATTGTGTACAGTTTTGATCTCCTTACCTATGGAAGGATATACCTGCCATAGAGGGAGTGCAACGAATATTCACCAGATTGATTCCTGGGATGGGGGGATTGTCGTATTAAGAGAGAGTGAGGAGGCTAGGCCTATATTCTCATTAGAAGAATGAGAGGTGATCTCATTGAAACATATAAAATTCTTAAAGGGCTTGACAGGGTAGATGCAGGCAGGATGTTTCCCCTGGCTGGAGATTCTAGAAGCAGGGGTCACAGTCAAAGAAGAAGGGGTCGACCATTTAGGACTGAGATGAGGAGAAATATCTTCACACAGAGGGTGGTGAATCTTTAGAATTCTCTACCCTAGAGGGCTGTGAATGCTCAGTCGTTGAGATCGACCGATTTTTGCATATTAAGTGAATCAAGTGATATGGCGATAGTGCGGGTAGGTGGAGTTGAGGGAGAAGATCAGCCATTATCTTACTGAATGGCGGAGCAGGCTTGAGAGGCCGTATGGCTGCTATTTTTTATGTTCTTCTGTTCTTATGAAGTCTGCCTTTCAGAAATCTGGTGACAACTTTGCTCGAATGCGAGAACACAATACATTCGATGCCTGCATTTCAAGAAGCACTACTTTGAACTTCTACAAGTATGCCTGCTGAGTGCAGATTGCAAAGAGAAGTTCAGCAAACACCAATCTGCTGTGCAGTCAAATGCAACACTGGTTAACAAACAACTTTCTCTTCCGCTATTTGGATCAGACAGGCTGAGCTGATGGTTTGAAATCTCGACAAGGAGATCAATCCTCATTCGTTAGCTTCCAGGTGTCTGTCACTTGTTTGTCCCAAATTTTTCACTAGCTGGGACAACAGTAACTCAGGTTTGCACCGAGATTTGAATTCGGATCACTGGATTCAAAGTTTAGAGAGCTCAACATTACACCACAGAAATTGCTTTGAGCACCGAGCACTCAAAAAACGTATCCTTTATCTCAGCAATGCAATGGCGCTGCATCGCTGTGCCCTCAAGGCTACTTGTAAACCTCTCCCAGCAGCAAAATTTCAAGCACAAGAATATTTTTAATTCAACATTCCGCTTTGGCTCGGCCTGTTCTCATCCATTCCTTCAGCTTCCCCAATTGCACCTCTGCTAAGTATTGGTGCTGAGCAAATCACACAGCTGTTGTCAGGACTTTCGTCTCTCAAATCTCTGCTTCTGTTTCTCACTGCTCAGTGCAGCTTGTATTACAGTCTTGCCAGATAATGTGACTGAATTTGCCGAATTATAACGATGTGTGAATGACGCACGCTTGTCCCGTCGTTCACCAAGGTTCCAGATGCTCTGTTGTCCCCGCAGCACCGTTATCAGCTCGCCATTCCAGCAACTTACAGGGCAAACAATTATTGAGCTGAAGGATGCAGTACAAATGTCTAACTAACAGGGCACGCGGTGAGAATCTTCAATTGTTCTTTTCTGTCCTTCGCCCTATTTATTGGGTGTAAAGTCACTTCAAGTGTCAGCTGTCACTCCAGCTCCGCCCACACTGAAATCCCACTGATGGTGAGTAAGCAGGGGCGGAAAGCTATCTCCAGGTGACATCACAAATGGAGCCAGGAGCAAATCACACAGCAGCCAGGAACGATGTCAAAAAGCAACCCTTGCCCGACCCACTCGAGGGCTTACAGGGTCACATGACCAGGCTCTGCCCCTGGTTTGCTGTCTCACTGGACATGATCACAGGTTGTACAATCAGTCCAGTCTTCAACCTCGCTCCCATACACTGAGACGCCAGGCAGCGAGCACAGCCTCCCAAAATTAACCCTCACTGATACTTCCTCCCATCCACATAATGTGACGTTCCACTATTCAATGGTCCCATGTCCACCTCTTTCTTTATACACACCAAAGTATCACTCTCTTTATATCAGGCAGTGTGTATCTCTCCTGCTCTGGCAGGTTGAAGAATAATGTTGTGATGAGGCAAGGATATTACAACATCCTCTGTGTTCCATAGCCAATATGTTCTCTGTAACAGGAAGGGGCGTCAGAGGAAATAAGTGGAGTGATCATCAGGGTTATCAAGGGGTGGGAATATCGGAGCATTAGCTGGAGAGGGCATCAGGGGCAATAGTAGAGAAAAGCAGCCTCTACACAGTCCCATCAAACACTCCCAAAGGCAGGTACAACACGGGTTAGATACAAAGCATAGCTCCCTCTAAACTGTCCCATCCAACACTCCCGGGGCAGATACAGCACGGTTTCGATACAGAGTAAAGCTCTCTCTGTACACTGTCCCTCAAATACTCCCAGGGCAGATACAGCACTGGTTAGAAACAGACTAAAGCAATGTGGCCAGATGTAAGCCAGGTGAGGACTCTCATAATTTTAATAACTTAAGACACTTACACACACAGAAATAAGAATCGGCAATATAATCAGTTCCTAAGAGTTCCTATTCAAGAGAAGATTAGAATCTGTGCCCAACTGGATCTCTAACCTGGAAGGACAGCCAAGGTATGTTCTAGACACTGAGCCAGATAGTCAGAAGACTGACTAAATACAAGAGATTAATAAGTCAGGTTTCAGAGAAGATCAGTTAGTGAGGTAAATACCGTGAAATCAACAATGGACAAAGACTCGGCGGCCTCGCAGAGATTCACTGAGGAGAGAGATATAATTTACAAGATCATTTAATGGGTTAACGTGTTATATATTAATTCAACGTATAGCAGATCTTGTGAGACCAAGAGCCCCAGTGTCGTATTAACCCAGGAACACGGATTGCAGTAGCAGCTCACGTGGCTGGAGGATTTTTCAATGTTACATTGAAGAATCGAACTTTGTACACAATGTAAAATGGAGAAACATAGGGATTGACACAACATGGATCAATTCACAAGATTTGAGCCCAGATCACTGGATTCAGAGTCCAGAGTGCTCACCATTACACCGTGGAACCGACAGCTGCTGTTGCCAGCCAACTCTGTTTTTTCCAGCTCTCCTGCCATCCACTGCCATTGGAATATTTCCTGACTCCAGTTCAGTGGGACTTGATGTCTGACGTGGTGAAAACTCGGAAACTTCTCACAAGGGGATGTTCCCTTTCTACTGACCCCATCCCTCCTTCCATTCTCACCCCTTGTCGTGTTATCACAATCCCCTCCGTCCTCCGCTCTCTGACCTTCCCCACTCTGTCATCCCCCTCTGACCTTCCTCTCTCTGAGTTTACCCTCTGATCTTCCCCTCACTGACTTTCCCCCCTGACATTCCCCTCTGAACTTTCCTTCTGATCTTTCACTCTGAACTCCCCGCCTCTAAATGTCCCCCGTGACATTCCCCTCTCTGTTCCCGAATGATCAATCGTCAGCTTCATGCCCTTACACCCACCCCTCAAAGAATTTCGAGCTCGACACAATGCTGAACACATCCTCCGTCATCTGTGTCTCTGCACCCACCTCTTAGGCTGGGAGTCTTCCCGCTGCACATCTTCAGAATTCTCGTTAACCCTGGACCCCTTCCCTCTGGCCTGTTACCCTTTCTTGACCTTTTCATTGGGAGCTCTCGGCATAACATCAAGCATCCCAATTGTTCAGTTCCCCTCACTCACTCTAATCGATCTCCCTCTGAACTTGCAGCATTCTGTTCTCTGAGGCCCAAACCTGATATTGTCATTAAACCCATTGACAAGGGAGGCCTTGCGGAGGATGAACACCAACTCTCAGACACTTTCTCCACTTCCTTCTGGACCGTGGCCCCACCGTCGAACATCAAGCCATCGTTTCCCGACCATCACTGATCTCATCTCCTCTAGAGATCTTCCACCCATGGCCTCGAACCTTATAGTCCCCCAACTCCACACAGCCCGTGGCTACCTGCTTCCTAAGATGCACAGGACAGCCCTGGTCGGCCCATTATTTCTGCCTTTTCCATCCCCTTTATTGCTCTTATCTCGAGTCTATTCTTTCTCCCTTTCCCAGTCTCTTCCGACGTACATTCGTGGCTCTTCCGTCATCTTCTTCTACTTTAACCATATCAAGTTTCTTGATCCGAACAGTTTCCTTTTCACCATTGCTGTACTGGCCCTCTACACCCCCATCCCTCACCTGGACTTTCAGTCATAAGAACATACATACGTGAGAAATAGGATCAGGAGGCGGCCATACGGGCCTTCGAGCCTGTTCCACCATTCAAGAAGATCATTACTGATCATCGACCTCAACTCCACTTTCCAGCCCGATCTCCGTATCCCTTGATTCCCCTAGAGTACATTTACCTTCATCCCTTTGGAGGATATCCAATCCCTCAACACCTCCATCCCTCAGCAGCACATCCACTCCATCAATACCCCCATTGCTCACCGGGACATTCAGACCCTCTACACCTCCATCCCCCACCAGGATGGCCTGAGGGCCTTTCGCATCTTCCTTGACCGGCAACTCAACTAGTCCCGATACACCAACTCCATCCTCCATATGTGGCTGAACTTGTTCTCACGTTGAGCAGCATTTCCTTTTACTTGACCAACTTCCTCCAAATATAATGTGCCTCTTATGGAACCCGTATGGGTTCTAGTTTAGCCTGCATATCGTGGGATATGTAGAGCATTCTTTGTTCCAGTGCATCTCATGTCCCCTCCCTCGCCTCTTTTTCTGGTACATTGCGGACTGTGCCAGTGCTGCTTTCTGCTCTCGCCCAAAACTGGAACAGTTCATCAACTTTGCTTCCATTTCTACCCTTCCTCGTCTTCACATTTACAACTCTTCCCTTCCCTTCCTCAACTTCTCTATCTCCATTTCTGGCTATAGGAAGTGCGTCAATGTCTCCTTTATGCCGACTGGCTCCCACAATTAACTTAATTACAATTCCTCCCACCCCATTCCTGAAAGGACTCTATTGCTTTCTCCCAGTTTCTCCGTCGCATCTGTTCTGACGATGCAACCTTGCACACCAGTGCTTCCGAAATGTCCTCCTTATTCCTCACCCAAGGATACCACTCCATTGCGGTTGACAGAACCCTCGACCATGTACGTCCCATTCCTGCACTTCTGCCCTCAAACCTTCCCCTCCCTCACAGAGACATGATAGGTTCCAACTTGTCCTTATCTTCCATCCCATCAACTTGCAACAACAGCTTGCATTTGTGTAGCGCCTTTAACGTATTAAAACGTCCCAAGGCGCTGCACGGGAGCTGAATGAAACGAAATTTGACACCGAGCCACATAAGGAGCTATTAGGGCTAATGAGCAAAAGCTTGGTCAAAGAGGTAGGTTTTAAGGTCATCTTAAAGGAGGAGAGAGAAGCGGCGAGGTGGAGAGGATTAGAGAGGGGATTCCAGAGCTGAGGGCCCTGGCAGCTGAAGACACAACCGCCAATGCTGGACCGATTAAAATCGGGTGACCATACATCCCCGTTTTCCCGGATGAGGAACTGTGTCCCCGGGCAAACAATATCCCTTAAAGCGTCACCGGTTCAGGAAACCCGTCCCCGATACGTGCGGGTTCAAATCAGGAGCGACGTGTCCCAGAGATGCCCCGCGCTCGATCAATTAAGTGGGCGGGTCTGTGTGGTGTGGCAGCCTCCCATTGGTGGGAGGTATGCCAATCTCCTGTTTTCAACCAGTCAAAGGGGTGGACTCACTAAGTTATGCGGAGATCGCGTTCTGTGACCTAAGTGGTAAAGCTCCATCCCTCCCAACCCCAGAGTCTTCCATCACACTCCTGCCTTGTGCCTTGTAGATGGTGGAAAGGCTTTGGGGAGTCAGGAGCTGAGACATTCGCCGCAGAATACCCAGCCTCTGAACTGCTCTTGTAGCCACGTTATTTATGTGGCTGGTCCAGTTAAGTTTCTTGTCGATGGTGACCCCCAGGATGTTGATGGTGGGGGATTCGGCGATGGTAATGCCATTGAATGTCAAGGGGCGGTGGTTAGACTCTCGCTGTTGGAGATAGTCATTGCCTGCCACTTTTGTGATGTGAATGTTACCTGCCACTTATCAGCCCAAGCCTGAACGTCGTCCAGGTCTTGCTGTATTCGGGCATGGACTGCTTCATTATCTGAGGAGTTGCGAATGGAACTGAGCACTTTGCAATCATCAGCGAATATTCCCAGTTCTGACCTATTGATGAAGTAGCTGAAGATGGGTGGTCCAAGGACACTGCCCTGAGGAACTCCTGCAGCGATGTCCTGGGGCAGAGATGATTGACCTCCAACAACTTCAACCATCTACCTTTGTGCTAGGCATGACTTCTGCCAATGGTGAGTTTACTCCCAATTCCCATTGACTTCAATTTTACTAGGCCTCCTTGATTCCATACTCGGTCAAATGCTGCCTTGATGTCAAGGGCAGTCACTCTCACCTTATCTCTGGAATTCAGCTCTTTTTTCCATGTTTGGACCAAGGTTGTAATGAGGTCTGGAGCCGAGTGGTCCCGGCGGAAACCAAACTGGGCATAAGTGAGCAGATTATTGGTGAGTAGGTGCTGCTTGATAGCACTGTCGACGACATCTTGCATCACTGAGCTGTTGATTTAAAGTAGATTGATGGGGCGGTAATTGGCTGAATTGCATTTGTCCTGCTTTTTGTGGACAGGACACACCTGGGCAGTTTTCCACATTGTCGGATAGATGCCAGTGCTGTAGCTGTGCTGGAACAACTTGACTAGAGGCGCGGCTAGTTCTGTAGCACAAGTCTTCAGCACGAAAGCCGGGATTTTGTCAGAGCCCATAGCCTTTGCTGTATTCAGTGCGCTCAGCCATTATATATTGATATCACGTGGTGTGAATCGAATTGGCTGAAGATTGGCTTCTGTGATGGTGGGGACATCAGGAGGAGGCCGGTATGGATCATCCACTCGGCACTTCCGGCTGAAGATGGTTGCAAACGCTTCAGCCTTGTCTTTGCACTCAGGTGCTGGGCTCCATCATCATTTTGGATGAGGATATTCATGGAGCCTTCTCATCCTGTGAGTTGTTTAATGGTCCACCACCATTCACGATTGGTTGTGGCAGGACTGCAGAACTTTGATCTGATGTGTTGATTGTGGGATCGCTGAGCTCTGTCTATAGCATGCTGATTCCGCTGTTTAGATCGCATGTAGTCCTGCGTTGCATCTTCCCCAGGTTGGCACCTCATTTTTAGGTACACCTGCTGCTGCTCCTGGCATGCTCTACTGCACTCCTCATTTAACCAGATTTATTCCCCTGGCTTGATGGTAATGGTAGAGTGAGGAATATGCCCGGCCATGAGGTCACAGATTGAGGTGGAATACAATTCTGCTGCTGCTGATGGCCCACAGCGCCTCATGGATGCCCAGTTTTGTGCTGCTTGATCTCTTCTGAATCTATCACATTTAGCACGTTGGTAGTGCCACACAACCCGGTCGATCGGGTCCCCAGTGTATAGACGGGATTTTGTCTCCACCAGGACAGTGAGGTTGTCACTGCTACCAATGCTGTCATGGACAGATGCATCTGCTACAGGTAGATTGGTGAGTATGAGGTCAAGTAGGTTTTTCCCTCTTGTTGGTTCTCTCACCACCTGCCGCAGGTCCAGTCTGGCAGCTATGTCCTTCAGGACTCGGCCAGCTCGGTTCAGATTGGTGCTACCGAGCCACTCTAGGTGATGGACCTTGAAGTCCCACACCCAGAGTACATTCTGTGCCCTTGCTTTCCTCAGTGCTTCTTCCAAGTGGTGTTCAACATGGAGGGGTACTGATTCATCAGCTGAGGGAGGGCGGTAGTTGGTAATCAGCAGAAGGTTTCCTTGCCCATGCTTGACCTGATGACATGAGACTTCATGGTGTCCGGAGCCAATGTTGAGGACTCCCATGGGCACTGCCTGTATACCTCTGTGCCGCCATTTCTGGTGGGTCTGTCCTGCCGGTGGGACAGGCCATAGCCAATGATAGTGATGGAGGAATCTGGGAAATTGTCAGAAAGTTATAATTCCGTGAGTATGACTATGTCAGGCTGTTGCTTGACTAGTCTCTGGGACAGCTCTCCCAATATTTGCGCAAGACCCCAGATGTTAGGGATTCCTTGTCCAGTAGCATAACCACTACACTACCGTTCCCCAAGCGATGCTTGACTGTATGTCAGACAACAAGTCCCACTGAAGTGTGTTGCTATCCTCCTCATTCTTTACTACATTTCAGAGTTTCGGGTCATCTCCAAGCTTTGAAATTATGCCCTCTATACTCAAGTCCAGGTCATTAATATATATCAATGTGAGGGCTTTTGATAGAGAGAATAGGGAGAAACTTTTTCTTGTGACAATTGGGTTGGTAACCAGAGGTCATAGATTTAAATAATTCTCAACACAACTGGCGGGGAAATGAGGAGAAATTTCTTCACACAGTGGGTTGTTATGACCTGGAATGCAGTACCTGAAAGGGCGGTGGAAGCAGATTCCAAAGGAACACTTAAAAGGCAACTGGACATGTACTTGATGAGGGCTAATGCGCAGAGTAATGGGGAATAAGCTGGGGAGTGGGAGTAAATTGGACAGAACTTTCAAGGAGTCGGCAGAGGCACGATGGACCGAATGGCCTGCTTCTGTGCTCTAACATTCTATGGTTATATTCTATGATTCTAAAGGGCCGAGCAAAAGTTGAATGGTGCAGGCAAAATTGTCCAGTGCCTGCAGTTTTGTTGGTGGGAGATGGTTATAAGCAGCCTTGATGTGTCGCCATTGCAGGGCTGAGAAAACGGACACGTTTCTTTGAATGATGGGTGCTCGACTCAATCCCCACGTGGCTTCCATGGTGTAATATGAACATAAGAAATAGGAGCAGGAGTAGGCCATTTTGCCCCTCGAGTCTGCTCCGCTATACAATAACATCATGGCTGATCTTCTACCTCAACTCCACTTTCCTGCACTACCCCCATATACCTTAACTCTCTTAATATTCAAAAATCTATCGATCTCTGTCTTGAATATACTAAACGACTGAGCCTCCACAACCCTCTTGAGTAGAGAATTCCAAAGATTCTCCACACTCTGAGTGAAGAAATTTCTCCTCATCTCAATCCAAAATGGCCGAACCTTATTCTGAGACTATGACAGCTGCTTCTGGACTCAACAGCCAGAGGAAACATCCTCCCTGCATCTACCCTGTCAAGTCCTGCAAGAATTTGGTATGTTTCAATGATATCACCTTTCATTCTACTAAACTCTAGAGAATATGAACCTAGTCTACTCAATCTCTCCTCATAGGATAATCCCTCCATCCTTGGAAACAGTCTGATGAACCTTCATTGCACTCCATCTGTGGCAAGTATAACCTTCCTTAGGTATGGAGACTTAAACTGTACACAATACTCCAGGTATTGTCTGACCAGGGCCCTATATAATTGCAGTAGGACGTATTTTCTCTTATGCTGAAATCCTCTTGTAATAAGGGCCAACATATCATTTGTTTTCCTAATTGCTTGCTGTACCTGCATGTTAACTTTCAAAGATTCGCATACAAGAACACCCAGTTCTCTCTGAACACCAACATTTCCCAATCTCTCACCATTTAAAAAATACTCTGTTTTTGTATTTTTCCTACATAAGTGAATAACATTACATTTCTCCACATTATATTCCATTTGCCATGTTTTTGCCCACTCAATTAGCCTGTCCATATCCCCTTGAAGCCGAATTGGATCTTCCTCACAAATTACATTACCACCCAGCTTTGTATCATCAGCAAACTTGGATATATTGGGCCAAAAATTCGGCCCTTGCCGGGTGAGTACGCGCTGTGTAATCACCCATAAGTCCACCTGAAGTGCCGGTTTCCTGCATGCACTGCGGATGCGCGGGAAACCGGTACTTCCGGTTTCGTGAAGGGAGTGGTTCAGAGGTGAACCGCGTTCACGGGAGAGGCTGCGCACATGCAGCGAACTTAGGTTTTTTTCAGGTTTCTCCAGGAAGGTAAGTATGGAAGAAGCTGCGCTTTTAAAAAAGAGGTGCAAGACGTGTTTTTAACATAGTAACTGGTTAATTAATTACAATTTAAATTTTTTTTCCACAGGTTTATCTTTTTTAGATATTTTAAAGAAAGGTAAGTTTATTTTAAGCCCTGTTAAAAAGTATTTTAATGTTGTCAAAAATTTAAATTTTTGTTTAAAGTAGTTAATTTATTTATCTTATAATTATTTTAAAAATGTGATGTTTTTTTAAATTTATTTGAAGTTTAGGTGTTGTTTTGGGGCCGATTTCAGGTCTTCCTGTCAAATCTATGAATGAAAGATCGTCTGCTGCCATTGGCTCTCCATGGCCCACGTGATCCCAGGGGACGCATCGCACCAACTGCGCCCCTGGGATACACAAGCACTGCGCGCTGGCAGCTGCAGGAGGCCCAGGAGCTGAAGTCCCCGTGGGTCCAGAGGCCAACAGTAGCCGCGGTAGGCAGGTGCGCGCACGATCATTGCACCCGCGGGAAGCCAGGGAGCCTAATTTTTGGGCCATTACATTTGGTTCACTCATCCAAATCATGAATGTAGATTGTGAATAGCTGAGGCCCAAACAGTGATCCTTGTTACAAGATACCTCTTGTTACAGTCTGCCAACCCGAAAATGACCCGTTTATTCCTAACTCTGTTTTCTGTCCTTTAACGAATCCTCAATCCAAGCTAATATATTACCCCAAATCCCATGAGACCTAATTTTGTTTAATAATCTCTTGTGTGGCATCTCATCGAATGCCTTCTGAAAATCCAAATACAAAACAGCCACTGGCTCCCCCTTATCTATTTTGCTAGTTACAACCTCAGAAACGGTAACAGATTCTTCAACACGATTTCCCTTTCATAAATCCGTGTTGACTCTGCCCAATCCAATTATTATTTTCTAAGTGCGCTGTTACCACGTCCTCAATAATAGACTCGCATTTTCCCTACTACTGATGTCAGGCTAACTGGTCTGTTGTTCCCCGTTTTCTCTCTCCCTCCTTTCTTAAAAAGTGGGGTTATATTTGCCACGTAATGGTGAGCACTCTGAACTCTGAATCCAGCGATCTCTGTTCAAATCTCGGTGGAACCTGTTTTGTGTCAATCCCTCTGTGCCCGAGTAAATGGAGACACATTTTAAAATGTGTCCACAGCTCCATTTTAGATTATGACATTCTAAAATCCTCCTGCCGCCTGAGCTGTTGCTGCAATCCATATTACTGGAGTTCATATTCCAGCTGTTTCCCGGATCAAATGTTTGTTTTTGGCTGAGATAGTTCGTTCTGAAGTTGAAACGATGCACCTCTTTGCGTCACAACACACGTCCCACTGTATTTGAGTCAGACAAAACACCAAAAACTGCGAATGCTGGAAATTTGAATTACAAGCAGAAAATGCTGGAAATACTCAGCAGTTCAGGCAGTATCTGTGGAGGAAGAAACAGAATTAAAGTTTCAGGTCTGTTAATGTTTCTGTTCGGTCTCCCCAAATGCGACCTGACCTGCTGAGTATTTCCAGCATTTTCAACAAAGATTCCAGTGGCTTTCCACAGCGGGAAAGCTGGATAAATCAGAGTCCGCACAGTACAGTGGATGTGGGTTCCATGGTGTAATGGTGAGCACTCTTGGACTTTGAATCCAGTGATTCGACTTCAAATCTCGGTGAAACTTGATTTCTTGTTGTCCTAGCTGTTGGAAATGTGGGACAAACTAGCGAAAGGCACTGAGTAGTCAACCGCGGTTACTGGGCAGTTTGCTGCCTGAAACAATGAGGATTGAATCATTGTCTAGAAGATAAATCATAGGCTCAACCTGTCATTCCCTTGTCCAAATGAGCGTAAAAGAAAGATGTTTGTTGTCCGGTGCTGCGTTTGACTGCACAACATATTGCTGTTTACCCAACTTTTCTTTGCAATCTGAATTAAGGAGGCATAGTTGTTGGAATTGAAAGCAGTGCTCCTTGAAATGGAGGCATCGCATCTATTGTGTTCTTGCAACTGAGTAGAGTTGATATTTATTTTTTCTACATCTCTTTCCTACTTAAGGCGCTCCTTAAAACCTATCTCACTGACCAATCTTTTAGTCATCTGTGCCAATATCTCCTTATGTGGATCAGTGTCACATTTTGTTTGGTAACGCTCCTGTGAAGCGCCTTGGAACGTTTTGTGATGCTAAAGGTGTTGAGATGCAAGTTGCTGTTGCTCCTGATTTGTGGGTTCCATCGTGTAATGGTGAGCGCATTGGCTCTGAATCCTGTCATCCGGGTTCAAATGTCGCAGGAAACTGTCTTGTGTCAGTCTCTGTGTTTCACTTGTAAACGGAGACACTTTTTATAATCTGTGGACAGATCAGTTCTGGACTATAAGGTTCAAAATTCCTGCAGCTGCCTGGTGCTGCTCCTGAAATCCAAGTTATTGGAGTTCTTAATCCAGCTCATTGCACAAGGACAGAATGTTGTTCTTGGCTGAGATAGATCTTTCTGAAGTTGAAACGACGCATCTCTTTGCGTCAGACCACAAGTCCCACTGAACTGGAGTCAGGAAACAGCAAGATCACTGCGTGCTGTTCTGGTCCCCACATTACAGGAAAGATGTGATTGCAGTAGAGAGGGTACAGAGGAGATTTGCAAGGCTGTTGCCGGGAGTAGAGAATTTTAGCTATGAGGAAAGACTGGATAGGCTGGGTTTGTTTTCCTTGGAACAGTGGAAGCTGAGGGGAGATCTTATTGAGGTGTATAAAATGATGAGGAGCCTAGATAAAGTGGATAGAAAGGACGTATTTCCCTTAGCAGAGGGGTCAAATACCAGGGGGCACAGATTTAAGGTAATTAGTGGAACGTTTAGAGAGGATTTGAGGGGAAATTTCTTCACCCTGAGGGTTGTGGGGGTCTGGAACTCTCACTTCCTGAAAGGGTGGAAGAGTCGGAATCCCTAATCACATTTAAAAAGTACTTGAATGTGCACTTGGGATGCTGTAACCTGCAGGGGTACGGATCAAGAGCTGGAAGTGGGATTCGGCTGGATAGTTCTTTGTTGGAAAGCGCGGACACGATGGGTCGAAATGGCATCCTTCCTTGCTGTAACTTTCTATGATTCAATTATTCTATGAAATATTCAAGTGTCTGCGAATGTTGGAAGAGCTGGAGAAAGCCGAGTTGTCTGAGAGGAGCGCCTGTGGGTTCCATGGAGTAATGGTGAACCAGTTGTGTTGCCAACTCGGTTCGCTGCATTCCTGGAGGTTTGATCACGTGAGATGCTGATGGAATGACATCTGATCACATGATTTCTACACAGGCTGTTGCATTTACCGTATACATGTTTGTCCCCTGTAGTTGAGTGCTTTGCTCGTAGTTTACACCTGCAGCTGTTGTGGACAAGTTCCCAGAACCAGGAGGCCACCCGCGAGCAGGTGAAGAGAGAAAACCGAAGTAGGGGGAGGAGGGGAAACCGAGGGCGGGGAGGATGGAAAACCTAAGTGGGGGGAGAGATTCACATAGGGGAAACCAGAGGTGGGAGGAACTTTGTTTGCACCAGTAAATAAAGGTAACTGACTAAAATTGCACTCAGTGCTGACAACTCTGAACAAAGAGCTTCTGTCAGAGCTGATCTGTTCTTATTCTTCACAGGTCAAAATTGGGCAGCACAGACCGACTTTACCTAACCCGGGAAATGGCACAGAGGGCCGGGGGTTCACAGAGCACATCTTCCGGAACTCAGCTCAGCTCCAACTTTTTTAAACCGCTCCCTGAGCATTTACTCAATAAAGGGGAGTTTTCATAGAATGGTAGGAATTACAGCACAGGAGGAGGCCATTCGGCCCCGGTGCTTGCGCTCTCTACCCTGACCCCATTAACCCCCCAGATATTTTCATATTCCACCTTTTCAAATATTTGTCCTTTCCCCTTTGAAATTAAGTTTTAGTCTCTACTTCAAAAGCTACACGTGGTGAAGGATCCCAGAGTCTAATAGCCCTCAATGCAAGAACCTTACTCCTCCCTTCACACCTGGTTCTTCCAAAGAGAATCATTGGTTTCCGTTCTCTAGTTCTTTATTCCCCCACCAGTGGAAACAATCTTTCAATACTTCCACGCAATTATGTCCCCAGATTTCTCTCTCCCATTTATTGGCTGCCGCTCCCACTCACCACTCTCTGTGCCGCTCTCACTTATCAAGTTGCTGATTTGCTGAATTCGTTCAAGTGGGAGCTTGACCACTTTCTGGATGGGGCGAGGAACAACTCGAAGAAAAGGTAGGCGCAGCCGGAAATGATCAGGATCAGAGTGATCTGCTGGACATTTTTCGATCCCCAAAGGGGGTCGGAGAAAAATTTCCCAAATTTTTTCCCCAATTTGAATACCAGTGAGGGTGAAAAAACCTCGAAGGAGTCCAGTCCAGAGTATGGCACCGTGAGGCAAAGGCCTGCGTACTTGGATACAGCAAACTGTAAATGCGGTATTAATTGGCTATTCGATTGTCAGGGGCCAGATAGGCAGTTCTGCTCCCATCAGATTGAGCCCCGTGTCGTCCGTTGCCTCTCTGGTGCCTGTGTAAGAGATATCATCTCGAGTTTGCAGAAACATTGAGTGGGAAGAGGGCGCGTGAAATGGAAGAGCCAGAATGTGTGGTCCATGTTGGAACCAACGACATAGGGAAGAAGAAGGTTTAAGTCCTGCATTCAGAGTTTCGGGAGCTAGGGAGGAAGTTAAAAAGCAGGACCTCAAAGGTCGTAATCGCTGGATAACTCCCAGTGCCAATCTCTGGTGAGAGTAGAAATTGAAGGATAGTGCAGGTTAAAGCATGGCTACAGACGCTGTGCAACAGGGAGGGCTTCAGATTACTGGGACATTGGGAGCAGTTCTGCGGCAGAATGGACCAGTTCAAGATGGATGGCTTGCACCTCATGAGAGCTGGGAACAATATCCTCGCAGCAAGGTTAACTAGTGCGAGGCGGAGGGTTTAAACTAATTCGGCAGTGGGTTGGGCAACAAGTGCACAGAGGATTGCGAGAGATAGTTAGAGTTAGAAATAATGCAGAATCAGGTTGGATCATAGAAATACAAAGAAGTCTAAGTTAGGTATGGAGTGCATGTGATTAAATGCACGAAGTTTGCTTAATAATGCTGGTGAGCTGCAGGCACAAATAAACACGTGGGAATATGATGTTGGGGCAATAATGCAATCTGGATCAACAAAGTGGGGATTCGTTGCTTAATATTCCTGGGTACATGGTATTCAGCAAGGAAAGGGAAGGAAACATGTGGCATAATAGTATTATCGATAAACCGTAATTAATTTATATAAAGTATAACCCTTATCAAAAACGAGAAACAGTGATGGATTGGGGCTGCTGCAGGTGTCTAATCTGTTTCAGTTAAAACACTCAGACGGTTATGCTGGACACGGACTCCATGCACTCGGTAATGTGCTGTACCAGGATCAGGGAAAGTGCAGTACCGGGACCAAGGAGTGCAATGTACCACGACCCAGAGTGCACAGTACCGGGATCCAGAATTGTGCTATACCGGGCCCGGGTGTGTCCTGTATCGAGATCCAGGAGTGTGCTGTATCGGGACACAGAAATGTGCTGTGCCGGGTCTCAGAGTGTGCTGTACTGGGATCCGGGAATGTGCTGTACTGAGACCAGGAGTGTGCTGTACTGGGATCAGGAGTGTGCTGTACTGGGACCAGGAGTGTGCTGTACTGGGACCAGGAGTGTGCTGTACTGGGACCAGGAGTATGCTGTACTGGGACCAAGAGTGTGCTGTACTGGGACCAGGAGTGTGCTGTACTGGGACCAGGAGTATGCTGTACTGGGATCAGGAGTGTGCTGTACTGGGAACAGGAGTGTGCTGTACTGGGAACAGAATTGTACTCTACTGGCACCAGGAGTGTGCTGTACTGGGACCAGAAGTGTGCTGTACTGGGACCAGGAGTATGCTTTACTGGGACCAGGAGTGTGCTATACTGGGAGCAGAGTGTGCTGCACTGGGAGCAGGAGTGTGCTGTACTGGAACTAGGAGTATGCTGCACTGGGAACTAGGAGTATGCTGCACTGGGAGCAGGAGTGTGCTGTACTGGGACCAGGAGTGTACTGTACTGGTAACAGGAGTGTGCTGTACTGGGACCTGCAGTGTGCTGTACTGGTAACAGGAGTATGATGTACTGGGACCAGGAGTGTGCTGTACTGGGTAGAGGAGTGTGCTGTACTGGGACCCGGAGTTCACTCTACCGGGGCACGGGAATATGGTTTACTGGGACACAGAATATGCTGTGCGGGGACCGGGAAATGTGTTGTATCAGGACCCAGAAATGTGTTGTTTTGGTCGCGGAAATGTTCTGCACCAGGACCCGAAAGTGTGCTGTACCGGAATCTGGGAATGTGCTATACCAGGTCCGAGGAGTGTGCTGTACCGGGATCCAGGAGTGTAAAACTTTCAGTACACTGAGTGCGATGTATTCAGTACAACATCATCTTGGAAACATCAAAAATAAAGAATACACTTAGACTAATACCCGGGTTTGATTGGATTTAATGTACCAACGTTGATTCAATTTCTCTATCTGTCCCAGTGACGGTGCAGAGATTAATCACCTTTACATTCTTCCTGCTCCCTTGACGTTTTCTGCTGTCCGTCCTGATTAAAAAAAAGTCCTTCCCTTCAAAGACTGGCAGAGATGAGAGAAAGTTGTCAACACTGAGGCAGTAAACACACCCTGAACGATGGGACATTGCGAACGATTGGTCAATTTTTATGAAATAATCACAAGAAGGGCTCATTCCCGAAAGACCCCTGGAGTGCGAGCTCAGCAGAGGACTGTCTGAAGCAGCTCACCGCTCTTGGGTAAGTATCTGCTCAATTCGCCTCTGGAAATAACTGATGCTTAGGTCCCACCCTTGGAAAAATGGCCACACGTTCCTGAACTATGAAATTAAATTACTTTTAAGTTGGAATCAGATTGTGAAATTATGCAGAAAATATAAAAGCCTGGAATTTGCAAACAGCGGCGAAGTGATGCTGATCGCCACTGATCTCGAAAAAAGCTGCCCACAAAGATCCTGCGATTGCTGTGTCAAAAACTTTAGGTTTCTCAATGATAATTTGATGGTATCGCTGTCTTTAGAGTGGATCTCCAGCCTCCAGCAGCAGTGGCGTCATCTATCTGGCTGGGCAGCCAGTCACATTGAAGAATTCTCACAGACAGCAAACCAGGAAATAAAAAGCAGGATTTCTATGCCTCCAATTTCCACCCTTCCCTCACCTTCACATGGTCCATCTCCGACTCTTCCCTTCCCTTCCTCGACTTCTCCATCTCCATCTCTGGGGATAGGTTATTAACTAACATTCACTACAAGCCCACCGACTCCCACAGCTACCTGGACTACACTTCCTCCCACCCCGCCTCCTGTAAGGACTCTATTCCATTCTCCCAGTTTCTCCGTCTCCGCCGCATCTGCTCTGATGATGCCACCTTCCATATCAGTGCTTCCGACATGTCTTCCTTTTTCCTCAACCGAGGATTCCCCTCTACCATGGTCGACACGGCCCTCGACCGTGTCCGTTCTATCTCCCGCACATCTGCCCTCACCCCTGCCCCTCCCTCCCGGAACCACGATAGGGTTCCCCTTGTCCTCACCTTTCACCCCACCAGCCTCCACATTCAACGGATCATCCTCCGCAATTTCCGCCACCTCCAGCGTGATCCCACCACCAAACACATCTTCTCCTCACCTCCCCTTTCAGCATTCCGTAGGGACCGCTCCCTCCGCGACAACCTAGTCCACTCCTCTACCACCCCCAGCACCCCTTCCCCTTCGCCCGGCACCTTCCCGTGCACGCGCAGGAGATGCAACACATGCCCTTATACCTCCCCTCTTCCCACTGTCCAGGGCCCCAAACACCCCTTCCAGGTGAAACAGCGATTTACTTGTGCTTCCTGCAATTTAGTATACTGTATTCGCTGCTCACGATGTGGACTCCTCTACATTGGGGAGACCAAACGCAGATTGGGTGACCGCTTTGCGGAACACCTCCGTTCAGTCCGTAAGGGGGACCCCGAGCTCCCGGTGGCCCGTCACTTTAATTCACCGATTCACTCCGACTCTGACCTCACCGTCCTCGGCCTATTACACTGTTCCACGGAAGCTCAGCGTAAGCTCGAGGAACAGCACCTCATCTTTCGTTTAGGCACGCTACAGCCCTCTGGACTCAATATCGAGTTCAACAATTTTAGATCATAACCTCAGCTCCAATCACATTTATATTTTATTGTATCCACCCTTTTATTTGTCCCCCCCCACCTTTTTTTTTCCTCCTAGAAGCTGGCAGCTGGCCTTCATTCTGCCAGTGAATTTCACACTTCATTCAGCCTTAATCTGTCACATTAACACCACCTCTAGCCTTGCATATCTCTTAATGTCTCTTAATGTCTCTTCATCTCCCCCTTTGTTCCTTTATCCCCTCCCCCTTTTCCCAGCTTTACCCTGGCCTTAAATCTATTTGATTTCCGACTCTTCCCAGTTCTGATGAAAGGTCATCGACCTTAAATTTAACTCTCTTTCTCTCTCCACGGATGCTGAGTTTTTCCAGCGTTTTCTGCTGTTATTAGCAGGATTTCTCATTCATTTTAAAAACTATTTACAGAGGGCAAAACAAAGTTTGGGACAAACACATGGGGTTAAGGTAGAAGCTGAAATATCATAACACAGTTTAAAAAAAATACTTAAAAAATCTAGTCATTTTTATCTTAATAGAGAAATTCCATGAATATAAAGTTAGTTTTCAAGGTGAGAACGTTTGTTCAGCAGTAGTTAATTTTCAGAACGCAATTACAACCCAGTTACACCTCATTGAACAAGGCTGAACATTTTATGGGTTTTTCACAGCGATAGTAGAGCGGAAAAGGGGAAGTTTTCGTTCGTTCAACTGATTTAGCTGATTACTGATAGGTTTCCAGGGGATTTGAGGGGAAATTTCTTCACCCAGAGGGTTGTGGGGATCTGGAACTCACTTCCTGAGAGCGTGGTAGAGGCAGGAACCCTAACCACTTTGAAAAAGTGCTTGGATGTGCACTTGGGTTGCTCTAACCTGCAGTGCTACGGACCAAGAGCTGGGAAGTGGGATGAGGCTGGATAGCTCTTTGTTGCCCGGCGCGGACACGATGGACCGAAATGGCCTCCTTCCGTGCTGTAAATTTCTATGATTCTATGATTCCAGCTCAACAACTTTGAGCCAAATTTCCTCGTGCTGCAGACACTTACTGCAAATGTGTTTGCTTGGGATCTCGCTGGTCGCCACAAACTCACACATGCTTCAGTTGCGGCACACCACCTGCCCTTCCATGTCTATCTATACTTCGTTATTTATTTGATTGCTTAATTAATTAGTATTATTACCTTGTCAATCAATTATTTTAGTTGTATTAATTACTTTGTTTATCTAGTGTAAGTTACTAATTCAGTAAAGAAAAGTAATAGCAAGTTACAGTTTCCTAGCTCTGAGTTTAACACACTTCCCTTGCGTAGCGGCTAAAAAACATTCATACTCACTAACCAATCACCTCCCGGCTGCCCTGTGATGTCACTCCTTGATTTTCTTCTGTTGTGAATATTCCTCCCGCTTCCTCTCTCTTTATATCGCTACCGCCCGGAGTGAAAAAAGAAGGGAAACCGGGGGTGGCAGACTGGAACCGAATGTGGGGAAGAGGGAAAACCGAAGGTGGGGATGAGAGGATCGAAAGTGGGAGAGAAGTGGTATCCATGGGTGGGGTGGAGGGAAAACCGACGCGGGGGGAGTGATTCACAGAGGTGAAACCAGAGGAAGGAAGAACTTTGATTGTATCAATATATCATATTATCTCACTTAAGCTGCACTCATTACTGACAATTCTGAACCAGGAGCTGATGTCAGAGCTGATCTGTTCTTGTTCTTCAGACGTCAAAACTGGGCAGCACAGAACGACTAAAACCAATCCGAGAGTTGGCACAGAGGGCCGTGGGCTCACAGAGCATATCGTTCGGAGCTCAGCTCATCACCAACATTTCTAAACCACCCCCTGAGCTCGGACAGGAATTTCCCATATTTTTCCCCAATTCGAATTCCAGTGAGGTTGACAACCCGTGGAAGGAGTACAGTCCAGCGTCTTGCACCCTGAGGCAAAGGACTGCACATGTAGGTATCCAAACTGTAATTGAACCAGTAATACGGGATTCGACAGTCAGGGAGACAAATAGATAGTTCTGCTACCATCGGCGTGAGAGCCGTGTGGTACGCTGCCTCTCTGGTGCAAGGGTAAGTGATATCACGGAGAGGTTGCAGAACATTGTGTGTGTGTGTCTGGGGGGGGGGGGGGGTGAGGGGGTGGGGGGTGGTGTCGTGGAATGGAGGAGCCAGAAGTTGTGTTCCATGTCACAAACAACGGCATAGGGAAGAAGATGGTTGAGGTCCTGCAGTCAGAGTTCAAGAAGCTAGGGAGGAACTGAAATAGCAGGACCTCAAAGGTCAATATCTGGATTACTCCCAGTTGCAATCGCTGGTGAGAGTAGAAATAATGTATAGTGCAGGTTGAAGCGTTGCTACAGACACTGTGCAACAGGGAGGGCTTTAGATTCCTGTGGCATTGAGGCCAGTTCTGTGGCAGAAGGGAACAGGTCAAGATGGATGGCTTGCACCTCAAGTGAGCTGGGACCAATATCCTCGCAGGAAGGTTAACTAGTGCGAGGCGGCGGGTTTAGAATAATTCGTCATTTGGTTGGGCACCAAGATGTAGAATCAAAATATCGAATCAAAGTGCACAGAGGACTGGTGGAGACCATTATAGTTACAAATAATATAGAATTAGGTGGGATCATAGACAATACAAAGAGGTCTAAGTTTGATTTGGAGGGCATATGTTTAAATGCACGAAGATTGCTTGATAATTTTGTTGAGCCGCAGGCCCAAATAGCCACGTGGTAATATGATGTAGGGGCGATAACGAGACCTGCTTCAACAAAGTGGGGGATTGAATGCTTAATATTCCTGGGTACAAGTTTTTCAGGAAAGAAATGGAAAGAAAAAAGGAGGCGTTGTAGCAGTGTTGATCAAAGTCAACATTTCAGTGCCAGAAAGATTGAATGCGCTTGAGGGATCAAAGACAGAACATTTGGTTGGACTTAAGGAACAATAGAGAAGCTATTACGCTGCTTATTGTATTTTATAGACCAACAAAGAGCGGGATGAATATTGAGGGTCAGGTTTGCAAGGAAATTACTGAGAGGTGCATGAAATATAGAATAGAGATAATGGGAGACATTGCCGGACAATTTTTAGACCTGTCGTCCTATTTGAACCTGAGATGAGTTTCAGAGCCCATACCCTCTCCATCACCAAGACTGCCTACTTCCACCTCAGTAACATTGCCCATCTGCACCCCTGCCTCGTCTTATCTGCTGCTGACACCCTCATCCGTGCCTTTGGTACCTCGAGACTCGACTGTTCCAATGCGGTCTTGGCCGGCCTCCCTAATTGCATCTTCATAAACTTGAGCTCATCCATAGCTTTGCTGCTTGTATCCTAATTCGCATCAAGTTCCATTGACACTTCGCCTCCGTGTTCGCTCATCTAGATTATCTCCCGTTCCAGCAATGCTTCGATTTAAAAATGATCATCCCTCTCTTGAAATCAATCCATGCCCTCGCCCTTCCTTATCTCTGTGACCCCCTCAAGACCATCAACCCTCCTGGAACTCTGAACTCCTCCAATTCTGGCCAATTGCATGTCTGATTTTCATCGCTCAAGCACTGGTGGATGTGCCTTGAGCTGCCTAAGCCCTAAGCTCTGGAAATCCCTTCCTAAACATCTCCACCTCTTTACATCTCTCTCCTCCTGCAAGGCTGTCCTTATAACCTATCTGGTCGACCATCCATTTGCCACCTGTACTAATATCTCCCTAGTGTCTGATTGTGTCTGATGACGCTCCTGTGAAGCGCCGTGCGACGTTCTACTGTGCTAAAGGCGCTATATAAATGCAAGTAGTTACAGTTGTTCAAAAGCAAAATACTGCGGATGCTGGATATCTCAAATAAAAACAGAAAATGCTGGAAATACTCACCAGGGCAGGCAGCACCTGTGGATTTCCTTTCATCAGAAATTGTTTGTTATTGTTGTCGTTGTATGACTCGGACGAGAAGAACAGGATTATGGAAAATACAAGGACAGGTTTTGGTTCTAACCCCGTGAATGACTTTCTGGGGAATTATTATGTGAATCTTGAAGCTGTCAGATTAACATTCCACAGTCTATTGTGAGATAGCTATTAACCCATTTTACACAGCGGATATTAAGCCATTTATAACAATGGATATTAATGCATTGACTACACAATGTGTTAACCTATTTAAAATACCGAGTGTTAACCCATTGAACACACCGCTTAAAACCACAGCTGGATTAACTTAACAGACTCTCAAGTCTGGCTGGACTATTGATGCCTTCACCAATATTTGAGCTTCGGCACAAATAACAACATAGATGGTGGAATGATTGTCTCCGGGGTGATTTATATTGATGAGAATTTAACATGATCTCATGATATAGTGTAACATTAGTTTAATCGATACACCACAATGATTTTTTTAATAAAGTATAACCGTTATTGGGCTTATACTCGCTGGAGTATAGAAAAATGAGAGTGGATCTCATCGAAACATATAAAATTCTGACAGGTCTGGACAAACTAGATGCAGGAAGAATGTTCCCGATGGTCGGAGAGTCCAGAACCAGGGGTCATAATCTAAGGATAACGGGTAAGCCATTTCGGACAGAAATGAGGAAGAATTTCTTCACCCAGAGAGTGGTGAACCTGTGGAATTCTCTAGCACAGAAGGTAGTTGAGGCCAAGTCATTAAATATATTCAAGAATGAGTTAAATATATTTCATAAAGCTAAAGATATCAAGGGATATGGGGAGAAGGCAGGTACAGGGTACTGAGCTTGGATGATCAGCCATTATCTCATCGAATGGCAGATCAGGCTCGAGGGGCCAAAGGGCCTACTCCTGCTTTTATCTTCTATGTTTCTATGTTACTATGTTTATAAAAACTACAAGCAGTGATGAACTGGGACTGCTGCAGGTATCTATTCCATTTCAGTAAATCACTTAGCCCGTTAAGTGTCTCGTCACATGCTTTTTCCAGATATGGACTTCGAGCAGCCGGGAGTGTGCTGTACTGGAACCAGGAGTGTGCTGTACTGGAACCCGGGATTGTGCTGTACTGGAACCCGGGAGTATGCTGTACTGGAATCAGGAGTGTGCTGTACTGGAACCCGGGAGTATGCTGTACTGGAATCAAGAGTGTGCTGTACTGGACCCCGGGGGTGTGCTGTACTGGAAGCAGGAATGTGCTGTAGTGGAACCAAGAGTGTGCTGTAGTGGAACCAGGAGTGTGCTGTACTGGAACCAGGAGTGTGCTGTACTGGAACCAGGTGTGTGCTGTACTGGAACCCGGGAGTGTGCTGTACTGGAACCAGGAGTGTGCTGTACTGGAACCAGGAGTGTGCTGTACTGGAACCCGGGAGTGTGCTGTACTGGAACCAGGAGTGTGCTGTACTGGACCCCGGGAGTGTGCTGTACTGGAACCAGGAGAGTGCTGTACAGGAACCAGGAGTGTGCTATACTGGCCCCCGGGAGTGTGCTGTACTGGAACCAGGAGTGTGCTGTCCTGGAACCAGGAGTGTGCTGTACTGGAACCAGGAGTGTGCTGTACTGGACCCCGGGAGTGTGATGTACTGGAACCAGGAGTGTGCTGTACTGGAACCAGGAATGTGCTGTACTGGAACCAGGAGTGTGCTGTACTGGAACCAGGTGTGTGCTCTAACAGGAGCCAGGAATGTGCTGTACCGGGTCCTGGCAATATGCTGGAATTTGTCCAGGGGTGTGGTTTAACAGGACCCTGGATGGTGCTGTACCGGGAACCGGGTGTGTATTATCAGGACTCGGGAGTGTAGCAATGCCTTCCCCTTCTGATCTGGTCCAATCTCTATGTGTCCTCTTAGAGTCTATCCAACTCACTGGGAAAAGTGAATTTTAGTTCGATTCTCAATTTCTTTTATTGAACAACAGATAAAACATCAAAAACACTGAGTGTGAAGTATTCAGTTCAACATCGGCTGGAAAATTCTCAAATAAAGAGCACACTTAACTAACACCTGGGTTTTATTGGAATTAATGTACAAATATTGATTCCTTTTCTCTATCTGTCCCAGTGACGCTGCAGAGATCAATACCCTTCGCAGACGAGAAGCTGCCTTGAGCTTTTTCTGGTGTTCTTCTTGATTTTCAAAACAATCTTCCTTCAAAGACCAGCAGAGATCAGAGAAAGCTATCAAGACTGAGGTACTAAACACCGCCTGAAAGATGGGACATTGGGAACGATTTGCCTATTATGGTGAAATAATCACAACAAGCGGTCATTCCCAAAACACCCTTGGAGTGTGAGCTCAGCATTAGACTGTCTAAAGCAGCTAACCGCTCCAGGGCAAGTATCTGCTCAAAGCGCCTAACTAAATAACTCATGTCCAGGTCACGCCTTTGGAAAAAGAGCTACAAGTTCCTGAACAAAGGCATTAACTTACTTTGAAGTTGGAATCCGCTTGTGAAATTTTTTAGAAAATATGAAGGCTTGGAATTTGCAGTCAGTGGCGATGGACCGGTGATCGCCGCTGACTGCGAAGATTGCTGCGCAGAAAGATCTTGCAATCTCTGTGGAGAACATTTTAGTTTTTTCAATATTAAATTGATTGTCGCGCTGTCTTTAGGGGATCTCCAACTCAGACAGTTTCACCATCATCACAACCGCAAAATCCGGGCCAAAGAATTAAAGCAGCCCGAAAGTGGATTCTACGGATTATCAAACAAAAATACATGATAATCACAGAAAGTGTTCGGACTTCTCATCTCATTAATTTGACCATCATTGCAATAGGATATTTTACTCCATTGCTCAAATCCTCTCTGTATTTCCTCTGGGTCACTGCATAAATAAAAGTGTTCGTGCAGCAATTCAGGAGCTGGAGCATGAAGCCGATTTCTGTGACAAATCTGGGTGGAGAAATAGGATATCCCAAGTAATCAAATCGTCTCATTATAGAGCAAACCATGAACACCACCCACAGTAGTATGAAATTCGCCGATATAACAAAGAGTACAATCATGGATTTCCTTCGGCTCTCCATCTCTGGGTCACTGGGACTCTCGCCACTGCTCTGACCCCGGAGTCTGCTGCGGGCTCTGCTGGCCACTAAAATGTGTCTGACCGTCAATGCATTGAACAGTTGAATCAAAACAAATGGAACAAATGGCGTTAAAATATAATGCATTAATTCAACGGTGGCCCAGGCCAGCGAGTGAGATGCACTGAATGGCACATCGCAAAACCAGGGATTGTCAGAAAGCATGTATTTGCCTTTATACAGAAAATACCAGAAAATATTCTTCAAACAGCTCAGCCCAGTCACTGTTCCTAAAACAACAGCCGCCGTTTTCTCGGTGCAATATTTGGATTTCAGCTTCTGACAACAAATGGCCACAAATCGATCGAAGGTGAAAGTTACGGTGAACCAGACAGAACAGTCTGTAGCGGCATGAAGTAGGACGGCATGAATATTACATACTCTAATGTACCATACAAACAGGAATAGTTCCCGATAAACAATAGGAATCTGCCTGAGTATCAGATCGATTATCACAACCAGTAGATCTGCCGCTGCCATGGCCACCAGGTAGTGAGTGACACATTTCGAGAGACCGCACTTTCCCCGAGACAGGATCGCAATCGTCACCACGTTAACTGAGAGCAATTGGAGAAATCAGAAATTATTCACCGAACACCGGGCACATAGATTACTTTGATTTGTTTCAAGTAATGTAACGGAGTAGTTGTTCCGATGGTCTGGACAGAATGGGTTGAAACAGAGTGCTTCTAAACAGCATGTTACATTTGACTGATCAAGACATTCGATCCAGACCTTCAAAGCATCCTACGTGCTCTCATCCCACCTACTCAACGCGTGGAAGACTTCTACTGCATCCCAAAGATACACAAAGCCAACACACCCGGACGTCCTATCGTATCGGGCAACGGAACCCTGTGTGAGAACCTGTCTGGATACGTTGTGGGCATCCTGAAACCCATCGTACAGGGAACCCCCAGCTTCTGTCGTGAAACTACAGACTTCTTACAGAAACTCAGCACCCACGGACCATTTGAACCAGGAACACTCCTCGCCACGATGGACGTCTCGGCACTCTCCACCAGTATCCCCCACTATGAAGGCATCGCTGCGACAGCCTCAGTACGCAACACCAACAACAGCCAATCTCCAGACGCCATCCTACAACTCATCCGCTTCATCCTTGACCACAATGTCTTCACCTTCGTCAAACAGTTTTTTACCCAAACACACGGAACAGCCATGGGGACCAAATTCGAACCCCAATACGCCAACTTCTTCATGCACAAGTTCGAGGAAGACTTCTTCGCTGCACCGGACCTCCAACCAACGCGATACACCAGATACATCGACGACATTTTCTTCCTATGGACCCACTGCAAAGAATCACTGAAAAGACGACACGATAACATCAACAGGTTCCATCCCACCATCAAACTCACCATGGACTACTCCTCAGAATCGTTTTCATTCTTGGACACACGAATCTCCATCAAAGACGGACACCTCAGCACTTCACTCTACCGGAAGCCCACGAACAACCTCACGATGCTCCACTTCTCCAGCTTCCACCCTAACCACGTTAAAAAATCCATCCCCTATGGACAAGCCCTGCGAATACACAGGATCTGCTCATACGAGGAGGAACGGGAGGACACCTACAGACGCTGAAAGACGCCCTCGTAAGAACGGGATATGACGCCCGACTCGTCGATCGACAGTTCCAACGGGCCACAGCGAAAAATCGCATAGACCTCCTCAGAAGACAAACACGGGACACAACAAACATAATACCCTACGTCGTCCAGTACTTACCCGGAGCGGAGAAACCACGCCATGTTCTTCGCAGACTTCAACATGTCATCGATGACGATGAACACCTCGCTAAGGCCATCCCCACGCCCCCACTACTCAGCTTCAAACAGCCGCCTAACCTTAAACAGACCATCATTCGCAGCAAATTACCCGGCTTTCAGGATAACAGCGACCACGACACCACACGACCCTGCCACGGCACCCTCTGCAAGACATGCCAGATCATCAACACAGATACCATCATCACACGTGAGGACACCACCCACCAGGTACATGGTACATACTCATGTGACTTGGCCAACGTTGTCTACCTCATATGTTGCAGGAATGGATGCCCCGGAGCATGGTACATCGGCGAGACCATGCAAACACTGCGACAACCTATGAACGGACACCGCGCAACAATTGCCAGGCAGGAGTGTTCCCTCCCCGTCGGGGAAAACTTCAGCAGTCAAGGACAGTCTGCCTCTGAACTTCGGGTAAGCGTTCTCCAAGGCGGCCTTCGAGACACACGACAACGCAAAATCGTCGAGCAGAAACTGATAGCCAAGTTCAGCAACCATGAGGACGGCCTCAACCGGGATCTTGGGTTCATGTCATGCTACAGGTAACCCCACCTGATGTATAGTCATCCAGACTCGAGTCGTCGTTGGCTTGTTCTCTCTACACAGATGCGATCGGACCTGCTGTGATTTCCAGCAAAAACAGTTTTTTGTTTTCCATACAGACAACAGCATCTGCCACATTTGACCTCTTGTGACCCCACCTCATTGTCTTTGATTTAATGTTTACCTGACTGACCTGTTTGGACACCATCCACACCATTGATTGCCATGATTATCTCTCTGTCGAGGTGTCATAAAGGGCAGTTAGAAAGATTAACTATAATCATCTGGCAGTGTTCTCTGACGATATATGCTGTGCCTATATACATCTCTTCACTTCACCTGACGAAGAAGCAGCGCTCCGAAAGCTTGCAATTTCAAATAAAACTGTTGGACTATAACCTGGTGTTGATCTTTTTGGTTGAACAAATCATAAATTTACTGTAAATCAATTAAAACTTTAAATGAAACTTAGTAAATCAAATCAAAATTTGGAAGTCCGGGGTGACGATGCACTCCAGTCCCCGCGGCGCCCACCGGTCGCGGAAAAACTCAAGCGTGCCGGCGGACACCGCGTGCTCCATCTCCAGGGCCACCCGGGCGCGAACATGGCCGCGGAAGAGAGGCAGGCAATCGGGCCGAACGACCCCCTCGACCGCCCGCTGCCTGGACCAATTAATGGCTTTCTTGGCCAGGCCCAGGAGCAGTCCTACGAGGAGGTCCTCCGACCTACCCGCTCCCCTCCGCACCGGGTGACCGTAGATCAGGAGCGTGGGGCTGAAGTGCAACCAGAAATTGAGGAGCAGCCCCTTCAAATAATGAAAGAGGGGCTGCAACCTCTCACACTCAATATAAATGTGATAGACGGACTCCTCCAGGCCGCAGAAATGACAAGCAGCCTGGGAGTCCGTAAACCTACTTAAAATCCTATTGCACGGCACTGCTCCGTGCAACACCCTCCAGGCCAAGTCCCCAATAGAACAAGGGAAGACTCCCGCGTAGAGAGCCTTCCAATGGGGACCTTCGCCTCCGCCGGACGGCAGGATGGTACGCCAAGGCGTGTCCGGACGGCAGACGAAGATGGCAAAGTGGAGAGTGTGCAGGAGCAGCCCGTACAGGAAACGCCTCCGTGCGGATTGAAAGGGCACGGAGGGCATTTCTCCGAGAAGGCTCAAGTGGTGAGGCGGCGGCTCCCGAGGGAGGATTCGGGGCCGGGCGCCGATAAGGAATTCCGTCCGAACGGGGGTCAGTTCGGACGGGATCGCCCCACGTGCTTGAGCCTCCTCGACACACCTAGTGGAGACGGGGCCCAGTGCCACTTTTAGCGACTCGATGGCTTTGACCGCGAGCCGGACGTTGACCCAGGACATGCGCCTCGCCAACTCCTCCGGCGCCATCCAGCCCGCTCCTCCGCCATCGAGCAGGTCCCCGACTCTGGTCACCTTACCGGGCACAGCCCTGCCCTCCGCCAGCCAGCCGAACCCGCGGTCGTAGAGGTGCGGATTCCTGAACAGCGGCTCCCGAAGGACGGCCGCCGCTCCTGACGGGGGAGAACTGCGCTCGGAGGCGACGCTGTTCCAAACCCATAGCAGTTCCTGGTAGAAGACAGGCAGCTCCCGCAGGCTGGCACGCGTGCCACCCACTCTCACAAACAGGAGCTGCGTGTCGTAATTGAGGCCGTGCAGCTGGCGGAAGAAATACGTCGCCAGCGCACGCCACCTAGGAGGATTCTCTACGTACAGGTATCTCTGCAGCGTCTGAAGACGGAAAGTCGCCGCTGGGTGTGAAGGCACACCAGCGCCTGACCGCCCTCCCTAAGCGGGAGACTCAAAACCGCGGCAGAGACCCAGTGCTTCCTTTTGTCCCAGAAGAAGTCGACGAGCTTCTTCTGCATCTTGGCGACAAACGCAGGGGGAGGGATCAAAGTGACCAACCGGTACCACAACATGGCGGCCACCAGCTGGTTTATGACCAGCGCTCGACCCCTGTAGGACAACACTCGGAGCAGTCCTGTCCAGCGCCCTAGGCGAGCGGTGACTTTGGCCTCCAGCTCTTGCCAGTTCGCCGGCCAGGCGTCCTCGGCCGGGCTGAGGTAGACTCCCAGGTAGAGGAGGTGCGTGGTGCTCCAGGCGAAAGGCCCGAACTCCTCCGGCAGGGAGTCCACCCGCCATGGGCCCACCAGGAGTCCAGAACATTTCTCCCAGTTGATCTTGGCGGAGGATGCGTCCGAGTAAATCTGCTGGCATTCTCGCATCCTCCGCAAGTCGACGGGATCCGTGACCGCGAGGAGCACGTCATCGGCGTAAGCCGAGAGGACCACCTCCACGCCCGGCCCTTGCAGAGCCAGTCCCGTCAACCTCTTCCGCAAGAGGCGCAGGAAAGGCTCCACGCAAACGGCGTATAACTGACTGGACATGGGGCATCCCTGACGCACCCCCCTCCCGAAGCGAAGGGGCGCCGTCAAAGACCCGTGAACTTTAATCAGACACTCCGCGGCGGCGTACAGAAGTCGGATCCGGGCGACGAAATGCGTCCCGAACCCGAATGCGCGCAGAGTCCCGAAAAGATACTCGTGATCCACCCTGTCGAACGCCTTCTCCTGATCTAGGGAAAGGAAGGCGACCGACAGACCAGCCCTCTGGGAATGGTGGACCAGATCCCGGACCAGATGGATGTTATCGTGGATGCTCCGGCCCGGGACCGTGTAGGACTGGTCGGGGTGGATCATGCGGGCCAGCACGGTGCCAAGGCGAGCAGACATAGCCCTGGCGAAAATTTTGTAGTCCGTGCTGAGGAGGGAGACCGGGCGCCAGTTCTTAAGTAGGCGGAGATCGCCCTTCTTGGGCAGCAGGACGATGACCGCCCTGCGCCAAGAGAGGGGCATCTCCCCGGTCGCCAGACTTTCCCCCAGGACCCGCGCGTAGTCGTCCCCCAAGACGTCCCAGAACGCCCTGTGGAACTCCACGGTCAGCCCGTCCAGCCCCGGGGACTTGCCCCTCGAGAGCTGGCGCAGGGCGCCGGTCAGCTCCGCCAGGCTTAGCGGAGCTTCTAAATTCTCAGCGCCCTCCGGGCCGACCTTCGGCAGGTCCTCCCACAAAACTCTGCGCGCATCCTCGCTGGACGGATCCGAAGAGAACAGAGCCCCGTAATAGGCCCGGGCCTCCGCGCTGATGCGCTCCGGATCCGAGACCAGAGATCCGTCGTCGGCCAGCAGCCCCAAGAGCTGCTTACGGACCCCCCGTCTTTTTTCCAGCGAGTAGAAGAAGGGGGAGCCACGGTCCAGGTCCCGCAGGAACTGGATCCGCGACCTCACGTACGCGCCTCGGGACCCGACCAGCTGCAGGTCCTTCAGCGCGCCCTTCTTCTCTTCGTACACCTTCCGCAGGGCCGGGTCCTCGACGACTTGACCGAGACGGGACTCCAGGTCGAGCACTTCTTTCTCCAATCGCCCGACCCGGGCCTCCCGCCTCTTGGTCGACCCCTTCGCGTACTCCTGACAGAAGACGCGGACGTGAGCCTTGCCCACGTCCCACCATAGCCTCAAGGAGGGGAAGCCTCCCCGCTTCCTTCTCCAGTCGGCCCAGAACCGGCGAAACGAATCCCGGAACCGCGCGTCCTCCAGCAGCAGGTTGTTAAAATGCCAGTACGCGGACCCCCCCGCGCGCGCAGCGGAGCGAGCTCCGCCCACACCAGGTGGTGGTCCGTGCACGGCACCGGCCGCATGGAAGCCGCCGGAACGCAGGAGACGTACGCCCAGGAAATGTAAAGGCGGTCGATTCTGGACCTTCCTCCTCCAGACCTCACGCTCGTGAAGGCGCTGGAGTCGGGATGGAGATTTCGCCAGACGTCCATCAAGTCGAAGGACCCGACCAGGTCCCGCAACTTCTCCATCGCCGCCGGGCTTCGCGGGGGACCCGACCGGTCCCGCGCCTCGAGGGTACAATTGAAATCCCCCCCGAGGATGACGCACTCGCCCACGTCGATGGAGCCCAGAAGAGCGGACACTTCTCCGAAGAAGCGCACTTGCTGCGCACCGGTCCGGGGGGCGTACACGTTCACTAAATGGAGCGGCACGCCTCCCAGGCGAACAGTGACCTGGAGCAAGCGGCCCGGCACGTGCTCCTTGACCCTCAAGATCTTCGGCTGAAAATGCGGGGCCAGCAAGACAGCCACCCCGCAGGAATTGTTAGAGTGGTGACTCATGCTGACCCCTCCTTGCCACTCCAGGAGTCACGTGGCCTCGTCTCCCGGAACGGTGTGGGTTTCTTGCAGGAAGCACACCGCATATTTCCCGTCCCGAAGGACCGAGAAGTTATTGAATCTACGGCGCGCCTCCCTGCTGCCGTTGATGTTGAGGCTGGCTATGGTTATCTTCATCTCAGAAGCATAGTGCAACCTCTACCAAACGGAGGGGAGGGAGCGCGGTCACTGACGACCGCCACTCCCTCAGCAGCCCAGTGTGGAAACTCTTGAGCCGACGCAGCTCGAGCCGGCCAACGTCCTTGTCCGCGCCCATGATTTTAACGGCGGCGCGGACGGACACGACGAGCAGCGCCAGCTCCGACCACTTGTCGAGGGCCAGCCGGATCTTTTTGTGACGACCCTGGCTCACGGCCATAACATCCCGGAGTTCCCCTACGGGGATGAGGGGAGAGTCGGTGAAGGGCACGAGGGCGTCCATCGCCTCGCTGCTGATGGACTCCAAATCGTCCTCGTTGCCCAACACCGAGTCCCCGTCCTCCTCCGGGAGGTCGTCACCGGCGGCCAACCCGTCCGTCACACGGAGTGCAGCGAACGGCTCGGCCGCACCGGCCGGCCCCGCCTCCATCACGATCCCACCCCCAGGATCGGTGGCAGAGGAGTCCACCCTGGGCTCCTTCAGGGGCGCCGGGCCGGGAGGCGGCGGCGGTTCGGGGCCGCCCCCCGCCTCAGGCGCCGGAGCGACCGGAGAAACCGGGGAGAAAATAATCCCAAATTCCTCCAGCACGTCCGGCGCCAACAACAGAGACGGAGTCAGGGGGCTTTCCGCCTCCCCGCCACCAACCTCCGACCCAGCGGGCTGCGGATTGCTACACTCCTCCACCAGGTCGAGCAGTCACTGGGAGATGTCTGGGTTATAAAAGGCGGGCTCGGCTTCAGCCTCTTTGGCCTCGCCCGCCCCAGTCATCAGGACGCCCGACCCGGCGAGGAGCAACGGTTCCGGAACTACATTTCCCTCCGCGGGTTGTTCCGCGCCCCCCCCCCACGGGCAGGGTCTCTTCCCCATCCCCGGGAGGCACAGGTCGGACAGACTCGGCTGTCTCACCCTCCCGAGGGACAGACGACCCCTGCCGATCGCGCGCGACGATGACGGTGGTGGGGTGGGGCGCAGCACCCGCGGCGGGCGACTGCCCCCCTTTTGCGGAGGGACCTTCCTCCTCGCAGTCCTCCTGCTGGGGGCGGAGCTTTCTTTTTAGCAAGTTGGGGCCCGGAGAGGGGGAGGCCTCCATGTCTGCTGGGGCCTCCCTCTCTGCCCCCTTCCGACGACTAGGTTTCTTGGGCCCCTCGGGCCCGAGCCCGGCCGCAGGTCTTGATTTAGCTGCCTCAGCAGTTGCGGTCACGGTCACGGGCCCGGGCACGAGGACCCCCCCAGTCTCATGCGTCCCGACCAACTCCGCTATGTACTCGGGCGTGAGTTCGGTCAACTCCGATGTTTCCTCCGCGAGGGGATCCGCCCTTAGATGTTTATTTTTCCTACGCGCCTTCCTTCCCCCCGGACGCTCTCCCTCCTCCCCGCCGGAGGCCGTGGTGGTGTTGGCCTCCGATTCCGACCGCGCATCCGTCGCCGTCGACGCGCGGACAGCATCAGGGGGAGGTGGGGCGGCGGCGCCAACCCTGGCCGCGCCAGGTGTCGTGGCGGCCTTGGAGGCGGGGCAGTTTTTGCGGACGTGCCCCACCTCCTTACAGGCGTAGCACCGCACGCCGTCCGAGGTCCAGAAGACACGGTGGGCGGTCCCCCCGTGGAGCACCGTGAACGCGCCGTCCGCGTCCTCCTCCCGCGCCAGCCGGACGAAAAGCTGGCGCCGGAAGGAGAAGACGTGCCGAAGGCTGGCTTCCCGGAAGCCGAGCGGGATGGGTGTGATCCCCGACCTCACCTCCCCCAGTTGACGTAGGTGGGGGAGGAGGAGCTCACCCGGAACAAAGGGCGGGACGTTGGAAACCACAATCCTTTGCGCGGTGGCCTCAATGGGGTCCACCGGCAGGAAGGTCCCGCCCACGGTGAGCCCCTTCTCGATGGCCAGGGACACCGCCCGCTCCGACCCCAGGAAGAACACAGCCTTGCCGTACATTTTAGAGGCGGCGACGATGGCTGAAGGGCCGACAACCCCAGCCATGGCTTTAACGCACGCCTCTATAGTCATGTTGGGGTGAGTGTAGCTCTTGACCCCATTCTTCCTCGTAAGGAGGGTAAAAGGTGACGGGGTAACAGGAGGACTCGTGGCTGCGGCAGTGGCCGCGGCTGCCACGCTCGCATACGTCCTCGCTGCCCCCGCCACCGACGAAGATGTACTCGCCATAATGGAGGGTTCTTTAAGGGCTACACTCACCCCAAGTCACAGGCCTGAAGGTGTTAATGGCCTCGGTTTTTTTGTTTTTGTTTTCCCCTGAGCAGAGGGAGCTCTTAAATTGAAGGCACACCTCTCCCTTTATATGAATTAATTGGGAGAGGGGCCTTCTCCCCTCTGCTCAATGGGTACTTAATTAAAATAGATTGAGGTGCCTCTTAGAGGGAGAGGCAGAGAGAGACAAGAGACAAAGAGAGAGAGAGAGAGGGGGGGTGGGAAGGAGGGAAGCCGCAAGGGCAGGGTCGCCACTCAGGATGGTGGGTGGGTGGGTGTTGGCAGGGGGGTGCACTCTCCGATGTAATAAAAGTCTTTGATGGTGGTCTTCCGGTGGGGGGAGAAGATGTCTTCACCTGGGATAGCTGGAGATGCCCAGGCTCAGTCCTGCACCAGGTCTTAACGATGCCCAATTGGATTAAATTAATTGGGGAACTTCACCTAGGCAGCTCCAGCTGTCCCAGGTCAGGCAATGGGAAAGGGGTGTTTAATATGGTGTGTGCGGCCTAGCTTTTACAGAAGCCACACACACTCACACACACACCCCTTAGATGTTCCGGCCCTCTTCTTTTCTTCTTTCCTCCCCCCACCTACAAAACAAAGTCTCTGGGAGAGTGCCCCAGAATCACACCCACCTGTAGCTGATGTTCTTTCCTTCCTCCCTCCTTCCAAACAGATGATGTTTGTTGGTGATGTTTTTCTCCCCTCTCGCCCTCTCCTAAAATGGAGGCCAATTGAGGAGGCAGTGTGGAAAGGCCTCTCCTCTGTTGTTAATGGCCTTGGCCTTCCTTTCTTCTCCCTCTCCTCTCCTGTCCTCTCTCTCCAGGCACCTCAGTTGTGGTTGTTGGTTGTTGTTGGTGGTGGCCTGCTGTCTGGTCTCCTTCTCCTTCTCCTCTTCCTGGTCACAGAGACCACCACTCTGCTGATGCTGCTCCTTCGTCAGCAGCTCCGAAAGCTTGTGATTTCAAATGAAGCTGTTGGACTATAACCTGGTGTTGTGCGACTTCTCACACTTATCCAACACGTACGAGGTTCTTGTTGCCTGTGTGAATGAGGGCAAAGTCTGCAGGGTGGATGATCAAAATGACCACGTCACCGTGGTACAGGAGGCCTTGCAAGTGGACGGGAGTGAAAAAGAAGGTTTTGTGGTAGGGGACAGTACAGTGAGGGCGCTTGATACTGTTCTAAGGGAAAAGATCCTTCCTATCGACTCTATCTAGGCCCCTCCTAATTATATACAACTCAATTAAGTCTCACCTCAGCCTCATCTGTTCCAAAGAAAACAACCCCAACCTTTGTAATCTTTAATCATTGCTAAAATTCTCCAGGCCTGGAAACATCCTCACAAATCTCCTCTGTTGCCTGTCTAGTGCAATCAAATATTTGCTGTAATGTGCTGACCTGAAATAAACGTAGTAGTTGAGCTATGGCTGAACTAATGTTTTATACAGTTCAAGCAGAATCTCCCTGCTCTTATATTCTGTGCCTTGTCTAATACTGGAAAGTATCCCATATGCCTTCTTAACTAGCTAATCGACCTCTTCTGCTACCTTCACGGATCTGTGGACATGCAGTCCAATGTTCCTCTGTTCCTCTACAATGCTCAGTATCCTACCATTCATTGCGCATCCCCTTGCCTTGTGTGCTCTCCCCAAATCCACTACCACGTATACCTCCGGATTGAATTCCATTTGCCAATTTCTGCCCACCTGAATGGCCGTTGATATCTTCCTGCAGTCTCGAGCTATCTTCCTCACTATCAACCACAGGGCCAATTTTTGTATCATCTGAAATCGTCTTAATCATGTCCCCTACATTGAAGTCTAAGTCATTGATATATATAAACACACACAAGAGAGATAGAGCGTAAGAGATAATGAAAGAAAGAACTTGCATCCGTACAGCAACTTTCACCACGTCAGGACACCACAAAGTGCTTAACAACCAACAACATATTATTGAAGTTTATTCACTGTTGCAATGTGTGGAGATTAATAAAATAAAGAGCTGGACACACGGACTGAGATGCCACATTCTATGAATCTCCAGTTCCTGAAGTAACAGCTGCAGGTGGTAACTTACCCGGGACTCCGACCGCAGTCAGGATGGGGTAGTCAAACTTTTGTACATCATTAATCGCCCACAGAATCTTGAGCTTGATTAGATAACCAAGAGACATTTTACGCCTTTTTGTTAGATTCGATGATTCGATGGTGGGTGGTGATGCTGGGAGCAATTCACCAATTGAAACATTGAGAATATTACACTTATATATTGGAGAGAGAATCCATCCGGTCAGAAATTCGGTTCCCCTGCTGATTGGGTTTAATTGCAGCCACTGAACAAATAGATGATGTCAACAATTTTCACTCCATGACTTTTAACAACAACAGCGGAACTTCCAATTAGATGAAGCCCCGAAGACCAGGATAAATGCTGCACCTTCATACACTGAGACAAGTCGCACAATCCGAACAAGAATTTCCACATATGAATTTTCATTAATAAAAGTATAAGGAGACAATGGTATGCTTCAGTGTCATCAATCAAAAAGCCTATCAAACATGCCCACTTTTAGAGGGGCACAATTAATACAGAACATATGAATTGAAATTATATTGTTCCCCATATTCACCACTCCTTTCAGTGTATGCTGTGCAATTACCACCGATGTTCTCTGATCTGCTGAGTGTTTCCAGCATGTTCTGTTTTAGTTCAGATTTCCAGCAGCTGCAGTTATTTGCTTTGTTTTTAGTATTTCATAACCCATAGTCTGACCATTAATTCTTGGCGTGCCTGTTTAATAAAATCAATAGTCCACCGGACACTTCTATTCCAGTTCCTGATACCAGTCAGAATCTTTACATTACGCGGAAAGAAGGAAAGGGAGAGAGAAATAGAAAAAGAAAGAAAGACAAGTAAATAGCATGACATAAATAAAATGTAGTCACTGTTGTAGTATAGGCATTTCTACAATTTAAAATAAAAGTTTAATATTTCTGTTCCTTTTAAAGGGAGAGGGAATTGAGACCAACACATCAAATCTTTTTATTCCACCATCCCACCACCAAATTTCGGGGCTTTATCGATATTCAACCGAAATTATCTCAAGAAGCGTGACTCACCTTTAGCCAATTCCTAACTAGTGATATTGCCTAGTTGCTGATTCCACGCTCTACCGCTCTCTCTGTCTACTCAGCTCTTACCCTGAACGACCAACACTCGCCTTTCCCACGCTGCTCGTACATTTCTTACTTTGGCCGTGGTGAATCAGTTCTTTGATTAATTGTATGACCACAACTTGACCGCGTCACTGAGCACTGAGGTGGTGGCAGATTAATTTCAACACAGATAAATATGAGGTACCACATTTCGGTAAGAAAAATAAGGAGGTCACAGGTTACTTGGAAAATATGTATCTAAATGTGGTAGAAGAGCAACGGGATCTGGGAGTAGAAATATACAAATCACTAAAAGAAGTGATGCAGGTTAGTAAGGCCATAAATAACCAAGGACTTAGGTTTATTTCTAGAAGTATAGAATCGAAAAATAGAGAGGTTATACCAAACCTGTATCGAGCCGTGGTTAGACCACACTTGGAGAAGTGTGTACAATAATGGTCGCCATATTATAAAAATGACATGGAGGAACCAGGGAAGGTGCAAAAAATATTTACAAGGATGATACCAGAAATGCGAGGTCACACTTTTGAGGAAAGGATGAACAGGCTGGATCTCTTTTCTCTTGAAAAGAGAAGGCTGAGGGGTGACCTAAAACAGGTATTTAAGTTTGTGAAAGGTTTTCAGCGAGGTTCCACTTGCGGGGATGCGCCAAACTAGTGGGCATTAATATCAGATATAAGATATAAGATTTAAGATGTGCACCAAGAAATCAAATAGAGAATTCAGCAAAAAACATCTTAACCCAGAGATTGGTAATAATGTTGAATTCGCTACCACAGGGAGTGGTTGAAGCTAATAGTATAGATGCATTTAATGGAGGCTAAACAAGCATATGAGGGAGTAGGGAATGGAGGGTTGTGCTGATAGAGTTAGATGAGGAAAGACGGAAGAAGTGTCGAGTGGAACGTAAACGCCGACACAGACTGTTTTGGCCGGATGGCCTGTTTCTGTGCTGTATATCCTGTGTTATCCTCTGCAATTACCTGCGGGTACAGTACAAGTCACTTCAATATACCTTCAATATTCTGAACAGTAATGACTCGCCTAACATTATTTCCTTTACATGCGTTCACCTCAATAAGATACATCAATTCACCTACCGAACCTAGAGCTATCCGTTCCCCTACCCCTCCATCTCACGAACCAGCACTGATTTAATGATAGACCCTCGTACTACCGGTTTCATAAGAATAAAAGAACATAAGTAGTTGGAGCAGGTGTAGGCCAATTGGCCTCTCGAGCCCGCATCGCCATTCAATAAGATCATGGCTGATCATCTAACTCATCTTCACTTTTCTGCACTATCCACAGATCCCTTGATTCCCTTAATATACAAACATCTACCGATCTCTGTCTTGAATATAATGGACGACTGAGCCTCCACAGCCCTCTGGGGTAAAGAATTCAAAAGATTCACGACCATTTTAGTGAACAAATTTCTCCTCATCTCAGTCCTAAATAGCCGACCCCTTATTCTGAGACTGTGACCCCTGGTTCTAGACTCGCCAGGCAGGGGAAATATCATTCCTGCTTCTCCCCTGTCAAGCCCTGTAAGAATTTTATATGTTTCAATGAGATCACCTCTCATTCTTCTAAACGCTGGAGAATATAGGCCGAGTCTATTCAATCTATCCTCATTGATCAATCCCCCCATCCCAGGATCAGTCTGCTGGACTCTTCCTTTAATCTAATACTATCTTTAATTCATCTTGTCAACCACAGCTGGAACATGTTTCCCGTTGTGTTTTTATTCCTTAAGGCAATGAAAGTTTGTTGCGAATTATGAATTATTTCTTGAAATGTCTGCAATTGATTTTCTACTGTCGTATCTTTTAATCTAGACTCCTAACCGACCTTAGCCAACTCGTCTCTCATAACGCCGTAGTGCGCTTTGATCAGGTTTACGACCTTAGTTTCGGCCTTGTATAAAATCACTCTCAAACTCAACATACAATTCTATCATATTAATATCGATGCTCCCCAGAGGCTTCTTTACTGCAAGGTTATGAATTAACCCTGTCTCATTGCACTGCACTAGATCTAAAATGATCAGTTCCCTTGTAGGTTCCTTGAAAAACTGATCTGGAAAACTGTCTTGAATGCATTGCACAACTCTTCCTGTGCACTATTTCTGCAAATTTGGTTTTCCCAGTCTATATAGAAGTTAATGTTTCTCATGATTACTGTATTAACCTTGTTACATGCATGTCTAATTTCCTGATATATACTCTGCCCGCCACGACAGACACTGTTAGGGTCCGATAGAATACTCCCACTATTTTTCTCCCCCTTGTTGTTGCTTAGCACCACCTAAACTGATTTTACATTGGGCCAGAAATTCGGCTCTCCGGCTTCCTGCAGGTGCAAGCATCGCTCCCGTACTTAGCTATCGCGCCTGCCGTTGTGCTTCGGGCCCAAGAGGAATATCGGTCCTGGGCATCCTGCAGCTGCCGGCACAAAGTGCTCGCGTATCTCAGGGGCGCAGTTAGTTCGAAGACCTGTCAAATCTATGAATAGATATCGTCCCCAAAACCACACTAAAACTTCAAATAAATTAAAAAAAAAATCAGATTTTAAAAATAACTATACATTACGTAAATTAACTACTTTAAACAAAAAATTAAAAATTTTGAAAAAAATAATTAGCTTTTTAACGGTGCTAAAAATAACGTAACCTTTCTTTAAAGTATGTAAAAAACATAAACCTGTTGAAAAAATGTTTAAATTGTTCTTAATTAACCACTTACCTTGTTAAAAACAGGCCTTGCGCCTCCTTTTAAATGTGCAGCTTTGCCATACATACCCTCATGGAGAAACCTGAAAAAAAACCGAAGTTCGCTGCGTGTGCGCTGCCTCTCCGGCGCATGTGTTCGACTTCTGAACCCCTCCATCAGGGAAACGGAAGTTCCGGATTCCCGCGCATGCGCAGTGCATGCGTGAAACCGGCACTTCAGGTGGCCTTACGGGTGAGTACACAGCGCGTACTCACCCGTGGAGAGCCGAATTTCTGGCCCATTTTGCTTTTCGGATCCAAGATGCTTTCTCTCTGCTGTCTTTATTCCCTCCTTTATTATCAGGGCTACCCCTCCTCTTTTCCCATTGCGACTGTCTATTCTAAAGTTCAAATATCCTGGAATATTTAGTTCCCAACCTTGGTCACTCTGCAACCACGTCTCTGTATTGGCTATTAAAACAAACCCATTTATTTCTATCTGCACTATTAATTCATTTATTTTGTTGTGACTGCTTCGTGTATTCAGCTATAATAACTTTAGCTTTATTTTTCTCTCTATTTTCCCCTGACGTCACTTCAGCCACTAATGCCCGATTACCTTTATAAATCTCTCTGTCCCTTCCTAACCCGCTCTGCTTATCTTTACCCAGATTTACTCTGCCCTGCAGTCTTGACATTTCTCTCACTGCTTTTGAATTTACCCTTTCCGCATTCCACCCACACTCACCCCTGTTCATTAGTTTAAAGCCCTATCTTCTGCACTAGTCTTCGATTTGCCAGGATTCTGGTCCCTGCCCCGTTTAAGTGGAGCCCGTCCTCACGGAATTGCTCCCTCTTTCCCCAGTACTGGTGCCAGTGCCCCATGAAATGAACCCCCTGCCTCCCACATCAATCTTGGAGTTAGGAATTTTACCTTCTGAACTGTTTGTCCCTATGCCAATTTGAGCGTGGCTCAGTTAAAAATCCAAAGATTATTACCTGTGAGGTTCTGCATTTTAGTTTCGACCCTAGCTCCTGAACTCTCTCAGCAGATCTTCATTACTTGTTCTATTCATGTCGTTAGTTCCTACATGGAACACTACAACTGGATCCTCCCCCTCCCACTTCAAATTCGTATGCACCCACGAGGAGAAAACGTTTGCCTTGGCACCAGGCAGGCAACACCACCTTCAGAGCTCCCGGTCACGGCTGCAGAGAACTGTATCTATCCCGCTGACTATGCTGTCCCCTACCACTAACACTTTACTTTTCACTCCCCCCACTAGAATGGCCTCCTGAACTATGGTGCCATGGTCAGTTTGCTCATCTACCCTGCAGTCCTAGTATCTCATACGTGTTGATCAAAGTCAAGGGTGAGGCTCCTCCATCACCACATCCTCGGTCCCTATACCTTCCTGACTAGCGTTCACACCCTCATGTCCCTGACCATTGACGAACTCTGAAGTCCTACTTAATCTGAGGAATGTGTCTGCCTCCTGGAACAAAGTGTCCAGGATACTCTTCCCCTCACTGACGCCCCGCAATATCTGCACCTCGTACTCCAGCTCAACAATTCTGAGGCGAAGTTCCTCGAGCTGCAGACATTTACCACAGATGTGGTTGCTTGGGATCTCGCTGATCTCCACAAACTCCCACACGCTGCAGTTACAGCACACCCCTGCACTGCCATGTCCAGCTAACCTTCTGTATTTATTTTATTAGTTAATTAATAATTTTAATCATTTTTTCAGTCAATTATTTCAGTTTTATTAATTAATTGGTTACTCTAGTTTAATTTACTAATTCAGAAAATTAAAGTAACAGCCAGTTACAGTTTCCTAGCTCTGAGTTTAACACACTTCCCCAGCCTGGAGGCTAAAAAAAACTGTCATACTCAACAACCAATCACCTACCTGCTGCCCTGTGATGTCACTGCTGGATTTCTTCTATTGTGAAGTTTCCTCTTGCTGCCTCTCTCTTGATGCGCCGCCGCCGGGAGTGAAAACATAGGGGAAACCGAGGGTGGCAGAGTGGAACCGAATGTGTGGTGGAGGGGAGCCGAGGGTGGGGAAGAGGAAAACCGAAGTGGGGAGAGCGATTCACAGAGGTGAAACCAGAGGAAAGAGGAATTTTGATTCCACCAATAAATAATGCTATCTCACTGAAGGTGCACTCATTGCTGACAATTCTGAAACAGGAGTTTTTGTTAGAGCTGATCTGTTCTTATTCTTCACACGCCAAAACTGGGTGGCACAGAGCGACTTAAACCAACCTGAGAGTTGGTGCAGATGGCCGCGTGCTCACAGTGCACATCGTCCGAAAATCAGCTCATCGTGAACATTCCTAAACGACACAAAAGAGGGGAGTTTTCATAGAATGCAGGAATTACAGCACAGGAGGAGGCCATTCGGCCCTGGGGCGAGCGCTCGCTACTGTAACCTCATTAACGCCCCCCCCCCGATCTTTTCATATTCCTCCCTTTCAAATCTTTCTAATTTTCCCTTTGAAATGAAATGTTAGTCGCTATCTCAATAGCCACATATGGTGAAGTGTCCCATGGTCTTATAGCCCCCTGGTCATTGACCCCTCTACTAAGGGGAAAAGTTCCTTTCTATCTACCGTATCTGTGCCCCTCATAATTTTGTACACCTAATTCAGGTCCCCTCTCAGCCCCTCTGCTCTAAGGAAAACAACCCCAGCCTGTCTAGTCTCTCTTAATAGCTGAAGCGCTTCAGTCCAGGTAACATCCTGGTGAATCTCCTCTGCACCCTCTCCAATGCAATCACATCCTTCCTATAGTGTGGTGACCAGAACAACACACAGTATCCAGCTGTGGGCTAACTACCGTTTTGCACAGCTCCATTATAAACTCATTGCTCTTATATTCTATGCTCGGCTAATGAAGGCAAGTATCCCATATGCCTTTTTAACCACCTTATCTACCTGCCCTGCTGCCTTCAGGGATCTATGTACATGCACATCAAGGTTCCTCTGATCCTCTGCCCATCCTAGGGTCCGACCATTCATTGTGTATCCCCTATGCCTTGTTAGTCCTCCGAAAATGCATCATCTCACACTTCTCAGGGTTAAATTCCATTTGCCACTGTTCTGTCCATCTAACCAATCCGTCTACACCGTCCTGTCGCCTGAGGCTTCCCTCCTCGCTATTTACCACTCCACCAATTTACGTGTCATCTGCGAACTTACTGATCATACCTCCTACATTCATATCTAAATCGTTAATGTACACTACAAACAGCAAAGGACCCAGCATCTATCCGTGCAGTACACCACTGGACACAGGCTTCCAGTCACAAAAACAAATTTCGACCATCACCCTATGCCTCCAGCCACTAAGGCAATTTTGAATCCAAAGTGCCAAATTGCCCTGGATCCCATGGGCTCTTACCTTCTTGACCAGTCTTGTAGGCTTCGCAAAATCCCCCAGAAACTTGAACAGAGCCCTAAAGGGAGTGATTTTTGGACTTTTCAGACAAACTTGGGATGATGGGACCTCAGTGAAGTGATTTGATGTAAAAACCAAAAGATCAAGGAAGAAAAACCTGAGGAAACTGATTTTTTTGAATCTTATTGTTGGGAGAGACATTTTTTCACAGACACAAGCTGCGAGGGGCGTGGCCGGTCAGTGAACAGATCAAGCTGTCTGGGAATTGTTTGAGACAATGCAAAACTCACAAACACATTCAAATATGGATCCCCAGGAGCAAACAAGAAGCTGGAAATCTAAAAACAATTCAATGACAATATAACTTCGATCACACAGTTTCATAGCCATTATCCCATCAAAAAAAAACAATCAACCAGGTATCCAAAGAACAGATTTAAAAGCCCGCCAACAGAAGGACAATAGGGTGAAGCTTTGGCGCGTAGATAAGGCCGTGTTTTGAATCGGAAAACGATTAACACTAAGCAAAAACCATCGGAACTGGCAAGCCCGCCAAAAACTAGACAATTGTACGAAGCAAGGGTCATTTACATTCAAAAAGGAATTCGTTTTAGTAAGTGGTTTTTGGGTGCGAAAAAGAAACAGTATAATTAAAAAGCCTGTGCCATTATCTCTCTCTCTTTCGGACTGACTGACGACGCGAACACAGCTCTCACTGCTCCAGCAAAACTTTCCACAAGCCACGAGGAAGTAGGCCAGAAGACCAGCACGCAAGAAGAAATCAGAGCGACTGCTGCAGTGACCGTTCTGACACCTCGCAGCAACAAGGGCCTGACGGAGTCCTTTTAAACAAAAGACTCTAATATCCTGTCAAAGATTCGTTGGTGAGCATTATCCCTGATCTCCTGAAACCAAAAACCTAGCCAGATAGTGGGATCTTTGGGAGGGATAAGGTTTTATTTGATATATTGTCATTTCCCTCGCTTGTACCGTGTGTTACCCGAATCTGTGTTTAAGTAATAAGTGTGTTTCAAATTTGTTACCTTTTTTTTCTTTGAATAAAGTAAATTTCTTTCATCAGAACCTGTTTACTGCAATTTTGTTCACAACCCCTAAATAAGCCCAAAGTCTAGGAACCGGCGGGGTGCTGGAGTGAATCGAACCGCTCACTGTGTCAGAAAGCGAAGGCTGACCCCACTTAAGATTCTCCTTACAGTCTCCCATGCGGGACTTTGTCAAAAGCCTTATTGAAGTCCATGTAGACAACATCAGCTGCACTACCCTCATCCACACACCGAGTCAGCCCCTCGAAAAATTCAATCAAATTGGTTAGACATGATCTCCCCCTGACAAAGCCATGCTGACTATCCTTGATTAATCCTTGCCTCGCCAAGGGCAGACTAATTCTGTCCCTCAGAATGTTTACCAATAATTTCCCTACCACTGATACTAGGCTCACTGGCCTGTAATTCCCTGGTTTATCCCTACGACCCTTCTTGAATAATAGTATTATGTTAGCTGTCCTCCAGTCCACTGGCACCTACCCTGTGGCCAGAGAGGTTCTGAAAATTTGTCTCATAGTCCCTGCAATCTCCTCCCTTGCCTCACACAGCAGCCTGGGATACATCTTATCTGGTCCTGGGGATTTATCCACTTTTAAACCCGCTAAAACGGCTAGTACCTGCTCCCTCTCAATGCTAATTTGTTCAAGTATATCACAAACCCCCTGTTTGATTTGTTTGTCTACATCGTCCTTCTCCATTGTGAACGCAGATGCAAAATATTCATTTAAAACCTCACCCACATCTTCCGGCGCTACACACAGATTCCCACTTTGTTCCCTAATGGGCCCTACTCTTTCGCTGGTTATCCACTTGCCCTTAAAATACTCATAAAACACTTTGAGATTTTCCTTTATTTTGCCCGCCAGTATTTTTTCATGCACCCTCTTCGCACTCCTAATTTCTTTTTCAATGCTCCTCTCGGGCTTCCACTGTTTTTCGTCCTTTGTATCTGCGAAAAGCCTCCCTTTTTTTCATGATCCATTCTTGTATATCTCTTAACATCCAGGGTTCCCTGGGCTTGTTGGTCCCACCCTTGACCTTAACGGGAACATATTTGCGTTGTACTCTCTCGATTTCCTTTCTGAAAGACTCCACTGCTCTGAAGTGATTTTCCTACAAGGAGCTTATCCCAATCCACTTTGGCCAGATCCTGCCTTATCACGGTGGCATAGTGGTTAGCACTGGTGTCTCACAGCGCCAGGGACCCGGGTTCGAATCTGGCCTCGGGTGACTGTCTGTGTGGAGTTTGTACATTCTCCCCGTGTCTGCGTGGGTTTCCTCCGGGTGCTCCGGTTTCCTCCCACAGTCCAAAAATATGCGGGTTAGGTTGATTTGGCTATGGTAAATTGACCCTTAGTGTTCGGGGGGATTAAATATGTGGGGTTACGGGGACAGGATGGGATATGTTAGGGGGAATTAAATACGTGGGGTTACGGGGAAAGGGTGGGATATGTGTCGGTGCAGGCTCGACGGGCCGAGATGGCCTCTATCTGTACTGTGGGGATTCTGTGTGAGAAAGCAGGGACAGGGTACTGGATTTGGATGATCAGCCATGATCGTATTGAATGGTGGAGCAGGCTCGACGGGCCGAATGGCATACTCCTGCTCCTTGTTTCTATGTTTCTATGTTTCTATCATGTTAAAATCAGCTTACCCTCAATTTAGAACCTTTCTTTCCGGTCTGTCTTTGTCCTTTTCCATGACTACCTTAAATCTCACCGAATTATGGTCACTTCTCTCCCCTGACCTCCAATCCAGAATCACCTTCACACCGAATCCCCCATTCCACAATCTCCATCTCTCCCCGAGCCCCCATTCCCAGCCTCCATCTCTCTCCCCAAACCCGCATTTTTCAGTCTCCATCTCCCCCATCCCCCATTCCACGCTCTCCATTTCTTCCCGAGCCCCCATTCCTCATTCTCCATCACTGTCCCTCTGTTATTAGAGGTAACATATTGAACTAGATTGAGGACTGCCGAGAAAGATGCAGGCAGAAATATGTTAAAGATGAATTTGGATCTGTTTGGAAACCAGTCACCAGTGGTGCCACACAGGGTTCAGTGGCGGCACCGTTGCCTTTTACTATTTTTACTTGAGATCTATATGTAGGTGTTGGGGCCCAATCTGCAAGTTTGCTGATGATACGAAGATCTTATGAGTTTCCGTACAATAGATGATTTGATACAGCTTCAGGTGGCTCTTGAATTGTTGGGGGAGAGGTTAATGACTGGGAAATGATGTACAATTTGGAAAAGTGCAGTGTTGTTCACGTGGGCAGGGCGAATGCTTAACACACATACACCCTTCAGGAAAAAGCATTAAAGCAATTGGAGCAAGCAAGAGATCTGGGTGTTCCAGGGAATGCCTCTCTTCAGGTTCATGTGCAATGCCATGAATCGATTGCGAGTGCCAAGAGGGCATTCACAGGATTATTGACTTTGAGACCTGCCCCGATCACTACAGTCGAGAACTTCTATACCGCAGGGGCCAGAAATTCTGGTCTCCACGGGTGAGTACGCACTGTGTACTCACCCGTAGACCCAACGAAAGTGCCGGTTTCGTGCATGCACTGCGCATGCGCAGGAAACCGGAACTTCCGCTCCCTTGAAGGAAGGGATTCGGTGGTCATACTCGTGCGCCGGAGAGGCAGCGCGTACGCATCGAACTTCCGCTTTTTTTCAGGTTTCTCTGTGATGGTAAGTCCCGAGCACCTGCGTGAGAAAAAGCAGGTGCAAGGCCTGCTTTTAACAAGGTAAGTGGTGAATAAAGTAATATTTAAACATCTTTTCCACAGGTTTATCTTTTTTAAATACTTTAAAAAAGATAAGTTTATTTTTAGCCCCGTTAAAAAGTGTAATGAATTTTTTCCAAAATTTAAATTATTGTTTAAAATAGTTAATTTATGTAATTTATAGTTATTTTAAAATGTTATGTTTTTTAAATTTATTTGATGTTTTAGTTAGGTTTTGGGGCCGATCTCCTGTCAAATCTATGAATGGAGATTTCCTGCTACGATTGGCTCTCCATGGCCCACGTGATCCGAGGTGCTGCTTCGAACGAACTGCGCCCCGAGGATACGGAAGCAGCAATATGCACACCGGCAGCTGGAGGAGGTCCAGGATCGGAATCCCACGCGGGCCCACTGCACAACGGCAGGCGTGTTAGGTAAGGGCAGGTTGGGGATTTGCACCCGCGGGAAGCCTCCGACCCGAATTTCTGGCCCCTGATCTCTAAAGTTTCATGGGAAATACCGTGAAGCGATTGCTGGACCAAATAAAGTTTCGGGGTGCATTCATAGGACAATTGATTATGAGGCGATACATACCATTTTGTACATGTAGAAACCAAGGTCACGCCTCACTTTGAATACTTTGTCCAGTTTTGATCTCCTCATATGGTGGGTAATAATGAGCCTTTGGAAAGGGTGCAGAGAATGGCCACTGGACTAATTTCTCGTTTGCAGCATCTTAGTTATCAAGATAGGCTGAAAGTTTTGGGACTGTCCACATTAGTGATTCGGAGACTTAGTGGTGATCTGATTGAGGTTTCTAAGATAATAAAGCCAACAGATTGTCTTCCAGTTGATAGTTTGTGGCAATTAAATAGGTTAGGGAGGACTAGGGGTCACAATTTTAAGTTGTGTAAGGCCAGATCTAGGGTAAAGGTCAGGAGGTTATCCTTTTCCCAGAGAATAGTGGAGCTCCAGATTAGGCTGCCATCTCATGCGGTGGCCGCCGATTCGCTGAACTACTTCAAGTGAGAACTTGACCTGTTTCTGACTGGGACGAAGATCAACTCTACCAAAAGGGAGGTACTGCAAGAAATTATCAGGACCAGAGTGATCTCATGGATAAGTTTAATCGCCCAGGCTTGTCGGAGAGGAATTTCCAATATTTGTCCCCAACTTGAATTCCAATGCGGTTGACAAACCCTCGAAGGAGTGCAGTCCAGCGTCTGACACCGTGAGGCAAAGGACTGCACACGGGGGCATCCAAACTGTCATTGCAGCAGTAATTGGGGATTCGATAGTCAGGCGACAGATATTTAGTTCTGCTACCAGCGGCGTGAGACCCGTGTGGTACGTTGCCTCTCTGGTATCAGGGGAAAGGTTATCACGGGGAGGTTGCAGAACATTCCGTGAGGGGTGGGGGTCGGGGAGTGTAATGGAAGAGCTGGAAGTTGTGGTCCATGTCTGAACCAACGGCATAGGGAAGAAAAGGGTTGAGGTCCTGCATCAGCGCTTAAGGAGCTCGGGAGGATGTTAAATAGTCGGATCTGAAAGGCCGTAATCTCTGGGTTACTGGCAGTGCCACGCACTTGTGAGATTAGAAATAGGGGATATGGCAGGTTAAAGCGTGGCTACAGACACGGTGCACCAGGGAGGGCTTCAGATTCCTGGGGCACTGCGAACAGTTCTGTGGCAGAAGGGACCAATACAAGATGGACGGCTTGCACCTCAAGTGAGCTGGGACCAATATCCTCGCTGCAAGATTAACAAGTGGAAGGCGGAGGGTTTAAATTAATTCTGCAGTGGGTTGGGCACCAAGATGCCGTATTAAAATGTAAAATCAAAGCGCACAGAGGGCAAGGAGAGATCGTTATAGTTAGAAGTAATGCAGCATTAGGGGAGATCATAGAAAATACAAAGATGTCTCAGTTAGGTTTGGAGTGCATGTGTTTAAATGCAACAAGTTTTCTTGATAAGGTTGGTGAGCTGCAGGCGCAAGTAGCAACATGCGAATATTTTGTAGTGGCGATAACGAGACCTGAAAAGTGTACTGGATGCTTAATATTCCTGGGTACAGGGTATCCAAGAAAGAAAGGCAAGGACTAATTGATGAGTGGTTGAAGATTTGATTAAGAAAGTATTTTAGTGCTTTAATTCCCTTGAGGAATCAAATACAGAACATTGGGTTGGAGTTAAGGAACAAGAGAGAAGCTATTACGCTGCTTGGTGTATTTTATAGGCGAACAAAGAGTGGGATGTAGATTGTGGAGCAGGTTTGCAAGAATATTACTGAAAGGTGCATGAAATATGGTTTAGAGATAATAGGAGACTTTACCAGACCCTTTGCAAACTTGGCACCCTATTTGACCCTGAGATGCATTTCCGAACCCATATCCTCTCCATCACCAAGACTGCCTAATTCCACCTCAGTAACATTGCCCATCTCCGACCCTGCCTCAACTTTTCAGCTGCAGACACCCTCATCCGTTCCCCTGTTACCTCTAGACTCGACTATTCCAATGCACTCATGGTCGGCCTCCCAACTTGCACATTCGTAACTTGAGCTCATCCATACCTCTGCTCCTTGTATCCTAATTCGCACTTAGTCCCATTCACACATCACCTCCGTGTTCGCTGACCTACATTAGCTGCCGGTCCAGCAATGCCTCGATTTAAAAAGTCTCATTCCTCTTTTGAAATCGCTCCATGTCCTCGCCCCGCCCAATCTCTGTAAACTCCGCCAGATGTCAACCCTCCACGATCTCTGCACTCTTCCAATTCTAGCCTTTGCATGTCCCTGATTTTCATTGCTCCAGATGTGGTGGATGGGCCTTCAGCTGCCTAGGCCCTAAGCTCTGTATTCCCTTCCTAAAACTCTCCGCCTCTTTACCTCTCTCTCGTCCTTCAAGACACATCATAATACCTACATATTCGACCATCCATTTGCCACCTGTACTGATATTTCCCTGGTGTCTGATTGTGCCCGATGACGCTCCTGTGAAGCGCATTGCCTCGATTTACTGTGCTATTGTTGAAGACTTAAATACAAAACTTTAAACGAAGATAATTAAGTACATAAACTTTAAAAAGTTAAATAAATAAAACAGGGATAATTTGTATGGCAGTGCCATTGGTTGCCAGAAATGCAGCATGTGTGAATTTGTGGAGAGCATCGCAATACCGGACGAACATGTCTGTAGTAAATGTCTGCATCTCGATGAACTTCAGCGCCGAGTTGTTGAGCTCGAATCCGTGTCACAGACATTGTGAGGCATCAGAGAGGGGGTTAGTTACTTGAGCTCTTTGATCCACTAGGCAGTCACACCCCTTGGGTTAGGTAGTGGTACACGTCTGGTTAGTGGTCAGGAATATGAGGAAGTGACTGTGACACAGGTTCAGTGCTGGAGGAGCCTGAGCCTTTGCCCTTATCCAACACGTACGAGGTTCTTGTTGCCTGTGTGGATGAGGGTAAAATCTGCAGGGTGGATGAGCAAACTGACCAGGTCACCGTGGTACAAGAGGCCATGCAAGTGGGGGGGAAAGGAAAGTTTTGTGGTAGGGGACAGCATAGTGAGGGCGCTAGTTACTGTTCTCTTGAAAATATCGCCTTCCTTTCCACTCTATCTAGGCCCCTCCTAATTATATACAACTCAATTAAGTCTCACGTGAGCCTCCTCTGTTCCAAAGGAAACAACCCCAACCTTTGCAATTTTTACTCATAGCTAAAATTCTCCAGGCCTGGCCACATCCTAACAAATCTCCTCTTTAGCCTGTCTGGTGCAATCACATCTTTCCTGTAATGTGCTGACCTGAACTAAACGTAGTAGTCTAGCTTTGGCCAAACTAATGTTTTATACAGTTCAAGCAGAATCTCCGTGCTCTTATATTCTGTGCCTTGTCCAATAAAGCAAAGTATCCCATATGCCATCTTAACTAGCTTATGGACATCTTCTGCTACCTTCAGGGATCTGTGGAGATGCAGTTCAATGTTCTTCTGTTCCTCTACAATGCTCAGTATCCTACCCTTCATTGTGTATTCCCTTGCCTTGTGAGCTCTCCCCAAATCTACTACCACATACATCTCAGGATTGAATTCCATTTGACAATTTCTGCCCACCTGAATGGCCGTTGATATCTTCCTGAAGTCTACAGCTTTCTTCCTCACTATCAAACACAGGGCCATTTTCTGTATCAACTGAAAACTTCTTAATCATACCCCCTATATTGAAGTCTAAGTCATTGATATGCAAACACACAAAAGAGAGAAAGAGTGTAAGAGAGAATGACAGAAAGAACTTGAATCCGTATAGCAACTTTCACCACGTCATGACACCACAAACTGCTTTAAAGCCAACAAAGTATTATTGAAGTTTATTCACTGTTGCAATGTGTGGAAATTAAAGAAATAAAAAGCAGGATACACGGACAAAGATACTACATTCTGTTAATCTCCAGTTCCTCAAGTACCAGCTGCACTTAATGACTTACCCGGGGCACCGACCGCAGCCAGGATAGGATAATAAATATTTTGTATATCATTTTACGCGCACATAACCTTGAGCTTGATTAGAAAAACAAGAGACATTTTACGCCTTTCTGTTAGAATCGATTACTCGATGGTTGGTGGTCATGCTGGGAGCAATTCTCCGATTGACACATTGAGAAGATTCCCTTATTTATAGGAGAGAGTATCCATTCGGTCAGAAATTCGGTTCCCCTGCTGACTGGGTTTAATTACAGTCACTGAACAAAGAGATGATGTCAACAATTTTCACTTCAAGACTTTTAACAACAACAGCGGAATTTCCAATTAGATAAAGCCCCGAAGACGCGGATAAATGCTACACCTTCATACACTCAGCGAAGTCTCACAAGAATTTCACCAGGTGACTTTTCATTAATAAAAGTTTAAGTAGTCAATGGGAGCTCCAGTGTCATCAATTAAAAAGCCTATCAAACATACCCGCTTTTAGAGGGGCACACTAATACAGAACATTAGCAAAAAACAAAACGAAACAACAGGAACCTTATGAATTTATATTATATTGTTCCCTATATTCACCACTCCTTCCAGTCCATGCTGTGCAATTACCACAGATCTTCTCTGATCTGCTGAGTGTTTCCAGCATGTTCTGCCTTTAGTTCAGTTTTCCAGCATCTGCATTATTTTGCTTTGTTTTTAGGATTTCATAACCGATAGTCGGATCATTAATCCTGGCGTGACTGTTTAATAAAATCAATAGACAACCGGACACTTCTATTCCAGTTACAGATACCAGTCAGAATCTTTATATTATGCAGAAAGAAGGAAAGGTAGAGAGTAATAGAAAAAGAAAGACAAGAAAAAAGCATGAAATAAAAAAATGTAGTCACTGTTGCAGTGTAGGCAATTCTACAATTTAAAATAAAAGGTTAATATTTCTGTTCATTTAAAAGGGACAGAGAATTCAGTCCAGCACATTAAGTCTTTGTACTCCACCATCCCATCGCCAAATTTCCGGACTTTATTGATATTCGAAGGAGACTATCACAACAAGTGTGACTCCAATTCCTAACTGGTGATGTTGCCTAGTTTCAGATTCTACTCTGTGTCGCTCTCTCTGTCTTCTCCCTGATTGCACCGGGTTTTACCAACTTCTCACCCTGAACGACGACATTTGCCTTTCCCTCTCTGCTCGTGCTTTTGATACTTTGGGTGTGATGAATCAATGATTTGACTAAATTTATGACCAGATCTTGACCGCTTCACTGAATACTGAAATATTGGCAAATGAATTTCAACACAAATAAATGTGAGGTATTACATTTTGGTAGTAAAAATAAGGCAGTCACATATTACATGGAAAATAAGAAACTAAATGGGTTGGAAGAGTTGAGGGATCTCAGAGTACAAATACACAAATCACGAAAGTTAGCAACGCAGGTTAATAAGGCCAAAAAAAACAAGCACTAGCGTTTATTTCCAGAGGGGTCGAATTGTAAAGTAGAGAAGTTATGCTAAATTTTTATCGAACCTTGTTTAGAGCGCACTTGGAACACAGTTTACGATTCTGGTCGCCATAATATAAGAAGGATTCAGAGGACATAGAAAGGGTGCAAAAAAGATTGACAAGGATGATACCAGAAATGCGAAGTTATATCTATCAGGAAAGGATGAACAGGCGAGGTAAAGAGACGACTGAGGTGTGACCTAATAGAGGTCTTTAAAATTATGAAAGGATTTGATTGAGTAGACACAGAGACAGTTTTTTCACTTGTGGGGAAGAGCGAAACTAGAGGCCATCAATATAAGATAGTCGCCAAATAATCAAATATAAATTCAGAAACAAACTTCTTTACCGAGAGAGTGGTGAGAATGTGGAACTCGCTACCACAGGGAGTGGATGAATCGAATAGTATGGATGCATTTAAGGGGAGGCTAGATATGAGGGAGAAAGTAATAGAGGGTTATGCTGATAGAGTTAGATGAGGAAAGACGGTAGAAGGTTCGACTGGAACATAAACGCTGCCATAGACTGGTTGGGCCGAATGGCCTGTTTTTGTTCTGTACATCCTATGTAATGCAATGCAAATACCTGCGGGTACAGTACAAGTCACTTAAATATACTTTCAATATTCTGAGCAGCATTGACTCGCATGACATTATTTCCATTACCCTGTGATCACCTCAATGAGCTGCATCAATTCAGCTATCGACCCTAGTACTAGTCGCTTCAGTACCTCTCCAGCTTACTAACCAGCACGGATTTACCGATAGACCCCAGTACTACCCGCTAAACTACGCCTCAATCTCACTAACGAGCACTGATTTACCTTTCGTCTGTTGTACCACACGTTTCACTAAACCTCCATCTCACGGATCAGCATTGAGTGATCTCAGCAACTAATATTAGCCATTGCTCGTGGGACTGATCAGTTTGTGCGGGGCCGTTTCCCGATATTAATGCTGGGAATCAACATTTCATCAGGAACAGGACCTTGTATTGATGCAGCGCCTTTAATGTAGGAAACAGGCCCTTCGGCGCTTCATAGAAACAAGAAAGACATGGACCTCAAGCCAAAAAAGCAGATAATAAGAGGGGTGACCAAAGGCTCAGCCAAAAAGGCGTTGTGGTTTAGCCTGGTTTTAAAGGGCCAGACGCCGGTGGAGAACTATGGAATTAATGAGAGCATTTCAGACGTGGAACCCATACAGCCGACAGGAAAGGAGGCGGGAGTTGTAAGCTGGGAATGTTTGTTGGAAAGTTTGATTCACTGAAGGAGTTTACAGACCTAGGAAGGGTAGACAGCAGTGGTGGATTGAAACACAAGAAAGCGATTTCTAATTTTGAGGCTTTTGGGGGACCAAGGGTTACTGTAGATTAGTAACGACTGAGGTGATAGGGAGTGGGACTTGGTCTTTGCAGCACACGGAGAGCATAGATTCGAATGATCTGAATTTCATGGGTGCTGGAGGATTGGAAGCCCTAACTATCTCCTTTTCACCATGGAAGTTCAGTCCCACTACACCTCCATCCCCGCCAGGACGAGTGCCCTCCGCTTCTTCCTTGAACGGAGGCCCAAAAAGTTCTAATCCACCACCACCCTCAACTGCCTGGCTGAACTTGCTGAACTTATTCTTATATTTAGTAACTTCTTCTTTGACTCCACTGACTACCTCCTAATAAAAGGCATTGCTATGGGAACCCGTATGGTTCCTTGCAAAGCCTGCGTTTTCGTGGGATATGTGGAAGATTTTTTGTTCCAGTCCCACTCAGGTACCCTCTCTCACCTCTGTTTGCCGTACATTAATGTCTCTCTCGATGCCTTTTCCTGTTCTCTGGAAAAAATCTACTGGGAAAAAATCATCAACTTTGTATCCAATGTACACACCTCCCTCGCCTGCACATGTTCCGATTCTTCCCTTTCCTTCCTCTACTTCTCTCCAACCATCTCTGGGGATATGCTGTCGACTAATATCTACTATAAGCACAATGACTTCCACAGCCGCCTTGATTACACTTTCCACCGCCCTGCTTCCTATAAGGAAGCTATTCTATTTTACCAGTGTCTCTGTCTCCGTTGCTCTGTTATGACGATGCCTCCTTCGATACCAGTGCTGCCGATATTTATTCTCTTTTCTTCAACCGAAGATTCGCCTGCAACGTCGTTGAGTGGCCCTCGACCAAGTTCATCTCATTTCCCACACTCCATCCTCCCAGAACCACGATATGGTTCCCCTTACCTTCCTCACCCCCCAGCCTTCACATTCAACCGATCATCCTACGCCACATCCAGCGTGATGCCACTACCAAACACAACTTCACCTCCCCATCTGTTTCAAAAACGAAAGTTCTCTCCTGGACACACTGGTCCACTCTTGCATAACCCCCAATATGCCCTCATCTTCTCACGGCACCTTCCCTTGCAAGCGCAGGAGATGCAACAATGGGGAGACCTAACACAAATTATGTGATCGCTTGGCGGAACACCTCGTTTGAGTTGCTGCATGACCCTGAGATTCCGTTGCTTGCCATGTTCGAAGGTGAAACAAACACGGATGTGAATTTCAGTGGTGGATTAAATTACGTCAGGATTGAGGTAGGAGATGTTCTCGAGCTGGAAATCTGCAAGTTTTATATACAAACTGGTGGTGTGTCACTTTGAAGGAATGTGTTCTGAATGGATATGGAGGCAGAAGTGAGTAACTGGAGAGAGACAGAGGTTCAGGTGTAGATTCCGATGGGAGGGTTTGCGGGACGTTTGGGTTGTTGGGGAATGAGAAGGGGCAGCCGCAGAGGCGGCTGAATGGATAATGAATGCACTTGTTGAGAAAAATATCCATGTACAGGTGAGAATCTTCAATAAAACGTGATCTGTAAGAAATACCGTTTTCTAGTCTTTACAAATTCAAAATAGCATTGTCATTCAGGACAGTGGACCGAATAAAGTTGAACTTGTTGGAATACTCACTTCAATTATCTCTGACTTATTTGAAAAGTCGCCCCAGTAAATCCTTGGGGAGATGAAGTCCTGTCTTCACACGGAGGACACACTCCATCGTGTTGTCTGGCTCTACCACCATACCAAATGGGATAAATTCAGAACAGATCTTGCAGCTCAAAACTGTGCACCCATGAGGCGCTGTGGGCCATCCGCAGCAGCAGACTTATATTCCACCAGTACCTGTAACCTCATGGCTACACATAGCCCTCATTCTATCATCAAACCAGGGGACCAACCATGGTTGAATGAGGAGTGTGGAAGAGCATGCCTGGAGCGGCACTAGGAGCACCAAAAATGAGGTTCCAATTTAGTGATGCTGCTACACAGGACTACATGTATGTTAAACATTGGAAAGTGCATGCTATAGACACAGCTAAGCAATAACATGACCAACGGATCAGATAAAAGCTCTGCAGTCCTGCCACATCCACTCGTGAATGGTGGTGATTAATTAAACAACTAACGGGAGTAGAAGGTTCTTTGAACAATCCCATCCTCAACGATGGTAGAGCCCAGCACGTCAGTGCAAAAGCCAAGTCTGAAGCGTTTGCAACTATCTCAGCTCAACCAGAAGTCCCGAGTGGATGGTCGATCACGGTCTCCTCCTGAGTCCCCACCATCACAGATGCCAGTCTTCAGTCAATTCGATTGACTCCACATGATATAGAGTCATAGAGTCACAACGGCACAACAGGAGGCCATTCGGCACTGTATAGCAATCCAGTCAGTCCAATTTCCCAGCTCTATCCCCGTAGCCCTACAAGTTTATTTCCCTCAAGTGCCGATCCAGTCTCCCCTTGAAAACATTGAGTGTCTCTGCTTCCACCATTTCCGTCGGCAGCGAATTCCAGGTCATCACCAGAAACTGCGTTAAAAGTATTTCCTCTTTCCCCCCTGTATCTCTTGCCCAAAACCTTGAATCTGTGTCCCCTCGTCCTTGTACCATCAACTAGTGGGAGCAGTCTTTCCCCATCTAGCTTATCCAAACCCGACATAATCTTGTACACCTCTATCAAATCACCCCTCAACCTTCCTTGCTCTAATGAAAACAAATCCAGCTTCTCCAAACTGTCCTTGCAGCTAAGATTCCCCATCTCCGGAACCATTCTGGTAAATCTCCTCTGCACCCTCACAAGGGCCTTCATATCCCCCTAAAGTGTGGTGACCAGAACTGGACGGAATACTCCAGTTGTGGCCTAACCAGCACTTTATAAATGTTCAGCATAACTTCTCTACTTTTGTACTCAATACCTTTATATATGAAGCACAATAAACGGCTGAGCATTCTGGATACAGCAGAGGCTATGGGTCCCAACAACATCCCTGAATACTTCTGCTCCGGAACTAGTCGCGCCTCCAGCCTACGTCTCCCAGTTCAGCTACAACACCGGCATCTACCTGACAAAGTGTAAAAATGCCCAGGAATGTCCTTTCCACAAAAAGTGGGACAAATTCAGTAGCTGCAGAAATGTCGTGTTGAATGGAGAGTCAAAGGCTGGCCATTTTGGAATATGAAATTGATTTGGGGGAGAGATTTTGCCAGGGGTGGAGAAAGAAGGAAGTGGGGTTCGGCGTGCGAGGGGGGTGTGGGTGGAGAGGGATAGAAGGAAGTGATCAGAGATGGCCTTACCTGTGATTGACACAACAGCAGCAGAGAGACAAAGTTCGAGGGCATAGCTGAGAATATATGTAGGATAGTTTACTTGGAGGGAGGGTTTAAAGGAGGATAGAAGGGCAGTGAACTCAGAGGAAAGTGGGCATCGAAACAGTGCTGTGTCTGCCCTTGGAGTGTTTTATGGTACACTGTAGAGGGAGCTTTACTCTCGAACTAAACAGTGCTGTATCTGCAATGAGAGTGTTTTACGGAACACTGCAGAGGGAGATTACTTTGTAACTAACCCGTGCTGTATCCGCAGTGAAATTGTTTAATACGACAGTGTAGAGGGAGTTTTACTCTCTAACTAACCCGTGCTCTATCTGCAATGAGATTGTTTGATGAGACAGTGTAGAGTGAACTTTACTCTGTAACTAACCAGTGCTCTATCTGGTCTTTTAGTCTTTAATGGGTCAGTGTCTAGAGAGCTTTACTCTGTAGCCAACCATTGCTATGTATACCCCGAGACTATTTGATGGGACAGTGTAGTGGGAGATTTGCCGCATTATTGCCAATGACGGACCCTCCAATTCATGCTCCGGAGGTCCCACCACTTGATAACCCTGATGATCCCTACACGTTGTGCATCTGACGATCGTTCAGTGCTACAGGGAGTGGTTGGTTTCAGAACACAGAAGAGATTGTAATATCCCTGCCTCATCTCAACATCGTAAGCTCAATCTTCCAAAATAAGTGCGAGACACACTGCCTGATATGAAGTGATTGAGATTGTGGCATGTATAAAGTAAGAAGTGGACATGGGGGCCATTAAATAGTGGGACCTCACATTATGTGAATGGGAGGGAATATTTGTGTGGGTTAATTATGTTTGAAAAGTAGGTGCTTAATAGATCGCCATGGAGGAAACAGTGTTGGACAAGATCAAATGGTGTAACGGTGAGGCAGTCGTGTTGCCAACTCTAGTTTGATGCATTGATGGAGGTTTTATCACGTCACATGCTGATGACATGACATTTAATCACAGGATTTCTACAAATGCTATTGCGCTTACCATATAAACGTCGGGTGTACTGTAGGTGAGTGTTGCTGCTCGACCTTTCGCGCCAGCAGCTGTAGTGGGACAAATTCCAAGAACCAGGAGGCCACCCGCGAGTTGGTGAAGAGCGGAAACTGAGTGCGGGAGAGGAGGGGATACCAAGGGTGAGGGAGGGGAATGGAGGTTGCGGTGGAGTGGTAACCGAGGGTGGGGGAGGGGAATAGATGGTGGGGGAGGAGGGGAAACCGAGGGTTGGTGAGGAGAATGGAGAGTGCGGAGGAGGGGAAACCAAGGATTGGGAAGGGGAATGGATGTTGTATAGGAGGGGAAACCATGGGTGGGGCAGGGCAATGGATGGTGGGTAGGAGTTGAAACTGCGGGGAGTGAAAAAAGAGGGGAACCGAGGGTGGCAGAGTGAAACCGAATGTGGGGTGGAGGGGAACCGAAGGTGGGGATGAGGGGAACCGTGAGTGGGGTGAAGGGGTATCCAAGGGTGGAGAGGATGGAAAATCGAAGTTGGCGATCGATTTACTGAACTGAAACCAGTAGATGGAGGGACTTTAATTGCACCAATAAATAATGATAACTCACTTAAATTGCAGTCAGTATGACAACTCTGAACCACGTGCTTCTGTCAGAGCTGATCTGTTCTAATTATTCACACGTCAAAATTGTGTGACACAGAGCGACTTATCCAATCCGAGAGATGGCACAGAGGGCCGCGGGCTCACAGAGCACATCGTCCGTAGCTCAGCTCATCAAAAACATTTCTAAACCACCCCCTGAACTCGGATACAATATAGGGGAGTTTTCATAGAATGGCATGAATTATAGCACAGGAGGAGGCCATTCGGGCCCGGTACGAGCACTCGCTCCTGTATCTCATTAAACTGCCAGATCTTTTCATATTCCTCCTTTTCAAATCTTTCTCATTTATCCTTTGAAATGAAGTTTTTGTTGCTATGTCAATAGCCACATGTAGTGAAAGGGCCCAGGTTCTAATAGCCCTCAGTTCAAAAAACTTCCTCCTCCCTTCCCACCTGGTTCTGCCAGTGAGAATGCTTGGTTTCCGTTCACTCGTTCCCCATTTCCCCACATATGGACCAACGCTTCTCTCCCTTGACCTCCAATCCACACTCACCTTCACTCCCAATCCCCATTCCACAATATCCATCTCTTCCCGAGCCCCCATTCCCAGTCTCCATCTCTCTCCTGAAACCCGCATTTCCGAGTCAATTTCTCTCTCCAAGCCCCCATTTCCGAGTCCACATCTCTCCCCGAGCCGCCATTTCCGAGTCTCCATCTCTCCCCGAGCCCTCATTCCCCACTCTCCATCTCTCCCCAAGCCCCCGTTCCCCAGTCTCCATCACTCCCCCTCTGTTATTAATGGTAGCATATTGAACTGGATTGAGGACTACCTAGATAGATGTTTACAGACATAAGTTATATATGGATTTGGATTTGTTTCGAAACCAGTCTTCAGTGGTGTCCCATAGGGTTTAGTGTCGGCACCGTTGCCTTTTACTATTTTTATTTGTGATCAAAATGTTGGTGTTGGGGGCAGAATCTGCAAGTTTGCTGATGATACCAAGATCCATCTGAGTTTCCGGGAAACAGATGTTTTTTTTACTCCTTCAGGGGGCTCTTGAGTTGTTGGGCGAGTGGCTCATGACTGGAAAATGATGTATAATTTGGAAAAGTGCAGTGTTTTTCACGTGGGCAGGGCGAATGCTTAACATACGGACACCCTTCAGGGAAAAGCATTAAAGCAAGTGGATCAAGCAAGAGATCTGGTGATTCCTGTGAATGCATCTCTTAAGGTTCATGTGCAATGCCATGAATCGATTGCTAGACCCAAGAGGGTATTCACAGGATTATTGACTATGAGACCTGCCTCGATCACGACAGTCATGAACTTCTATACAATTGATCTATAAACCTTCATGGACAATGCCGTGATGCGATTGCTGGACCAAATAATGGTTAGGGGTGCATTCATAGGACAATTGATTATGATGCAACATATACAATTTTGTCCATGTACAAACCATGGTCAGGCCTCACTTGGAATACTGTGTCCAGTTTTGATCTCCTCATATGGTGGGTGATAATGAGGCTTTGGAAAGGGTGCAGGGAAAGGCCACCAGACGAATTTCTCGTTTGCAGCATCTCAGTTATCAAGATAGGCTAAAAGAGTTGGGACTGTACACATTAGAAAAGCATAGACTTAGGGGTGATGTGATTGAGGTTTCTAAGATAACAAAGGGAACAGTTGTCTTCCAGTTGACAGTATGTTCCAATTAAATAAGTTAGGGAAGACCAGGGGTCACAAAAGTAAGATATGTAAGGCCAGATCTAGGTTAGATGTCAGGAGGTTGTCCTTTTCCCAGAGAATAGTGGAGCTGCAGATCAGGCTGCCGTCTCGTGCGGTAGACGTCGATTCGCCAAACTCCTTCAGGCGAGAGCTTGACCTGTTTCAGGATGCGGCGAAGATTAACTGCACCAAAAGGCAGTTACTGCAAGGAACTATCAGGACCAGTGTGATCTCCTAGACAATTTTCGATCGCCGGTGGTGTCGGAGATGAATTTCAAATATTTGTCTCAAATTTGAATACCAGTGAGGTTGACAAACCCTCGAAGGTGTGCAATCCAGAGTCTGACACCGTGAGGCAAGGGAATACACACGGGGGCATCCAAACTGTAATTGCAGCAGTAATTTGGGATTCGATGGTCAGGGGGACAGATCGATAGTTCTGCTACCATCGGCGTGAGACCCATATGATACGTTGCCACTCTGGTGCCAGGCTAAGGGATATCACGGAGAGGGTGCAGAACATTCTGTGGGGGGTTGCGGGTGTAATGGTAGAGCCGGAAGTTGTGGTCCATGTCTGAAGCAATGATATAGGGAAGGAGAGGGTTGAGGTGCTGGAGTCAGAGTTTAAGTAGCTAGGGAGGAATTTAAATAGCAGGATCTCAAATATCGTAATCGCTGGATTACTCCCAATGCCACCCACCAGTGAGAGTAGAAAGAAAAGGATAGTACAGATTAAAGCGTGGCTACAGACAAGCTGCAGCAGATTCCTGCGACATTGCGACATAGTCTGTGGCAGGAGGGATCTGTTCAAGATAGACGGCTTGCACGTCAAGTGAGGTGGGACCAATATCCTCGCGGCAAGGTTAACTAGTGCGAGGAGGAGGGTTTAATCTCATTCGGCAGTGGGTTGGGCACCAAGATGTTGCATTAAAATATGGAATCAAAGTGCTCAGAAGACTGGGAGAAATAATTAGAGTTAGAAGTAATACAGAATTAGGTGGGATCATACAAAATATAAAGAGGTCTAATTTGGGTTTGGAGTGCATGTGCTCAAATGAACGAAGTTGGTTCAATAAGGTTGGTGAGCTGAATGCGCAAATTGTCACGTGGGAATATAATGTAGTGGCGGTAACGAGACCTGAAAAGTGTATTGGATGCTTCATATTCCTGGCGACAGGGTATTCAAAAAAGAAAAGCAAGGAGAAACGAGGAGGGTTTGCAGCTTTGATTAATGAAAATTGGAGATAATCGGAGACTTTACTAGACCATACAGAACTTTGGCGTCGTACTTGACCCTGAGGTGAGTTTTCAACCCCGTATCCTCTCCATCTCCAAGACTGCCTACTTCCACCAGTAACATTGCGCATCTTCGCCCTTTGCCTCAGCTTATCTGCTGCTGACACTTTCATTTTTGCCTCTGTTACCTCCAGACTCGACTATTCCAATGCATTCATGGTCGGCCTCCCAACTTGGACCTTCGGAACTTGAGCTCATCCATACCTCTGCTGCTCGAATCCTAATTCGCACCAAGTCCCTTTGACACATCACCTCCGTGTTCACTGACCTACATTAGCTCCCGGTCCAGCAATGTATCGATTTAGGAATTCTCATCCCTCTGTTGAAATCGCTCCTTGTCATCGCCTCTGTCTATCGTTGAAACCTCTTTCAGACCGTCAACCCTACATGAGAATGCACTCCTCCAATTCTGGCCCCTGATTTTTTATCGCTCCAGCATTGGTGGCCGTGCCTTCAGCTGCCGAGGCACTTAGCTCTGGAATACCCATCCAAACTTTTCCGCCTCTTTACCTCTTTCTCCTCCTATCTCTTCAACCATCCATTGGGACACCTGTACTAATATCTCCCTGGTATCTGATTGTGCCTGATGATGCTCCTGTGAAGCGCCTTGTGACGTTTTACTGTGTTAAAGGTGCTATATGAATGCAAGTATTTATTGTTGTTCAAAAGCACAATACTGCACGTGGTGGAAATCAGAAATAAAAGCAGAAAATGGTGGAAATACTCAGCAGGTCAGGCAGCATCTGTGGAGATAGAAACATAATTAACGTTTCAGGTCGATGACATTTCATCAGAAATTGTGTGATATTGTTGTCGTTGTATGAATCGAGCAAGAACAACACGATTATGAAAAATACAAGGACAGGTTACGGTTCTAAACATGTGAATGACTTTCTGAGGAATTATTATTAGCTGAATCTTGAAGCTGTCGGATTAACATCTCACAGTCCACTATTAACCCATTTAACACACCGGATATTAAGCCATTTATATTAACGGATATTAGTGCATTGAAAAAAACATGTATTAACTCATTTCGAATACCGAGTGTTAACCCATTGAACACACCGCTTAAAACAACAGCTGGATTAAATTAACAGCGTGTCAAGTCTTGCTGGACTATTGACTGCAACAGCAATATTTGAGTTTCGTCATAAAAAACAACATAGATGGTGGAATGATTGTCTCTGGTGTGGTTCATATTGGTGAGAATTTAGCAAGATTCCATGATATGGTTTAACATTAGTTTTGTCAACAAATCACAATGGATTTATGTAAAGTATAGCCGTTATGTAAAACTATAAACCGTGATGAATTGGGGCTGCTTCAGGTGTCTATTCCGTTTCAGTTAAATCACTCAGCCCGTTAAGGTGTCTGGTCACCTGATTTTTCCGGACTTGGAATCCGAGCACCCTGGAATGTGTAGCACCGGGACCCGGGAGTGTGCTGTACTGGGACCAGGAGTGTGCAATAACAGGATCAGGGAGTGCCCTGTACCGGGAACCGGGAATGTACTGATGTACTGTACCGGGACTCGGGAGTTTGCTGTACCGGGACTCGGGAATGTGCAGCACCGGGGCTCGGGAGTGTGGTGCACTGGGACCAGGAGTGTGCAATAACAGGATCAGGGAGTGCCCTGTACCGGGACCCGGGAATGTACTGATGTACTATACCGGGACTCGGGAGTTTGCTGTACCGGGACTCGGGAATGTGCAGCACCGGGGCCCGGGAGTGTGGTGCACTGGGACCAGGAGTGTGCAGTAGCCGGACCAGGGAGTGCGCTGTACCGGGACCCGGGAATGTACTGATGTACTGTACCGGGACTCGGGAGTTTGCTGTACCGGGACTCGGGAATGTGCAGCACCGGGACCCGGCAGTGTGGTGCAGTGGGTCCAGGAGTGTGCAATAACCGGACCAGGAAGTGCGCTGGACCGGGACCCGGGAATGCACTGATGTACTGTACCGGGACTCGGGAGTTTGCTGTACCGGGACCCGGGAGTGTAGTGTTCAGGGACCAGGAGTGTGTAATACCAGGACCAGGGAGTGTGCTGTTCCGTGACCCAAGAATGTACTGATGTACTGTAGCGGGACACTGAGTTTGCTGTACTTGGTCCCGGGAGTGTGCTGTACCGGGTCCCGGGGATGTGTTTGATGTACTGGGACTCGCGAGTGTATTTGGTCAGCACTCGGGAGTGTCGCAATCACATTCCCTTCTGATCTGGCCCCCATCTCTATGTATCCTCTTACAGTTTATCCAACGCTGGATCGAGTTATCACTGGGAAAAGTGAATTTTAGTTCGATTCTCAATCTGTTTTATTGAACAACAGATTAAATATCCTGAACACTGACTGCAATATATTCAGTTCAGCATCGGCCCTGAAACTTCAAAAATAAAGAACACATTTAGACTAACGAATGGGTTTCATTGGAATTAATGTACAAACATTGATTCCTTTTCTCTATCTGTCCCAGTGAGAGTGTAGATATTTTCTCAGTCTTCCTCCTGCCTTGACATTTTTCGGGCGTCTGTTTTGATTTTCAAAAAAGACTTCCTTCAAAGACTGGCAGAAATCAGAGAAAGTTGTCAACAGTGAGGCGCTAATCACCAACTGAACGATGGGACATTGCGCACGATTGGTCTATTTTGGTGGAATAATCAGAACAAGTGCTCATTCCCAAAACACCCCTGGAGTGCATGCTCAGCATGGGACTGTGTGAAGCAGCTCACCGCTCTTGGGTAAGTATCTGCTCAAAGCGCCTCTGTAAATAACTCATGTCTAGGTCCCACCCTTCGAAAAATGTCTGCATGATCTTGAACTTTGATATTAACTAACTTTTAACTGGAAGCAGATTGCGAAATGTTTCCAAAAATATACAGGCCCGGAATTTGCAGTCAGCGGTGAAGGAACTATGATCGTCGCTGACCTTGAAGAAAGCTGCCCACAAAGATCTTTGGATCACTGTGGCGAAACTTTAGCTTTCTCAATGTTAAATTGATTGTACTGCTGTCCTTAGGGTGTCTCCAACTCTAACAGTTTCATCAGCATCACCACCGCAAAATCCGGGCCAAAGTATTACAAGAAAGTGGATTCTACAGATTATTAAATAAAAATACATGATAATTAGAGAAAGTGTTCGGTCTTCTCATCTAATTAATTGGACCATCATTGCGAGGGGATATTTCACTCCATTCCTCAACTCCTCCCTGAATTTCCTTTGGGTCACGGCATAAATAAACGTGTTCGTGCAGCAACTGAGGAGCTGGAGCATGAAGCCGATTTCCGTTACAAATTTGGGCAGAGAAACAGAATATCCCAAGTAATCCAATCGTCTCCATATGGAACAAATCATGAACACAACCCACAGTAGTATGAAATTCCCTGATATAACAAAAAGTACAATCATGGATTTCCTTCGGCTCTCCATCTCTGGGTCACTGGGACTCTCGCCACTGCTCCGACCCCGGAGTCTGCTGCGGGCTCTGCTGGCCACTAAAATGTGTCTTACCGTCAATGCATTGAACAGTCGAATCAAAACAAATGGAACAAATGGCGTTAAAATATAATGCATTAATTCAACGATGGCCCAGGCCAGCGAGCGATATACACTGATTGGCACATCGCAAAACCAGGGATCGTTAGAAAGCCAGTATTTACCTTTATACAGAAAATACCAGAAAATGTTCTTCAAACAGCTCAGCACAGTCACTGTTGTTAAAACAACAGCCGCCGTTTTCTCGATGCAATATTTAGATTTCAGCTTCTGGCAACAAATGGCCACAAATCGATCAAAGGTGAAAGTTACGGTGAACCAGACAGAACAGTCAGTAGCGGCATGAAGTAGGACGGCATGAATATTACATACTCTAATTTTCCATACAAACAGGAATAGTTCCCGATAAACAATAGGAATCTGCCTGAGTATCAGATCGATGATCACAACCAGTAGATCCGCCGCTGCCATGGCCACCAGGTAGTGAGTGACACATTTGGAGAGACCGCACTTTCCCCGAGACAGGATCGTAATCGTCACCACGTTAACTGTGAGCAATTGGAGAAAAGGAAATTATTCACCGAGCACTGGACAAATAGAGTACTTTGATTTGTTTTAAGTAATGTAACGGAGTAGGTCTACAGTGTGGACTGGACAGAATGGGCTTAAACAGAGTGTTTCTAAACAGCGTGTTAAAGTTGATAATTTGGAGAGAATGAGAATTCGGAGCCAAGGGGGAACGAGGTGCTGATTTTAGCCACCAATATATTCAAGAATGAGTTAGATATATTTCTTAAAGCTAAAGGTATCAAGGGATATGGGGAGAAGGCAGGTACAGGGTACTGAGTTTGGATGATCAGCCATGAGCTCATTGAATGGCGGAGCAGGCTCGAGGGGCTGAATGGCCTGCTCCTGCTCCTATCTTCTATATTTCTATGTTTCTGTGCAATCCATGTTACTGGAGTTCATATTCCTTGTAGTGCTTTGTGTTACAGGTAAATGTTTAAGTTATTCTACATGTAACTTCTAATGAGTTAAATACAAAACTATAAGCTCAGTTAATTAAGCACATAAACTTTAATATGTTAAATAAATAAAACAGCGAAAAATATGTATGGCAGTGCAGGTGGTGTGTCACAACTGCAGTATGTGTGAGTTTGTGGAGAGCATCGCAATACCGGACGAACATGTCTGTAGTAAATGACTGCATGTCGAGGAACTTCAGCTCAGATTTGTCAAGTGCAATCACATCTTTCCTGTAATGTGGTGACATGAACTGTACGCAGTACTCTAGCTGTGGCCAAACGAATGTTTTATGAAGATCCAGCAGAATCTCCGTGCTCTTATATTCTATGCCTTGCCTAATAAAGGAAAGTATTCCATATGCCTTCTTAACTAGCTGATCGACCTCTTCTGCTACTTTCAGGGATCTGTGGACATGCAGTCCAATGTTCTTCTGTCGCTCTACAATGTTCAATATCGTTCCATTTATTGTGTATTCACTTGCATTGTGAGCCCTCCCCATATCCACTAACTCATACTTCTCTGGATTGAATTCCATTTGCCACTTTCTGCCCATCTTCCTGCAGTCTACAGCTTTCTTCCTCACTATCAACCACACGTCCAATTTTTGTATCATCTGGAATCTTCTTAATCATGACCCTACATTGAAATCTAAGTCATTGATATAAAAACACACACAAGAGAGAAAGAGCGTAAGAGAGAATGAAAGAAAGAACTTGCATTCATACAGCACCATTCATGACGTCAGTTTACCCCAAAGCACTTTACTGCCAACAAAGAATTATTGAAGTTTATTCACTGCTCTAATGTGTGGAAATTAATAAAATAAAAAGCTGGACACACGGACTAAGATGCTACATACTGTTAATCTCCAGTTCTTGAAGTACCAGCTGCAGGTAATGACTTACCCGGGACACCGACCGCAGCCAGGATGGGGTAGTAAATCTTTTGTATATCATTAATCGCCCACAGAATCTTGAGCTTGATTAGAAAACCAAGAGACATTTTACGCCTTTCTGTTAGAATCGATGATTCGATGGTTGGTGATGATGCTGGGAGCAATTCTCCGATTGACACATTGAGAAGATTCCCCTTATTTATAGGAGAGAGAATCCATCCAGTCAGAATTTCGGTTCCCCTGCTGACTGTGTTTAATTACCGACACTGAACAAATAGATGATGTCAACAATTTTCACTCCAAGACTTTTAACAACAACAGCGGAACTTCCAATTAGATAAAGCCCCGATGACCAGGATAAATGCTGCACCTTCATACACTTGGACAAATCTCACAATCCTTACAAGAATTTCCACAGGTGACTCTTCATTAATAAAAGTATAAGGAGACAATGGGAAGCTCCAGTGTTATCAATCAAAAAGACTATTAAACAATCCAGCTTTTAGAGGGCCACAACGTATAAATAATACTAGCATAAAGCAAAACGAAACTAAAGGAATATTATGAATTTAAATAATATTGTTCCCTATATTTATCTCTCCTTCCAGTCCCTGCTGTGCAATTACCACAGATGCTGTCTGATCTGCTGAGTGTTTCCAGAATGTTCTGCTTTTAGTTCAGATTTCCAGCATCTGCAGTATTTTGCTTTGCTTTTAGGATTTCACAACGCATAGTCAGACCATTAACCCTGGAGTGTCTGTTTAATAAAATCATAAGTCCACCGGACACTTCTATTGCAGTTACTGATACAAGTCAGTAGCTTTATATTATGCAGAAAGAAGGAAAGGGAGAGAGAAATAGAAAAAGAAAGACAAGAAAAAAGCATGAAATAAAGAAAATGTTGTCACTGTTGTAGTGTAGGCACACCTAAAATTTTAAATAAAATGTTAATATTGCTGTTTATTTAAAAGGGAGAGGTTCGTAGAGTCATGGAGTTATACAGCACAGAAAGAGGTCCTTCGGCCCACCGTGTCTGCGCCTGCCATCAAGCCCTGTCTATTCTAAAACCATTTGCCAGCACTTGGTCCGTAGCCTTGTATGCTATGGCGTTTCAAGTGCGCATCTAAATGCTTCATGAATATTGTGAGGGTTCCTGCCACTACCACCGTTTCAGGCAGTGAGTTACAGATTCCAACCACCCTCTGGGTGAAAAAGCTTTTCCTCAAATCCCCTCTGAACCTCCTGCCCCTTAACTTGAAACTATGCCCCCTAGTTGTTGACCCCTCCACTTAGGGGAAAAATTCCTTTCTAACTACATTATCTATGCCCCTCATAATTTTGTACACCTCAATCATTTCCCCCCTCAGCCTTCTCTGCTCGAAGGAAAACAACTCAGCGTGTCCAGTCTCTCTTCATAGCTTAAGCGCTCCAACCCAGGTAAAATCCTGGTGAATCTCCTCTGCACGCTCTCCATTGCAATCACATCCTTCCGAGGGTCCTACCAGTCATTGTGTATTCCCTTGCCTTGTTAGTCCTCCCACTTTTCAGTGCTAAATTCCATTTGCCATTGTTCTGCACATCTGACCAACCCGTCTATATCATCCTGCAGCCTAAGGTTTCCCTCCTCGCTATTTACCACTCCATTTATTTTCTTGTCATCTGCTAACTTACTGATCATACCTCCTACATTCATATCTAAATCATTAATGTACACAACAAACAGCAAAGGACCCAGCACCGATCCCTGCGGTACACCACTGGACACAGGCTTCCAGTCACAAAAATAACCTTTGACCATCACCCTCTGCCTCCTGCCACTAAGTCCTGTGACCAGCACATCAAATCTTTGTATTCTATCATCCCAGCGCCAAATTTCGGGGCTTTATCGATATTCGACGGAGACTATCTCAACAAGCGTGACTCACCTTTAGCCAATTCCTAACAATAATGGTCGCCATATTGCAAAAAGGATATCTAGGAACGAGAGAAGGTGGAAAAAAGATTTACAAGAATGATACCAGAAATGCGAAGTTACACCTTTCAGGAAAGGATGAACAGGCTGGGTCTCTTTTCTCTTGAAAATAGGAGGCTGTGGGGTGACCTAATACAGGTGATTATGTTTGTGAATGGTTTTCAGAGAGCAGACACAGCGATTGTGTTTCCACTTGCGGGGAAGAGAAAAACTTGTGGCTATCAAATAGAGAATTCATGAAAAAATTCTCTTTACAATGAGAGGGGTAAGAATGTGAAACTCGCTACCACAGGGAGTGGTTGAAGCGAATATTATAGATGCCTTTAAGAGGAGCTTAGAAACGCATATGAGAGAGTAGGGAGTAGACGGTTACGCTGATAAAGTTAAATGAGGAAAGAAGGAAGAAGTTTCGAGTGGAGCGTAATCTTCGACATAGACTGTTTCGTCCGAATGGCCTTTGTCTGTGCTGCATATCCTATGTAATCCTCTGCAAGTACCTGCGGGTACAGTACAAGTCACTTCAACATACCTTCAATATTCTGAACAGCAGTGAATCGCCTAACATTATTTAATTTACATGCGTTCACCTCAATAAGATACATCAATTCACCTATCGACCCTAGTGCTATCCGTTCCACTAACCCTCCATCTCACTAACCAGCACTGATTTACCGTTAGATCCTAGTACCACCCGCTCCACCACCCCTCCATCTCAATAACCAGCACTGAATTACCGATAGACTCTAGTACTACCGATCATAAGAAAATATTAACATGAGCAACAGGAGCAGGAGTAGGCCAATCGGCCCATCCAGCCTGCTCCGCCATTCAATAACATCATGGCTGATCTGCTACCTCATCTCCACTTTCCTGCACTATCCCCATATCCCTTGATTCCCTTAAGATACAAAAATCTATCGATCTCTGTCTTGAATTTACTCAACGACGACCCTCCAGAGCCGTCTGGGGTAGAGAATTCCAAAGATTCACAACCATTTGAGTGATGAAATTTCTCCCCATCTCAGTCCAAAATGGCCGACCCCTTATTCTGAGACTGTGACCCCTGGTTCTAGATTCCCCAGACAGGGGAAATATCCTTCCTGCATCTTCCCTGTCAAGCTCTGTAAGAATTTTATATGTTTCAATGATCGCCTCTCATTCATCTAAACGCTGCAGAATATAGGCCGAGTCTGCTCAATCTCTCCTCATTGGTCAATACCCCCATCCCAGGATCAGTCTGCTGAGCCTTCGTTGCACTCCCTCTATTGCATGTATATCCTTCCTTAGGTAAGGAGACCAAAACTGTACACAATACTCCACGTGTGGTCTCACCAGGGCCCTATATAGTTGCAGTAAGACGCCTTTACTCTTATACTCAAATCCTCTTGTAATAAACGCCAACATACCATTTGCATTCCTAATTGCTTGCTGTACCTGCATTTTAATTTTCAGTGATTCATGTACAAGGACACCGAGGTCCCTCTGAATAGCATCATTTCCCATTCTCTCGCCATTCTATAATACCTGCTTTTCTATTTTCCCTAGAAAAGTGGATAACATCACATTTCTCCACATTATATTCCTTTGTCCGGTTGTTACCCAATCCCTTAGGCTGTGTATGTCCGTCTGAAGCCTCTTTGCATCATCCTCACAACTTACATTCCCACCTAGGTTTGTGTCATTAGCAAACTTGGATAGATTACATTTGGTCCCCTCATCCAAATCTTTGATATAGATTGTGAATAGCTGTGGCCCAAGCACTGATCCTTGCGGTACCCCACTAGTTACAGCCTGCCAACCCGAAAATGACCCGTTTATTCCTACTCTCTGTTTTTAGTCAGTTAACCGCTCCTCAATCCATGCTTTATGTTAGCCCGAATCCCATGAGCCCTAATTTTGTTTAATAACCTTTTGTGTGGCACCTTATCGAATGCATTCTGAAAATACAAATGCACCACATCCACTGTTTCCCCCTCATCCCTTCAGCAAGTTACAACCTCAAAAACCTCTAACAGAATCGTCAAACTTGATTTCCCTGTCATAAATCCGTGTTGAATCTGCCCAATCCTATTATTTTTCGTAAGTACCCTTTTACCACGTCCTTAATAATAGATTCTAGCATTTGCCCTACTACTGATGTCAGGCTAACTGGTCTGTAGTTCACCCTTTTCTCTCTCCCTCATTTTTTAAATATTGGGGTTACAATTTCAACCTTCCAATCCACAGGAACCGTTCTGGAATAAATGGAATTTTGGAAGATGACAACCAATCCATCCACTATATCTATACCCACCACTTTTAAAACCCTCGGATGCGGGCCATCAGTTCCAGGGGATTTGTAATCTTTCAGTCCCATTAATTTCTCCATTGCTTTTTTTTACCAATACTACTTTCGTTCAGTTCCTGATTTCCGTAGACCCATGGTTCAACAGTATTTCCGGAGGTTTCTTGCATCTTCCTCGATGAAAGCAGACAGAATGGCCCAGAAATTGGAGTTCGATGGTTGCCGCGGGGGTAAGGGTCCCCCGCGATATCGCACTCCGCGCCTACCTTTATGGTTTTGGCCCACACAAACTTCACTTCCTGGGCCTCTCCTTGGTTCCGGCGCGCAGTGTGTGCGTGTCCCAGTGGCGCAGCTAATTCGATGCGACCTCTGGGATCACGTGGGCCAGTTAGAGCCAATGGCAGCACACCATCTTTCATTCATAGTTTTGGTAGCAAGAGCTGTCAAAACTATGAATAAAACAAGCCCCCAAAAGAACAGCTAAACCTCTATTATTTTTTTAAAAAAGCCATCACATTAATAAAATAACTATAGCTAAATAAATTAACCACTTTAAACAAAAATTAAAATTTTTTGAAAAAATTTAAATTCTTTTTAAAAGTTATAAAAATAAACTTACCTTTCTTTAAAGTCTCTAAAAAAGATAAACCTGTTGAAATTTTTTTTAAATAATTCTTAATTAACTACTAACCTTGTTAAAAGGGGGTCTTACGCCTGCTTTCTTTATGTGTAAAATCTTCAACACTTACCTGCGCGTTCAAACCTGAAAAAAAACTAAGTGCGCTGCGTGCGCACAACCTGCAGTGCACGCGCGGTTCACTTAGGAACCACCCCCTTCGCAATACCCGAAGTGCCGGTTTCCCACGCATGCAGGAAACCGGCACTTCGGGACCTAATATGCGAGAGTACACAGTGCGTACTCTCCCGCATTAGGTCTAATTTTCTGGCCAATGTATTTGTTTAATTTCCCTGTCATTTCCTTATACACCATTATAATTTCTCCTGTCTCAGCCTGTAAGGGACCCACGTTTATTTTCTCTGATCTTTTCCTTTTGACATACCTATAGAAGCTTGTACAGTCTGTTATTATGTCTCTCGCAAGTTAACTCTCATATTGCATTTTCCCTTTCTTCCGTAATTTCTTGGACCTCCTTTGCTGAATTCTAAAATCCTCCCAATCCTCATGCTTGCTAATCTTTTTGCCAACATTATAAGCCTCTTCTTTTAATCTAATTCTATCTTTAATCTCTCTTGTTAGCCATTATTGGACCATTTTTCCCGAGTTGTTTTTATTCCTTAAGGCAATGAAAAGTCGTTGCGAATTATGAATAATTTCTTTAATTGTTTGCAATTGCTTTTTACTGTCATATATTTTAAGCTGGTTTCCTAACCAACCATAGCCAACTCGTCTTTCATACCTACGTAGTTGGCTTTGGTCAGGTTTAGGACACTAGTTTCGGGCTTAACTAAACCACTCTCAAACTCAACATAAAATTCTATCATATTAGTATCACTGCTCCCCAGAGGCTCCTTTACTACAAGGTTATTAATTAACGCTGTCACATTGCACAGTACTACATCTAAAATAACAATTCCCTGGCAGGTTCCTTTACAACTATCTTGAATGCATTGGATGAACTCTTCCTCTGCACTATTTCTGCAAATTTGGTTTTCCAAGTCTATATGAAAGTTAAATTCCCCATGATTACTGTATTAGCCTTGTTACATGCATCTCTAATTTCCTGATTTGTCCTCTTCCCGCCATTACAACCACTGTTAGGGGACGTATAGACTACTCCCACAGCTAATATCTCCCCCGTGTTGTTTCTTAGCTCCACCCAAACCGATTCTACAGTTTGTTTTTCCGAGCCAAGATGCTTTCTCTCTACTGTTTTTATTCCCTCCTTCATTATCGGGGCTACCACTCCTCTTTCTCCATTGCGACTGTCTATTCCAAAGGTCAAATATCCTGGAATATGTAGTTCCCAACCTTGGTCTCCCTGCAACCACGTCCCTGTAATGGTTATTAAAACAAACCCATGTATTTCTATCTGCGCTTTTAATTAATCTATTTTGTTGCGAATGCTTCGTGCATTCAGATATAATGGCCCAGAAATTAGACTTTGGTGGTTGCCGCGGGGGTAAGGATCGTGCGCGATCTTACCGACCGCGCCTGCCTTTGTGGTTCGGGCCCACACGAACTTCGGTTCCTGGGCCTTTCCCTGGTGCCGGCGCACAGTGTGTGCATGTCCCAGAGGCGCAGTTATTTCGATGCGACCTCTGCGATCACGTGGGCCAGTTAGAGCCAATGGCAGCACACCATCTTTCATTCATAGTTTTGACAGAAGAACTGTCAAAACTATGAATACAACTTCCCCCCAAAAGAACAGCTAAACCTCAAATAAATTTAAAAACAAACCCATCACATTAATAAAATAACTACAGTTAAATAAATTAACCACTTTAAACAAAAATTTTAATTTCTGAAAAAAATTAAATTCTTTTTAAAAGTTATAAAAATAAACTTACCTTTCTTTAAAGTCTCTAAAAAAGATAAACCTGTTGAAATTTTTTTTAAATAATACTTAATTAACTACTTACCTTGTTAAAAGGGGGTCTTACGCCTTCTTTTTTCATGTGTAAAATCTTCCATACTTCACCTCGCGTTCAAACCTGAAAAAAAACCTCAGTGTGCTGCGTGCGCACAGCCTGTAGTGCGCACGCGGTTCACTGAGGAACCGCCCCCTTCGCAATATCGGAAGTGCCGGTTTCCCGTGCATGCGCAGTGCATGCAGGAAACGGGCACTTCGGGACCATTACGGGTGAGTACACAGTGCGTACTCTCACGTATTCGGCCGAATTTCTGGGCCCTTTAGCTTTACTTTTTCTCTATTTTTCCCTGATGTCACTTTAGTCACTAATGACCTGTTACTTTTATTATTCTTTCTGTCCCTTACTGACCCTCTCTGCTAATCTTTACCCAGATCACTACTCTGCTCTACAGCCTTGAGTTTTCTCTCACTGTGTTTGAATTTACCCTTACATGAATCCTTCCAAACCCCTTCATTAGTTTAAAGCCCTCTCTTCTGCCCTAGTTTTCGATTTGACAGGATACTGGTCCAAGCCCGGTTTAAGTGGAGCCCGTCCACGAGGAAGAGCTCCCTCTTCCCCAGTACTGATGCCAGTGCCCCTTGAAATGAAATCCCTGCCTTCCACATCACCCTTTCAGCCAAGAATTTAACCTTCCAATCTGTTTGTCCCTGTGCCATTTTGAGCGTGGCTCAGGTAACAATCCAGAGATTATTACCTGTGAGGTTCTGCTTTTTAATTTCGACCCCAACTCCTCAGCAGAACCTCATTCCTTGTTCAACCTATGTCGTTGGTTCCGACATGGACCACAACTGGATCCTCCCACTTTCCCTTCAAATTCTTATGCACCCGCGAGGTGACACCGTTTGCCTTGGCACCAGGCAGGCAACACAACCTTCAGAACTCCCGGTCACGGCTGCAGAGAACTGTTTCTATCCCCCTGACTATGCTGTCCCCTACCATTAACACTTTCCTTTTCACTCCCCCCACTTGAATTTCCTCCTGCACCATGGTGCCATGGTCAGTTTGCTCATCTACCCTGCAGTCCTAGTATCTCATACCTGTTGGTCAAAGTGAAGGGCCGAGTCTCCTCCATCAGTAATTCCTCGGTCGCGATACCTTCCTGACTCGCGGTCACACCCTCCTGTCCCTAACAATTGACGAAATCTGAAGTGCTACTTAATCTGAGCGGTGTGACTGCCTCCTGGAACAAAGTGTCCAGTTGCCTCTCCCCCTCCCTGATGCTCCGCAATGTCTGCACCTCTTACTCCAGCTCAACAATTCTGAGCCGAAGTTCCTCGAGCTGCAGACATTTACCGCAGATATGGTTGCTCGGGAACTCGCTGATCTCCACAAACTCCCACATGCTGCAGTTACGGCACACCATCTGCCCTGCCATGTCTAGCTAACCTTCTTTATTTAACTGATTAGATAATTAATTATTTTAATTATTTTTTCAATCAACTTTTATTTTTATTAATTGATTGGTTACTCTAGTTTAATTTACTAATTCAGTAAAGTAAAATAATAGCAATTTACAGTTTCCTAGCTCTGAGTTTAACACACTTCCCCAGCTGAGGGGCAAAAAACTGTCATACTCACCAACCAATCACCTACCTGCTGCCATGTGATGTCACTGCTTGATTTTCTTCTATTGTGAAGGTTCCTCTCGCTGCCTCTCTCTTGAAAGCGCCACCGACGAGAGTGAAAACATAGGGGAAACCGAGCGTGGCAGAGTGGACCCGAATGTGTGGTGGAGGAGCACCGAAGGTAGGGAAGAGGGGAAACCGAAGTGGGGAGAGCGATTCAGAGAGGTGAAACCAGAGGAAGGAGGAATTTTGATTCCACCAACAAATAATGCTAACTCACTGAAGCTGCACTCATTGCTGACAATTCTGAACCAGGAGCTTCTGTCAGAGCTGATCTGTTCTTATTCTTCACACGTCAAATCTCGGTGGCACAGAGCGACTTAAACCAACCTCTGAGTTTGTGCAGAGGGCCGCGGGCTCACAGTGCATATCGTCCGAAAATCAGCTCATCGTCAGCATTTCTAATCCACCCCCTGAGCTGGGACACAATAAAGGATTGTTTTCATAGGAAGGCAGGAATTACAGCACAGGAGGAGGACATTCGGCCCCGGGGCTAGCGCTCGTTACTGTAATCTCATTAATACCCCGATCTTTTCATATTCCTCCTATTCAATTATTTCTCATTTTCCCTTTGAAATTAAGTTTTAGTCCCAATCTCAATAGCTACATGTGGTGAAGGGTCCCATGGTCTAATAGCCCTCAGTTGAAGAAACTTTCTCCACCCTTTCCACCTTGTTCTACCAGTGAGAATGCTTGTTTTCCGATCACTAGTTACCCATTTCTCCACCAGTGTACCACCCGTTCTCTCCTCTGACCTCCAATCCACAATCACCTTCACTCCCAATCCCCCATTCCACAATCTCCATCTCTCCCGAGCCCCCATTCCCAGTCTCCATCTCTCTCCCCAAACCCGCATTTTTGATTCTCCATCTCTCCCCGATCCCCCATTCCCAGTCTCCATCACTCCCCTTCTGTTATTAGAGGTAACATATTGAACTAGATTGAGGACTGCCTCGAAGGATGTAGGCAGAAATATGTTAAAGATGGATTTGCATCTGTTTATAAACCAGTCACCAGTGGTGTCAAGTAGGGTTCGGTGTCGGCACCGTTGCCTTTACTATTTTTATTTGTGTTCTAAATGTAGGTGTTGGGGGCACAATCTGCAAGTTTGCAGATGATACTAAGATCTATATGAGATTTCGGACAGTAGATGAATTTTTACTGCTTCAGGTGGATCTTGAATTGTTGTGGGAGTTGCTCATGACTGGAAAATGATGTATAATTTGGAAAAGTGCAGTGTTTTTTACGTGGGGAGGGCGAATGCTTAACATATGCACACACTTCAGGAACCGGATCTGGGGGAGGTGGGACCAGTACAAACCGAACGGTCTACACCTGGGCAAGGCCGGGACCTATGTCCTAGGGGGAGTGTTTGCTAGTGCTCTGGGGGAGGGTTTGAACTAAAATGGCAGGGGGTTGGGAACCTGAGCAGAGAGACTGAGGAAAGGGAATCAAGGATAAAAGCAAAAGATAGGAAGGAGAAAAACTAAAGTAGCAGTCAGAGAAAACAACGGTTTAAATCAAACATGGCCGCAGTAAATACTAATTCTAATAGGTCTAAGAGCGTTAATAAAACAAGACTGCAGGCTTTGTGTCTTAATGAAAGGAGCATTCGGAACAAGGTGGATGAATTAGCTGCGCAAATAGAGGTAAACGAATATGATTTGATTGGGATTACCGAAACATGGTGGCCAAGGCTGGGAACTCAACATCCAGGGGTACTCAATATTCAGGAAAGATAGGCAAAAAGGAAAGGGAGGTGGGGTAGCATTGCTGGTTAAAGAGGGGATTAACACAATTGAAAGGAAGGATATTAGCTCTGATGAATCTGTATGGGTTGAACTGAGAAATAACAAGGGGCAGAAAATGTTAGTGGGAGTGATATATAGACCTCCAAACAGTAATGTGGAGGTTGGGGATGGCATTAAAAGGGAAATTAGAGAAGCGTGCAATAAGGGCACAGCTGTCATCATGGGTGACTTTAATCTACATATAGATTGGGCTAACCAAATTAGCAACAATACTATGGAGGAGGAATTCCTGGAGTGTTTACGGGATGGGTTCCTGGACCAATATGTTAGGAACCAACCAGAGATCAGGTCATCTTAGACTGGGTATTATGCAATGAGCAAGGATTAATTAGCAATCTTGTTGTGCGAGGCCCCTTGGGTCAGAGCGATCATAATATGATAGAATTCTTCATTAGGATGGAGAGTGAAGTAGTTGACTCAGAGACTATGGTCCTAAATTTAAATAAAGGAAACTACGATGGTATGAGGTGCGAGTTTGGTAGGATTGATTGGGCAATGTCACTCAAAGGGTTGACGGTGGATAGGCAATGGCAAACATTCAAAGACCGCATGGACAAACTACAGAATTTGTTCATTCCAGTTTGGCAGAAGAATAAAACTAAAAGGATGGCTCAACCGTGGCTAACAAGCGAAATTAGGGATAGCATAAAATCCAAGGAGAGGGCATATAAATTGGCCAGAAAAAGCAGTAACCCTGAGGATTGGGAGCAGTTTAAGATTCAACAAAGGAGGACAAAGGCATTAATTAAGAAGGGGAAAATAGAATACGAGAGTAAGCTTTCAATGAACAAAAATACTGACTGTAAAAGCTTTTATAGATATGTGAAGAGAAAAAGATTAGTGAAATCAAGCACAGGTCCCTTGCAGTCAGAATCAGGGGAACTTATAATGGGAACAAAGAAATGTCAGGCCAATTAAATACATATTTTGGTTCTGTCTTCACAAAGGAGGACACAAATAAACTCTGAGAGATGTTGGGGAACATAGGGTCTGATGAAAGGGAGGAACTGAAATAAGTCAGTATTTGTTGGGAAATGTTGTTAGGGAAATTGAAGGGATTGAAGGCCGATAAATCCCCAGGGCCTGATAATCTACATCCTAGGGTACTTAAGGAAGTGGCCCTAGAAATAGTAGATGCATTGCTGATCATCTTCCAACATTCGATGGAATCTGGAACATTACCCATGGATTGGAGGGTAGCAAATGTTGCCACACTATTCAAAAAGAGTGGTAGAGAGAAAACGGGGAATTACAGACGGTAAGCCTGACATCGGTAGTGGGGAAAATGCTAGAGTCCAGTATAAAAGATGTCATAGCTGAGCACTTGGAAAACAGTGACAGGATCGGACAAAGTCAACATGGATTTACAAAAGGTAAATCATGCTTGACTAATCTACTGGAATTTTTTGAGGATGTAACTGGTAAAATAGATAAGGGAGACTCGGTGGATGTGGTGTATTTGGACTTCCAAAAGGCTTTTGATAAGTTCCCGCATAAGAGATTAGCGTGTAAAGTTAAGGCACATGGGATTGAGGGCAGTGTATTGAATTCGATAGAGAACTGGTTGGCAGACAGAAAGCAAAGAGTTGGAATAAACGGGCCCTTTGCCGAGTGGCAGGCAGTGACTAGTGGGGTACCGCAGGGATCGGTCTTTGGACCCCAGCTATTCACAATATATATAAATGATCTAGACAAGGGAACTAGATGTAATATCTCCAAGTTTGCAGACGACACAAAACTGGGTGGGCGTGTGTGCTGCGAGGAGGATGCTGAGAAACTCCAGGATGATTTGGATAGGTTGGGTGATTGAACAGAAGGGCGGCAGATGCAATATAACGTGGGTAAATGGGAGGTTATACACTTTGGTGTCAAAAACAGAAAGGCAGATTATTATCTGAATGGCAATAGATTGGGAGAAGGGGAAGTGCAACGAGACCTGGGTGTCCTTGTGCATCAGTCGCTGAAGGTAAGCATGCAGGTGCAGCAGGCGGTTAAGAGATGAGGAAGAAATTATTCACCCAGATAGTGGTGAACCTGTGGAATTCTCTACCACAGAAGACAGTTGAGGCCAATTCATTAAATATATTCAAGAAGGAGATAGATATATTTCTTAAGGCTAAATCATCAAGGGATATGGGGAGAAAGCAGGGACAGGGTACTGAATTTGGATGATCAGCCATGATCGCATTGAATGGTGGAGCAGGCTCAAGGGGCTTAATGGCCTACTGCTGCTCCTATCTTCTATGATTCTATGTTTCTATGAAAAGCATTAAAGCAAGTGGAGCAAGCAAGAGATCTGGGGGTTCCAGTGAATGCATCTCTTAATGTTCATGGGCAATGCCGTGAAGCGATTGCAATATCAAATAAAGTTTACGGCTGCATTCATAGGACAATTGATTATGAGGCGATTCATATCATTTTTTCCATGTACAAACCATGGTCAGGCCTAACTTGGAGTACTGTGTCCTGTTTTGGTCTCCTCATATGGTGGGTGAAAATGAGGCTTTGGAAAGGGTGCAGCGAATAGCCACTAGACTAGTTTCTCGTTTGCAGCATCTTAGTTATCAAGATAGGCTAAAAGAGTTGGGATTGTACACATTAGAGAAGCGTAGACTTAGGGGTGGTCAGATTGAGCTTTCTAAGATAATAAAGGGAACAGATTGTCTTCCAGTTGATAATTTTTCTAATTAAATAGGTTAGGGAGGAACAGGGGTCCCAATTTTATGTTGTGAAAGGCCAGATCTAGATTAGATATCAGGAGGTTGGCCTTTTCCCAGAGCATAGTCGAGCTCCAGATCAGACTGCCATCTCATGTGTTGGACGCCGATTTGCCGAAATCCTTCAAGTGAGAGCTAGACCTTTTTCTGGATGGGGCGAAGATCAACTCTAACAAAAGGGAGGTACTTCAAGAAATTATCAGGGCCAGAGTCATCTCATGTGTAAGTTTCGATCGTTCAGTCTTGTCGGAGAGGAATTTCCCATATTTGTCCCCAGTTTGAAAACTAGTGAGGTTTGCAACACATCGAAAGAGTGCAGCCTGGATTCTGGCACCGTGAGGCAAAGGACTGCACGCGAAGGTATCGAAACTGTAATTGCAGCAGTAATTGGGGATTCGATAATCAGGGGGACAGATAGGTAGTTCTGCTACCATCGGCGTGAGACCCATGTGATACGTTGCCTCGCTGTTGTCAGGGGAAGCGATATCACGGAGAAGGTGCAGAACATTCTGTGAGGGGTGGGGGTTGTGCGGTGTAATGGAAGGGCTGGAAGTTGTGCTCCATGTCTAGACCAATGACATAGGGAAGAAGAGGGTTGACATCCTAGAATCAGAGTTTAAGGAGCTAGGGAGGAAGTTAAATAGTCGGATCTCAAAGGTCAAAATCTCTGGATTACTCGCAGCGCCACGCACCAGTGCGATTAGTGATAGGGGATATGGCAGGTTGAAGCGCGGCTACAGATACGTGGCTACAGATACGATCTCCATCAATTAAGCCCCAAAACAGCGGCGGCAACAGAAACAATGCCGCAGGAAAATCAACACTGGAGCACTCAAAGACCCCGCTGAGAAAGCTCTATTCAGCCTGTGCCTCACAAACAACCTGACGACTCCCAGTGATGCAGAGACACAGAGTACATAAAGCGCCTGGTCTGCACTCAAGGCCTCCATAATCCGCACCTGTGAAGAGACGCTCGGTCACTCGACCAGGAAACACCAAGACTGGTTCGACGAGAACGACCAGGAGATCCAGGAGCTAATAAGCCGCAATCGCAATGCATTCCTGATCTGGAAACAGCAACAGAACTCGAGAGCAAGAAAGCAGCTCTGCAGCCGCATGAAGGCCGAGGTCCAACAAAAACTCGCGACCTAAAGAACGGGTGGTGTGTGGAGAAAGCGCATGAGATCCAGCAGCTAGCCGACAACCACGATGTGCATGGATTCTTTAGCGCATTCAAGACCATCTGTGGCCCAAGCACCCAAGGCCCTACCCCACTGCGGGCCAAGAACGGAGAGGTACTCATCAAGGACAGAGAGGCAGTCAGTGCCCGCTGGAAGGAGCACTTCGAAGATCTCCTTAACCGAGACTCTGTCTTCGACGCGAGTGTCCTCAACTCCACCCCACAGCATGCTACCGGCCACCATCTCAGCACAACCCCAGCTCGACATGAGGTTGAAAAGGCCATCCGACAACTGAAGAACAACAAGGCCACAGGAGCAGATGGAATCCCTGCCGAGGCACTAAAGCATGGCGGAGAAGCACTGCTGGCGTGAATTCATAAACTAATTTCTCTTATCTGGAAGGAGGAGAGCATGCCAGTGGATCTCAGAAATGCCGTAATTGTGACCATCTTCAAGAAAGGTGACAAGTCCGATGGCGGTAATTATAGAGGAGTTTCCCTGCTTGTCTGCCACAGGGAAAGTCATCGCAAGAATCCTCCTCAATCGCATTCTCCTAGTGGCCGAAGAGCTTCTCCTAGAGTCGCAATGCGGAATCCGCCCTCTGAGGGGCACAGTGGACATGATGTTCACTGCACCTCAATTACAAGAGAAATGCAGGGAACAGCACCAACCACTGTACATGGCCTTCTTTGATCTCACAAACGCCTTCGATACTGTCAACCGTGAGGGATTATGGAGTGTCCTTCTCAAATTCGGCTGCCCTCAAAAGTTTGTCACTATCATCCGCCTGCTTCACGACGACATGCAAGCTGTGATCCTGACCAACGGTTCCACCATAGACCCAATTCACGTACGAACCGGGTTCAAGCAAGGCTGTGTCATCGCACCAACGCTCTTCTCGCTCTTCCTTGCTGCAATGCTTCATCTCAACCTCAGTAAGCTCCCCACTGTGAGTGGAGCTAATTTACAGAACAAACGGGAAACTGTTCAACCTCCCTCGCCTCCAGTCCAGATCCAAGGTCGTCCCATCCTCTGTCGTCGAATTACTGTCTGCAGACGATGCTTGTGTCTGCGCTCACTCTGAGGTCGAACTCCAAATCTTCGTCAGCACCTTCACCGAAGCATACGAGAGCATGGGCCTTATACTAAACATCCGTAAGACAAAGGTGCTCTACCAACCTGCCCCTGCCACACAGTACTGCCCCCCGATTACCAAAATCCACGACAAGGCCTTGGACAACGTGGACCACTTTCCAGACCTCGGGAGCCTACTGTCAACAAGGGCAGACGTCGATGACGAAGTCCAACACCGACTTCCGTGTGCCAGTGCAACCTTCGGCCGCCTGAGGAAGAGAGTGTTTGAAGAGCAGGACCTCAAACCCGGCACTAAGCTCATGGTCTACAGAGCAGCAGTGATACCCGCCCTGCTGTATGCCTCAGAGACAGGGACCATGGCAGGCACCCCAAAGCACTGGAGAGCTACCATCAATGCTGACTCCGCAAGATCCTGCAAATCGATTGGCAGGATAGGCGCACCAACGTCAGTGTCCTCGCTCAGGCCATCATCCCAAGCATCGAAGCTTTGACCACGATCGATCAGCTCCGATGGACTGGTCACATTTTCTGCATGCCCGATACAATACTCCCAAAACAAGCGCTCTACTCGAAGCTCCGGCACGGCAAGAGAGCACCAGGTGAGCAGAGGAAACGCTTCAAGGACGCCCTCAAATCTTCCTTGAAAAAGTATAACACACCACCGAAACCTGGGAATCCCTGGCCCAAGATGGCACAAAGTGGAGGAGAAGCATCCGGGAAGGCGCAGAACACCTCGAGTCTCTTCGTCAGAAGCAAGCGGAAGCCAAGCGCAGGCAGCGCAAGGAGCGCACGTCAACCCAAGCACCCCACCCACCCGCCCCTTCAACCACCGTCTGCCCCACCTGTGACAGAGACTGCAGGTCCTGCATTGGACTCATCAGTCAGCTGCGAACTCATTTTTAACGTGGAAGCAAGTCATCCTCGGTTCCAGGGGACTGCCTAAGAAGAAGAAGAAGAAGCACCAGGGTGGCGGGGGCTTCAGATTCCTGCGACATTGCGACCAGTTCTGTGGCAGGAGGGAGCTGTTCAAGTTGGACGGCTTGCACCTCAAGTGAGCTGGGACCAATATCCTCGCGGGAAGGTTAACTAGTGCGAGGCGGAGGGTTTAAACTAATTCGGCAGTGGGTTGGGCAGCAAGATGTATTATCAAAATATAGAATCAAAGTGCACAGAGGGCTGGGAGAGATACTTACACTTAGAAGTAATACAGAATTAGGTGAGATCGTAGAAAATACAAAGAGGTCTAAGCTCGGTTTTGAGCGCATGTGTTTAAATGCACGAAGTTTTCTTGATAAGGTTGGTGAGCTGCAAACGGAAATAGCAACATGCGAATATAATGTGGTGGCGATTACGAGACCTGAAAAGTGTATTGGATACTTAATATTCCTGGGTACAGGGTATCCAAGAAAGAAAGGCAAGGAATAAATGAGAAGTTGTTGCAGATTTGTTTAAGGAAGTATTTTAGTGCTTAAATGCCCGAGAGGGATCAAATACAGAACATTTGGTTGGAGTTAAGGAACAATAGAGAAGCTATTACGATGCTTGATGTATTTTATAGGCCAACAAAGAGTGGGATGTAGATTGTGGAGCAGGTTTGCAAGAATATTACTGGAAGGTGCATGACATATATGATAGAGATAATAGGAGACTTTACCAGACCATTTGCAAACCTGGCGCCCTATTTGACCATGTGATGAATTTCCGACCCCATATCCTCTCCATCACCAAGACTGCCTACTTCCACCTCAGTAACATTGCCCATCTCCGACCGTGCCTCAGCAGATCTGCTTCTGACACCCTCATCCTTGCCCCTGTTACCTCTAGACTCGACTATTTAAATGCGCTCATGGTCGGCCTCCCAACTTGTACCTTCGAAACTTGAGCTCATCCATACCTCTGCTCCTTGTATCGTAATTCGCACTTAGTCCCATTCACACATCACCTCCGTGTTCGCTGACCTGCATTAGCTGCCGGCTCAGCAATGCCACGATTTAAAAAGTCTCATTCCTCTTTTGAAATCGCTCCATTTCCTCGCCCCGCGCAATCTCTGTAACCTCCTCCAGAAGTCAACCATCCAGGAACTCTGAACTCCTTCAGTTCTGCCCGCTTGCATGCCCCTGATTGCCATCGCTCCAGCATTGAGGCCGTGCCTTCAGCTGCCGAGGCCCTAAGCTCTGGAATTCCCTTCCTAAAACTCTCCGCCTCTCTACCTTTCACTCCAGATTCAAGACACTCCTTAAAATCTATCTATTCCACAATCCATTTACCACCTGTACTAATACCTCCCTGGTGTCTGATTGTGTCTGATGACGCTCCTGTGAAGCGCATTGCGTCGTTTTACTGTGCTAAAGGCGCCACAGAAATGCAAGTCGTTATTATTGATCAAAAGCAAAAAACTGCACGTGCTGGAAATCTAAAATAAAAGCAGAAAATACCGGAAATACTCAGCAGGTCAGGTCACAACTGTGGAAAGTGAAACAGAGTTAATGTTCCAGATCGATGACATTTCATCAGAAATTGTGTGTTATTGTTGTCGTTGTACGACTCGGTCGAGAAGACCAGGATTATGGAAAATAGAAGGACTGGTTACGCTTCTAAACCTGTGAATGACTTTCTGTGGAATTATTATGTGAATCTTGAAGCTGTCAGATTAACATTCCACAGTCTATTTTGAGACGGGTATTGACCCATTTAACACACCGGATATTAATCGATTTATAACAACGGATATTAACGCATTGAACAAACCATCTTGAACCAATTTTAAATTCCGAGTATTAACGCATTGGACACACCTCTTAAAACCACAGCTGGATTAAATTAACAGAGGGTAAAGTCTTGCTGGACAATTGATTCCAACAGCTTCGGCACAAATAACAACATAGATGGCGGAATGAATGTCCCCAGGGTGTTTTATATTGATGAGAATTTAACAATATTCCATAATATGGTTTAACATTAGTTTAATCGATACACCACAATGGATACATATAAAGTATATCCCTGATCAAAAACTACAAACAGTGATGAACTGGGGCTGCTGCAGGTGTCTATTCCGTTTCAGTTAAATCACTCAGCCACGTTAAGCGTTCTGGCCACCTGATTTTTCCGGATGTGGAATCCGAGCGTCCGGGAATGTGCTGTATCGGGACCCTGGAGAGTGCTGTACTGGGGCCAGGAATGTTCTCTAACAGGATCCGAGATTCTGCTGTACTGGGACCTGGCAATATAATGGACTGCGTCCAGGGGTGTGCTTTAACCTTAGACGTGAGTGTGCTGCAGCGGGACCCGGGAATGTCCTGTACCGGGACCAGGGATGGTGCTAAAAGCGCCTCTCTAAATAACTCATGTCTGGGTCACACACTTGGAAAAATGGCGACACCTTCCTGGACTAAGACATTAACTTACTTTGATGTTGGAATCAGATTGTGAAATGTTTTAGAAATTATAAAGGCCCGGAATTTGCAGTCAGTGACTAAGGAATGGTGATCGCTGCTGCACAGAAAGATCTTGCAATTTCTGTGGAGAAAACTAGCTTTCTCAATATTATTTTGATTGTAACTCGGTATTTATGGGATCTTCAAAACTGACAGTTTCACCAAAATCAACAACACAAAATCCAAGCCAAAGAATTAAAGGAGACCGATAATGGATTCTACAGAATTTCAAACAAAACTACATAATAATGTTAGATAGTGTTAGGTCATTTCATCGAATTTATTTGATCATCATTGCAATGGGATATTTCTCTCCATTCCTCAGTTCCTCTCTGAATATCCTCTGGGTCACTGCATAAATAAAAGTGTTCGTGCAGCAACTCAGGAGCTGGAGCATGAAGCCGATTTCCGTTACAAATTTGGGCAGAGAAACAGAATATCCCAAGTAATCCAATCGTCTCCATATAGAACAAAACATGAACACCACCCACAGTAGTATGAAATTCCCCGATACAACAAAGAGTACAATCATGGATTTCCTTCGGCTCTCCATCTCCGGGTCACTGGGACTCTCGCCACAGCTCTGACCCCGGAGTCTGCTGCGGGCTCTGCTGGCCACTAAAATGTGTTTCACCGTCAATGCATTGAACAGCAGAATCAAAAGAAATGGAACAAATGGCGTTAAAATATAATGCATTAATTCTACGATGGCCCAGGCCAGCGAGTGATGTACACTGATTGGCACGAGGCAAAACCAGGGATCGCTAGAAAGAAAATATTCACTTGTACACAGGAAGTACCAGAAAATGTTCTTCAAACAGCTCAGCAGAGTCACTGTTCCTAAAACAACAGCCGCAGTTTTCTCGTTGCAATATTTAGATTTCAGCTTCTGGCAACAAATGGCCACAAATCGATCGAAGGTGAAAGTTACGGTGAACCAGACAGAAAAGTCTGTAGCGTCATGAAGTAGAATGGCATGAATATTACATATTCTAAGGTACCGTACAAACATGAATAGTTCGCGATAAACAATAGGAATCTGCCTTAGTATCAGATCGATGATCACAACCATTAGATCTGCCGATGCCATGGCCACCAGGTAGTGAGTGACACATTTGGAGAGACCGCACTTTCCCCGAGACAGGATCGCAATCGTCACCACGTTAACTGTAAGCAAGAGGAAAACATTGAAATTATTCAACGAAAACTGGGCACATACAGTACTTTGATTTGTTTCAAGTAAGTTAATGGAGTAGGTTTTCAGAGTGTTCTGGACAGAATGGTCTTAAACGGAGTGCTTCTAAACAGCGTGTTAAAGTTGGGAATTTGAAGAGAATGGGATTTCAGAGCAGAGGGGGAACGAGTTGTTGCTTTAACCAACAATACTTGTAGTGCTTTGTGTTACAGGTAAATATTTAAGTCAATCTACCTGTAAATTAAACTAGAACTTGTAATTAGTTAAAGACAAAACTAAAAGCTAAATTAATTAAATACATAAACTTTAAAAAATTAAATAAATAAATAAGGATATATATGGATGTTGTTGCCGGTGGTGTGCCACAACTGCAGCATGTGTGAGTTTGTGGAGAGCATCGCAATCCCGGGCGAACATTTATGCAATAAATGTCGGCATCTCGAGGAATTTCAGCTTAGATTTTTTGAGCTAGTCTCCGAGGTGCAGACATTGTGGGGCATCAGGGAGGGGGAGAGTTACTTGGACACTTTGATCCTTGAGGCAGTCTCACCACTTGGGTTATGTAGTGGTACACGTCTGGTGAGTGGTCAGGGACAGGAGGCTGTGAATTCGACTCAGGTGCAGTGCTGGAGGAACCTCGGCCATTGCACGTATCCAACACGTACGAGGTTCTTGTTGCCTGTGTGAATGAGGGCAAAGTCTGCAGGGTGGATGAGCAAACTGACCCCTTCACCGTGATACAGGAGGCCGTGAAAGTGGGGGAGTGAAGAGGCACGTTTTGTGGTAGGGAACAGTACAGTGAGGGCACTAGATACTGTTCTCTGGGAAATAGATCCTTCCAATACACTCTATCTAGGACACTCATAACTTTATACAACTCAATTATGTCTCCCCTCAGCCTCCTCTGTTCCAAAGAAAACAACCCAAGCCATTGTAATCTTTACTCATTGCTAAAATTCTCCAGGCCTGGCAACATCCTCTCAAATCTTCTCTGTAGCCTGTCCAGTGCAATCACATCTTTCAAATAATGTGTTGCACATAACTGTAAGCAGTGCTCTAGCTGTGGACAAAGTAATGTTTAATAGATTTCAAGCTGAATCTCCGTGCTCTTATATTCTATGTCTTGGCTAATAAAGGAAAGTATTCCATATGCCTTCTTAAATAGCTTATCGACCTCTTCTGCTAACTTCAGGGGTCTGTGGACCTGAAGTCCAATGTTCTTATGTTCCTCTACAATGTTCAGTATCCTTCCATTTATTTTGTATTCCATTGCCTTGTGAGCCCTCCCCAAATCCAGTACCTCACACTTCACGGTATTCAATTCCATTTGCCAATTTCTGCTCGCCTGAATGGCCGTTGATATCTTCCTGCAGTCTACAGCTTTCTTCCTCACTATCAACCACAGGTCCAATTTTTGTATCATCTGGAAACTTCTTAATCATGTCCCATACATTAAAGTCTAAATTATTGATATACAAACACACACAAGGGAGAAAGAGCGTGAGACAGAATGAAAGAAAGAACTTGCATTCGTACAGCATCTTTCATGACGTCAGGTTACCCCGAAACACTTTACAGCCAACAAAGTATTATTGAAGTGTATTCACTGTTGCAATGTGTAGAAATTAATAAAATAAAAAGCTGGACACACGGACGAAGATGCCACATACTGTTAATCTCCAGTTCCTGAAGTACCAGCTGCAGGTAGTAACTTACCCGGGACACCGACCGCAGCCAGGATGGGATAGTAAATCTTTTGTACATCATTTATCGCCCATAGAATCTTGAGCTTGATTAGAAAACCAAGAGACATTTTACGCCTTTCGGTTAGAATCGATGATTCGATGGTTGGTGGTGGTGCGCGGAGCAATTCTCCGACTGAAACATTGTGAAGATTCCACTTATTTATAGGAGAGAGAATTAATCCGGTCATAAATCGGTTTCCCTGCTGACTGGGTTTAATTACAGTCACTGAACAAATAGATGATGTCAACAATTTTCACTCCAAGACATTTAACAGCAACAGCGGAATTTCCAATTAGATAAAGCCCCGAAGACCAGGATAAATGCTGCACCTTCATACACTGAGACAAGTCTCATAATCCTAACAAGAATTTCCACAGGTGACATTTCATTAATAAAACAATGGGATGCTCCAGTATCATCAATCAAAAAGACGATCAAACATGCCCGCTTTTAGAGGGGCACAATTAATACAGAACATATGAATTTATATAATATTGTTCCCTATATTTACCACTCCTTCCAGTCCCTGCTGTGCAATTACCACAGATCTTCTCTGATCTGCTGAGTGTTTCCAGCATGTTCTGCTTTTAGTTCAGATTTCCAGCATCTGCAGTATTTCGCTTTGATTTTAGGATTTCATAACCCATAGTCTGACCATTAATTCTTGACGTGCCTGTTTAATAAAATCAATAGTCCACCGGACACTTCTATTCCTGTTACTGATACCAGTCAGAATCTTTATATTACGCAGAAAGAAGGAAAGGGAGAGAAATATAGAAAAAGAAAGAAATGCAAGAAAAAAGCATGAAATAAAGAAAATGTAGTCACTGTTGTAGTGTAGGCACTTCTACAATTTAAAATAAAAGGATAATATTTCTGTTCATTTTAAAGGGAGAGGGAATTGAGAGCAGCACATCAAATCTTTGTATTCCACCATCCCACCGCCAAATTTCGGGGCTTTATCGATATTCGACCGAGACTATCTCAACAAGCGTGACTCACCTTTAGCCAATTCCTGACTGGTGATATTGCCTAGTTGCAGATTCCACGCTCTACCGCTCTCTGTCTTCTCACTTCTTACCCTGAACGACCAACAATCGCCTTTCCCACGCTGCTCGTACATTTCTTACTTTGGCCGTGGTGAATCAGTTCTTTGATTAATTATATGACCACAACTTGAACGCGTCACTGAGCACTGAGGTAGTGGCAAATTAATTTCAACACAGATAAATATGAGGTACTACATTTCGGTAAGAACAATAAGGAGGTCACATGTTACTTGGAAAATATGTATCTAAATCGGGTGGAAGAGCAACGGGATCTCGGAGTAGAAATATAAAAATCACTAAAAGAAGCGATGCAGATTTGTAAGGCCATAAATAAGCAAGCCCTTTGGTTTAATTCTAGATGTATGGAATCGAAAAATAAAGACGTTATACTAAACCTGCATCGAACCTTGGCTAGACCAAACTTGGAAAAGTGTGGAAAATAATGTCCTGCACATGAAAGAATGTCACTGATTTTCCCTGAAGTCGCAGATTGAGAACATTCAAGTGATCGAAAATATCTGCCATATAAGCCAATTTGGCAAGCCACTGCAAATTACCGAAGCGATATGAAAGTTCAAACTTTGAGTCCAGTAAAAACATTCTCACCTCATCATGCAATTCTAAAAGACGAGTGAGTACCTTTCCTCGGGACAGACAGCAGAACTTGGTTTGCAGAAGTAGTTGAAGGTGATCTCTGCCCATCTCGTCACAAATAGCTGCAAATATCTGCGAATTCAGTGGACGGGCCTTGATATAATTAACTATTTTAACGGCTTCCTCCAAAACGGTCTTGAGATCAGCAGGCATTTTCTTTGCAGCTAACGCCTCCCTATGGATGCTGCAGTGAATGGATGATGCTAGCTGACCCACTGCTCTTACACGTGCAACAACCCCACTGTGTTGGCCTAACATCGCACGGGCCCCATCTGTGCCAAGTCCGACACATTTTGACAAATCAATCCCATTTTCAAAAATGAAACTGTTCAACATTCCAAAAATAGCCTCTGCAGTTGAGCGTGTGGACAACGATTTACAACTGAGAAAGTGCTCATGTATCTCTCCACTGTGTTCATACCTTACATAGGTGATCAGGTTTGAAAGGTTTGCAATGTCCGTTGATTCATACATTTCAAGTGCATAAAAACGACTCGCTTGCATTCTCGCTATTAGCTGATCATACAAGTCCTGTGCCATCTCATCAATTCTGCGTTGAACTGTGTTATCCGACAATGAAATCATGTTAATTTGCTTGCAGGCCCCCTCTCCCAGCATAATACCCACCATCTCCTTAGCGGCTGGCAATATCAACTTCTCCCCAATTCTGTGCGGCTTCCCTGTCTTTGCTATGTGCCTAGCTACCCGGTACGAAGCCTCCACCGCCTTAGCATTATCACTACATTTAGATGTGCATTCCATAATTGTCTTGCTGTGTTGAAATTCTTTGAGCTGGTTGTAAAAAAATCCAACTGGCTTGGTCACATATTCTCCATGCTTAGTCTCAACATGATGGCGAAGATTAGCGGGCTTTAGGCTTTCATTCGACAGAACATCATAGCGCAGGACACATACTGGTAACGGTTCGTTCTCAGTTCCAGTGTAAGTAAATCGCACTTTTAAGTATTCACTGCTGTATTTTCGCCTCACTTTTCGCTTACTTTTGTTGTGCTGAGTTTCATTTGCTGATGTCTCTCTCTCATTTTGACCGTAGTAGAGAGTTCGCTTACGCGTGCCAGATAAAAGCCACCGATCCATCTTTTGAGTTCCGCGCTCTAAACGTTGAATTTTCTAGAATCTAAGAGCGTCGATTCACATTGACGTCACGCAAAAGCGCCACCCCCCCACACTATTGAAATTCAGAGAATCACAAGGATGCTTGTGAAGCATATTACATTGCGAATAATAATGTAATATCGCATATGATACATACGAGGTACACGTGATGATATTATTATTACAGTATCACAATTATTTTTTTCACGGACCACCTGCAGTACCCTCGCGGACCACTGGTGGTCCGCGGACCACAGGTTGGGAAACGCTGTTCTAGCTCCTCTCCACATTACTGAACTATCCGCATATCCCTTGATTCCCTTAATATACAAAAATCTATCGATCTCTGTCTTAAATAAACTCAACGACTGAGACTCCACAGCCCTCTGGGGTACAGAATTCCAAAGATTCACAACGCTTTGAGTGATGAAATTTCTCCTCATCTCAGTCCTAAATTTCCGTCTCCTTATTGTGAGAGAATGACCCCTGGTTCTAGATTCCCCAGCCAGGGGAAACATCCTTCCTGTCCTTCCATCTACCCTATCAAACCATGTAAGAATTTTGTATGTTTCAATGAGATCACATCTCATTCTTCTTAACGGTGGATTATATAGGCCGAGTCTACTCAATCTCTCCTTCATTGGTCAATCCCCCCATCCCAGGATCAGTCTGGTGAACCTTCGTTGCACTCCCTCTATTGCCTGTATATCCTTCCTCAGGTAAGGAAAACAAAACTGTACACAATACGCCAGGGGTGGTCTCACCAGGGCCCTATATACTTGCAATAAGATGCCCTTACGCTAATACTCAAATCCTCTTGCAATAAAGGGCAACATGCCATTTGCATTTCTAATTGCTTGCTCTACCTGCATTTTAATTTTCAGTGATTCTTGTAAAACGACTTCCAATTCCCTCTGAGTACCAACATTTCACAATCTCTCAGCATTCAATAATACACTGCTTTTTTATTTTCCCTACCAAAGTGGATAACTTCACATTTCTCCACATTATATTCCATTTGCCCGGTTCTTGCCCAAACACTTAGCCTGTCTATATTCCCTTGAAGCCTCTTTGCATCATCCTCACAACTTACATTCCTACCTCGATTTGTCTCATCAGCGAACTTGGACATATTACATATCGTGCCCTCATCCAAAGCTTGAATAAAGATTGTGAATAGCTGTTGCCCAAGCGCTGATCCTTGCGGTACCCCAATAGTTACAGCCTGCCAACCCAAAAATTACCCGTTTATTCCTACTCTCTGTTTTCAGTCCGTTAACCAGTCCTCAAACCACCCTATTATTTTATTCCCAATCCCATGAGCCCTAATTTTTTTAATACCCTTTTGTGTGGCACCTTATGGAATGCCTTCTGAAAATCCAAATACACCACATCCACTGGTTCCACCTTATCTCTTCTGCTAGTTAAAACCTCAAAAATCTCTACCAGATTCGTCAAACATGATTTCCCTGTCAGAAATTCGTGTTGACTCTTTCCAATTCTATTCTTTTTTTGTAAGTGACCTGTTACCACGTCCTTAATAATAGATTCTAGCGTTTGCCCCACTCCTATTGTCTGGCTAACTGGTCTGTAGTTCTCAGTTTTCTCTCTCCCTCTTTACTTTAATAGTGCGGTTACATATGCTACATTCCAAACTACGGGAACCGTTCCAGAATCTATGGAATTTTGGAAGATGACAGCCAAATATATACACTAGATTTATAGCCACCTCTTCTAACACCCTAGGATGAGGGCCATCAGGTCCAGTGGATTTATAAGCTTTCAGTTCCATTAACTTCTCCAGTACTTTATTTTACTAATACTACATTCTTTCAGTTCCTGCTTCTCGCTGGACCCTTGTTTCTCCACTATTTCCCGAGGTTTTTGCATCTTCCTCCGTGAAAACAGACATAACAATTTTTTTTAAAAATTTGTCTGCCATTTCCCTATTCCCCATTTTAATTTCAGCCTGTAAGGGACCCACGTTTTCTTTTGCTGGCCTTTTCCTTATTACATACGAAAAGAAGCTTTTACAGTCTGTTTTTATATCTCTCACAAGTTTACTCTCATATTCTATTTTCCCTTTCTTCATCAATTTCTTGGTCTGCCTTTGCTAAATTCTAAAATCCTCCCAATCCTCAGGCTTAATAATATTTTTGGTAACATTATAAGCCTCATCCTTTAATCTAATCCTATCTTTAATTTCTCTTGTTAGCCGTAGTTGGACAATTTTCCCGTGGTGTTTTTACTCCTTAAGGCAATGAAAAGTTGCGAATTTTGATTTCTTTCTTTAAATGTTTGCAATTGCTTTTCGACTGTCTTATCTTTTAAACTTATTTTCTTAACCGACATTAGCCAACTTGTCTCTCATACCTACGTAGTTTGCTTTGTTCAGGTTTAGGACGCTTATTTTCGGGCTTAACTAAATCACTCTCAAACTCAACATAAAATTCTATCATATCATGATCACTGCTCCCCAGATGCTCCTTTAGTACAAGGTTATTAATTAACCCTCTCTCATTGCACAGTACTAGATCTAAAATAACAAATTTCCTCGTAGGTTCCTTGACATACTGATCTAGATAACTATCCTGAATGCTTTGCATGAACTCTTCCTCTGCAATATTTCTGCAGATTTGGTTTTCCCTGTCTATCTGAAAGTTAAAGTCCCCCATGATTACTGTATTAGCCTTGTTACATGCATCTCTAATTTCCTGATTTATAATCTGCCCGCCACCTAAACCACTGTTAGGTGGCCGATAGACTTCTCCCACTATTATTTTCTCCCCCTTGTTGATTCTTACCTCTGCCCAAACTGATTCGACATTTTGTTTTTCAGAGTCAAGTTGCTTTCTCTCTGCTGTCTTTATTCCCTCTTTTATTATCAGGGCTAACCCTGCTCCTTTTCCATTGCGGCTGTCTCTTCTAAAAGTCAAATATCCTGGAATATTTTGGTCCCAAACCTGGTCACTCTGTAACCACGTCTCGGTAATGGCTATTAAAACAAACCCATTTATTTCTCTCGGCGCTATTAATTATTCTATATTGTTGTGAATGTTTCGTGCATTCAGATATAATATCTTTAGTGTTAACTTTTTCTCTACTTTTCCCTGATGTCACTTTAGTTACTAATGCTCTATCACCTTTATTAATCTTTCTGTCCCTTCCTGACCCACTCTGCTTATCTTTACCCAGATCACTACTCTGCTCGACAGTCTTGACATTTCTCTTACTGCTTTTGAATTTACCCTTTCCTGAATCCTCCCAGACACCCCATTCATTAATTTAAAGCCCTATCTTCTGCCCTAGTTTTCGATTTGGCAGGACACTGGTCCCAGCCCGTTTTAAGTTGAGCCAGTCCCTCCGGAACAGCTCCCTCTTTCCCCAGTACTGGTGCCAGTGGCCCATGAAATGAAACCCCTTCCTCCCACATCACTATTTTGAGCCACAAATTTAGCCTTCGAATCTGTTTGTCCCTGTGCCAATTTGCGCGTGGCTCAGGCAAAAATCCAGAGATTAAGAGATGAGGAAATTAAGAGATTAATCCAGAGATTAAGGTAAACTTTCTATTCAATTAGATTTCATTTTATTTAAACTGGAAAATGACTGATTAAAAATGTTTTTTTCACGTTTAATAATGTTTAATATAATTACGTCAGAATATATGAATGATTTAAATGTTAAATTTAATTCAAATGCTTTTAAAACTTGTCTGCATGACTTTGTAAAAATTTTAAATGTCCTAGCAATCTGTCTCGGGTGGTGATATTTATCAGACACTGCGTATGATGGGCGGCCGTTGCGATACCGTCCGTTTCCCAATAACGCCCAACCTGAATTTCTACCGACTCACTTTATTAACATGACTTTTACAACTCTTTCCATTTTCCCCACATGTACTGAATCTATTTAAAGAAGAAGCTTGTGAGGGAGAAACTCGCTTCATGACGTATTTGCCCCAAACCTTTGTGTGATTCTGGCTCACAGAGTCGATGACGCCAGAGAACAACAAACAAGATTGACCAACCATGATCACGAGGAACTACTACCCGCTCCAGTTAGAGCACAGGGAGAGGCTCTCTGTTGAGATGATGTCAGAGGAGTTGTGTGTGAGGAGGCTACGCTTTAATAAAGAGGCAATCGTCCGACTATGTGTTGTGTTAAAGGACGGCCTTCAAACACGCTCGAAGACCCGTATTGCCTTGCCACTGTCCATGAAGGTAACCGCAGCACCGAACTTCTTTGCATGCGGGCCATTCCAGTCAGGCACCGGTGACATTTCAAACATCGCCCACAGCACCACGAGGGTCTGCATTCACCTGGTCACAAATGCCTTTTTCCACAGGGCTTCAGAATTCCTGGACTTTGACTTGTCCACTCCGCATCAAAAGGAGAGGGCCCTTGCATTTTATCGGATTGTTGGCTTCCCCAAAGTGATTGGGGCAGTCGATGGAGCCGGTGTCGCATTTAAGGCACCAATTGATTCACCTGTGACATACATCAACAGGAAGGGGATTCATTCATTAAATGTAATGATCATCTGTGATGCTCAACTGAGGATCCCAAATGTGAAAGCAGATCACCGGGGAAGCGCTCATGACTCCATCGTCCACCATCACTCGGACTTATATGGCAAATTGCCTCCAGGATCCGCATGGATATTGGGCGACAAGTGCAACCCATTCAATCTGCGGCGGATGACTCCATGTCGCAGGACCAATAATGAGGCACAGGAGAGATAGAACCGTTCACACGTGTCCACACGGCAAGTGGTGGAGAGGACAATCGCGGTTCTGAAATCATGGTTCCGGTGCCTGGGCAGGTCAGGAGGGACTTTGCAATACTCTCCTCTAAAAGTGTCAAGGATTGTGGTGGCCTGTTGTGCTTTTCACAATGTTGCTCTGCGTGATGGGTTGACCCGTAACCCTGCAGACCAGCTCCCTGCTGAAATGGAGGACATGGAGGATGCCAACATTGATGTCCCTGTGGCCAGGCCTGATAGGGAGAAGCCTAGTGCTGCCGAGAGCTATGCTGCAAGGGAACAGTTAGTAGCGAACACATTTGCGAGGTGATGATAGTGTCGCTTCCTAACTCCCCCTCACCCAGCAAGTCACAGAAAAGAACACACAGAATTTAAAGTGAAACAGTGAATTTTAATTGCAGAATCAATGAAATTTGATGTAATTTTTGATGTTCTCAGTCTTTAAATACAAATTTTTAGCTAGCTATTTTCTACTTTGTAAACATTTGTAATGAAAATTAGTTGCAAAAAAATTTTAATCGTTTACAGTGACTTTTGGGGATTTTTTGTGCAATAAAGTCTTTACATCAAGGTGTAAATTATCTAGTTTCTACTTTTTAAACAGTTGTAATGTTAATTGCTTGTTAATAAAAATATGTTTTTAAAAAACTTTAACGTGACAACAGACTATACCTATGAAATGAAAAGTTTAAATACACTATTAGTCAGCAAACATTAAAGAATTGACAGATATGCCCACTCGCATTCGTGCCTGAGGGTCGAAGGAGGTGGATAGTACAAAAGGTGGCACCCAACTGTCTCCTGCGCTTCCCCTTCCCCGTGATCGGAGCCCCATCATGCCAATTGAAAGGCTCCTGTGTACCATATCTCGCCCTTCATCGGTTGACTCGTGACCGGGATGCTGCTGCTGCTGGAAGGCAACATTTGCTTCCAACATAATTGGCAGAGCTGCTGTCTCGTGGGCCTGCACTGTGTCTGCGCTGGGAGCAGGCAAGGGGGGTTCTGCGGGAGTCCAATTAATGGCAGCCGAACCTGCTGTCTTCAAATGTAATCGTTTAATGAGAGACTCGTTAACCTGATTAATCGCCTCATCAACATTGCCCATCATTGTGCATTTGCGCAAAACTGATTGATGCTCTGCAGACCGATGTCCAACTTATTGCACATATTTCTCACAATAACATCAAGCCTCTCCCGGATAGAGGCTAGAGTGTCAAATTTCTTTCAATGAAGTGTAAGCATTTCTTGCCTCAATCCTTAAATTTTTTGAATCTGAGTTTGTAAATCATTCTGTTGCGCTAAATGTCTTGCTGCTTTTCCCACCTGCTCTGCAGTATCAGGTTTGTGGAACGACAGTCATCTGTGCCTCGCACAGAGCCAGCGGGGCCAGGAGATGGAGCGTTGGTGTGCAGCGTTTCTTCATGGTCAAGGTTCCCACTTCGCCTGGCCGCTCGCATAAGCTCCTTACCCGCCCCTTCCACTTGCTGACACTTCACAAATTCTTCGTCCTCCGCCTCACTTACTGCTCGCACTACATCTCTAACCCCTTCCCCAATGCCCTCTGCCGCCGCAGACTCGCCGCACTGTTCATCCCATGTGTGCGAAGACAGTTGTCCACCTGTGGGAAGGAAACAGTAAACATTTGCAATGGTGAAGCACGATCTGCCACATCACAGAAGTTGATATACAGCGCTCACCTTACAGTTTGAAACAAACAGCTGGACAGAACAGCTCACCTTTCCTTACTCCAATGTCTGATTGGGCACAAGACACTGAACTGCCACCTCTGATTCCCAGCAAGTACGTGACCCTTTCCTCTTGCTCCAATGACTACCTCATCGTGGCAACACCTCAAATCTAAAATTTGTCCTCAAATCCCATCTAAACCTCCTACAAATTACTTTAACTCTATGCCCCCTGGTTATCGACCCCTCTGCTAAGGGAAATAGATCCTTTCGATCCACTCTATCTAGACCCCTCATAATTTTATACACATTAATTAGTTCTATCCTTAGCCTCCTCTGTTCCAAAGAAAACAAGCCGAGCCTATCCAATCTTTCCTCATAGCTAAAAATCCCCAGCGCAGGCAACATCCTCGTAAATCTCCCCTGCACCCTCTCTAGTGCAATCACATCCTTCCTATAATGTGGTGACCAGAACTGCACGCAGTATGTTAGCTGCAGCCTAACTAGTGTTTTATACAGTTCAAACATAACCTCCCTACTTTTATATCCTATGCACCGGCTAATAATTATGAAAAAAATTGATAGAGTGAATACAGAGTGAACGTTTCCACTTGTGCGGAAGAGCATAACTAGAGACCATCAATATAAGGCAGTCACCAATTAAATCCAATAGGGAATTCAGTAGAATTTTTTTTACCCAAACTGTGTTGAGAATGTGTAACTCACTACCACAGGGAGTGGTTGAAGTAAATAGCCTAGATGCATTTAAGGGGAGGCTAGCCAAGCCTATGAGAGAGAAGGAAATAGAGGGTTATGCTGATAGAGTTAGATGAGGAAAGACAGGAGGAGGTTCGTGTAGAGCATAAACGACAGCGTGGTCCGGTTGGTCCGAATGGCCTGTTTCTGTGCAGTATATCCTATGTAATCCAATGTAAGGAAGGCAGGTATCCCGTATGCCTTCTTAAACACCTTATCTACCTGTCCTGAACCTTCAGGGATATGTGGACATGCACTCCAAGGTCCCTCATATCCTTTGCACTTCTCATTGTCCTACCATTTATTGTGTATTCCCTTGCCTGGTTAGCACTCCGCAAATGCATTACCTCACTTCTCTGGATTGAATTCCATTTGCCACTGTTCTGCCCAACTGACCAGTCCATGGATATCTCCCTGCAGTCTACAGCTTTCTTCTTCATTATCAATTACACGGCCAATTTTTGTATCATCTGCAAACTTCTTAATGGTACTTCCTACATTCAAGTCTAAAACATTGATATATACCACAAGAAGCAAAGGACCCGGTACTGAGCCCTGCGGAGCCCCACTGGAAAGAGCCATCCAGTCACAAAACCATCTTTCGAACATTACCCATTGTTTCCTGCCTCTGAGCCAATTTTGGATCCAACTTGCCACTTTGCCTTGGATACCATGGGCATTTACGTTCGTGACCAGTCTACCATGCGGGACCTTATCAAAGGAGTGGCTAATATCTATATAGACGATATCAAACGCACTACCCTGATCGACCCTCCTTGATACCTCCTCAAAAAATGCAATCAATTTAATCAGACACGACCTTCCCTTAACAAATCCATGCTGACTGTCCCTGATTAATCCGTGTCTTTCTGAATGAAGATTTGTCCTGTCCATCAGAATTTATTCCAATAATTTTCCCACCGCCCAGGTTAGACTGACTGGCCTGTAATTACTCTGTCTATTCCTTTTCCCCTTTTTAAACAACGGCACCACGTTAGCATCCTCAAACACCACACCTGTAGCCAGAGAGGATTGGAAAATGATAGTCAGAGCTTCTGCTGTATCCTCTCTTCATTCTCTTAACAGTCTGGGAAACATTTTATCCGGGCCTGGGGATTTATCCATCTTCAAATTGCTAAACCCCTTAATTATTGCTCTTTCGCTATCTTTATTTCAACTAATATTTCAAACTCCTCCTCCCTGATTGCGATTTCTGCATCGTCCCTCTCTTCATAGGATCATAGAAGATAGGAGCAGAAGTAGGCCATTCGGCCCCTCTAGCCTGCTCCGCCATTCAACGCGATCATGGCTGATCATCCAAATTCAGTACCCTGTCCCTGCTTTCTCCCCATATCCCTTGATCCCTTTAGCCTTAAGAAATATATCCAACTCCTTCTTGAATCTATTTAATGAATTGGCCTCTACTGCCTTCTGTGGTAGAGAATTCCAAAGGTTCACCACTCTCTGGGTAAAGAAATTCCTCCTCATTTCTGTCCTAAATGGCTTACCCCTTATCCTTAGACTGTGACCCCTGGTTCTGGACTCCCCGACCATCGGGAACATCCTTCCTGCATCTAGTTTGTCCTGTCCTGTCAGAATTTTATAAGTTTCAATGAGATCCCCTCTCATTCTTCTAAACTCCAGCGAGTATAAGCCCAATCGACCCAATCTTTCTTCATACATCATTCCTGCCATCCCAGGTATCAGCCTTGTGAATCTTCGCTGAACTCCTTCCATGGCAAGAACATCCTTCCTCAGATAAGGCGACCAAAACTGCACACAGTACTCAAGGTGTGGTCTCACCAAGGCCCTGTACAACTGCAGCAAGACAACCTTGTTCCTGTACTCAAACTCTCTCGCTATGAAGGCCAACATACCATTTGCCTTCTTAACCGCCTGCTGCATCTGCATGCTTACCTTCAGCGACTGGTGCACAAGGACACCCAGGTCTCGTTGCACTTCCCCTTCTCCCAATCTATTGCCATTCAGATAATAATCTGTCTTTCTGTTTTTGACACCAAAGTGGATAACCTCGCATTTATCCACGTTATATTGCATCTGCCACACTTCTGCCCAATCACCCAACCTGTCCAAATCATCCTGGAGTTTCTCGGCATCCTCCTCGCAGCACACACGCCCACCCAGTTTTGTGTCGTCTGCAAACTTGGAGATATTACATCTTGTTCCCTTGTCTAGATCATTAATATATATTGTGAATAGCTGGGGTCCAAGGACCGATCCCTGCTGTACCCCACTAGTCACTGCCTGCCACTCGGAAAAAGACCCGTTTATTGCAACTCTTTGCTTTCTGTTTGACAACCAGTTCTCTCTCCAATTCAATACCTTGCCCCCAATCCCATGTGCCTTAACTTTACACGCTAATCTCTTCTGCGGTACCTTATCAAAAGCCCTTTGGAAGTCCAAATACACCACATCCGCTGGTTCTCCCTTATCTATTTTACCAATTACATCCTCAAAAAATTCCAATAGATTAGTCAAGCATGATTTACCTTTTGTATATCCATGTTGACTTTGTCCCATCCTGTCACTGTTTTTCAAGTGCTCAGCTATTACATCATTTATAATGGACTCTAGCATTTTCCCCACTACCGATGTCAGGCTTACCGGTCTGTAATTCCCCGTTTTCTCTCTACCAACCTTTTTGAATAGTGGGGTAACATTAGCTACCCTCCAATCCATGGGTACTGTTCCAGATTCCATCGAATGTTGGAAGATGATCAGCAATGCATCTACTATTTCTAGGGCCACTTCCTTAATAACCCTAGGATGCAGATTTTCAGGCCCTGGGGATTTATCAGCCTTCAATCCCTTCAATTTCCCTAACACCATTTCCCTGCAAATACTGATTTCTTTCAGTTCTTCCCTTTCATCAGACCCTATGCTCCCCGACATCTCTGGGAGGTTATTTGTGTCCTCCTTTGTGAAGACAAAACCAAAATATGTATTTAATTGGGCTGACATTTCTTTGTTCCCCATTATAACTTCCCCTGATTCTGACTGCAAGGGACCTTTGCTTGATTTCATTAATGTTTTTCTCTTCACATATTTATAAAAGCTTTTACAGTCAGTTTTTATGTTCACTGCAAGCTTACTCTCGTATTCTATTTTCCCCTTCTTAATTAATCCCTTTGTCCTCCTTTGTTGAATCTTAAACTGCTCCCAATCCACAGGTTTGCTGCTTTCTCTGGCCAATTTATATGCCCTCTCCTTGGATCTTATGCTATCCCTAATTTCCCTTGTTAGCCATGGTTGAGTCACCCTTTTAGTTTTATTCTTATGCCAAACTGGGATGAACAAATTATGTAGTTCGTCCATGCGGTCTTTCAATGTTTCCCATTGCCTCTCCACCGTCAACCCTTTGAGTGACATTTCCCAATCAATCCTACCCAACTCGCACCTCATACCATCATAGTTTCCTTTATTTAAATTCAGGACCTTAGTCTCTGAGTCAACAACTTCACTCTCCATCCTAATAAAGAATTCTATCATTTTATGATCGCTCCGACCCAAGGGGCCTCGCACAACAAGATTGCTAATTAATCCTTTCTCATTGCATAATACCCAGTCTAAGATGGCCTGATCTCTGGTTGGTTCCTCGACATATTGGTCCAGGAATCCATCCCGTAAACACTCCAGGAATTCCTCCTCCATAGTATTGTTACTAATTTGGTTAGCCCAATCTATATGTAGATTAAAGTCACCCATGATGACTGCTGTGCCCTTATTGCACGCTTCTCTAATTTCCCTTTTAATGCCATCCCCAACCTCCGCATTACTGTTTGGAGGTCTATATATCACTCCCACTAACGTTTTCTGCCCCTTGTTATTTCTCAGTTCAACCCATACAGATTTCACATCATCAGAGCTAATATCTCTCCTTTCAATTGTGTTAATCCCCTCTTTAACCAGCAATGCTACCCCACCTCCCTTTCCTTTTTGCCTATCTTTCCTGAATATTGAGTACCCCTGGATATTAAGTTCCCAGGCTTGGCCACCCTGGAGCCATGTTTCGGTAATCCCAATCAAATCATATTCGTTTACCTCTATTTGCGCAGCTAATTCGTCCACCTTGTTCCGAATGCTCCTTGCATTAAGTCACAAAGCCTTCAGGCTTGTTTTTTTAACACTCTTAGACCTATTAGAATTAGTATTTACTGTGGCCATGTTTGATTTAAACCGTTGTTTTCTCTGACTGCAACTTTGGTTTTACTCCTAACTATCTTTTGCTTTTATCCTTGTTTCCCTTTCCACTGTCTCCCTGCTCAGGTTCCCAACCCCCTGCCATTTTAGTTTAAACCCTCCCCCAGAGCACTAGCAAACACTCCCCCGAGGACATCGGTCCCGGCCCTGCCCAGGTGTAGACCGTCCGGTTTGTACTGGTCCCACCTCCCCCAGAACCGGTTCCAATGCCCCAGGAATTTGAATCCCTCTCCCTTGCACCATTCCTCTAGCCACGTATTCATTTGAAATATCCTTCTATTTCTACTCTGACTAGCACGGGCACTGGTAGCAATCCTGAGATTACCACCTTTGAGGTCCTATTTTTTAATTTACCTCCTAACTCCCTATATTCTGCTTTTAGGACCTCATCCCGTTTTTTTACCTATATCGTTGCTACCTATATGTACCACGACAACTGGCTGTTCACCCTCCCCTTCCAAAATGCTCTGTAGCCTCTCTGAGACATCCTTGACCCTTGCACCAGGGAGGCAACATACCATCCTGGAGTCTCGTTTGCTGCCGCAGAAACGCCTATCTATTCCACTTACAATAGAATCCCCTATCATGATAGCTCCCCCAATATTTTTCCTCCCATCCTGTGCAGCAGAACCACCTATGGTGCTAGGAAGTTGGCTGCTGCTGTCTTCCCCTGATAAGCCATCTCACTCAACAATATCCAAAGCGGTATATCTGTTTGAGAGGGGGATGGCCACAGGGGACCCCTGCACTACCTGCCTGCGCCTATTACTCTGCCTGGTGGTCAACCATTCCCTTCCTGCCTGTACACCCTTTGCCTGCGATGTGACCAACTCCCTAAACGTGATATCCACGATGTTCTCAGCATCGCGAATGCTCCAGTATGCATCCATCCGCAGCTCCAGCTCCGCAATGCGGTCTATCAGTAGCTGCAGCTGGATACATCTCCTAAACACATGATTGTCAGGGACACAGGAAGTTTTCTGAAAGCAGACGTAAAGTATTCATTAAGAACCTTTCCCATGCCTGCCGCCTCCACACATAGATTACCATTTTGGCCCCTAATGGCCCTACTCTTACGTTAACTATCCTCTTGCTCTCAATGTATTTATAAAACATGTTTGGGGTTACCTTGATTTTAGTTGCCAATATTTTTTCATGCTCTCTCTTTGCTTTCCTAATTTCCTTTTTATTTCCCCCCTGCACTTTCTATACTTCTCTAGGTTTTCTGCAGTACTGAGCCCCCGCTATCTGTCATAAGCTTCCCTTTTATTCTTTATCCTACCCTGTATGCCCCTTGACATCCAGGGAGCTCTAGATTTGTTAGTCCTACCCTATTTTTTAAGGGAACGCACTTTCACTGAACCCTCACTATCTCCTCCTTTAATGTATCCCACTGCTCTGACACTTTACTTTCAAGTTTCTGTCTCCAGTCCACTTTGGCTAAATCACATCTCAGCATAGTAAAATTATCTTTTCCCCAATTGAGAACATTTATTCCTGGCCTATCCTTGTCCTTTTCCATAACTACGCTAAATCTAACTGAATTATGATCATTACCACCAATAAGCTCTCCCACTGATTACCTTCCTACCTGCCCAGCTTGATTCCCTAAAACTAGATCCTGAACCGCACCCTCTCTTGTTGGGCTTGCTACGCACTAGTTAAAAAAGTTCTTCTGAATGCATTTTAAGAATTCTGCTCCCTCTATATCTTTCACACTAATTTTTTCTCAGTTAATATTAGGGAAGTTAAAATCCCCTACAATTACTGCCCTATTTTGGCACGTCTCAGAAATTTACCTACATATTTGCTCTTCTATCTCCATCTGACTGTTTGGAGGTCTATAGTGCCCTCCAAGCAGTTCCACAAGGATTGGTGCTGGGACCACTGTTGTTCGCAATTTACATTAACAATCTGGACATAGGAATCGGAAGTACAATTTCAAAATTTGTGGACGACACCAAATTGGGGAGTTTAATTACCACAAAGGAACAATGTGACGAAATAGAAGAATACATTAATAAACTTGCAGAGTGGGCGTGTAATTGACAAATGAATTTCTGTATCGATCAGTGTCAGGTGGTACATTTTTGGTAGGAAGAATAAAGAGGCGACATATTGCTTGTAAAATATATTTCTTAATAGTGTAGAGAAGCAAAGCGATCTCGGTGTACACATTCATAAATCAGTAAAAGTAGTGACACGGTTTAATATGTCTACAAAAAAATTCAAAGCAAGCACTGGAGTTCATTTCTAGCGGGATGGAATTGATAAGCAGAGAAGTTATGTTGTATTTGCCGAGAACATTGGTTAGAACACACTTGGAGCAATGTGCACAGTTATATTTTCCATTTTATAACAAGGAGATAGAAGCATTGGCGAAGATGCAAAAAATATTTGCAAGGATGATACCAGATCTGAGTGGATATACTTATCAGCAAAAGATGAATAGGCTGGTGACATTTTCTCTGAGAATAGATCTGACACAGGCCGTTAAAATAATGAAAGGGTTTGATGGGTTAGACGTAGAGAAAGTGTTTCCACTTGTAGGGGAGTCCAGAACTAGATGCCCTAAAAAAATATTCACTAATTTTTCCAACAGAGAAATCAAGAGAAAGTTGTTTACGCAGTGAGTGAGGAACCCTCTACCTCAATGATTAGGTGAGGCAAATAGCATGAATGCATTTAGGGGGTAGCTCGATAAACACATGAGACAGAAAGTAACAGAAGGATATGTTGATCGTGTTAAAAGAAGAAGTGGAGCCTCGTGTGGAGCAGAAATGAGGGCACAGACCAGTTGTGCCTGATGGCCTTCTTCATTGCTGTGAACTCAATGTAATCTCAGCAAACACCATTCTGTCGTGCAGTACAGCATTCAACTTGCACTTCCGCTGATTTGGGAAAGGATAGATAGGCTGACCTTATGATTTGAAATCCAGACAAGCAGCTCAATGATCATAAATTGAAGCAGCAGGTGCCAGCTTCCAGGGGCCTTTAACTTATTTTTCCCAAATTTTCCAACGTCGAGCACAGGAATGATTCACGTTCCAACACGAGATTTAGAACAGGGATTCCTTGGAATACAAAGACCGCATTGCTCACCATTACACCATGGAGCCTACAGCACAGGTGACTGGGGGATACTTGATTGTTATACTCAAGAATGGACCTGTTTACACATTTTAAAAGGTATTTCCTTTCATATGGGAAACAACAACAACTTGTATTTGAATTGCGCCTTTAACGTAGTAAAACGTCCCAAGGCGCTTCACAGGAGCGATTATCAATCAACATTTGAAATTGAGCCGCATAAGGAGCTACAAGGACAGGTGATCAAAGCATGGTCAAAGCGGTAGGTTTTAAAGAGCGTCTTAAAGGAGGAATGAGAGGTAGAGAGGCGGAGAGGTTTACGGAGGAAAATCCAGATCTAAGCACCTGGGCAGCTGAATGCACGGCCGCCAATGGTGGAGCGACTGAAATCGGTGATGTGAATGGGCCCAGAATTGGAAGAGCGCAGATTTCTCGTGGGATTGTCGGGCTGGTGGAGGTTACAGAGATAGGGAGTGGCGTGGCCATGAAGGGATTTGAAAACAAGGATGAGATCATTAAAAGCAAGGCGTTGCCGGACCCTGATCACATGTGCATCAGGCGATTTGGCGTCTGACCACTCATTCACTCATTCTCGCTTCTTTCCCAGAAGATTTCCTAGTGTCACAGCCTTTGCTGACGAGAGTTGGTAGTGGGCCTGATGACCCCATGATTACCTCATCTATCGGTAAGTATTCTGCCTTACTACTATCTCACCTTGCTTACTATTATGAGCACCTACGTGTGAAAAGAGTACTCAGGAATCCTGGTGTATCTCAGCTTTGGGCAAAACGGATGAGGCGGGATATGGCTGAAAGAATTAACATTCTATGAGCGCAAAATCGTTTTTGGACCGTATATCTGAGTGAGGTTATTAGCTTCACTCGCTCTACGACTTGAGCGAATGATCCATTTGAAGTTTGAAATTAAGCAGAAAATCTCAAAAGGATCCCTTTCCTCACAAGTTGCTTTTGGACTTATTGTGGAAAGTGAAGTGGTTTTTGAGTAAGTCAGAGATCTGACTCCCGGATTCCCCACCCCATAGCACTGAATGATTGGCCGTGGTGATGCAAACTCCATTCATGGGATTCTTTACCGCCAGTGCCGCAGTGATCAGTCTTGTGATATAATGTGAATGCGGTAAATTGTTTGAAAAAAAGATCCCAAACTCTGCCCAGGCTTGTTGAAGCAATGCAGAATTCGATTACCCCATAATCTGTCCAGAGCACCTGTTGCGCTCATTGGCCGGTTGACAACCTGCAAAAGATTTTTACTGAATCTGAATTTCCATTATAGTTTCATTCTCATTAGCCGAACTTCCACATGAAATTTAGTGATGGGTTTGTTGTGGAGTTCAATAATATATTTGGGAATGATCTTCTGTTTGTTTCCGCTTATCTCCTGGAGGCTTGTGATCTGTTGTGGAAGTGCATCTGAAGTTATTACTGAATGTGTCTGTGTAGTGGCAATATACGTGAGATTAGACGTGTTGATGTTGATTAGTATAATCACAGAGCAATCCATCAATGCGCGGCACTTCACAGACAATGGGACAGAGTTTGCGGTTGGTATGATGACGTGCTCTGATTGACATCGCTGGGTGACGAATTTAATTGATGAGCAACGCGAGCAAGTTAGTTCTCAAGTGACATCAGTTGTGTTTATTTGAGTAACTTAACAACAAGAGTAAACGGAGTTCTGACAATATTTTTCAACTCCTCTCTGAATTTTGACTGAGTTACCACATAGATACAGGTGTTGGTACAGGCGCTGGAAAGCTGAAACATATACGCTGTCTGTTGTAGGATATATCCAGGATCAGAATGACTTGTGTAATAATGTCCCAAAAATTCGTGAGGGAGCCTTCGTGCGAGGGTAAGGATTCGCCGCGATCTCTCACTGCACCCTGGCTTTTTCAGTCCGAGCTCGCACGAACTTGATGTTCTGGACAGCAGCTGTGCAGGGCTTCCGTATCCCACAGGCGTAGTTAATTCGTGCGATCTGTGGGATCACGTGACTCAGTTAGAGCCAATGGCAGCACACCATCTTTCATTCATAGCTTTCACAGTAGTGCTGTGAAAGCTATGAATCTATACCCCCCCAAAAGAACAGCTAAACCTTAAGTAAAGTTAAAAAAACACATCACATTAATAAAATAAGTATAGTTAAATAAATTAACCAATTTAAACAAAAAATTAAATTTTTGAAAAAATTTAAAATCTTTTAAAAATTATAAAAATAAACTTACCTGTCTTTAAAGTCTCAAAAAAGATATACCTGTTAAAAAAAATTCAAAATAATACTTAATTAACTACTTACCTTGTTAAAAGAGGGTCTTACGCCTCCTTTATTTGTGTCGAAAATGTTCCATGCTTACCTGCGCGTTCAAAGCACTAAGTGCACTGTGTGCGCGCAGCCTGTAGCGCGCACGCGGTTCACCTAGGAACCGCCCCCTTTTGAATTCACCAAGAGCCGGTTTTCAGCGCATGCGCAGTGCATGCAGAAAACCGGCACTTGGAGACAGAATACGCGAGAGTACACAGTGCGTACTCTCGCGTAGCGGCACTAATTTTTGGGCCAATACATAAGAACATAAGAACATAAGAAATAGGAGCAGGAGTAGGCCAGTCGGCCCCTCGAGCCTGCTCCGCCATTCAATAAGATCATGGCTGATCTGATCCTAACCGCCAATCTACTATCTACTATCACAGAACCATCTCCTCCATCTAACAGAATTGCACACACGAAATAGGAGCAGAATCAGGCTGCACGGTCCCTGGGCCCGCTCCACTACCCACAGGGCCATGACCGATCCGAACCTAGACTCATGTCCAAATTCCTGCCCGCTCCCCGTAACCCTTAATGCCCTTTACTTCTAGGAAACTGTCTATTTCTGTTCAAAATTTATTTAATGATGTAGTTTCTACAGCTTTTTGTGGCAGCATATTCCATGGACCTACCACCCTCTGAGTGAAGTAGTTTCTCCTCATCTCAGTTTTGAAAGAGCAGCCCCTTATTCTAAGACTATGTCCCCTAGTTCTAGTCTCACCCGTCATCGGGAACATCCTCCCCGCATCCACCCGATCCAACCGCTTCACAATCTTATATGTTTCAATAAGATCGCATCTCATTCTTCTGAACTCCAATGAGTAGATTCCCAATCTACCCAACCTCTCCTCATATGACCACCCCCTCATCCCCGGGATTAACCGAGTGAACCTTTTTTGCACTGCCTCGAGAGCAAGGATGTCTTTCCTTAAGTAAGGACACCAAAACTGTATGCAGTATTCCAGGTGCGGTCTCACCAATACCTTGTACAACTGAAGCAATACCTCCCTATTTTTATATTCTATCCCCCTAGCAATGAAAGCCAACATTCCATTTGCCTTCTTAATCACTTGCTGCACCTGCATACTAACCTTTTGAGTTTCGTGCACCAGGACCCCCAGATCCCTTTGCACTTCAGTACTCTCCAGTTTCTTGCCATTAAGATAATAAATTGCTCTAGGATTATTCCTGCCAAAGTGCATCACCTCACACTTTCCAGTGTTGTATTCCATCTGCCAATTCTCTGCCCACTTACTTAGCCTGTCTATGTCCCCTTGCAGGTTTTTTATGTCCTCCTCACTCAGTACTTTCCCTCCCATCTTAGTATCATCTGCAAATTTTGATATGTTACACTTGGTCCCTTTCTCCAAATCGTTAATATAGATTGTAAAGAGTTGGGGACCCAGCACTGATCCCTGTGGAACACCACTAGTTACTGATTGCCAGTCTGAGAATGAACCATTTATCCCAACTCTTTGCTTTCTGTTAGATAGCCAATCCTCTATCCATGCCAGAATATTACCCCCAATCCGTGATTTTTTAACTTAAGCAATAATCTTTTGTGTGGCACCTTGTCAAATGCCTTTTGGAAGTCTAAATACACTACGTCCACCGGTTGCCCTTTATCCACTCTATATGTTACTTCCTCAAAGAACTCCAGCAAATTTGTCAAACATGACTTCCCCTTCGTAAAACCATGCTGACTTTGTCCTATTAAATTATGATTATCCAAATGTCCTGTTACTGTTTCCTGAATAATGGACTCCAAAATTTTACATACCACAGATGTTAGGCTAACCGGTCTATAGTTACCAGCCTTCTGTCTACTGCCCTTTTTAAATAAGGGTGTTACATTAGCAGTTTTCCAGTCTGCCGGGACCTTAGCGGAATCCAGGGAGTTTTGAAAAATTATTACCAATGCATCTACAATCCCTACCGCCACTTCCTTCAAGACTCTAGGATGTAAGCCATCAGGTCCAGGTGATTTATCCGTCTTGAGTCCCATTATTTTACCGAGTACCACTTCCTTAGTAATTTTGATCATGTTTAGCTCCTATAGATACATAGATACATAGAAGATAGGAGCAGGAGTAGGCCATCCGGCCCTTCGAGCCTGCTCCGCCATTTAATGAGATCATGGCTGATCCTCCAATTCAGTATCCCGTCCCCGCCTTCTCTCCGTAACCCTTAACCCCTTTTGCCTGTAGAAATATATCTAATTCCCTCTTAAATATATTTAATGAGCTGGCGTACACTGCCCTCTGTGGCAATGAGTTCCACAGGTTCACCACCCTCTGAGTGAAGAAATTCCCCCTCATTTCTGTCCTAAATGGTTTAGCCCTTATCCTTAAATTATGTCCTCTAGTTCTGTTCTCACCCGCCAAGGGAAACATCCCTTCTGCATCTAGTCTGTCTAGACCTGTCAGAATTTTATACACTTCTATGAGGTCCCCTCTCAATCTTCTAAACTCCAGTGTGTAAATCCCTAAACTACATAGTCTCTCCTCATAGGTCAATCCCGCCATTCCTGGTATCAGCCTGGTGAATCGCCGCTGCACCCCCTCCATGGCAAGAACATCTTTCCTCAGATGAGGCGACCAAAACTGTACACAGTACTCGAGGTGTGGTCTCACCAGTGCCCTGTACAGCTGCAGCAAGGTATCCCTGTTCCTGTATTCCAACCCTTTTGCTATGAAGGCCAGCATACCGTTTGCCTTCTTGATCGCCTGTTGCACCTGCATGCTCGCCTTCAGTGACTGGTGTACAAGAACACCCAGGTCTCTCTGTACTTCCCCCTCTCCCAATTGATTGCCATTTAAATAATAATTTGCCCTCCCGTTCCTGCACCCAAGGTGGATAACTTCGCACTTGTCCACATTATAGTGCATCTGCCATTTATCCGCCCAATCACCCAGTCTGTCCAAATCGCTCTGGAGCTTCCTGGTCTCCTCCTCTGAGCCCACCCCCCCTCCTAGTTTAGTGTCGTCTGCAAATTTGGAAATGCTGCATCCGACTCCCTGATCCAGGTCATTAATGTAAATTGTGAACAGCTGGGGACCCAGGACAGATCCCTGTGGTACCCCACTTGTTACTGCCTGCCATTCAGAAAATGAGCCGTTTATTCCAACTCTCTGTTTTCTATCTGACAGCCCTATATCTCCCCCTATAGCCCCCTGTTTGTCCAGTGTTGGGATATTCTTAGTGTCCTCTACTGTAAAGACTGATACAAAATATTCATTCAGTGTTTTTGCCATCTCCATATTTCCCACCATTAATTTCCCGGTCTCATCCTCTAAGGGACCAACATTTACTTTAGCCACCCTTTTTCTTTTTATATAACTATAAAAACTCTTACTATCTGTTTTTATATTTTTTGCTAATTTACTTTCATAATCTATCTTCCCTTTCTTAATCAATCTTTTTGTTATTTTTTGCTGCCTTTTAAAGTTTTCCCAATCCTCTCTCCTCCCACTAGATTTCGCTACCTTAAATGCCCTTGTTTTTAGTCGAATACTATCCTTAATTTCTTTACTTAGCCACGGATGACTGTCCTTTCTTTTACATCCTTTTCTTTTCAGTGGAATATATATTTTTTGGAAGTTGTAAAATAACTCCTTGAATGTACACCACTGATCATGTGTCGTCTTACCCTTTAATCTATTTTCCCAAACCACTCTACTCAATTCCGCTCGCATACCTTCATAGTCTCCTTTATTCAAGCTTAGCACGCTTGTTGGAGATCCAACCTTCTCACCCTCAAATTGAATATGGAATTCAACCATGTTATGGTCACTCATTCCAAGGGGATCCTTTACTAGGACATTTTTAATTAATCCTGTCTCGTTACACAGGACCAGATCTAAGGTTGCTTGCCCCCTGGTCGGTTCAGTTACATACTGCTCAAGAAACCCATCCCTAATACACTCAATTAACTCATCCTCAAGGCAGCCCTGCCCCATTTGATTTGTCCAATTAATATGATAGTTAAAATCCCCCTATTGATTCGATAATTCAAGAAATTAATGACATAAGGCATCCATAACACGATGAAGCTGCCCGATATGGCAAAGATTAAAATCATGGATTTTCTTCGGTTCTCCACTTCTGGATCGACCTGAGCCCCGCCGTGATTGGAGAGCAGCCCCCTGCGAACTCTATTGGCCACTACAATGTGTCTGACGATCAGAGCATTAAAGAGCAAAAGGAAGAAAAAGGGCAAGAATGGGGAGAGGATTCGGTGGAGCCAAGCATATCCAATCCAGGCAGGTAACGTGTAAAACACGGGCTTTGATTGGCAGAACCATGGCACGTTGTCAATGATATTGACAGGTTCAAATGAAAAATACCAGGGAATGCTCTTCAAACAGGACAGTAGACACACTGCGACAATCACCGAAGTAGCCGTTTTCGGAATGCAATATCCTGCTTTCAGTTTCTGATAACAAATGGCTATGAGCCGATCAAAAGTGAAGGCGACGGTTAGCCAGACAGAACTCTCCGTCGCTGCACAGAGTACGGCAATGATACTACTGCACACAGGGGTGATGCACAGGGAAGAATTTGGGAAGTAATATTGAGCAATGCGATTCAAAATCACGTCGGTAATGACCACCATCAGATCCGCCGCTGCCATGGCCACCAAGTAGAGAGTGATGCATCTGGAGAGCCCGCACTTCCTCTTGGATAGAATCCAAATCGTCACCAAGTTCACTGTAAGGTACAAGAAAAAAACAATCATCAAACTCTCAACCACAGTAATCTCCGTTACACATTCTCCTTACAACTGATCCTTTGCTTCTTAGATTTCTCGCCCCTCTCCCTGCCGATGTCATTCAGGTCACTCCATCCAATCAGACAAAATCAGCTTTTTTCTAGGATTTCCCTGGGGACAATATCTTTCCTGAAGCACTCATACATGACCTTTTTTTTGGAACTTTAGCGATCGGTTTTGGTCTCCTTTAAATCCTCGAAACGGACGCAAACCACGTGTTGCGGAAATTGGGTGAGAAGAACGTCTTCCTGCCGCTCGCCCATTCCGACCCGTACTCGGTTTTCGCTGGGATTTACGATGAGCCTTTGAAGATCCCATCAGCAGGCTGGAAATTCATTACTTAAATAAGGAATTATTGTCTTCATTCCGTCCTCGATACCATTTCAGACAGTTTCTGCTCCCCAGTTGATTCTCACAACCCGACGCCTTGGGTTTAAGAAAGTGCTGTAGGATAATTCAAATAATCCCGAATACAAAGCTGGTATCAGTAAAAGTAACCATCAAGCTCTTGGATTGTCACAAAGCTCAATTGGTTCACGAATGTAATTCAGAAACGGACACCGGCCGTCCTTACCCCGTTTGGGCCTAGATGTGACTCCAACACCACACCAGCGAGGTTGACTTTTAACTCCCTCTGAAGTGCCCTAAAAAGAGATTCAGTTGTGTGAAATCTTAGAAGAAGAGCCACCAGCACCATCTTAAGGGCAACTCGGGATTGCAATAAATTCCATCTTTGCCAGCGATGCCCACATCCGATATTTTTTTAAGTAAACGCTGTTTAAAGGGACATGCCTCTGTATTCTTTGTTCTAACTTACATTCTGAGAGCTTCTAGCACTCTATGTGGGAAGAGCGATGTATGTGGGGATAACACGTCACCAGGGAGGCACGCGCTGCTAGGTAATCTGGATGGAACTTCCAAAATCCTCCTTACCAAACGGTCTGCCACGATCACTGCAATTAACATCTTCTGTGCAACGATCTCTAAAGGTTCATGAGCAATACCGTGAAGCGGTAGCTAGAGCATATAGAGTTTTGGGGTGCATTCAAAGGACAACTGATTATAAGACTATTTTGACCTTGTACTAGAATTTAGTTGGGCCTTACTTGGAATAATGTCTCCAGTTTTGATCTCCTCACATGCTGGGTGCTGTTGAGACGTTGGAAAGGGTGCAGAGGAGGGCCACTAGACTTATTCCTAGTATAAAGTATCTTAGTTGTCAAGATAGGCTAAATTAATTGGGCATCTACACTTTAGAGAAGCGTGGACTTCTGGGTGATCAGATTGATGTTTTTAATATTATGAAGGGAATATGTTGTGTTCCTGTTGAAAGTTTTTTCTAATTTAATAGGTTAGGGAGAACCAGGGGTCACAATTTTATGTTGTGTATGGCCAGATCTAGGTTAGATGTCAGGAGGAGGAGATTATTTTCCCAGACAATAGAACTCAGGAACAGGCTGCCATCTCGTGCGGTGAACGTCCATTGTCTGAGTTCCTTCAAGCGAGATCTGGAACTGTTTCTGGAAGGAACAGACATCCCCTCATACAGAAGGTAGGTACTGCAGGAATGCAGGGCCAGATAGATCTCCTGGACTAGTTTTGATTTGTCGGTGAGAATTTTCCCAGACATTTCCCCCAAAATACCTGGGTGTTTATCTGGTATTTTGGCTCTCGCAGGAGACCACTTGATCTTTTAGTGGGGTGGGAAGGGTATATATTGTGACACACAAGGTATCACAATTGTGTGGGAAAGGCTGGATGTACCAAAGGTCTTTACCTATCCCACATTGTTCGAATGTCCGTAAATGCCAACCACACTATTCATTTCACCTCAGTCTGATGTAAAAGATCATTACAGTAACACCCTCTGGGGGCAATGCTAAGGAAATGCAGCCAGATATTCGCACGCAAATCTTCATTTTCCTCTCCTGATCATGTTCACTTTCCCAGGGTTTACCTTGGTATCTGACTCTTGCGATGAACTCCCTCATGTAGTGACCTAAACTGGGCTCCCGGCGGCTATAGTTTGGGAAGGTGCTGGATGTTGTGTCTGAGTCAAAGACACTGAGATAGCGGTGATCATTAAGCTGGGTTAACACGATGCAGGAGATGGCTCAGCTGCCGCCTGCACCAGTTTTTTGGCTGATGGCGAAGTCTGGGGCTGGATGGTTATTTGTCACTCATCCAATCCCTGGATGATGAGATGCAAAGGTGGATAGGTATCGTCAGCCAGAGACAGGGCATCATTATCCACAGCTATTCCCTGCATTTGCTGTTTCTAACATGCCCACTGATCCGTGTGAGCACAGTGAAATTGTTCAAACCCTCTATCCTCGTGATTTCCAGGCCTCTCTAACAAAAAGGAGATATGAGTATCCAGGCTTATACATAGGAACAAAGGAACAATAGTAGTCCATTTAACCCCTCGAGCTTGTTCCGTCATTCAATGAGATCATGGCTGCTCTGTGACTTAACTCCATATACCCGCCTTTGCCGCATGTCCCTTAATATCTTTGGTTAACAAAAATCTATCAATCCCACAGTTAAAATTAACAATTGACCTAATTTTGGCTCTAATGTTTAGATATTGCCCCCTAGTCCTAGTCTCTCTAACCAACGTAAATAGTTTCTCTCTATCTACCCTATCAGTTCCCCTTAATATTTTGATAACTTCGATCAAATCACCCCTTAACGTTCGAAATTCCAGGTAATACAACTCTAGTTCTGTAATCTGTCCTCGGAATTTAACACTTGGAGGCCAGGCATCATTCTGATAAATATATGCTGCACTCCCTTCAAGGCCAAAATATCCTTCCTAAGGTGTGCTGGTCAGAACTGCTCACCGTATTCGAGGAGTAAGCTAACCAGTGCTTTGTACAGCTGTATCATAAATTTTACCCCTTTAATTCTAGTCCTTTAGATATAAAGGCCGGCATTCCATCAGCCACTTTGATTATTTTCTGGACCATTTCATGACATTTTAATGATCAATGTACATGGAATCCCAAGTATATTTGCGCGTCCACTGTCTCTAGGTTATAATATTTAGAAAATAATCTTCTCTTGCTTTTTAGGTCCAAGGTGGATGACCAGACGTTTGCCTGCATTGAAATACCTTTGTCACACTATTGCCATTTGCTTAATCTACTAATATATCTTTGAATGTCTACACATTTGCCTGCTGACTGCAGATTGCAAAGAAAAGTTAAGCAAACACCAATCTGTTGTGCAGTCTAACGTTGCTTTGGAAAACAAACAATTTTCTCTCCTGCTGCTTTGGAACAGGGAAAGACAGGCTGAGCTTATGATTGAGATCTATACAAGGAGACCAATCCTCATTGATTCAGGCAGCAAATTGCCCAAAGCAGCGATTGTCTTCCAGGTGCATTATCCTTCTTTGTTCCATATTTTCCAATAGATGGGACAACGAGAACTCGAATTACTGGATTCAATGTCCAGAGTGCTCTCCATTAAACCATGCAAACCACATCCACTGTAGTGAGGGGATTCTGATTTATCCAGCTGTCCCTCCATTCACACACACGGGAATCTTTTCTGAAAATGCTGGAAATACTCAGCAGGTCAGGCAGCATTTGTGGAGAAAGAAACAGAGTTCAAACGAAAGGGCATCGACCTGAAAGGTTAACTCTGTTTTTCTCTCTCCACTGATGCTGGCTGACCTGCTGACTATTTCCAGTATTTTGTGTTTGTACATCACATTTCCAGCCTTCGCAGCGTTTTGCTTTTGGAATTTTTTCTGACTCCAGTTCAATGGGACTGGTGGTCTGACGAAAAGCGATGCATCCTTTCAACTGAAGAATGAACTATCTCAGCCAAGAACAAATCTGTAATCGAGCAAAGAGCTGGAATATGAGCTCCAGTAAAATGGATTGCAGTAGCTGCTCAGGTGGCTGGAGGATTTTTGAATGTGATTGTGTACACATTTTAAAAAGTGTCTGAATTGACATGGCAAACAAAGCAAAATAACAGTAATTAAGTAAATAATGGCACTAAAGAGTGGCAAATCTCCAGGATCAGATGGTTTTCATCCCAGGGTTTTTAACGAAGTAGGTGAGAACATTGCAGATGCCCTAACTATGATCTTCCAACATTCTCTCGATTCAGGAAGCGTTCTTTTAGATTGGAGAATTGCATGTGTCACTCCAGTATTTGAGAAAGGTGAGAATGGGAAAGTAGGGAATTTTAGGCCATTTAGCCTAGCATACATTATCGATAAATTACTGCAGTCTATAATTAAGGATTGAGTGACTCAACAACTTCAAGTTTTTCAGCTGATCAAAGAGAGGCAGCATGGATTTATAAAGTGTCCGTCATTCTGACGAAACTGGTTGAATTTTTTGAAGAGGTGACTAAAGTAGTGGACAAGAGAATCATACACTCATAGAATCATATAAATTTACGACACAGAAGCAGGACATACGGCCCAACGCGTCTGCACAACTCGAAAATGATCTATACAACCTAATCTCACTTTCCAGCTCTTGGCCCGGTTGTTTGTAGGTTAAGGCACGTCAAGTGCCTATCCTTGCATTTTTTTTTAAAATACGGTGAGGGTTTCTGCCTCTACCAACTTTCAGGCAGTGTGTTCCAGACCTCCACCGCCCTCTGGGTGAAAAAACCTCACCGCAACTCCCCTCTAATTCTCCTACCAATTACTAAACATCTATGCCCCTTGATTATTGACCTCTCTGCGAAGGGACATGTGTTCTTCCTGTCCATTCTATCTTGGCCCTTTATAATTTTATACACTTCAATTAAATCTCCCCTCAGACTCCTTTGTTCCAAAGAAAACAATCCCAGTTTATCTAATCTTTCCTCACACCTAAAATTCTGCAGTCCTGGCAACATCCTCGAAAATCTTCTCTGTACCCTCTCTAGTGAAATCACATATTTCCTGTAATGGGGTGACCAGAACTGTAAGCAATGCTCTAGCTGTGGTATAACAATTGTTTCAGTCAGTTCCAGAATAACCTCCCTGCTCCCGATCATTTATTGTTAATTCCCTTGTCATATCAGCCCTCCACAAAGGTATTACGTCACACTTATCCGGATTGAATTCCACTTGCCACTTTTCTGCCCACCTGTGATTTCCATTAATATCTTCCTGCAGTCTATGGGAAACTTCCTCAATATCTACCACACGGCTAACTTTTTGTATCTTCTGCAAACTTCTTAATCATGCCGCCTACATAAAAGTCTAAATCATTGATATATACCACAGAAAGGAAGAGTCCCAATATTGAGCCCTGTGCAACCCCAATGGAAGCAGCCTTCCAGTCACAAAAAACACCAATCGATCATTACCCTTTGCTTGCTGCCACTGAGCCAAATTTAGATCCAATTTGCCACTTTCCCTTGGATCCCATGGGCTTTTACTTTTGTTGACCAACCTGGCGTGTGGGACCTTGTCAAAGGCCTTGCTAAAATCCATGTAGACTACATCAAACACGCTACCCTCGTCGACCCTCCTCGTTACCTGCTCAAAAAATGCAATCAAGTTAGCCAGACCCGACCTTCCTTTAACACATCCATGCAAACTGTCCTTGATTATAGGTGGCTTTATAAATTGTGGTTTATACTGTCCCTCAGTATTGTTTCCAATAATTTGCCCACCAACAAAGTTAGGCTGACTGGCCAGTAATTACTCGGTCGATCCCTTTTCCCCTTTTTAAACAACGGCACAACGTTAGCTGTCCTCTTGCCCTCCTTGACATCAAGGGGTCTCTAGATTTGTGAGTCCCACTCTTTTTACTCGTGGGAAAATATTGGCTGTGGACACTCACTCTCGCCTCCTTGAACGTCTTCCACTGCTCTGATATGAATGTTATTGATATGGAATTCCAGAAGGCTTTCGATAAAGTCCCTTGTAAGAAATTGTTAGCTAAAGTTGAAACTCATCGAATTGAGGGCAAATTATTGACCTGGTAAGTAAATCGGCTGAGCGGCAGCAGACAGAGTGTAGGGATAATGGGCAGGCACTCTAATTGGCAGAATGTGACTAGTGACCTCCCACAGGGTTTAGGCCTCAACTATTCAGTGTATTTATTAACGACTTTGATGATATGATAGAGAGACAAATATCCATTTTGCCGATTAATTAAGTTAGGTGGCATTGTAAGCAGTGTAGATGGAAGCATTAACTTACAAAGAGATACTAATACGTTAAATTAATGGGCAAATATGTGGCAAATTGATTTCAATGTAGGCAGGTTTGAGTCATCCATTTTGTATCTCAAAAGGACAGATAAGAGTACTTTCTATATGGTGAAAAGCTAGATGCACTAGATGTCCAAAGAGTCCCAGGAGTCCTTCTACATAGATCGGTAAAATGTCACGGACAGGTACAAAAATAATCAAAAAGGATAATGGAATGCTGGCCTTTATATCTAGAGGACTGGAATAGAAGGGGGTAGAATTATTGCTGCAGCTATACACAGCCCTGGTTAGATCATACCTGGAATAATCTACTCGAGTTCGGGGCCTTGGAGGGAGTGCAGCGTAGATTTACTAGAATGATACTTGGGTTAAATTACAAGGTGAGATTACAGAACTAAGGTTTTATTCACGTGAATTTAGAAGATTGAGTTGTGATTTGATCAATTTGTTCAAGATATGAAGGGGAACTGACGGTAGACAGAGATAAACTATTTCTGCTGGTTATGGAATCTTGGACGAGGGAATATAGCCGAAAGATTAGAGACAAGCCTTTCCAGATTAAAGTTAGGAAACACTTCTACACGCAAAGAGTGAGAGAAGTTTGGAACACTCTTCATAAGTAATAGAAGCAGGAGTAGGCCACTTGTCCCTTCGAGCCTGCTCCGCCATTCAATAAGATTATGGCTGATCTTCTACCTCATCTCCAGTTTCCTGACTATCCCCATCACCCTTGATTCCCTTAATATTCAAATATCTATCGATCTCTGTCTTAAATATAATCAACGACTGAGCCTCCACAGCCCTAGATGCTAGAGAATTCCAAAGATTCACCACCCTCTGAGTGAAGAAATTTCTCCACATCGCAGACCTAAATGGTCGACCCCTTACTCTGAGACTGTGACCACTGGTTTTAGACTCCCCAGACAGGGGAAACATCCTCCCTGCATCGAGCCTGTCAAGCCCTGTAAGAATTTTGCATGATTCAATGAGATCACCTCTCATTCTTCTAAATACTAGACAATATAGGCTTCTCTACTCAATCTGTCCTCATAGGACAATCCCCCCATCCCAAGAACGAGTCTGGTGAACCTTCGTTGCACTCCCTCTATGGCAAGAATATCCTTCCTTAGGTAAGGAGACCAAAACTGTAAACAATACCCAGATGTCATCTCACAAGTGCACTATATAATTGTAGTAAGACTTCTTTAAACGTATCCTCAGATCCTCTGTTAATAAATGTTTTTGGTTTCTTAATTGCTTGCTTTACCTGCATGTTAACTTTCCGCGATTCGTGTACAAGGACACCCAGGTCCCTCTGAACACCAACATTTCCCAATCTCTCACCGTTTAAAAAATACTCTGCTTTCCATTTTCCCTAGCAAAGTGGATAACTCCACATTTATCCACATTATAATCCCTTTTTCATTTTCTTGCCCACTCACTTAGCCTGTCTATATCCTTTTGAAATCTCCTTGCATCCTCCTCAAAATTACATTAAATTCACACCCAACTTTGTATCATCAGCAAACTTGGATACATTACATTTGGTCCCGTCATCCAAATCATTGATGTTGATTGGGATTTACTGAGGCCCAAGCACTGATCCATGCGGTATCCCACTAGTTACAGCCTGCCAACCTGAAAATTAACCGTTTATTCCTACACTGTTTTCTGTCCGTTAACCAATATGCAATCTATGCTAGTATATTACCCCCAATCCCATGAGCACTGATTTTCTTTAATAACCTCTTGTGTGGCACCTTATCGAATGCCGTCTGGAAATCTGAAATTTAAAAAAAAAGCTGGAAATACTCAGCAGGTCAGGCAGCATCTGTCGAGAGAGAAACAGAGTTTCAGGTCTGTAACCCTTTGTCAGAACTGGAAAAAGTTGGAGATGTAACAGGTTTTTAAGCAAGTGTAGGGGCAGGGAGAGGGGGTGGGGAGGAAAGAACAAAAGGGAAGGTCTGTGATAGGATGGAAGGCAGGAGAGATTAAGAGACAAAAGGGATGATGGTGCAATGCAGAAGGAGATGATAATGGGACAAGTTAAGAAACAGAAGATGGCTTTAGATGATGTGTCAATGGCAATGGCAGAATGATCAACAGCTGCCATGTGAGAGAAAAAAAAATGATAGGGGCAGAGATTTTGGTCTAAAGTTGTTGGACTCGATGCTGAGTCCAGAAGGCGGTAAAGTTCCTAATCGAAAGATGAGGTGCTGTTCCTCGAGCTTACGTTGAGCTTAATTGTAACAGTGTAAGGGGCCGAGGACGGAGAGGTCAGAGTGGGAGTGGAGCGGAAAATTAAAGTAAAGGCGACCACAAGCTCGGGGTCACCCTGACGGATTGAACGAAGGTGTTCCACAAAGCAGTCACCGAATCCACGATTTGGATTCCCCAATGTAGAGTAGACCGCATCGTGAGCAGCAATTACAGTGTACTAAATTGCAAGAAGTACAAGTAAATCGCTGTTTCACCTGGAAAGAATGTTTGGGGCACTGAAGAGTGTGAAGGGAGTAGGTAAAAGGGTAGGTTTTGCATCTGCCAAGCTTGCACGGGCAAGATCTGGGCGAAGGGGAAGGGGAAGGGATGTTTGTGGTGAAAGATGAGTGGACCAGGGTGAAGCGGAGGGAGCAGTCCCTTCAGAATGCTGAAAGTGGAGATGAGGGGAAGATGTGTTTGTTGGTGGGATCATGAATCCTTGTTGACTCTGCCCAATCCTATTATCATTTTCTAAGTATCCTGTTACCACGTCCTTAATAATAGATTCCAGCATTTTCCCTACAACTGATGTCAGGCTAATTGATCTGTAGTTCACCGTTTTCTCTTTCCTTCTTTTCTTAAATAGTGGGGTTACATTTGCTACCTTCCGATCTGCGTGAACCGTTCTAGAATCTATGGAATTTTGAAGAAAGACAACCAATGCATCCAATATCTCTGTAGCAAAATCTTTCAAAACCCACGGTGTAGGACATCAGGTCGAGGGGATTTATCGGATTTCACTCTCATTAATTTCTCCAGTACTACTTTTTTTACTAATACTAATATCTTTCAGTTTCTCATTCTCGCTCGACCCCTGGTTGTCCACAATTAATGGAGGATTTTTGCATCTTCTTCAGTGAAGGGAGACACAAAGTATTTGTTTAATTACCCTGACATTTCCTTATTTCCCATTAAAATTTCTCCTGGCTCAGCTTGTAAAGGACCCACAATTACTTCCGCTAATCTTTTTATTTTTACATACCGATAGGAGCTTCTGCAGTCAGTTTTTACATCTCTCGCTTGTTTACTCTCATATTCCATTTTCCCTTTCTTTATCAATTTCTTGGTCCTCCTTTGCTGAATTCTAAAATTCTCCCAATCCTCAGGCTTACTATCTTTTTGGCAGCATTATAAGCCTCTTTCTTTGATGTAATACTAGCTTTAACTTCTCTTGTTTGCCACGGTTGCACCACTGTTCCTCTGGGGTTGTCGTGACTTAAAGGAATGTATATTTGTTGTAAATTATGTATTAATTATTTAAATGCTAGCCATTGCACATCCACTGTCATATCTTTTAATGAAATTTGCCAATCGAACTAAGCCAACTCGTCCCTCATACCTACGTAGTTTGCTTTGTTTAGATTTAAGACACTAGTTTCGGATTTAACTAAGTCACTTACAAACTCAAAATAAAATTCTACATATTATGGTCACTCTTCCCTAAAGGCTCCTTTACAACAAAGTTTTTAATTAATCCTTTCTCGTTGCACAAAAATAGATCTAAAATAACCTGTTCCCTAGTTGATTCCTCAACATACTTAGCTAGAAAACTATCGTGCATACATTCCATTAATACGTCCTCCACACTATTACTGAAAATTTGGTTTGCCCAGTTTACATGTTTTATATTCCCCTAATATCACTGTATTGCACTTGTTACTTATGCCTCTAATCTCCTGATTTATAATCTGCCGCACATTACAACTACTGTTTGGGGGCGTATAAACAACACACACCAATGTTTTCTGCATTCTACTTCTTCATTTCAGAGCTAAGATCCTTTCTCTCTACTGTCTTTATCCCATCCTTTATTATCTCCCTATCCCTTCTAAAAGTTATGCATCCTGGAATATTTAGTTCCCAACTTTGGCATCTTTGCAATCACGTCCCCTTTGTGGCTGTTAGATCAAACCAGTTAATTTCTATCTGCGCTATTAATTCATCTATTTTGTTGCGAATGCAGGGCTCTTTCAGATATAGTCCGTTTAGCATTGATGTATTTCTCTTTTTCCCTGATCTCAACTTTGTCAATTATGCCTTAATACCTTTGTTACTCTCTCTGTCCCTTCCTGACCCACTCTGCTTATTTTTACCCAAAATTCTACCCTGCTCTAGAGCATTGACATTTCAATCGCTGCTTTTAAATTTACACTTTCCTGAATCCACCCACTCACCGTCATTAGTTTAGAGCCCTGTTTACTGCCCTAGTTATTCGGTTTGCCTCGGCACTGTTTCCAGCCCGGTTTAAGTGGAGCCCATCCCAATGGAACAGTTCCCTCTTTCCCCAGTACTGGTGCCAGTGCCCCATGAACCGAAACCCCTTCATCCCACACCACTCTTTGAGCCACGCAATTACAACTCTGATCTGTTTGTCCCTATGCCAATTTACGCGTGGCTCAGGTAACAATCCAGAGATTATCACCTTTGAGATTCTGCTTTTTCATTTGGACCCTAGCTCCTCAACCTCCCTCAGCAGAACCTCATTCCTAATTCTACTTATTTGGTTGGTTACTTCGTGGACCACAACAACTGGATCCTCCCCCTCCCACTCCAAGTTCTTCTCCAGCTGCGAGGAGATGTCTTTAAACCTGGCACTGGACAGCCAACACAACTTTCAGAACAGTCGGTCGCGGCTGCAGAGAAAAGTATCTATTCCCCTGACTATACTGTGCCCTACCACAACTACATTCCCTTTCACTCCCTCCACTTGAATGGCCTCCTGCACCATGGCGCCATTGTCAGCTTGCTCATCCATCATACAGGCTTTCTCCTCCACACAGGCATCAAGAACCTCTTACCTGTTGGAAAAGGGCAAAGGCTGAGGCTCCTCCAGCACTCCACCTGGGGTCCACTTACCTGCCTGAGTTGCAGTCACACCCTCCTGTCCCTGACCACTAAACAGATCTGTAACAGTACAGTCAGTCCTAAGTGGAGTGACTGCCTCCTGGATCAAAGTGTCCAGGTAACTCTCCACAGCCCTGATGCCCCGCTATGTCTGCACCTCAGACTCCAGCTCAAAATGTCTGAGTTGAAGTTCCTCAAGATGCAGGCACTTACAACAAATGTGGTATTCCGGAATCACAATGCTCTCCACAAACTCGCAAATGCTGCATCTGAGACACATCGCCTGCACTGCTATTCCTATATGAGCTTAATTTATTTAATTAAATTTAATTACATTTGTAATTATGTAACTTATTTTACAGTGTAGTTTCCTGACTACTTACTTGTCCTGGATTAAGTTAAGGGTACTGAAATTAAATATCTACCTGTAACAAAAAGCACTACAAGTAGTGTAGACAAAAATCAACAACTCCTTCCCCTCTTCTCCAAATTCCCACTCTTTCCAAATTCCAAACCAAAGCACTCTGTTCAAGTCCACTCCGTTTAATCCCGCTCTCTGCAGACGGCTCTGTTTACTTTAATATTCGAGGAGCCTCAACCAATTTACAAGTGTCGACTCAGCTCCGCTACTCCTGGAGATTGGTGCCTATTCCAGACAAACAATTACACCTGACTGGCAGTTAACTGCCACTGGCAGTCAGTTTCTGTTAACTACAGTTTTTAAAGTTCTATGTTAAGGTCAAAATCTTAAACTAAATTTCATTTTTACACCTTCTACTTACCCAATACTTATCAGAAATTCCAACTCTTTCCAAATTCACAACCAAAAGACTCTGTTGAAGTCCACTCCGTTTAATCCCAGTCTCTGCAGACCGCCACAAACGGCTGCTGATGCTGGGTCAAATGTAAATTTTTAGCTGAGATTAATAGATTTCTGTTAACCAAAGGTATTAAGAGGTATGGGGAAAAGTCGGGTATATGGAGTTGTTTCACAGATCAGTCATTATCTCACTGAATGACGGAACAGGATCGAGGAGCGAAATGGCCTTCTCCTGTTCATATGTCCCTCTGTTTACCGAGGCATCTGCCAGTGGAAAGAGATTCTCCTTAGTTACTCTATCAAAACCCAACATAATTTTTAACATCTCTATTGAAAGTCCTCTTTACTTTTCCTGCTCTGAGGAGTAAACCCCAGCTTCTGTAGTCTCACCACATAAGGTGTCACTCATCCCGTGTACCATTCTTGTAAATCTCTTATCTTTCCTCTCCAAGGCCTTGACAACCTTTCTAACGTGTGGTGCCCAGAATTGGACACAATTCCACTTACCCAGCTTAAAAATAAATTTTCCTGCCGTTCCTGAAATGCTGAAAGTCACACCAAGAAATATCCAGAGAAATGTTATTCCTCTTTCACCAACTGCCCAGTAGATCATGGCCCAGCTGTCAATCTCAAGCACTGCAATCTGCAACTGGCCCACATTTGATCATCAGTCAGACCCTGGAAATTCTGTGGGATTCCTCGTTTAATAATTGACCCCCCACCTCAACAAGAGGACACGGCTCCAGGATTTACGCGGCCATCTCGCTTCAGATTATTTTGATTGCTGCTGCATCTGACACAGTGTCTGATATTACCGAATCACAAGGGTAAGATAGTATTGGAAGAGTGGAACAGAACCAGCCAATTGATAGGTTCTTTAATATTATAGCGAAGACAACCCAGTAAACGATATCCATTAACAGTGGCCTGTGTATTGCTACAGGAGTAATAATATGAGCCCCAGAATGCAACCTGTCAGTGATGGAGGATACCCCAACCACGGGATATGAACGGACTCCATGGCGTCTGGTCACAGTTTGCACGTTGTCAATCGGCAATTTAATGGGGGCTTTGACAGAGGCATAAAGCAGGGTAGATCTTGGCAGTCAGGCATATGGCACACATTTCGAACTTGCAATTATTATATTTCAATTTCTTCGCCCTTTTCGACGATTTTCTGATCATTTGGAAGTTCAGCTGTTGTGGATGTCTATGGAACAATAAGAAGAACATTACAGCATTATTTACAGAATGTAAAAACAATATGCCCAGGAAGCTTTCCCTACAACTCTGGATGCTATTTTGCAGAAGTTGCCTTGAGTACTCTGGAAAGATGTTTCTGATAAACTAGACGGCTGCACGATGTTACTCACCTCTGATCGCAAATCGCTGTCAATCATTGTCCGTTTCTAACTGACGTCCATCCTTGAGTTTTGGCAGGGTGTTGGAGACGAGAGGTGAGCTGCCAGGGTTTCTGCCCATGATCAAAATCACCCCACGACCTGTTTTATTATTATTTTCATCTGCCTCTTTCAGGGACTCGTGTTTGATGTGTAGAATTCCTGTGTTGATCCTGGAAACTGTGGATTTATATGTGCCGTTCCCTATTATACATGGCACCTTACTGTCAGAGCGTTGGTATTGGAGCCTTTCTATTTAATATTGATTTTAGGATTGATTGTGGAAGGCGCCATTTCCGCAAGTGTACAGATAGCGATACCCACTATTGTCGGAAAGGCAAGAAGTAGCAATCTTTAATTGCTTTGATGGCTACTGTGAGGTTTTACCTCGCTGTCCCTCTGGATAGTAATTTGGATCCGATAGTCCTGTCCTACTGTCGGTTATGCTCCTGATATCTCATCCACCTACCTCAAATGTTCCAACAGCAGAACACTTCACAGCTGCTTTGAGGTTCACGACTGCAAGAGGAACAGTTCTAGTCAGAAAAGCATGACACCCAAGTCTCGCTGTGCAATTTGAGTTTCCGAAAGCAAGGGGAATGTAATACCAAATCAGATTAGATCAGCACATACAGTAATGGCGAACTGTTCATTTACCTGCTGACAGTAAATAGACAACTGACCAAAAAACTTTAAAAAATAAACATGGTGAATTATCAGATACCCAGAAACAGCAGTAATCCAGTTCAACTGCGCATCAAATAAATGTTAACCTTGGATCCTCACTCACCAGGAAGTCCTATAGTCGCGAGGAGAGGGTAGTAAAAAGCATAGATCAGGTCAATAAACGATTCATACATTTTTGCATAAAGCGCCAGTGTCTGCTGGTGTCGAATTGAACAAATGCACGGATACAACCAAGCTGCACATTCAAGGGATGATATTTATAACTGCAGGAACTCCCCAGAGGAGCAATTAAGCAGGTAGTACATTGCTGACAGGGATCTGCACAAACAGATTACGAATGAGCCTCAACGGACAATATTTTCAGATAATAAATGTATCATGCAGACATTGGTTTCTTTTGAAAACAATTAGTACATTGGCTTCAAATGTTATTACAATACGATTCCAGCTCTCCCCTCACTGCTCCTTCGTCAATTCAACATTGAATTTCCAGGTTTGACCTTATCTCTGCCGAGTCATTTTAACTCAGTAATTAAACTCCGATATTGTAACTCAGCTCTGGCCGTGAGAGGGAAGATGCATTGCACCTACCCAGTTAAAATGGCTCCACAGCAGTTTAGTTCTTTTTAGGGCAAGTTGAGTAATCAATAACTTAACAATGAAAATCCACGGCTCCTTTCTTCATTAGAATTATGTTTTTAAAATCAACGATTTTGAGAATAAATTAACAATGAATATGTGGCTTCGATCTAAGCAACAGGTTTAGCAGTACAACTATGAAATAAAGATACATTTTCATTTAGATAGCTCCTTTCACGACCCTCCGGAACGCCCAAAGCGCTTTACAGCCAAAGGAGTACTTTTAAAGTGCAGTCACTGTGGTACTGTAGGAAACAAGGTAGCCAATTTGCGCACAACAAGCTCCCACAAACAGCATTGGGATACATGACAATAAAATCAGTTTCAGCGATGTTGGCTGAGGGATAAATACTGACCAGCACTTTGGGGAGAACTCCCCTGCTCTTCTTCAATATTGTACTGTGGTATCGCTGCATTCACCTGAGAGAGCAGACGCGGCCTCGGGCAAACGATTCAACTAAAAGACGGCAGCTCCGTTAGTGTAGCTCTCCGTCAGTACTGGACTGCAGTGTCATCTTAGATTATGTCCTCACGTCTCCGGAGTGGGGCTTCAATCCACTGAGCCCTGCCTGACACATCTGGCATGGCATGACTTAATATAACATATCAAAACATAATATAATAAGGACATACAAAAGCAAACGAGGCACTGGGTGCCCAGTTTGGATTTCGCCAAGACCACTAGACCCCCGACCTCATCACAGCCTTTGTCCAAACATGGACAAAGGAGCTGATTTCGAGAGGTGAGGTGAGAGTGACTGCCCTAGAGATCAAGGCAGCATTTGACCAATTGTGGCATCAAGCATTCCTAGTTAAGCTGAAATCAATGGGAATGGGGGAAGACTATCCAATTGCTGGAATCATACCTAGAACAAAGCAAGATGTTTGTGGTGGTTGAAGGTCAATCATCACAGCACCAGGACATCGCTACAGAAGTTCCTCAGGGCAGTGTCCTCGGCAGAACCATCTTCAGCTGCTTCATCAATGATGCTTCAACATAAGTTCAGAAATGGGAATGTTCGCTGATGAATACACAGTGTTCAGTGCCTTTCACAACTCTTCAGATAATGAAGCAGTCCATGCCCACATGCAATAAGACCTGGACGACGTTCAGTCTTGGGCTGATAAGTGGCAGGTAACATTCGCACCACAGAATTACCAGGCAATGACTATCTCCAACAAACGAGAGTCTAACCACCACCCCTTGACATTCAATGGCGTTGCCATCGCAGAATCCCCCATCAGCAACATCCTGGGGGTCACCATTGACCAGAAACTTAACTGGACCAGACACATAAACACTGTGGCAACACGAGCAGGTCAGAGGTTTTGCATTCTGCGGCGAGTGCCTCACCTCCTGACTCACCAAATCCTTTCCACCATCTACCAGGCACAAGTCAGGAGTATGATGGAATAATCTCCAATTGCCTGGATGAGTGCAGCTCCACCAACACTCAAGAAGCTCGTCAGCATCCAGGACAAAGCAGCCCGCTTGATTGGCACCCCATCCACCACCTTAAACATTCACTCCGTCTACCACCGGCGTACCGAGGCTGCAGTGTGTAACATCTAAAAGATGCACTGCAGCAACTCGCCAAGGTTTCTTCAGCAGCACCACACAAACCCGCGAACTCTTCCACCTGGAAGGGCAAGGGCAGCAGGCGCATGTGAACACCACCACCTCCAAGATCCTCTCCAAGTTACAAACCACCCTGACTTAGAATTATATCGCCGTTCGTTCATCGTCGCTGGATCAAAATCCTGGAACCCCCATCCCTAACAGCAACTGTGGAATACCTTCACCACACGGACTGCAGCGGTTCAAAAAGGCGGCTCACAACTACCTTCTCAAGGGCAATTAGGGATGGGCAATAAATGCTGGCCTTGCCAGCGACGCCCACATCACATAAACGAATAAAAAGGTGACCAAAAGCATTGTCAAAGAGTTAGGTTTTGAGATGAGTCTTGAAGGAGGAGAGGTCGGTCGAGAGGCGGAGAGATTAGGGCTGAAAATCCAGCGCATTGGGCCCAGTGAGCTAAAGTCATGGCCGTCAATGGTGAAATGTTTAAACCCCTGGATGCGGAAGAAGCCAGAATTGGAGGAGCGCAGAAATCTCGGAGGGTTCTATGTCTGGATTAGTTTACAGAGGTAAGTAGACAAGATAAATAGACATGGATACATTTTTCGGAAACCCTGCAGACAAGGATAGGCGGCTATCTTATGTGCGAGTGAGAGAAGGTGTAAAACAGAAGCCCCACATGTGGTTTCCTGGCTTATTCGGTTAAAGCCCCAATATAATAACCTAGGACATAATCCTGGGTTCAAATCCCAGTGAGAACCTTAGGTTTGCCTCAGCATCTTTTATAATTTTCAGATTGTTTGTAAATTTAAGCAAAATATGGCCTTTAATGGGTCCTTTCAGGAGCCACGAATGAATTATTTCTGAATTGCAGCTCCCTATTTGTACAGACGGGTTTTCCATAGAATGTGTCGGTAACACTTGTCTTCCTGCGGTATTGGGATCAGTTCTGGGCAGGAGGGACCTGTACAAGCGGATGGCTTGCATTTTAACAGAATTGGAGCCAATGATCTCACGGAGAGGTTAACTGGTGCTGTTGGGAGGATTTACTCTAATTTGGATGGAGAAGGAGCACCAGGAGGTACCAGCAGAGAGGAGTGAAAAGGTGCATAGAAGACTTGAAGGGACAAATAGCAACAGAATAATATACAAAGAGCAATGTCGACTAGCACTAGCAGTCGGGTTGGGACCAGTGTCCTGGCGAACCGAATAACTGGGGAAGTAGACAGGGCATTAAACTAATGAAGGGGGTGTGGGAGGATTTAGGAAATAGTAAATTTTAAAGCAGCGAGAGGAATGTCAAGGTTCGAGAGCAGAGTAGAATTTTGGGTTAAAATAAGCAGAGTGGGTCAGGAAGGGACAGCGCGAGTAACAAAGGTAATAAGGAATCAGTGACTAAGGTGACATCAGGGAAAAATAGAAATAAGTCCAAACGAAAGGCTAAATCTAAATCTGAATGCGTGAAGCATTCGTAACAAGTAAATGCATTAATAGTGCAGATATAAATTAATAGGTTTGATCAAATAGCCATTATGGAGACGTGGCTGCAATGTGGCCAAGGTTGGGAATGAAATATTCCAGGATCCTAAAGCTTTAGAAGAGATAGGGAAAATTGAAAAGGAGGAGGAGCAGCCCTGATAATAAAGGATGGGATAAAGACAGTGGAGAGAAAGGATCTTGGCTCCGAAAATCCAGAAGTAGCATCAGTTTGGGTGGAGCAAAGAAACAGCAAAGGGCAGAAAACTTTGGTGGGAGTTGTTTATAGACCCCAAACAGCAATTGTAATGTAGGGCAGAGTATAAGTTAGGAAATTAGAGACGCATGTGAGAAGGGTAATACAGTAATCATGGGGGACTTTAATCTACACATAGACTGGGCAAAGCAAATTTGCAGTTATGGTGTGGAGGACGAATTCATGGAATGTATGCAATATACTTTTCTAGATCAGTATGTTGAGGAACCAAGTAGGAAACAGGCCATTTAGATCTAGTATTGTGCAAAGGGAAAGGGTTAATTAATAACCTTGTTGTAGAGGGGCCTTTAGGGAAGAGTGAACATAATATGATAGAATTTTATATTAAGTTTGAAAGTGATTTAGTTAAGTCAGCAAATAGGGTCTTAAATCTAACCAAAGCAAACTACATAGCTATGAGTGGCGTGTTGGCTAAGGTAAACTGGCAAGCTACATTAAATGTTATGACGTTAGAGAAGCAATGGCTAGCGCTTAAAGAATTAATTCATAATTTGCAACAAGTATACATTCCTTTTATGCACAGAAACCCCACAGGAAATGTGGTCCAACCGTGGTAAACAAGAGAAGTTGAAGATAGTATTAGATCAAAGGAAGAGGATAAGAATGTTGCCAAAAAAGTAGTAAGCCTGAGGATTGGGAGGATTTTAGAATTCAGCAATGGAGTATCAAGAAATTGATAAAGAAAGGGAAAATAGAATGAGAGTAAACTAGCGAGATACATAAAAACAGACTGTAAAATCTTCAATAGTATGTTAAAAGGAAAAGACTAGCGAAAGTAAATGCGGGTCCCTTTCAGGCTGAGACAGGAGAAATTCTAAAGGGAAATAAGGAAATTACAGAGAAATTAAAGAAATACTTTGTGCCTTTCTTCACGGAAGAAGAAGCATATAACTTCCTCGAAATAGTGGACAACCATGGGTCTAGCGAGAATGAGGAACTGAAAGAAATTAGTATTAGTAAAAAAATAGTACTGGATAAATTAATGGGACTGAAAGCCGCTAAACCCCCTGGATCTGATGGCCTACATACTAGGGTTCTGAAAGAGGTGGCTACAGACATAGTGGATGCATTGGTTGTCATTTTCCAAAATTCCATAGATTCCAGAATGGCTCCCGCGGATTGGAAGGTAGCAAATGTAACCCCACTATTTAAGAAAGGAGGGAGAGAGAAAACAGGGAGCTACAGACCAGTTCGCCTGACATCATAGTAGGGTAAATGCTAGAATCTGTTATTAAGGACGTGCTAACAGGGCACTTCGAAAATAATAAGAGGATTGGCCAGAGGCAACACGGATTTATGAAAAGGAAATCGTGTTTGAGGAATTTGTTAAAGTTTATTGAGGTTGTAACTAGCAGAATAGATAAGAGGGAAATCAGTTTGCTGATGATACAAAGCTGGGTGGGATGTAAGTTCTGAGAAGTAAGCAAAGAGTTTTAAAGGGAATATAGACAGGCTAAGAGAGTGGGCAAGAACATGGCAAATGGAAGATAATGTGGAGAAATGTGAAGTTATCCACTATGGTAGGAAAAATATAAAACAGAGTATTTTTAAGAAGGCGAGAGGTTGGGAAGTGTTGGTGTTCATGGGGGCCTGGGTGTTCTTGTACACGAATCACTGAAAGTTAACTCGCAGGCACAGCAAGCAATAAGGAAAACAAATGGTATTTTGGCCTTTATTACAAGATGATTTGAGTATAATAGTAAAGACGTCTTACTGCAATTATATAAGGCCCTGGTGAGACCACACCTGGCGTATTGTGTGCAGTTTTTGTCTCCTTACATAAGGAAGGATATACTTGCCACAGAGGGAGTGCGACGAAGGTTCACCAGACTGATTCCTGAGATGGGGGGATTGTCCGATGAGGAGAGATTGAGTAGACTAGGCCTATATTCTCTATAGTTAGAAGAAGGAGAGCTGATCTCATTGAAACATACACAATTCTTACAGGGGTTGACAGGGTAGATGCAAAGAGGATGTTTCCCCTGTCTGGGGAGTCTAGAACCAAGGGTCACAGTATCAGGATAAGGGGTCGGCCATTTAGGACTGAGATGAGGAGACATTTCTTACCTCAGAGGGTGGTGAATCTTTGGAATTCTTTACACCAGAGTGCTGTGGAGGTTCAGTCGTTGAGTATATTCAAGACAGAGATCAATATTTTATTAGATATTAAGGGAATCAATAGATATGGGGATAGTGCAGTCAAGTGGAAATGAGGTAGAAGATCAGCCATGATCTTATTGAATGGCGGAGCAGGCTCGAAGGGCCAAATGGCCGACTCCTGCACCTATTCCTTATGTTCTTATGTTCAGTCATGCTCTCCGCCTCCACAAGGAGGTTTCCTTCTTTGCCCCGATTAGGCCGCACCATTCCTTTAACTACCCTTTTACTTCTTATATGTTTATAAAAGATTTCTGGGTTCCCTTTTCTGTCACCCGCTAATCTTTTCTCACACTCTCTCTTTGCCTTTCTTGTATCTTTTTCAATTTCCCCTTGCCCTCTCTGTGTTCTGCCTAGTTTGGATTGTATTCTGTACCTGACATTTGTTCTTTTTCTGTTTCAATTTAAACTTCTTATTCCTCTGTCATCTAGGGGGCTCTAGCTTTGGATGCCCCATCTCTCCCCCTTATGCTTGGTTTGTACCCGAAGTATCTCCGCCTTGAAGGCCTGCCATTGCTCATTTTCTGTTTTCCTGGCCAATCCGTGTTTCCTTCTCAAATCACTGAAATTTGCTCTCTTCCAGTTGTTCACCTTTCATTTCTCTTTGTCCCTTTTCATAACTAATTTAAACCTAATTATATTATGGTCACTATCACCCAGATATTCTTCCACTGACACACACTCCACTTGACCTACTTCACGGTGGCATAGTGGTTAGCACTGGTGCCTCACAGCGCCAGAGACCCGGGTTCGAATCTGACCTCAGGTGACTGTCTGTGTGGAGTTTGCACATTCTCCCCGTGTCTGCGTGGGTTTCCTCCGGGTGCTCCGGTTTCCTCCCACTGTCCAAAAATGTGCGGGTTGGGTTGATTTGGCTGTGATGAATTGACCCTTGGTGTTAGGGGGGGATTAAATGTGTGGGGTTGTGGGGATGGGATGGGATATGTTGGGGGGAGTTGAATGCGTGGGGTTGCGGGGGTCGGGTGGGATGTGTGTGCTGTGGGGATTGAAGCAGGGACAGGGTACTGGATTTGAATGATCAGCCATGATCGTATTGAATGGTGGTGCAGGCTCGACGGGCCGAATGGCCTACTCCTGCTCCTGGATTCTATGTTTCTATGTTTCTATTCCCCAGAACTAGATCCAGCTCTGCTTCCTTCCTCGTTGAGCTATAACATACTGGTTAAGTAAGTTCTCCTGTACAAATTAAATTAATTCTTCACTCTCTTGCCCTTTACTCTGTTTCCCCCCAGTCTATATTCGGGGAATTGAAGTCCCCTAATATTACTGCTCTATTATTTTAACAATTCTCTGAAATTTGCCTACAGATTTGCCTCTCTAACTCCTTCTCACTATTTGGGGACCTTTCATAAACACCCTGCAATGTAACAGCTCCTTTTCTGTTCCTTAACTTTAACCAATTACATTCAGTCTTTGAACCCTCTAGTATGTCGTCCCAATGTAGAGCTGTAATATTATCCTTGATCAATACTACCACCCCACCTCCTGTCTTTTTTCCATCCCCATTTCTCCTGAATACAATGTAGCCAGGAATGTTTAGATCCGATTCATACCCATGTTTAAGCCAGGTCTCCGTTATAGCCACTATATCATAACTCCATGTGACAATTTGCACCTGTAACTCGTCAACCTTATTTGTAACAAACCTTGCATTAACACATACACATTCACAAATAAGAACATAAAAATATAAGAAATAGGAGCAGGAGTAGGCCATTTTGCCCCTCGAGCCTGCTCCGCCATTCAATAAGATCATGGCTGATCTTCTACCTCAACTCCTCTTTCCCGCACTATCGCCATAGCCCTTGATTCCCTTAGTATCCAAAAATCTTTCGATCTCTCTCTTGAATATACTCAACGACTGAGCCTCCACAGCCCTCTGGTGTAGTGAATTCCAAAGATTCACCACCCTCTAAGTTAATTTTTTTTTCCTCATCTCAGTCCTAAATGGCCGACCCCATATTCTGAGACTGCGACCACTTGTTCCAGACTTCCAAGGCAGGGGACACATCATTCCTGCATCTAGCCTGTCAAGCCCTGTCAGAATTTTGTATGTTTCAATGAGATCGCCTCTCCTTCTTCTAAACTCTAGAGAATATAGGCCCAGTCTACTAAACCTCTCCTCATAGGACAATCCCCCCATGCCAGGAATCAGCCTGGTGAACATTCATTATACTCTCTCTATGGCAAGTATATCTTTCCTTCGGTAAGAAGACCGAAACTGTACACAATACTCTAGGTGTGGTCTCACCAGGGACTTATATAATTGCGGTAAGACGTATTTACTCTTATACTCAAATCCTCTTGTAATAAAGGCCAACATACCATTTGTTTTCCTAATTGCTTGCTGTGCCTGCATGTTAACTTTCAATAATTTGTGTACAAGGACACCTACGTTCCTCTGAACACCAACATTTCCCAATCTCTCACCATTTAAAAAATACTCTGCTTTACAATTTTTCCTACCGAAGTGGATAACTTCACATTTCTCCAAATTATTTTATATTTGCCATGCTGTTGCCCACTCACTTAGCTTATCTATATCCTCTTGAAGCCTCTTTGCTTATTTCTCACAACTTACATTCCCACCCAGCGTTGTATCATCAGCAAACTTGGAAATATCACATTTGGTCCACTCATCTAAATCATTGATATGGATTGTGAATAGCTGAGGCCCAAGCACTGATCGTTGCGTTTCCCCACTAGTTACAGCGTGCCAACTCAAAAATGACCTGTTTACTCCTACTCACTGTTTTCTGTCCGTTAACCAATCCTCAATCCATGCTAGTATTTTACCATCAATCCCATGAGCCCTAATTTTGTTTAATAACCTATTGTGTGGCACCTTATCGAATGCCTTCTGAAAATCCAAATACACTACATCCACTGGTTCCCCCTTATCTATTCTGCTGGTAGTAGCCTCAAAAAACTCTAACAAATTCGTCAAACACGATTTCCCTTTCATAAATCCATGTTGGCTCTGCCCAATCCTGTTATTATATTCTAGCATTTTCCCTACTATTATGTCAGGCTAACTAGTCTGTAGTTCTCTCTCGCGCTCCTTTCTAAAATAGTGGTACTGAGGTACTGAATGAATACTTTGCATCTGTCTTCACCATTGAAGAGGATGAAGTTACTGTTTCAGTAGAGGAGCTGGGAGTAGAGATAATGGATAGAATAAAATATCTAGAAAGGAGGTGCTCAATATGTTGGCATCACTGACAGTTAACAAATCAGCGGTCCGATGGGAAGCATCCTAGGTTGTTGAGGGAAGCTAGGTTTGAGACAGCAGAAGCTCTGTCCACCATCTTTCAATCCTCATTAGATATGGGAATGTAGCCAGAGGACTGGAGTAATGAAAATGTTACACCACTGTTCAGAAAAAGGAGAGGGATTAACTTGGTAACTACAGGCCAATCAGTCTATTGTCAGTGGTGAGAAAATTACTAGAGACTATTATCTAGGACAACATTAATTCTCACTTGGAGAAGCATGGGTTAATAAGTGACAGAAAACATGGATTTTTTAAATGCAAATCCAGTCTGAGAACATAATTAAGTTACTTGTTTAAGTAACAGAGAGGGTTGATGAAGGTAGTGTAGTAGATGTTGTATATATGGACTTTCAAAATACATTTTTAAAAGTTTCATGTAAAAAACTTATTCGGAAACTAGAAGCACATGGTATTAAAAGGACGGCGGTAACATGGGCACATAATTGGCTAAAGGATAGGAGGCAGAGAGAAGTGATGAACACATGTTTATCTGACTATGGAGTGGGGTCCCTCGGGATTGGTATTATGACCATTGCTTTTCTTGTTATTATCAATAACCTGGGGTTTGGTATCGGGAGCACAACACATTTAAGTTTGCTGATGATATAAAACCTGGCAGTAAACGAATAAACGTTAAGAAGTGTAAAAGTGTAGCGAAGTTATTATTTGAGAATAAAGATCTCTGATAATAGAATTGAAAGCTTTCTCTTTTTGGAACTGTTAATGTTGCGATTGAATCACCAACTGTAAATTACATGTCGGTTCTTTAATAATCTATATATTTTTAGAATTGTCACACATAATACTTCTGTATCAAACTTGCGAATTCAATCTCTGTGCGCTCTTTGGTGAGGAGTTGCAGAATTCTGGGGGAGTTTTCCGGACCCTCATAATATCCGGAATGTTACAGTCTAGCTAAACTTATTAAAAGTGCTATCTGGAGGACAGTAACATTTTCAGGTTGTTCCTTTCCTTTAGGGAGAGATGGTCCAGACTGTTCTGCATTTGACCTGGAAGTAATTGAAGGGACAGTGTAGACGGAACTTTACTCTCTGTATCTAACCCGTACTGTATCTGACATGGGAGTAATTGATGGGACAGCTTAGAGGGAGCTTTACTCTAACCTGTACTGTATCTGACCTGGGAGTTTTTGAAAGGACAGTGCAGAGGGTGCTTTATTCTGTATCTAACCTGTGCTATACCTGCCCTGGGAGTTTTTGATGGAACACTGTAGAGGGAGCTATCTCAATATTACCCATGATGCCCAAGCCAATTAATGCTTCGATTGGCCCATCATTTGATAGCGCCTGTGATTTTGTTTCCTGTTACAGAGAACAAGCTGGTTTCAGAACACAGAGGATGCTGAAATATTCGAGCTTCACCCCAACATCATTCTCAAACTGCCAGAGCAGGAGGGAGACAAACTGCCTGAGATAAACAGAGGCAGTCTTTGGACTCTATAGAGCAAGAGATGGACATGGGGACAATTGAATAGCGGGATCTCACATTATGTGGATGAGATGGAGAATCTGTGAGGGGTAATTGAGGCAGGCTGTTCTCCCTGCCTGGAGTCTCGATACATGGGAGCGGAGTTTACATAGGATTATATGGGATATGCGGTGCTGAAATAGGTCATTCGACACAACCAGTCCATGCCAGCATGTATGCTCCACACGAGCCTCCTCCCGTCATTCCTCATCTAAATCTATCAGCTTAAACCTCTATTTCCTTTTCCCTCATATGCTTGTCTCGACTCCCCTTAAATGCATCTATACTATTCGCTCCCCGTGGCAGCGAGTTCCACATTCTCATCGGTCTTTGGGTAAAGAAGTTTCTTCTGAATTCCCTATTGGATTTCTTGGCGACTATCTTATATTGATGGCCTCTAGTTATGCTCTTCCCCACAATTGGAAACATTCTCTCTGTATCCACTCTATCAATTTTTTTCATAATTTTAAAAACCAAACATTAGTTCACCCCTCAGCCTTCTGTTTTCAAAAGAAAAGAGACCCAGCCTGTTCATCCTTTCCTGATATGTACACTCTCGCATTTCTGGTATCATCCTTGTAAATCTTCTCTGCACCCTCTCCAGTGCCTCGATATGCTTTTTATAATATGGCGACCAGAACTGTATGCAATACTCTAAGTGTGGTCTAACCAAGGTTCGATACAGCTTCAGCATAACTTCCCTACTTTTCAATTCTGTCCCTCTAGAAATAAACACGAGGGCTTAATTTGACTTTTTATGGCCTTGCTAACCTGTGGCGCAACTTTTAGTGATTTGTGTATTTGCACTCCTAGATCCCTTTGTTCCTGTACCCCACCTAGACTCGCACTCTTCAAGTGATAAGTGACCTCCCTATTATTCCTACCAAAATGTAATACTTCACATTTATCTGTGTGAACATCATTTGCAAATTATATGCCCATTCAGCAAGTTTATTAATGTCCTCCTGTAATTTTTTGCAGTCCTCATTATTGACTATTCCGCCCGATTTGGTATCAACCGCATAATTAGAAATTGTGTTTTTGATTGCTATATCTAAATCGTTAATGTAAATTGTGAACAGCAGTAGTCCCAGCACTGAGCTTGTGGAACACCACAACCCACCTTCTGCCACTGTGAATAGCTATCATTTACTCCTACTCTCTGATATCTGTCCTGAAGCCTAGGCGGCAATCCATTCTTCTACTTGTGCCCTGACTCCGCATTCTCTGACCTTGTACATCAGTCGATTATGGGGCACCTTATCAAAGGACTTTTGAAAATCTAGATAAATTACATCTACTGCATTTCCTTGACTGCTCTCTCTGTTACCTCTTCAAAAAATACAATAAGTTTGATCAAGCAAGACATCCGATTTTGAAATCCATGTTGAATAATCCTTGTTATATTTTTTGGTTTCTAGATGTTCTTCTATTTTCTCCTTCAGTCGGGATTCCATTATTTTTCCTACCACCGATGTTAAGCGGACTGGTCTATAATTCCCTGGACATGTTCTTTCCCCTTCTTAAATATCGGTATTACGTTAGCTATCCACCCAGTCCTCTGGCACTATACTTTTTTCTAATGAATTATTAAATATGCGTAGTAATGCCTCTACTACCTCTTCCCGAGATTCTTTTAAAATGCGTGGATGCAATCCATCCTGAACAGAGGTTTCCTCCACTTTGAGTTTGATTAATTTGTTTAATATATCTCCTTTTTTTATTTTAAATGCCCTTATCTCCTTACTAATCTCATCTTCCAATGCCAGGTCCACCTGTTCTGTCTCCCTGGTAAATAATGAAGCAAAATAATTATTTTATATTTCTGCCATCTCTCTATCGTTACCTGTGGAATTATCCTGACCATACTTTAATGGGCCTATTCACATCTCAACATTCCTTTTTTTATTGATGTGCCGATAAAATATTTTACTATTTTGTGTTATTTTGTTTTATGTTCGTTGATAATTTAATTTCATAGTTCCTCTTTGCCTTCCTAATTTATTTGAATTCTCTCCTAATCTTTTCGTATTCTCTCTTATCATGCACTCCCCCGCTGTCGATGTACTTAATGTATGCCTCTTTTCTTACTTTCAATTTTTCCCTATTGGAATCCATGGAGTCTCATTATTGATTAGTTTATTCTTTCCTTTCAGCGGAATGTATTTTTCCTGCACTCTGTTAAACACCATTTTAAATGTTTCCCATTGCTGTTCTACATGATTGTTTGCCTTAATTTTTGCCCATTTTTCCCCCCAAGTTCTCCTCTCAGCCCTTCAAAATCATATTTTCTCTAATCTATTTTTCTGGTTTTCATCATACTTATGACCTTCTCAGTTAGCATCTTAAACCGTGTTATATTATGGTCACTACTGCCTATATGTTACCCGACCTTTACTTCTCTTAGCTGCTGTGGTTCATTCCCCATAACTAGATCCAATAGCGAATCCTCCCTTTTTTGGGCTTTTTACATATTTGGTTAGAAAGGATTCCTGTTCACAATGTTGGAACTCCATTCCCATATCCCCTTTACATACCTCTTCTGTCCAATTAATATCGGAGTAGTTGAAATCCCCTATGATTATTATTCTATGTTTTATTACTCACTTCCCTAATTTGTCAGCATATTTCTTCCTCCACCTCTCTTCCACTATTGGTTGGTCTGTGGCCTACGCCTATTTGTGTGATTGATCCTTTATTATCTTTTATCTCTATCCATATGATTCTATTTTTGTCTCGTTGATATCTGCGTCACTTTTTTCTACTGCCATTATGTTATCCCTAATAAGTACAGCTACTCCACCTCCCCTCCCCCCCCCCCCTATCTTTTCTAAATATGTTATACCCTGCAATGTTTAATTCCTCGTCCTGAGTTTTCTGTAGCCATGACTCAGTAATCCATACTATCTGGTTCCTTGCAATGTATGATTGCCTCCGGCTCCCTTGTTTTATTACTGAAACTGTGTGCATTGCTGCACAGACAATTTAACTTATTTTTACTAGGATTTTATTGGAGACAGGACTTAATGTACAACATGTGTTCATGACAAGGGAGAGTGCTCAGCAGGAGCACACCCTTGTCATGTGAACAATTAACCTCGAGGGGGAGGGGCTAGGGCTGCTTTGTGACATCGATCCTGGCTGCAGGTTAATTGGCTCCTGGCTCCTTTGTGACGTCACCTGGAGATACGTTTACGTCCCTGCTTACTAACCATCGGTGGGATATCAGCGTGGCGGACCTGGAGTGACAGCTGACACTGGGAGTGTGTTTAGTTCCTATTAATAGGGCAAAGGACAAAAAAGAACAATTGAAGATTCTCACGGCATGCCCTGTTAGTTAGACATTTTCCTGCACCCTTCAGCTCAAAAATTGTTTGCCCTGTAATTTTCTGGAAGTGTGAGCTGATAACGGTGGGCAACAGGGCATCTGGAACCTTGGTGAACAACGGGACAAACAGTTTATCTCGTTAACCAAGGGGTTTAAAGGATTGAGACATAAACAGAGGAAGGACTGAGAAGGAAGGTGAATTAGAGTTTGTTAATTCAATTTCAAATCAGGTAAAGAAAGAGAAATAATGAAACGGGAAAAAGATTGGTTTAAGAGAGAGAGAGAGAAACTATAGGAAGGAAATATAAGAAAAATAGGAAAAACTAAAAGTTAACATTTTTAAAATCTCCAACAGCAATTCACAACTTGAAGGAATGAAACTCCACACTTTGTATTGTTGACTTCCTGGCCCAGAGTGGTTGATTTGCAGTTTTAACAATTATCACGTTGCTAAGATGATATTTATACCTTTAATTACTAGATTAACTTTCAGTGGTGAGTTTAATGGGTGATTAATGTGCAAATGTAGAAACTTTATAAAACTCACAGGGTTGTTAATGGCGAGATGTCATTTTTCGCGAAATTAATGGCGGAGCGCCACAAACCGTCCAGCAACTCGCCATTCACAGGGTATCTCTTCCTCGCCACAAGTTGCTGGCCGATTGGAACATTATTAATCGCCTGTGTCATTCACTCACCGTTATGTTTTAGTTAAATTCCATTCCAGTAACAAGCAAGTCTGTAATAAAAACTGTGCAGAGACGTCGGGGATTAGAAGCAATGGAGGGATTGAAAATAAGGATGAGAATTGAAAATGAAGGCATTTCTTATCTGGGAGCCAATGTAGATCAGCGAGCACAGGGGAAATGGGGGAGCGGGACTTGGTGCGAGTTAGGACACGGGCAGCAGAGTTTTGGATGACCTCAAGTTTATGAAGGGTCGAACTAGGGTTACATTCCTTCCCGAGATAAACGGGGTAATTGTATTCATTTCTCTGCATGCCTACTTCTTAAATAAATTGTGTGTGTCTGGACCTTGTCTTATAAAATTGAAGGATTACGCTGCAACTGTGGTTTTTGATTTGACAGTTTCGAATTGTCATACACTATTAAAGTCAGGATGATATGTGATTGGAGGGGAACTTGAAGGTGGTGGTGTTCCCATGCACCTGTGCTGTCCTTGTCCTTCCAGGTTGTAGAGGTCAGGGGTTTGAGATGTGCTGTCGAAGAAGCTTTGGCGTGTTGCTGCAGTACATCTTGTGGTTGATACACACTGCAGCCACGTTGCACCGGTGGTGGAGGGAGAGAATGTTTACAGTGGTGGATGTGGTGCCGATCATGCGGGCTGCTTTGTCATAGATGGTGTCGAGCTCCTTGAATGTTGTTCGAGCTGCACTCATGTAGCCAAGTGGAGAGTATTCCATCACACTCCTGACTTGTGCCTTGTAGATTGTAGAAAGGATTTCTGGATTCAGGAGATGATTCATTCCCCGCAGAATACATAGCCTCTGATCAGCTCTTGTAGCCGCAGTATTTATATGGCTGGTCCAGTTAAATTTCTCGTCAATGGTGACACCCAGATATTGATGGTGGGGGATCCGGCTATAGTAATGCCATGGAATATCAAGGGAAGTTGATTTGACTTTCGCTGGTTGGAAATGGTCATTGCCTGGCATTTGTATGACGCGAAAGTTACTTGCTACTTAGCAGCCCAAGACTGAATGTTGTCCAGGTCTCGCTGCATGCAGACTCAGACTGCTTCATTATCTGAGGATTTACAGATGGAACTGAACACTGTGTAATCATCCTCACTTCTGACCATATGTTGGAGGGAAAGTCATTGATGAAGCAGCTGACGATGGTTGGGACGAGGACACTGCCCTGAGGATCTCCTGCAGCGATATCCTGGCACTGAGATGATTGGCCTCCAACAACCACAACCATCTTCCTTTGTGCTAGCTAATTCTCCAACCAGTGGAGTGTTTCCCCCCTGATCCACATTGATTTCAATTTTACTAGGGGTCCTTGATGACACACTCAGTTAAATGCTGCCTTGATGTCAATGGCAGTCAATCTCACCTCACCTCAGGAATTCAGCTGTTTTGTCCATATTTGGACCAAGGCTGTAATGAGGTCTGGAGCTGAGTAGTTCTGACAGAACACAAACTGAACAAGGGTGAGCAAAGTTGGTGAGTATAGCACTGTCGGCAACACCTTCAATTTGCTGTTGATTGAGAGTAGACTGATGGGGTAGTAATTGGCCGGATTGGATTTGTCCTGGTTTTTGTGAACAGGACATAGCTGGGCAGTTTTTCTCATTGTTGTGCAGATGCCAGTATTGTAGCTGTACTGGAACTGCTTGGCCAGATGTGCGGCTTGTTCTAGAGCACAAGTCTTCCGTACTACAGCCGGTATGTTGACGGGCTCATAGCCTTTGCTGTATCCAGTGGTCTCACCCGTTTCTTGATATCACGTGGACTGAATTGAATTTGCTGAAGCCTGGCTTCTGTGATGGTAGGGACCTCAGGAAGAGACCGAGATGCATCATCCACTCGGTACTACTGGCTGAAGGTGGTTGTAAACGCTTCAGCTTTTTCTTTTGCACTCATGTGCTGGGCTCAACGATCATTGATAATGGTGATGTTCATGGACTCTCCTCCTCCCGTTAGTTGTTTAATGGTCCACCACCATTAACGACTGGATGTGGCAGGGCTGCAGAGCTTTGATCTGATCCATTTTTTGTGGGATTGCTCAGCTCTGCCTATAACAAGCTGCTTCTGCTGTTTTCCATGCAAGTAGTCCTGTGTTGTAGCTTCACCAGTTTGGCCGCTTATTTTATGCTACGCCTGATGTTGCTGCTGGTATGATTTTACACTCCTCATTGACCGGGGTTTGTCCCCTGGTTTGACGGTAATGTTAGAGTGAGGGATATGTTGGGCCCTGATATTACAGAATGTGTTGGAATACAATTCTTCTGGTGCTGATGGCCCACAGCGCCTCATGGATGCCCAGTGTTGAAATGATAGATCTGTTCTGAATCTATCCCAATTAGCACGGTGGTAGTGCCACATAATATGATGGAGGGTGTCCTCATTGTGAAGAAGGGACCTCCTCTCCACAAGGACTGTGCGGTGGTCACTGCTACCAATGCTGTCATGGACAGATACATCTTCGACAGATAGATTGGTGAGGACTAGGTCAAGAAGATTTTTCCCTCGTGTTGGTTCTCTAACCACCTGCCACAGGCCCAATCTGGCAGCCATGTCCTTCAGGACTCAGCCAGGTCAGTCAGTATTGGTGCTACCGATCCACTCTTCGTGATGGACATTGAAGTCCCCCACCCAGAGTAGCTTGTGTGCCCTTACTACCCTCAGTGCTTCTTTCAAGTGGTGTTCAATATGAAGGAGAACTTATTAATCAGCTGAGGGAGGGCGGTATCTGGTAATCAGCAGCAGGTTTCCTTGCACTTGTTTGACCTGATTCCGTAAGACGTTATGGGGCCCACAGTTAATGTTAAGGACTCCCATGACTTAAGAATTAACTGTTGCAGCCAACAACAAAAATCTCTGATCATGAAACAGCTCTACCAATATTGGCACAAGTCTCCAGATCTTAGTGAGGAGGACTTTGCAGGATCTACTGGGCTGGGTGTGCATTTTCATGCCTGAAGCCGGTGCCTCAGTCGATGCCGGGTGGTCCGTTCGGTTTAATTCTTATTAATGTTTTTCGTAGCGCCTTGATACAACTGAATGGCTTGATAGGCCAATTCAGAGGGCAGTTGAGAGTCAACCACATTGCTGTGGGTCTGGAGTCACATATAGGCCAGACGGGGCAAGGATGGCTGGTGTCGTTCCCGAAAGGACAGTAATGAACCAGATGGTTTTTAATGACAATCCGGTAGTTTCATGGTCACCATTACTGATACGAGCTTTTTTTATTCCAGATTTATTTAATTAACTGTATTTAAATGCCCCAGCTGCCTGTTGTGGGAATTGACCTCATGTTTCAGGATTAGTAGTCCTGAGTAGTCAGTCACCATGATTTTTTTAACAGGACTCGCTTTTTTTCACTTTGCATACAGATTTGTCTTCAACATCTGTGATCTTGTTCTTAAAAACTTATCAGTTTGTATTCTACATCGGTCTCATCATCATCCAGTATGTTTAGACAATTAACCCGTTCCATAGCGTCTGCCATTTCAACTTGGGCCTCAGCTACTTACAATCTATATCAATGACTTAAATGAGCGGCCCGAGTGTAATGTATCCAAGTTTGCTGATTATACAAACCAAGTTGAAAAATAACTTGTGAGGAGGATTCAAAGAGCTTGCGAAGGGATATAGACAGGTTAAGTGATTGAGCAAGAACATGGCATATGGAGTATAATATGGAGAAATGTGAAGTTATCCACTTTGTCAGGAAGAATAGAAAAGCAAAACATTTTTTAAATGGTGAGAGATTTGGAAATGTTGGCATTCAGAGGGATCTGGGTGTCCTTGTACACAAAACATTTAAAGTTAGCATGCAGGTACAGCAAGCAATTAGAAAAGCAAATGGTATGTTGCCCTTTATTACAAAAAGATTGGAGTATAATAGTAAAGACGTCTTACTGCAATCTTATAGGGCTTTGGTGAGACTACACCTGGAGTATTGTGTACAGTTTTGATCTCCTTACCTATGGAAGCATATACCTGCCATAGAGGGAGTGCAACGGATATTCACCAGATTGATTCCTGGGATGGGGGGATTGTCGTATTAAGAGAGAGTGAGGAGGCTAGGCCTATATTCTCATTAGAAGAATGAGAGATGATCTCATTGAAACATATAAAATTCTTAAAGGGCTTGACAGGGTAGATGCAGGCAGGATGTTTCCCCTGGCTGGAGATTCTAGAAGCAGGGGTCACAGTCAAAGAAGAAAGGGTCGACCATTTAGGACTGAGATGAGGAGAAATATCTTCACACAGAGTGTGGTGAATCTTTAGAATTCTCTACCCTAGAGGGCTGTGAATGCTCAGTCATTGAGATCGACCGATTTTTGCATATTAAGTGAATCAAGGGATATGGCGATAGTGCGGGGAGGTGGAGTTGAGGGAGAAGATCAGCCATTATCTTACTGAATGGCGGAGCAGGCTTGAGAGGCCGTATGGCTGCTATTTTTTATGTTCTTCTGTTCTTATGAAGTCTGCCTTTCAGAAATCTGGTGACAACTTTGCTCGAATGCGAGAACACAATACATTCGATGCCTGCATTTCAAGAAGCACTACTTTGAACTTCTACAAGTATGCCTGCTGAGTGCAGATTGCAAAGAGAAGTTCAGCAAACACCAATCTGCTGTGCAGTCAAATGCAACACTGGTTAACAAACAACTTTCTCTTCCGCTATTTGGATCAGACAGGCTGAGCTGATGGTTTGAAATCTCGACAAGGAGATCAATCCTCATTCGTTGGCTTCCAGGTGTCTGTCACTTGTCTGTCCCAAATTTTTCACTAGCTGGGACAACAGTTACTCAGGTTTGCACCGAGATTTGAATTCGGATCACTGGATTCAAAGTTTAGAGAGCTCAACATTACACCACAGAAATTGCGTTGAGCACCGAGCACTCAAAAAACGTATCCTTTATCTCAGCAATGCAATGGCGCTGCATCGCTGTGCCCTCAAGGCTACTTGTAAACCTCTCCCACCAGCAAAATGTCAAGCACAAGAATATTTTTAATTCAACATTCCGCTTTGGCTCGGCCTGTTCTCATCCATTCCTTCAGCTTCCCCAATTGCACCTCAGCTAAGTATCGGTGCTGAGCAAATCACACAGCTGTTGTCAGGACTTTCGTCTCTCAAATCTCTGCTTCTGTTTCTCACTGCTCAGTGCAGCTTGTATTACAGTCTTGCCAGATAATGTGACTGAATTTGCCGAATTATAACGATGTGTGAATGACGCACGCTTGTCCCGTCGTTCACCAAGGTTCCTGATGCTCTGTTGCCCCCGCAGCACCGTTATCAGCTCGCCATTCCAGCAACTTACAGGGCAAACAATTATTGAGCTGAAGGATGCAGTACAAATGTCTAACTAACAGGGCACGCGGTGAGAATCTTCAATTGTTCTTTTCTGTCCTTCGCCCTATTTATTGGGTGTAAAGTCAATTCAACTGTCAGCTGTCATTCCAGCTCCGCCCACACTGACATCCCACTGATGGTGAGTAAGCAGGGGCGGAAAGCTGTCTCCAGGTGACATCACAAATGGAGCCAGGAGCAAATCACACAGCAGCCAGGAACGATGTCAAAAAGCAACCCTAGCCCGACCCACTCGAGGGATTACAGGGTCACATGACCAGGCTCTGCCCCTGGTTTGCTGTCTCACTGGACATAATCACAGGTTGAACAATCAGTCCAGCCTTCAACCTCGCTCCCATACACTGAGACGCCAGGCAGCGAGCACAGCCTCCCAAAATTAACCCTCATTGATACTTCCTCCCATCCACATAATGTGACGTTCCACTATTCAATGGTCCCATGTCCACCTCTTTCTTTATACACACCAAAGTATCACTCTCTTTATATCAGGCAGTGTGTATCTCTCCTGCTCTGGCAGGTTGACGAATAATTTTGGGATGAGGCAAGGATATTACAACATCCTCTGTGTTCCATAGCCAATATGTTCTCTGTAACAGGAAGGGGCGTCAGAGGAAATAAGTGGAGTGATCATCAGGGTTATCAAGGGGTGGGAATATCGGAGCATTAGCTGGACAGGACATCAGGGGCAATAGTAGAGAAAAGCACCCTCTACACAGTCCCATCAAACACTCCCAGGGCAGGTACAACACGGGTTAGATACAAAGCATAGCTCCCTCTACACTGTCCCATCAAACACTCCCGGGGCAGATACAGCACGGTTTCGATACAGAGTAAAGCTCTCTCTGTACACTGTCCCTCGAATACTCCCAGGGCAGATACAGCACTGGTTAGAAACAGACTAAAGCAATGTGGCCAGATGTAAGCCAGGTGAGGACTCTCATAATTTTAATAACTTAAGATACTTACACACACAGAAATAAGAATCGGCAATATAATCAGTTCCTAAGAGTTCCTATTCAAGAGAAGATTAGAATCTGTGCCCAACTAGATCTCTAACCTGGAAGGACAGCCAACGTATGTTCCAGACACTGAGCCAGATAGTCAGAAGACTGACTAAATACAAGAGATTAATAAGTCAGGTATCAGAGAAGATCAGTTAGTGAGGTAAATACCGTGAAATCAACAATGGACAAAGACTCGGCGGCCTCGCAGAGATTCACTGAGGAGAGAGATATAATTTACAAGATCATTTAATGGGTTAACGTGTTATATATTAATTCAACGTATAGCAGATCTTGTGAGACCAAGAGCCCCAGTGTCGTATTAACCCAGGAACACGGATTGCAGTAGCAGCTCACGTGGCTGGAGGATTTTTCAATGTTACATTGAAGAATCGAACTATGTACACAATGTAAAATGGAGAAACATAGGGATTGACACAAAATGGATCAATTCACAAGATTTGAGCCCAGATCACTGGATTCAGAGTCCAGAGTGCTCACCATTACACCGTGGAACCGACAGCTGCTGTTGTCAGCCAACTCTGTTTTCTCCAGCTCTCCTGCCATCCACTGCCATTGGAATATTTCCTGACTCCAGTTCAGTGGGACTTGATGTCTGTGACGCGGTGAAAACTCGGAAACTTCTCACAAGGGGATGTTCCCTTTCTACTGACCCCATCCCTCCTTCCATTCTCACCCCTTGTCGTGTTATCACAATCCCCTCCGACCTCCGCTCTCTGACCTTCCCCACTCTGTCATCCCCCTCTGACCTTCCTCTCTCTGAGTTTACCCTCTGATCTTCCCCTCACTGACTTTCCCCCCTGACATTCCCCTCTGAACTTTCCTTCTGATCTTTCACTCTGAACTCCCCGCCTCTAAATGTCCCCCGTGACATTCCCCTCTCTGTTCCCGAATGATCAATCGTCAGCTTCATACCCTTACACCCACACCTCAAAGAATTTCGAGCTCGACACAATGCTGAACACATCCTCCGTCATCTGTGTCTCTGCACCCACCTCTTAGGCTGGGAGTCTTCACGCTGCACATCTTCAGAATTCTCGTTAATCCTGGACCCCTTCCCTCTGGCCTGTTACCCTTTCTTGACCTTTTCATCGGGAGCTCTCGGCATAACATCAAGCATCCCAATTGTTCAGTTCCCCTCACTCACTCTAATCGATCTCCCTCTGAACTTGCAGCATTCTGTTCTCTGAGGCCCAAACCTGATATTGTCATTAAACCCATTGACAAGGGAGGCCTTGCGGAGGAGGAACACTAACTCTCAGACACTTCCTTTACTTCCTTCTGGACCATGGCCCCACCGTCGAACATCAAGCCATCGTTTCCCGACCATCACTGATCTCATCTCCTCTAGAGATCTTCCACCCATGGCCTCGAACCTTATAGTCCCCCAACTCCACACAGCCCGCTGCTACCTGCTTCCTAAGATGCACAGGACAGCCCTGGTCGGCCCATTATTTCTGCCTTTTCCTTCCCCTTTATTGCTCTTATCTCGAGTCTATTCTTTCTCCCTTTTCCAGTCTCTTCCGACGTACATTCGTGGCTCTTCCGTCATCTTCTTCTACTTTAACCATATCAAGTTTCCTGATCCGAACAGTTTCCTTTTCACCATTGCTGTACTGGCCCTCTACACCCCCATCCCTCACCTGGACTTTCAGTCATAAGAACATACATACGTGAGAAATAGGATCAGGAGGCGGCCATACGGGCCATCGAACCTGTTCCACCATTTAATAAGATCATTACTGATCATCGACCTCAACTCCACTTTCCAGCCCGATCTCCGTATCCCTTGATTCCCCTAGAGTACATTTACCTTCATCCCTTTGGAGGATATCCAATCCCTCAACACCTCCATCCCTCAGCAGCACATCCACTCCATCAATACCCCCATTGCTCATCGGGACATTCAGACCCTCTAAACCTCCATCCCCCACCAGGATGGTCTGAGGGCTTTTCGCATCTTCCTTGACTGGCGACTCAACTAGTCCCGATACACCACCTCCATCCTCCATATGTGGCTGAACTTGTTTCCTTTTACTTGACCAACTTCCTCCAAATACAATGTGCCTCTTATGGAACCCGTATGGGTTCTAGTTTAGACTGCATATCGTGGGATATGTAGAGCATTCTTTGTTCCAGTGCATCTCATGTCCCATCCCTCGCCTCTTTTTCTGGTACATTGAGGACTGTGCCAGTGCTGCTTTCTGCTCTCGCCCCAAACTGGAACAGTTCATCAACTTTGCTTCCAATTTCTACCCTTCCTCGTCTTCACATTTACAACTCTTCCCTTCCCTTCCTCAACTTCTCTATCTCCATTTCTGGCTATAGGATGTGCGCCAATGTCTCCTTTATGCCTACTGGCTCCCACAATTAACTTAATTACAATTCCTCCCACCCCACTTCCTGAAAGGACTCTATTGCTTTCTCCCAGTTTCTCCGTCGCATCTGTTCTGACGATGCAACCTTGCACACCAGTGCTTCTGAAATGTCCTCCTTATTCCTCACCCAAAGATACCCCTCCATTGCGGTTGACAGAACCCTCGACCATGTACGTCCCATTCCTGCACTTCTGCCCTCATCCCTTCCCCTCCCGCACAGAGCCATGATAGGTTCCAACTTGTCCTTATCTTCCACCCCATCAACTTGCAACAACAGCTTGCATTTGTGTAGCGCCTTTAACGTATTAAAACGTCCCAAGGCGCTGCACGGGAGCTGAATGAAACGACATTTGACACCGAGCCACATAAGGAGCTATTAGGGCTAATGAGCAAAAGCTTGGTCAAAGAGGTAGGTTTTAAGGTCATCTTAAAGGAGGAGAGAGAAGCGGCGAGGTGGAGAGGATTAGAGAGGGGATTCCAGAGCTGAGGGCCCTGGCAGCTGAAGACACAACCGCCAATGCTGGACCGATTAAAATCGGGTGACCATACATCCCCGTTTTCCCGGATGAGGGACTGTGTCCCCGGGCAAACAATATCCCTTAAAGCGTCACCGGTTCAGGAAACCCGCCCCCGATACGTGCAGGTTCAAATCAGGAGCGACGTGTCCCAGAGATGCCCCGCGCTCGATCAATTAAGTGGGCGGGTCTGTGTGGTGTGGCAGCCTCCCATTGGTGGGAGATATGCCAATCTCCTGTTTTCAACCAGTCAAAGGGGTGGCCTCACTAAGTTATGCGGAGATCGCGTTCTGTGACCTAAGTGGTAAAGCTCCATCCCTCCCAATCCCAGAGTCTTCCATCACACTCCTGCCTTGTCCCTTGTAGATGGTGGAAAGGCTTTGGGGAGTCAGGAGCTGAGACATTCGCCGCAGAATACCCAGCCTCTGAACTGCTCTTGTAGCCACGTTATTTATGTGGCTGGTCCAGTTAAGTTTCTTGTCAATGGTGACCCCCAGGATGTTGATGGTGGGGGATTCGGCGATGGTAATGCCGTTGAATGTCAAGGGGCGGTGGTTAGACTCTCGTTGTTGGAGATAGTCATTGCCTGCCACTTTTGTGATGTGAATGTTACCTGCCACTTATCAGCCCAAGCCTGAACGTCGTCCAGGTCTTGCTGTATTCGGGCATGGACTGCTTCATTATCTGAGGAGTTGCGAATGGAACTGAACACTTTGCAATCATCAGCGAATATTCCCAGTTCTGACCTATTGATGAAGTAGCTGAAGATGGGTGGTCCTAGGACACTGCCCTGAGGAACTCCTGCAGCGATGTCCTGGGGCAGAGATGATTGACCTCCAACAACTTCAACCATCTACCTTTGTGCTAGGCATGACTTCAGCCAGTGGTGAGTTTACTCCCAATTCCCATTGACTTCAATTTTACTAGGCCTCCTTGATTCCACACTCGGTCAAATGCTGCCTTGATGTCAAGGGCAGTCACTCTCACCTTATCTCTGGAATTCAGCTCTTTTTTCCATGTTTGGACCAAGGTTGTAATGAGGTCTGGAGCCGAGTGGTCCCGGCGGAAACCAAACTGGGCATAAGTGAGCAGATTATTGGTAAGTAGGTGCTGCTTGATAGCACTGTCGACGACACCTTGCATCACTGAGCTGTTGATTTAGAGTAGATTGATGGGGCGGTAATTGGCTGAATTGCATTTGTCCTGCTTTTTGTGGACAGGACATACCTGGGCAGTTTTCCACATTGTCGGATAGATGCCAGTGCTGTAACTGTGCTGGAACAACTTGACTAGAGGCGCGGCTAATTCTGTAGCACAAGTCTTCAGCACGACAGCCGGGATTTTGTCAGAGCCCATAGCCTTTGCTGTATCCAGTGCGCTCAGCCATTATATATTGATATCACGTGTGTGAATCGAATTGGCTGAAGACTGGCTTCTGTGATGGTGGGGACATCAGGAGGAGGCCGATATGGATCATCCACTCGGCACTTCCGGCTGAAGATGGTTGCAAACGATTCAGCTTGTCTTTGCACTCAGGTGCTGGGCTCCATCATCATTTTGGATGAGGATATTCATGGAGCCTTCTCATCCTGTGAGTTGTTTAATGGTCCACCACCATTCACGATTGGTTGTGGCAGGACTGCAGAACTTTGATCTGATGTGTTGATTGTGGGATCGCTGAGCTCTGTCTATAGCATGCTGATTCCGCTGTTTAGATCGCATGTAGTCTTGCGTTGCATCTTCCCCAGGTTGGCACCTCATTTTTAGGTACACATGGTGCTGCTCCTGGCATGCTCTACTGCACTCCTCATTTAACCATTCCCCTGACTTGATGGTAATGGTACAGTGAGGAATATGTCCGGCCATGAGGTCACAGATTGAGGTGGAATACAATTCTGCTGCTGCTGATGGCCCACAGCGCCTCATGGATGCCCAGTTTTGTGCTGCTTGATCTCTTCTGAATCTATCACATTTAGCACGTTGGTAGTGCCACACAACCCGGTCGATCGGGTCCTCAGTGTATAGACGGGATTTTGTCTCCACCAGGACGGTGAGGTTGTCACTGCTACTAATGCTGTCATGGACAGATGCATCTGCTACAGGTAGATTGGTGAGTATGAGGTCAAGTAGGTTTTTCCCTCGTGTTGGTTCTCTCACCACCTGCCACAGGTCCAGTCTGGCAGCTATGTCCTTCAGGACTCGGCCAGCTCGGTTCAGATTGGTGCTACCGAGCCACTGTAGGTGATGGACGTTGAAGTCCCCCACCCAGAGTACATTCTGTGCCCTTGCTTTCCTCAGTGCTTCTTCCAAGTGGTGTTCAACATGAAGGGGTACTGATTCATCAGCTGAGGGAGGGCGGTAGTTGGTAATCAGCAGAAGGTTTCCTTGCCCATGCTTGACCTGATGACATGATACTTCATGGTGTCCGGAGCCAATGTTGAGGACTCCCAGGGGCACTGCCTGTATACCTCTGTGCCGCCATTTCTGGTGGGTCTGTCCTGCCGGTGGGACAGGCCATAGCCAATGATAGTGATGGAGGAATCTGGGAAATTGTCAGAAAGTTATAATTCCGTGAGTATGACTATGTCAAGCTGTTGCTTGACTAGTCTCTGGGACAGCTCTCCCAATATTTGCGCAAGACCCCAGATGTTAGGGATTCCTTGTCCAGTAGCATAACCACTAAACTACCGTTCCCCAAGCGATGCTTGACTGTATGTCAGATAACAAGTCCCACTGAAGTGTGTTGCTATCCTCCTCATTCTTTACTACATTTCAGAGTTTCGGGTCATCTCCAAGCTTTGAAATTATGCCCTCTATACTCAAGTCCAGGTCATTAATATATATCAATGTGAGGGCTTTTGTTAGAGAGAATAGGGAGAAACTGTTTCTTGTGACAATTGGGTTGGTAACCAGAGGTCATAGTTTTAAATAATTCTCAACACAACTGGCGGGGAAATGAGGAGAAATTTCTTCACACAGTGGGTTGTTATGACCTGGAATGCACTACCTGAAAGTGCGGTGGAAGCAGATTCCAAAGGAACACTTAAAAGGCAACTGGACATGTACTTGATGAGGGCTAATGCGCAGGGTAATGGGGAATAAGCTGGGGAGTGGGAGTAAATTGGACAGAACTTTCAAGGAGTCGGCAGAGGCACGATGGACCGAATGGCCTGCTTCTATGCTCTAACATTCTATGGTTATATTCTATGATTCTAAAGGGCCGAGCAAAAGTTGAATGGTGCAGGCAAAATTGTCCAGTGCCTGCAGTTTTGTTGGTGGGAGATGGTTATAAGCAGCCTTGATGTGTCGCCATTGCAGGGCTGAGACAACGGACAAGTTTCTTTGAATGATGGGTGCTCGACTCAATCCCCACGTGGCTACCATGGTGTAATATGAACATAAGAAATAGGAGCAGGAGTAGGCCATTTGGCCCCTCGAGTCTGCTCCGCTATGCAATAACATCATGGCTGATCTTCTACCTCAACTCCACTTTCCTGCACTACCCCCATATACGTTAACTCTCTTAATATTCAAAAATCTATCGATCTCTGTCTTGAATATACTAAACGACTGAGCCTCCACAGCCCTCTTGAGTAGAGAATTCCAAAGATTCTCCACCCTCTGAGTGAAGAAATTTCTCCTCATCTCAATCCAAAATGGCCGAACCTTATTCTGAGACTGTGACAGCTGCTTCTAGACTCAACAGCCAGAGGAAACATCCTCCCTGCATCTACCCTGTCAAGTCCTGCAAGAATTTGGTATGTTTCAATGATATCACCTTTCATTCTACTAAACTCTAGAGAATATGAACCTAGTCTACTCAATCTCTCCTCATAGGATAATCCCTCCATCCTAGGAACCAGTCTGATGAACCTTCATTGCACTCCATCTGTGGCAAGCATAACCTTCCTTAGGTAAGGAGACCAAAACTGTACACAATACTCCAGGTATTGTCTCACCAGGGCCCTGTATAATTGCAGTAGGACATCTTTAATCTTATGCTCAAATCCTCTTGTAATAAGGGCCAACATATCATTTGTTTTCCTAATTGCTTGCATGTTAACTTTCAGTGATTCGCATACAAGAACACCCAGTTCTCTCTGAACACCAACAGTTCCCAATCTCTCACCATTTAAAAAAATACTCTGTTTTTGTATTTTTCCTACAAAAGTGAATAACATCACATTTCTCCACATTATATTCCATTTGCCATGTTTTTGCCCACTCAATTAGCCTGTCCATATCCCCTTGAAGCCGACTTGCATCTTCCTCACAAATTACATTACCACCCAGCTTTGTATCATCAGCAACCTTGGATATAATGGGCCAAAAATTAGGCCCTTGCCGGGTGAGTACGCGCTGTGTACTCACCCATAAGGCCACCTGAAGTGCCGGTTTCCTGCATGCACTGCGGTTTCGTGAAGGGAGTGGTTCAGAGGTGAACCGCGTTCGCGGGAGAGGCTGCGCACATGCAGCGAACTTAGGTTTTTTTCAGGTTTCTCCGGGAAGGTAAGTATGGAAGAAGCTGCGCTTTTAAAAAGGAGGTGCAAGACGTGTTTTTAACACAGTAAGTGGTTAATTAATTACAATTTAAAAAAATTTTCAACAGGTTTATCTTTTTTAGATACTTTAAAGAAAGGTAACTTTATTTTAAGCCTTGTTAAAAAGTATTTTAATGTTGTCAAAAATTTTAATTTTTGTTTAAAGTAGTTAATTTATTTATCTTATAGTTATTTTAATAATGTGATTTTTTTTAATTTATTTGAAGTTTAGGTGTTGTTTTGGGGCCGATTTCAGGTCTTCATGTCAAATCTATGAATGAAAGATCGTCTGCTGCCATTGGCTCTCCATAGCCCACGTGATCCCAGGGGACGCATCGCACCAACTGCGCCCCTGGGATACACAAGCACTGCGCGCTGGCAGCTGCAGGAGGCCCAGAAGCTGAAGTCCCCGTGGGTCCAGAGGTCAACAGCAGCCGCGGTAGGCAGGTGCGCGCACGATCATTGCACCCGTGGGAAGCCAGGGAGCCTAATTTCTCGGCCATTACATTTGGTTCACTCATCCAAATCATGAATGTAGATTGTGAATAGCTGAGGCCCAAACAGTGATCCTTGCGGTATCCCACTTGTTACAGTCTGCCAACCCGAAAATTACCCGTTTATTCCTAACTCTGTTTTCTGTCCTTCAACGAATCCTCAATCCAAGCTAATATATTACCCCAAATCCCATGAGCCCTAATTTTGTTTAATAATCTCTTGTGTGGCATCTCATCGAATGCTATCTGAAAATCCAAATACAAAACAGCCACTGGCTCCCCCTTATCTATTTTGCTAGTCACAACCTCAGAAACTGTAACAGATTCGTCAACACGATTTCTCTTTCATAAATCCGTGTTGACTCTGCCCAATCCAATTATTATTTTCTAAGTGCGCTGTTACCACGTCCTCAATAATAGACTCGCATTTTCCCTGCTACTGATGTCAGGCTAACTGGTCTGTAGTTCCCCGTTTTCTCTCTCCCTCCTTTCTTAAATAGTGGGGTTATATTTGCCACGTAATGGTGAGCACTCTGAACTCTGAATCCAGCGATCTCTGTTCAAATCTCGGTGGAACCTGTTTTGTGTCAATCCCTCTGTGCCCGAGTAAATGGAGACACATTTTAAAATGTGTCCACAGCTCCATTTTAGACTATGACATTCTAAAATCCTCTTGCCGCCTGAGCTGTTGCTGCAATCCATATTACTGGAGTTCATATTCCAGCTGTTTCCCGGGACAAATGTTTGTTTTTGGCTGAGATAGTTCGTTCTCAAGTTGAAACGATGCACCTATTTGCGTCACAACACACGTCCCACTCTACTTGAGTCAGACAAAATGCCAAAAACTGCGGATGCTGGAAATTTGAATTACAAGCAGAAAATGCTGGAAATACTCAGCAGTTCAGGCAGTATCTGTGGAGGAGGAAACAGAATTAAATTTTCAGGTCTGTTAAAGTTTCTGTTCGGTCTCCCCAAATGCGACCTGACCTGCTGAGTATTTCCAGCATTTTCAACAAAGATTCCAGTGGCTTTCCACCGTGGGAGAGCTGGAGAAATCAGAGTCCGCACAGTACAGTGGATGTGGGTTCCATGGTGTAATGGTGAGCACTCTTGGACTTTGAATCCAGTGATTCGACTTCAAATCTCGGTGAAACTTGATTTCTTGTTGTCCCAGCTGTTCGAAATGTGGGACAAACTAGCGAAAGGCACTGAGTAGTCAACCGCGGTTACTGGGCAGTTTGCTGCCTGAAACAATGAGGATTGATTCCTTGTCTAGAAGATAAATCATAGGCTCAACCTGTCATTCCCTTGTCCAAATGAGCGTAAAAGAAAGATGTTTGTTGTCCGGTGCTGCGTTTGACTGCACAGCAGATTGCTGTTTACTCAACTTTTCTTTGCAATCTGAATTAAGGAGGCATAGTTGTTGGAATTGAAAGCAGTGCTTCTTGAAATGGAGGCATCGCATCTATTGTGTTCTTGCAACTGAGTAGAGTTGATATTTATTTTTTCTACATCTCTTTCCTACTTAAGGCGCTCCTTAAAACCTATCTCACTGACCAATCTTTTAGTCATCTGTGCTAATATCTCCTTATGTGGATCAGTGTCACATTTTGTTTGGTAACGCTCCTGTGAAGCGCCTTGGAACGTTTTGTGATGCTAAAGGTGTTGAGATGCAAGTTGCTGTTGCTCCTGATTTGTGGGTTCCATCGTGTAATGGTGAGCGCATTGGCTCTGAATCCTGTCATCCGGGTTCAAATGTCGCAGGAAACTGTCTTGTGTCAGTCTCTGTGTTTCACATGTAAACTGAGACACTTTTTATTATCTGTAGACAGATCAGTTCTGGACTATAAGGTTCAAAAGTCCTCCAGCTGCCTGGTGCTGCTCCTGAAATCCAAGTTATTGGAGTTCTTAATCCAGCTCATTGCACAATGACAGAATGTTGTTCTTGGCTGAGATAGATCTTTCTGAAGTTGAAACGACGCATCTCTTTGCGTCAGACCACAAGTCCCACTGAACTGGAGTCAGGAAACAGCAAGATCACTGCGTGCTGTTCTGGTCCCCACATTACAGGAAAGATGTGATTACAGTAGAGAGGGTACAGAGGAGATTTGCAAGGCTGTTGCCGGGAGTAGAGAATTTTAGCTATGAGGAAAGACTGGATAGGCTGGGTTTGTTTTGCTTGGAACAGTGGAAGCTGAGGGGAGACCTTATTGAGGTGTGTAAAATGATGTTGAGCCTAGATAAAGTGAATAGAAAGGACGTATTTCCCTTAGCAGAGGGGTCAAATACCAGGGGGCACAGATTTAAAGTAATTAGTGGAAGGTTGAGAGAGGATTTGAGGGGAAATTTCTTCACCCTGAGGGTTGTGGGGGTCTGGAACTCTCACTTCCTGAAAGGGTGGAAGAGTCGGAATCCCTAATCACGTTTAAAAAGTACTTGAATGTGCACTTGTGATGCTGTAACCTGCAGGGGTACTGATCAAGAGCTGGGAAGTGGGATTCGGCTGGATAGTTCTTTGTTGGAAAGCGCGGACACGATGGGTCGAAATGGCATCCTTCCGTGCTGCAACTTTCTATGAATCAATTATTCTATGAAATATTCAAGTGTCTGCGAATGATGGAAGAGCTGGAGAAAGCCGAGTTGTCTGAGAGGAGAGCCTGTGGGTTCCATGGAGTAATGGTGAGCCAGTTGTGTTGCCAACTCGGGTCGCTGCATTCCTGGAGGTTTGATCACGTGAGATGCTGATGGAATGACATCTGATCACATGATTTCTACACAGGCTGTTGCATTTACCGTATACATGTTTGTCCCCTGTAGTTGAGTGCTTTGCTCGTAGTTTACACCTGCAGCTGTTGTGGGACAAGTTCCCAGAACCAGGAGGACACCCGCGAGCAGGTGAAGACCCGAGTCGTCCGTTGCCTCTATGGTGCCTGTGTAAGAGATATCATGGCGAGTTTGCAGAAACATTGAGTGGGAAGAGGGCGCGTGAAATGGAAGAGCCAGAATGTGTGGTCCATGTTGGAACCAACGACATAGGGAAGAAGAAGGTTTAAGTCCTGCATTCAGAGTTTCGGGAGCTAGGGAGGAAGTTAAACAGCAGGACCACAAAGGTCGTAATCGCTGGATAACTCCCAGTGCCAATCTCTGGTGAGAGTAGAAATAGAAGGATAGTGCAGGTTAAAGCATGGCTACAGACGCTGTGCAACAGGGAGGGCTTCAGATTACTGGGACATTGGGAGCAGTTCTGCGGCAGAATGGACCAGTTCAAGATGGATGGCTTGCACCTCATCAGAGCTGGGAACAATATCCTCGCAGCAAGGTTAACTAGTGCGAGGCGGAGTGTTTTAACTAATTCGGCAGTGGGTTGGGCAACAAGTGCACAGAGGATTGCGAGAGATAGTTAGAGTTAGAAATAATGCAGAATTAGGTTGGATCATAGAAATACAAAGAAGTCTAAGTTAGGTTTGGAGTGCATGTGATTAAATACACGAAGTTTGCTTAATAATGCTGGTGAGCTGCAGGCACAAATAAACACGTGGGAATATGATGTTGGGGCAATAATGCAATCTGGATCAACAAAGTGGGGATTCGTTGCTTAATATTCCTGGGTACATGGTATTGAGCAAGGAAAGGGAAGGAAACATGAGGCACAATAGTATTTTCGATAAACCGTAATTAATTTATATAAAGTATAACCCTTATCAAGAACGAGAAACAGTGATGGATTGGGGCTGCTGCAGGTGTCTAATCTGTTTCAGTTAAAACACTCAGAAGGTTATGCTGGACACGGACTCCATGCTCTCGGTAATGTGCTGTACCGTGATCAGGGAAAGTGCAGTACCGGGACCAAGGAGTGCAATGTACCACGACCCAGAGTGTACAGTACCGGGATCCAGAATTGTGCTATACCGGTCCCGGGTGTGTCCTGTATCGAGATCCAGGAGTGTGCTGTATCGGGACACAGAAATGTGCTGTGCCGGGACTCAGAGTGTGCTGTACTGGGTTCCGGGAATGTGCAGTACTGAGACCAGGAGTGTGCTGTACTGGGATCAGGAGTGTGCTGTACTGGGACCAGGAGTATGCTGTACTGGGACCAAGAGTGTGCTGTACTGGGACCAGGAGTGTGCTGTACTGGGACCAGGAGTATGCTGTACTGGGATCAGGAGTGTGCTGTACTGGGAACAGGAGTGTGCTGTACTGGGAACAGAATTGTACTGTACTGGCACCAGGAGTGTGCTGTACTGGGACCAGGAGTGTGCTGAACTGGCAGCAGGAGTGTGCTGAACTGGGAGCAGGAGTGTGCTTTACTGGTACCAGGAGTGTGCTATACTGGGAGCAGGAGTGTGCTGAACTGGGAAAAGGGGTGTGCTTTACTGGGACCAGGGGTGTGCTGTACTGGGACCAGAAGTATGCTTTACTGGTACCAGGAGTGTGCTATACTGGGAGCAGGAGTGTGCTGCACTGGGAGCAGGAGTGTGCTGTACTGGAACTAGGAGTATGCTGCACTGGGAACTAGGAGTATGCTGCACTGGGAGCAGGAGTGTGCTGTACTGGGACCAGCAGTGTGCTGTACTGGTAACAGGAGTATGATGTACTGGGACCAGGAGTGTGCTGTACTGGGTAGAGGAGTGTGCTTTACTGGGACCCGGAGTTCACTCTACCGGGGCACGGGAATATGGTTTACTGGGACACAGAAAATGCTGTGCAGGGACCGGGAAATGTGTTGTATCAGGACCCAGAAATGTGTTGTTTTGGTCGCGGAAATGTTCTGCACCAGGACCCGAAAGTGTGCAGTACCGGAACCTGGGAATGTGCTATACCAGGTCCGAGGAGTGTGCTGTACCGGCATCCAGGAGTGTAAAACGTTCAGTACACTGAGTGCGATGTATTCAGTACAACATCATCTTGGAAACTTCAAAAATAAAGAATACATTTAGACTAATACCCGGGTTTGATTGGATTTAACGTACCAACGTTGATTCAATTTCTCTATCTGTCCCAGTGACGGTGCAGAGATTAATCACCTTCACAGTCTTCCTGCTCCCTTGACGTTTTCTGCTGTCCGTCTTGAATAAAAACAAATGTCCTTCCCTTCAAAGACTGGCAGAGATGAGAGATGTAAACACACCCTGAACGATGGGATATTTCGAACGATTGGTCTATTTTGATGAAATAATCACAACAAGGGCTCATTCCCAAAAGACCACTGGAGTGCGAGCTCAGCATGGGACTGTCTGAAGCAGCTCACCGCTCTTGGTTAAGTATCTGCTCAATTCGCCTCTGTAAATAACTGATGCTTAGGTCCCACCCTTGGAAAAATGGCCACACGTTCCTGAACTATGAAATTAAATTACTTTTAAGTTGGAATCAGATTGTGAAATTATTCAGAAAATATAAAAGCCTGGAATTTGCAAACAGCGGCGAAGTGATGCTGATCGCCACTGACCTCGAAAAAAGCTGCCCACAAAGATCCTGCGATTGCTGTGTCAAAAACTTTAGCTTTCTCAATGATAATTTGATGGTATCGCTGTCTTTAGAGTGGATCTCCAGCCTCCAGCAGCAGTGGCGTCATCTATCTGGCTGGGCAGCCAGTCACATTGAAGAATTCTCACAGACAGCAAACCAGGAAATAAAAAGCAGGATTTCTCATTCATTTTAAAAACAATTTACAGAGGGCAAAACAAAGTTTGGGACAAACACATGGGGTTAAGGTAGAAGCTGAAATATCAAAACACAGTTTAAAAAAAATACTTAAAAAATCTAGTCATTTTTATCTTAATAGAGAAATTTGTCATTCCATGAATATAACGTTAGTTTTCAAGGTGAGAAAGTTTGTTCAGCAGTAGTTAAATTTCAGAACGCAATTACAACCCAGTTACACCCCATTGAACAAGGCTGAACATTTTATGGGTTTTTCACAGCGATAGTAGAGCGGAAAAGGGGAAGTTTTCGTTCGTTCAACTGATTTTGCTGATTACTGATAGGTTTCGAGGGGATTTAGGGGAAATTTCTTCACCCAGAGGGTTGTGGGGATCTGGAACTCACTGCCTGAAAGGGTGGAAGAGGCAGGAACCCTAACCACATTGAAAAAGTGCTTGGATGTGCACTTGGGTTGCTCGAACCTGCAGGGCTACGGACCAAGAGCTGGGAAGTGGGATTAGGCTGGATAGCTCCTTGTTGCCCGGCGCGGACACGATGGGCCGAAATCGCCTCCTTCCTTGCTGTAACTTTCTATGATTCTATGATTCCAGCTCAACAACTTTGAGCCGAATTTCCTCGTGCTGCAGACACTTACTGCAAATGTGTTTGCTTGGGATCTCGCTGGTCGCCACAAACTCACACATGCTTCAGTTGTGGCACACCACATGCCCTGCCATGTCTATCTAGACTTCGTTATTAATTTGATTGCTTAATTAATTAGTATTATTACCTTGTCAATCAATTATTTTAGTTGTATTAATTAATTTGTTTATCTAGTGTAAATACTAAATCAGTAAAGAAAAGTAATAGCAAGTTACAGTTTCCTAGCTCTGAGTTTAACACACTTCCCTTGCGCAGCGGCTAAAAAACTTTCATACTCGACAACCAATCACCTCCCGGCTGCCTTGTGATGTCACTCCTTGATTTTCTTCTTTTGTGAATGTTCCTCCCGCTTCCTCTCTCTTTATAGCGCCACCGCCCGGAGTGAAAAAAGAAGGGAAACCTGGGGTGGCAGATTGGAACCGAATGTGGGGAAGAGGGAAAACCGAAGCTGGGGATGAGAGGACCGAAAGTGGGGGAGAAGTGGTATCCATGGGTGTCGTGGAGGGAAAACCGACGTGGGGGGAGTGATTCACAGAGGTGAAACCAGAGGAAGGAAGAACTTTGATTGTATCAATATATCATATTATCTCACTTAAGCTGCACTCATTGCTGACAATTCTGAACCAGGAGCTGATGTCAGAGCTGATCTGTTCTTGTTCTTCACACGTCAAAACTGGGCAGCACAGAACGAGTAAAACCAGTCCGAGAGTTCGCACAGAGGGTCGTGGGCTCACAGAGCATATCGTTCGGACCTCAGCTCATCACCAACATTTCTAAATCACCCATTGAGATCGGACAGGAATTTCCCATATTTTTTCCCCAATTCGAATTCCAGTGAGGTTGACAAACCCTGGAAGGAGTACAGTCCAGCGTCTTGCACCGTGAGGCAAAGGACTGCACATGTAGGTATCCAAACTGTAATTGAAGCAGTACTACGAGATTCGAAAGTCATGGAGACAAATAGATAGTTCTGCTACCATCGGCGTGAGACCCGTGTGGTACGCTGCCTCTCTGGTGCAAGGGTAAGTGATATCACGGAGAGGTTGCAGAACATTCTGTGTGTGGGGGGGGGGGGGGGTGGGGGGTGGTGGCGTGGAATGGAAGAGCCAGAAGTTGTGGTCCCTGTCACAACGAACGGCATAGGGAAGAAGATGGTTGAGGTCCTGCAGTCAGAATTCAAGAAGCTAGGGAGGAAATTAAATAGCAGGACCTCAAAGGTCGTAATATTTGGATTACTCCCAGTGCCAACCGCTGGTGAGAGTAGAAATAATGTATAGTGCAGGTTGAAGCGTTGCTACAGACACTGTGCAACAGGGAGGGCTTCAGATTCCTGTGGCATTGGGAGCAGTTCTGTGGCAGAAGGGAACAGGTCAAGATGGATGGCTTGCACCTCAAGTGAGCTGGGACCAATATCCTCGCAGGAAGGTTAACTGGTGTGAGGCGGCGGGCTTAGAATAATTCGTCATTTGGTTGGGCACCAAGATGTAGTATCAAAATATCGAAGTGCACAGAGGACTGGGAGAGATCATTATAGTTACAAATAATTTAGAATTAGGTGGGATCATAGAAAATACAAAGAGGTCTAAGTTTGATTTGGAGTGCATGTGATTAAATGCACGAAGTTTCCTTAATAATGCTGGCGAGCTGCAGGCACAAATAAACACGTGGGAATATGATGTTGAGGCAATAATGCAACCTGGATCAACAAAGTGGGGATTCGTTGCTTAATATTCCTGGGTACATGGTATTCAGCAAGGAAAGGGAAGGAAACATGAGGCACATTTTATTATCGAAAAACCGCAATTAATTTATATAAAGTATAACCCTTATCAAAAACGAGAAACAGTGATGGATTGGGGCTGCTGCAGGTGTCTATTCTGTTTCAGTTAAAACACTCAGACGGTTATGCTGGACGCGGACTCCATGTACTCGGTAAAGTGCTGTACCGGGATCTGGGATAGTGCAGTACCGGGACCCTGGAGTGTAATGTACCACGACCCAGAATATACTGTACCAGGATCCAGAATTGTGCTATACCGGGCCCGGGTGTGTGCTCTATCGAGATCCAGGAGTGTGCTGTATCGGGACAAAGAAATGTGCTGTGCCGGGAATCAGAGTGTGCTGTACTGGGATCCGGGAATGTGCTGTACTGAGACCAGGAGAGTGCTGTACTGGGATCAGGAGTATGCTGTACTGGGACCAGGAGAGTGCTGTAGTGGGACCAGGAGTGTGCTGTACTGGGACCAGGATTATGCAGTACTGGGACCAAGAGTGTGCTGTACTGGGACCAGGAGTGTGCTGTACTGGGACCAGGAGTATGCTGTACTGGGATCAGGAGTGTGCTGTACTGGGACCAGGAGTGTGCTGTACTGTGAACAGAATTGTACTGTACTGGTACCAGGAGTGTGCTGTACTGGGACCAGGAGTGTGCTGAACTGGGAGCAGGAGTGTGCTGAACTGGGAGCAGGAGTGTGCTTTACTGGGACCAGGACTGTGCTGTACTGGGAACAGAATTGTACTGTACTGGAACCAGGAGTGTGCTGTACTGGGACCAGGAGTGTGCTGAACTGGGAGCAGGAGTGTGCTTTACTGGGACCAGGAGTGTGCTGTACTGGGACCAGGAGTATGCTTTACTGGGACCAGGAGTGTGCTGTACTGGGAGCAGGAGTGTGCTGTACTGGGAGCAGGAGTGTGCTGTACTGGAACTAGGAGTATGCTGCACTGGGAGCAGGAGTGTGCAGTACTGGGACCAGGAGAGTGCTGTACTGGTACCAGGAGTATGATGTACTGGGAGCAGGAGTGTGCTGTACTGGGAACAGGAGTGTGCTGTACTGGTAACAGGAGTATGATGTACTGGGACCAGGAGTGTGCTGTACTGGGTAGAGGAGTGTGCTGTACTGGGACCCGGAGTACACTCTACCGGGACATGGGAATATGGTTTACCGGGACACAGAAAATGCTGTGCATGGACCGGGAAATATGTTGCACCAGGACCCGGAAATGTGTTGTTTTGGTCGCGGAAATGTTCTGCACCAGGACCCGAAAGTGTGCTGTACCGGAACCTGGGAATGTGCTACACCAGGTCCGAGGAGTGTGCTGTACCGGGATCCAGGAGTGCAAAACTTTCAGTACACTGAGTGCGATGTATTCAGTACAACATCATCTTGGAAACTTCAAAAATAAAGAATACACTTAGACTAATACCCGGGTTTGATTGGATTTAATGTACCAACGTTGATTCAATTTCTCTATCTGTCCCAGTGACGGGGCAGAGATTAATCTCCTTCGCAGTCTTCCTGCTCCCTTGACTTTTTCTGCTGTCCGTCTTGATTTTCAAAAAAGTCCTTCCCTTCAAAGACTGGCAGAGATGAGAGAAAGTTGTCAACACTGAGGCACTAAACACACCCTGAACGATGGGACATTGCGAACGATCGGTTTATTATGGTGAAATAATCACAACAAGGGCTCATTTTCAAAACACACCTGGAGTGTGAGCTCAGCATGGGACTGTCTGAAGCAGCTCACCGCTCTTGGGTAAGTATCTGCTCAATTCGCCTCTGTAAATAACTGATGCTTAGGTCCCACCCTTGGAGAAATGGCCACACGTTCCTGAACTATGAAATTAAATTACTTTTAAGTTGGAATCAGATTGTGAAATTATGCAGAAAATATAAAAGCCTGGAATTTGCAAACAGCGGCGAAGTGATGCCGATCGCCACTGACCTCGAAAAAAGCTGCCCACAAAGATCCTGCGATTGCTGTGTCAAAAACTTTAGCTTTCTCAATGATAATTTGATGGTATCGCTGTCTTCAGTGGATCTCCAGCCTCCAGCTGCAGTGACGTCATCTATCTGGCTGGGCAGCCAGTCACATTGAAGAATTCTCAAAGACAGCAAACCAGGAAATAAAAAGCAGGATTTCTCATTCATTTTAAAAACAATTTACAGAGGGCAAAACAAAGTTTGGGACAAACACATGTGGTTAAGGTAGAAGCTGAAATATCATAACACAGTTTAAAAAAATACTTTAAATAAAAATCTAGTCATTTTTATCTTAATAGAGAAATTTGTCATTCCATGAATATAAAGTTAGTTTTCAAGGTGAGAACGTTAGTTCAGCAGTAGGTAATTTTCAGAACGCAATTACAACCCAGTTACACCTCATTGAACAAGGCTGAACATTTTATGGGTTTTTCACAGCGATAGTAGAGCGGAAAAGGGGAAGTTTTCGTTCGTTCAACTGATTTAGCTGATTACTGATAGGTTTCCAGGGGATTTGAGGGGAAATTTCTTCACCCAGAGGGTTGTGGGGATCTGGAACTCACTGCCTGAGAGCGTGGTAGAGGCAGGAACCCTAACCACGTTGAAAAAGTACTTGGATGTGCAGTTGGGTTGCTCTAACCTGCAGTGCTACGGACCAAGAGCTGGGAAGTGGGATTAGGCTGGATAGCTCTTTGTTGCCCAGCGCGGACACGATGGGCCGAAATGGCCTCCTTCCGTGCTGTAAATTTCTATGATTCTATGATTCATGGTGGCATAGTGGTTAGCACTGGTGCCTCACAGCGCCTGGGACCCGGGTTCGAATCTGGCCTCGGGTGACTGTCTGTGTGGAGTTTGCACATTCTCCCCGTGTCTGCGTGGGTTTCCTCCGGGTGCTCCGGTTTCCTCCCACAGTCCAAAAATGTGCGGGTTAGGTTGATTTGGCTATGATAAATTGACCCTTAGTGTTAGGGGGGGATTAAATATGTGGGGTTACTGGGATAGGATGGGATATGTTAGGGGGAATTAAATACGTGGGGTTATGGGGATAGGGTGGGATATGTGTCGGTGCAGGCTCGATGGGGATTCTGTGTGAGAAAGCAGGGACAGGGTACTGGATTTGGATGATCAGCCATGATCGTATTGAATGGTGGAGCAGGCTCGACGGGCCGAATGGCCTACTCCTGCTCCTAGTTTCTATGTTTCTATGATTCCAGCTCAACAACTTTGAGCCAAATTTCCTCGTGCTGCAGACACTTACTGCAAATGTGTTTGCTTGGGATCTCGCTGGTCGCCACAAACTCACACATGCTTCAGTTGCGGCACACCACCTGCCCTTCCATGTCTATCTAGACTTCGTTATTTATTTGATTGCTTAATTAATTAGTATTATTACCTTGTCAATCAATTATTTTAGTTGTATTAATTAATTTGTTTATCTAGTGTAAGTTACTAATTCAGTAAAGAAACTAATAGCAAGTTACAGTTTCCTAGCTCTGAGTTCAACACACTTCCCTTGCGTAGCGGCTAAAAAACTTTCATACTCACTAACCAATCACCTCTCGGCTGCCCTGTGATGTCACTCCTTGATTTTCTTCTGTTGTGAATATTCCTCCCGCTTCCCCTCTCTTTATATCGCTACCGCCCGGAGTGAAAAAAGAAGGGAAACCGGGGGTGGCAGACTGGAACCGAATGTGGGGAAGAGGGAAAACCGAAGGTGGGGATGAGAGGATCGAAAGTGGGAGAGAAGTGGTATCCATGGGTGGGGTGGAGGGAAAACCGACGTGGGGGGAGTGATTCACAGAGGTGAAACCAGAGGAAGGAAGAACTTTGATTGTATCAATATATCATATTATTTCACTTAAGCTGCACTCATTACTGACAATTCTGAACCAGGAGCTGATGTCAGAGCTGATCTGTTCTTGTTCTTCACACGTCAAAACTGGGCAGCACAGAACGACTAAAACCAATCCGAGAGTTGGCACAGAGGGCCGTGGGCTCACAGAGCATATAGGTCGGAGCTCAGCTCATCACCAACATTTCTAAACCACCCCCTGAGCTCGGACAGGAATTTCCCATATTTTTTCCCCAATTCGAATTCCAGTGAGGTTGACAAACCCTGGAAGGAGTACAGTCCAGCGTGTTGCACCGTGAGGCAAAGGACTGCACATGTACGTATCCAAACTGTAATTGAACCAGTAATACGGGATTCGACAGTCAGGGAGACAAATAGATAGTTCTGCTACCATCGGCGTGAGACCCGTGTGGTACGCTGCCTCTCTGGTGCAAGGGTAAGTGATATCACGGAGAGGTTGCAGAACATTCTGTGCGTGGGGGGTGGTGGGGGTGGGGGGGTGGTGTCGTGGAATGGAGGAGCCAGAAGTTGTGGTCCCTGTCACAAACAACGGCAGAGGGAAGAAGATGGTTGAGGTCCTGCAGTCAGAGTTCAAGAAGCTAGGGAGGAACTTAAATAGCAGGACCTCAAAGGTCAATATCTGGATTACTCCCAGTTGCAATCGCTGGTGAGAGTAGAAATAATGTATAGTGCAGGTTGAAGCGTTGCTGCAGACACTGTGCAACAGGGAGGGCTTCAGATTCCTGTGGCATTGAGGCCAGTTCTGTGGCAGAAGGGAACAGGTCAAGATGGATGGCTTGCACCTCAAGTGAGCTGGAACCAATATCCTCGCAGGAAGGTAAACTAGTGCGAGGCGGCGGGTTTAGAATAATTCGTCATTTAGTTGGGCACCAAGATGTAGAATCAAAATATCGAATCAAAGTGCACAGAGGACTGGTAGAGACCATTATAGTTACAAATAATATAGAATTAGGTGGGATCATAGAAAATACAAAGAGGTCTAAGTTTGATTTGGAGGGCATATGTTTAAATGCACGAAGATTGCTTGATAATTTTGTTGAGCCGCAGGCGCAAATAGCCACGTGGTAATATGATGTAGGGGCGATAACGAGACCTGCTTCAACAAAGTGGGGGATTGAATGCTTAATATTCCTGGGTACAAGTTTTTCAGGAAAGAAATGGAAAGAAAAAAGGAGGCGGTGTAGCAGTTTTGATCAAAGTCAACATTTCAGTGCCAGAAAGATTGAATGCGCTTGAGGGATCAAAGTCAGAACATTTGGTTGGACTTAAGGAACAATAGAGAAGCTATTACGCTGCTTATTGTATTTTATAGACCAACAAAGAGCGGGATGAATATTGAGGGGCAGGTTTGCAAGGAAATTACTGAGAGGTGCATGAAATATAGAATAGAGATAATGGGAGACATTACCGGACAATTTTTAGACCTGGCGTCCTATTTGAACCTGAGATGAGTTTCAGAGCCCATACCCTCTCCATCACCAAGACTGCCTACTTCCACCTCAGTAACATTGCCCATCTGCACCCCTGCTTCGTCTTATCTGCTGCTGACACCCTCATCCGTGCCTTTGGTACCTCGAGACTCGACTGTTCCAATGCGGTCTTGGCCGGCCTCCCTAATTGCATCTTCATAAACTTGAGCTCATCCATAGCTTTGCTGCTTGTATCCTAATTCGCATCAAGTTCCATTGACACTTCGCCTCCGTGTTCGCTCATCTAGATTAGCTCCCGTTCCAGCAATGCTTCGAATTAAAAATGATCATCCCTCTCTTGAAATCGATCCATGCCCTCGCTCTTCCCTATCTCTGTGACCCCCTCAAGACCATCAACCCTCCTGGAACTCTGAACTCCTCCAATTCTGGCCACTTGCATGTCTGATTTTCATCGCTCAAGCACTGGTGGATGTGTCTTGAGCTGCCTAAGCCCTAAGCTCTGGAATTCCCTTCCTAAACATCTCCACCTCTTTACATCTCTCTCCTCCTGCAAGGCTGTCATTATAACCTATCTGGTCGACCATCCATTTGCCACCTGTACTAATATCTCCCTAGTGTCTGATTGTGTCTGATGACGCTCCTGTGAAGCGCCGTGCGACGTTCTACCGTGCTAAAGGCGCTATATAAATGCAAGTAGTTACAGTTGTTCAAAAGCAAAATACTGCGGATGCTGGAAATCTCAAATAAAAACAGAAGATGCTGGAGATACTCACCAGGGCAGGCAGCACCTGTGGAGAGAGAAACAGAGTTAACGTTTCAGTTCGATGACCTTTCATCAGAAATTGTTTCTTATTGTTGTCGTTGTATGACTCGGACGAGAAGAACAGGATTATGGAAAATACAAGGACAGGTTTTGGTTCTAACCCCGTGAATGACTTTCTGGGGAATTATTATGTGAATCTTGAAGCTGTCAGATTAACATTCCACAGTCTATTGTGAGATAGCTATTAACCCATTTAACACAGCGGATATTAAGCCATTCATAACAATGGATATTAATGCATTGACGACACAATGTGTTAACCTATTTAAAATACCGAGTGTTAACCCATTGAACACACCGCTTAAAACCACAGCTGGATTAACTTAACAGAGTTTCAAGTCTTGCTGGACTATTGATGCCATCAGCAATATTTGAGCTTCGGCACAAATAACAACATAGATGGTGGAATTATTGTCTCCGGGGTGATTTATATTGATGAGAATTTAACAAGATCCCATGATATAGTGTAACATTAGTTTAATCGATACACCACAATGATTTTTTTAATAAAGTATAACCCTTATTGGGCTTATACTCGCTGGAGTATAGAAAAATGAGAGGGGATCTCATCGAAACATATAAAATTCTGACAGGTCTGGACAAACTAGATGCAGGAAGAATTTTCCCGATGGTCGGAGAGTCCAGATCCAGGGGTCATAATCTAAGGATAACGGGTAAGCCATTTCGGACAGAAATGAGGAAGAATTTCTTCACCCAGAGAGTGGTGAACCTGTGGAATTCTCTACCACAGAAGGTAGTTGAGGCCAATTCATTAAATATATTCAAGAATGAGTTAAATATATTTCTTAAAGCTAAAGGTATCAAGTCATATGGGGAGAAGGCAGGTACAGGGTACTGAGTTTGGATGATCAGCCATTATCTCATCGAATGGCGGAGCAGGCTCGAGGGGCCAAAGGGCCTACTCCTGCTCCTATCTTCTATGTTTCTATGTTTCTATGTTTATAAAAACTACAAGCAGTGATGAACTGGGACTGCTGCAGGTGTCTATTCCATTTCAGGAAATCACTTAGCCCGTTAAGTGTCTCGTCACATGCTTTTCCCAGATATGGACTTCGAACAGCCGGGAGTGTGCTGTACTGGAACCAGGAGTGTGCTGTACTGGAACCAGGAGTGTGCTGTACTGTAACCCGGGAGTGTGCTGCACTGGAAACAGGAGTGTGCTGTACTGGAACCAGGAGTGTGCTGTACTGGAACCAGGAGTGTGCTGTACTGGAACCCGGGAGTGTGCTGTACTGGAACCCGGGAGTGTGCTGTATTGGAACCCGCGAGTGTGCTGTACTGGAACCCGGGATTGTGCTGTACTGGAACCCGGGAGTGTGCTGTACTGGAACCAGGAGTGTGCTGCACTGGAACCCGGGAGTATGCTGTACTGGAATCAAGAGTGTGCTGTACTGGACACCGGGGGTGTGCTGTACTGGAACCAGGAATGTGCTCTAGTGGAACCAGGAGTGTGCTGTACTGGAACCAGGAGTGTGCTGTACTGGAACCCGGGAGTGTGCTGTACTGGAACCAGGAGTGTGCTGTACTGGACCCCGGGAGTGTGCTGTACTGGAACCAGGAGAGTGCTGTACAGGAACCAGGAGTGTGCTGTACTGGACCCCGGGAGTGTGCTGTACTGGAACCAGAAGTGTGCTGTACTGAAACCAGGAGTGTGCTGTACTGGAACCAGGAGTGTGCTGTACTGGACCCCGGGAATGTGCCGTAGTGGAACCAGGAGTGTGCTGTACTGGAACCAGGAATGTGCTGTACTGGAACCAGGAGTGTGCTGTACTGGAACCAGGTGTGTGCTCTAACAGGAGCCGGGAATATGCTGTACCGGGACCTGGCAATGTGCTGGAATTTGTCCAGGGGTGCGGTTTACCAGGACCCTGGATGGTGCTGTACCGGGAACCGGGTGTGTATTATCAGGACTCGGGAGTGTAGCAATGCCTTCCCCTTCTGATCTGGTCCGATCTCTATGTGTCCTCTTACAGTCTATCCAACTCACTAGGAAAAGTGAATTTTAGTTCGATTCTCAATTTATTTTATTGAACAACAGATAAAACATCAAAAACACTGAGTGTGATGTATTCAGTTCAACATCGGCTGGAAAATTCTCAAATAAAGAGCACACTTAACTATCACCTGGGTTTTATTGGAATTAATGTACAAATATTGATTCCTTTTCTCTATCTGTCCCAGTGACGCTGCAGAGATCAATACCCTTCGTAGACTTCATGCTGCCTTGAGCTTTTTCTGGTGTTCTTCTTGATTTTCAAAACAATCTTCCTTCAAAGACTTGCAGAGATCAGAGAAAGCTGTCAACACTGAGGTACTAAACACCGCCTGAAAGATGGGACATTGGGAACGATTTGCCTATTATGGTGAAATAATCACAACAAGCGGTCATTCCCAAAACACCCCTGGAGTGTGAGCTCAGCATTAGACTGTCGAAAGCAGCTAACCGCTCTAGGGCAAGTATCTGCTCAAAGCGCCTAACTAAATAACTCGTGTCAAGCTCACACCCTTGGAAAAAGAGCTACACGTTCCTGAACAAAGACGTTAACTTACTTTGAAGTTGGAATCCGCTTGTGAAATTTTTTAGAAAATATAAAGACTTGGAATTTGCAGTCAGTGGCGATGGACCGGTGATCGCCGCTGACTGCGAAGATTGCTGCACAGAAAGATCTTGCAATCTCTGTGGAGCACATTTTAGTTTTCTCAATATTAAATTGATTGTCGCGCTGTCTTTAGGGGATCTCCAACTCAGACAGTTTCACCATCATCACCACCGCAAAATCCGGGCCAAAGAATTAAAGCAGCCCGAAAGTGGATTCTACAGATTATCAAACAAAAATACATGATAATCACAGAAAGTGTTCGGACTTCTCATCTCATTAATTTGACCATCATTGCAATAGGATATTTTACTCCATTGCTCAACTCCTCTCTGTATTTCCTCTGGGTCACTGCATAAATAAAAGTGTTCGTGCAGCTACTCAGGAGCTGGAGCATGAAGCCGATCTCTGTGACAAATCTGGGTGGAGAAACAGGATATCCCAAGTAATCAAATCGTCTCATTATAGAACAAACCATGAACACTACCCACAGTAGTATGAAATTCACCGATATAACAAAGAGTACAATCATGGATTTCCTTCGGCTCTCCATCTGTGGGTCACTGGGACTCTCCCCACTGCTCTGACCCCGGAGTCTGCTGCGGGCTCTGCTGGCCATTAAAATGTGTCTGACCGTCAATGCATTGAACAGTAGAATCAAAACAAATGGAACAAATGGCGTTAAAATATAATGCATTAATTCAACGGTGGCCCAGGCCAGCGAGTTAGATGCACTGAATGGCACATCGCAAAACCAGGGATTGTCAGAAAGCATGTATTTGCCTTTATACAGAAAATACCAGAAAATATTCTTCAAACAGCTCAGCCCAGTCACTGTTCCTAAAACAACAGCCGCCGTTTTCTCGGTGCAATATTTGGATTTCAGCTTCTGACAACAAATGGCCACAAATCGATCGAAGGTGAAAGTTACGGTGAACCAGACAGAACAGTCTGTAGCGGCATGAAGTAGGACGGCATGAATATTACATACTCTAATGTACCATACAAACAGGAATAGTTCCCGATAAACAATAGGAATCTGCCTGAGTATCAGATCGATGATCACAACCAGTAGATCTGCCGCTGCCATGGCCACCAGGTAGTGAGTGACACATTTCGAGAGACCGCACTTTCCCCGAGACAGGATCGCAATCGTCACCACGTTAACTGTGAGCAATTGGAGAAATCAGAAATTATTCACCGAACACCGGGCACATAGATTACTTTGATTTGTTTCAAGTAATGTAACGGAGTAGTTGTACCGATGGTCTGGACAGAATGGGTTGAAACAGAGTGCTTCTAAACAGCATGTTACATTTGACTGATCAAGACATTCGATCCAGACCTTCAAAGCATCCTACGTGCTCTCATCCCACCTACTCAACGCGTGGAAGACTTCTACTGCATCCCAAAGATACACAAAGCCAACACACCCGGACGTCCTATCGTATCGGGCAACGGAACCCTGTGTGAGAACCTGTCTGGATACGTTGTGGGCATCCTGAAACCCATCGTACAGGGAACCCCCAGCTTCTGTCGCGAAACTACAGACTTCTTACAGAAACTCAGCAGCCACGGACCATTTGAACCAGGAACACTCCTCGCCACGATGGACGTCTCGGCACTCTCCACCAGTATCCCCCACTATGAAGGCATCGCTGCGACAGCCTCAGTACGCAACACCAACAACAGCCAATCTCCAGACGCCATCCTACAACTCATCCGCTTCATCCTTGACCACAATGTCTTCACCTTCGTCAAACAGTTTTTTACCCAAACACACGGAACAGCCATGGGGACCAAATTCGAACCCCAATACGCCAACTTCTTCATGCACAAGTTCGAGGAAGACTTCTTCGCTGCACCGGACCTCCAACCAACGCGATACACCAGATACATCGACGACATTTTCTTCCTATGGACCCACTGCAAAGAATCACTGAAAAGACGACACGATAACATCAACAGGTTCCATCCCACGATCAAACTCACCATGGACTACTCCTCAGAATCGTTTTCATTCTTGGACACACGAATCTCCATCAAAGACGGACACCTCAGCACTTCACTCCACCGGAAGCCCACGGACAACCTCACGCTGCTCCAGTTCTCCAGCTTCCACCCTAACTACGTTAAAGAATCCATCCCCTATGGACAAGCCCTGCGAATACACAGGATCAGCTCATACGAGGAGGAACGGGATGGACACCGACAGACGCTGAAAGACGCCCTCGTAAGAACGGGATATGACGCCCGACTCGTCGATCGACAGTTCCAACGGGCCACAGCGAAAAATCGCATAGACCTCCTCAGAAGAAAAACACGTGACACAACAAACAGAATATCCTACGTCGTCCAGTACTTCCCCGGAGCGGAGAAACCACGCCATGTTCTTCGCAGACTTCAACATGTCATCGATGACGATGAACACCTCGCTAAGGCCATCCCCACGCCCCCACTAATCAGCTTCAAACAGCTGCCTAACCTCAAACAGACCATCATTCGCAGCAAATTACCCAGCTTTCAGGATAACAGCGACCACGACACCACACGACCCTGCCACGGCACCCTCTGCAAGACATGCCAGATCATCAACACAGATACCATCATCACACGTGAGGACACCACCCACCAGGTACATGGTACATACTCATGTGACTTGGCCAAAGTTGTCTACCTCATATGTTGCAGGAATGGATGCCCCGGAGCATGGTACATCGGCGAGACCTTGCAAACACTGCGACAACCTATGAACGGACACCACGCAACAATTGCCAGGCAGGAGTGTTCCCTCCCAGTCGGGGAAAACTTCAGCAGTCAAGGACAGTCTGCCTCTGAACTTCGGGTAAGCGTTCTCCAAGGCGGCCTTCGAGACACACGACAACGCAAAATCGTCGAGCAGAAACTGATAGCCAAGTTCAGCAACCATGAGGACGGCCTCAACCGCGATCTTGGGTTCATGTCATGCTACAGGTAACCCCACCTGACGTAGAGTCATCCAGACTCGAGTCGTCGTTGGCTTGTTCTCTCTACACAGATGCGACCGGACCTGCTGTGATTTCCAGCAAGAAAAAGTTTTTTTTTTCCATACAGACACCAGCATCTGCCACATCTGACCCCTTGTGACCCCACCTCATTGTCTTTGATGTCATGTTTTCCTGACTGACCTGTTTGGACACCATCCACACCTTTGATTGCCATGATTATCTCTCTGTCGAGGTGTCATAAAGGGCAGTTAGAAAGATTAACTATAATCATCTGGCAGTGTTCTCTGACTATATATGCTGTGCCTATATACATCTCTTCACTTCACCTGACGAAGAAGCAGCGCTCCCAAAGCTTGCAATTTCAAATAAAACTGTTGGACTATAACCTGGTGTTGTGCGACTTCTCACACTTATCCAACACGTACGAGGTTCTTGTTGCCTGTGTGAATGAGGGCAAAGTCTGCAGGATGGATGAACAAAATGACCACGTCACCGTGGTACAGGAGGCCTTGCAAGTGGACGGGAGTGAAAAAGAAGGTTTTCTGGTAGGGGACAGTATAGTGAGGGCGCTAGATACTCTTCTAAGGGAAAAGATCCTTCCTATCGACTCTATCTAGGCCCCTCCTAATTATATACAACTCAATTAAGTCTCACCTCAGCCTCCTCTGTTCCAAAGAAAACAACCCCAACCTTTGTAATCTTTACTCATTGCTAAAATTCTGCAGGCCTGGAAACATCCTCACAAATCTCCTCTGTAGCATGTCTAGTGCAATCAAATCTTTCCTGTAATGTGCTGACCTGAAATAAACGTAGTAGTTGAGCTATGGCTGAACTAATGTTTTATACAGTTCAAGCAGAATCTCCCTGCTCTTATATTATGTGCCTTGTCTAATACTGGAAAGTATCCCATATGACTTCTTAACTAACTAATCGACCTCTTATGCTACCTTCAGGGATCTGTGGACATGCAGTCCAATGTTCTTCTGTTCCTCTACAATGCTCAGTATCCTACCATTCATTGCGCATCCCCTTGCCTTGTGCGCTCTCCCCAAATCCACTACCACGTACACCTCCGGATTGAATTCCATTTGCCAATTTCTGCCCACCTGAATGGCCGTTGATATCTTCCTGCAGTCTTGAGCTATCTTCCTCACTATCAACCACAGGGTCAATTATTGTATCATCTGAAATCGTCTTAATCATGTCCCCTACATTGAAGTCTAAGTCATTGATATATATAAACACACACAAGAGAGAAAGAGCGTAAGAGATAATGAAAGAAAGAACTTGCATCCGTACAGCAACTTTCACCACGTCAGGACACCACAAAGTGCTTAACAACCAACAACGTATTATTGAAGTTTATTCACTGTTGCAATGTGTGGAGATTAATAAAATAAAGAGCTGGACACACGGACTGAGATGCCACATTCTGTTAATCTCCAGTTCCTGAAGTAACAGCTGCAGGTAGTAACTTACCCGGGACTCCGACCGCAGCCAGGATGGGATAGTAATTCTTTTGTATATCATTAATCGCCCACAGAATCTTGAGCTTGATTAGATAACCAAGAGACATTTTACGCCTTTTTGTTGGAATCGATGATTCGATGGTGGGTGGTGATGCTGGGAGCAATTCTCCAATTGAAACATTGAGAATATTCCTCTTATTTATAGGAGAAGAATCCATCCGGTCAGAAATTCGGTTCCCCTGCTGACTGGGTTTAATTGCAGCCACTGAACAAATAGATGATGTCAACAATTTTCACTCCATGACTTTTAACAACAACAGCGGAACATCCAATTAGATAAAGCCCCGAAGACCAGGATAAATGCTGCACCTTCATACACTGAGACAAGTCTCACAATCCTAACAAGAATTTCCACATATGAATTTTCATTAATAAAAGTATAAGGAGACAATGGTATGCTTCAGTGTCATCAATCAAAAAGCCTATCAAACATTCCCACTTTTAGAGGGGCACAATTAATACAGAACATATGAATTTAAATTATATTGTTCCCCATATTCACCACTCCTTTCAGTCCATGCTGTGCAATTACCACCGATGTTCTGTGATCTGCTGAGTGTTTCCAGCATGTTCTGTTTTAGTTCAGATTTCCAGCAGCTTTGTTTTTAGTATTTCATAACCCATAGTCTGACCATTAATTCTTGGCGTGCCTGTTTAATAAAATCAATAGTCCACCGGACACTTCTATTCCAGTTCCTGATACCAGTCAGAATCTTTACATTACGCAGAAAGAAGGAAAGGGAGAAAGAAATAGAAAAAGAAAGAAAGACAAGTAAAAAGCATGACATAAAGAAAATCTAGTCACTGTTGTAGTATAGGCATTTCTACAATTTAAAATACAAGTTTAATATTTCTGTTCATTTTAAAGGGAGAGGGAATTGAGATCAACACATCAAATCTTTGTATTCCACCATCCCACAACCAAATTTCGGGGCTTTATCAATATTCAACCGAGATTATCTCAAGAAGCGTGACTCACCATTAGCCAATTCCTAACTAGTGATATTTCCTAGTTGCTAATTCCACGCTATACCGCTCTCTCTGTCTTCTCAGCTCTTACCCTGAACGACCAACACTCGCCTTTCCCACGCTGCTCGTACATTTCTTACTTTGGCCGTGGTGAATCAGTTCTTTGATTAATTGTATGACCACAACTTGACCGCGTCACTGAGCACTGAGGTGGTGGCAGATTAATTTCAACACAGATAAATATGAGGTACCACATTTCGGTAAGAAAAATAAGGAGGTCACATGTTACTTGGAAAATATGTATCTAAATGTGGTAGAAGAGCAACGGGATCTGGGAGTAGAAATATACAAATCACTAAAAGAAGTGATGCAGGTTAGTAAGGCCATAAATAACCAAGCACTTAGGTTTATTTCTAGAAGTATAGAATCGAAAAATAGAGAGGTTATACCAAACCTGTATCGAGCCTTGGTTAGACCACACTTGGAGAAGTGTGTACAATAATGGTCGCCATATTATAAAAATGACATGGAGGAACCAGGGAAGGTGCAAAAAATATTTACAAGGATGATACCAGAAATGCGAGGTCACACTTTTGAGGAAAGGATGAACAGGCTGGATCTCTTTTCTCTTGAAAAGAGAAGGCTGAGGGGTGACCTAAAACAGGTATTTAAGTTTGTGAAAGGTTTTCAGCGAGGTTCCACTTGCGGGGATGCGCCAAACAAGTGGGCATTAATATCAGATATAAGATATAAGATTTAAGATGTGCACCAAGAAAACAAATAGAGAATTCAGCAAAAAACATCTTAACCCAGAGATTGGTAATAATGTTGAACTAGCTCCCACAGGGAGTGGTTGAAGCTAATAGTATAGATGCATTTAATGGAGGCTAAACTAGCATATGAGGGAGTAGGGAATGGAGGGTTGTGCTGATAGAGTTAGATGAGGAAAGACGGAAGAAGGGTCGAGTGGAACGTAAACGCCGACACAGACTGTTTTGGCCGAATGGCCTGTTTCTGTGCTGTATATCCTGTGTAATCCTCTGCAAGTACCTGCGGGTAGTGTACAAGTCACTTCAATATACCTTCAATATTCTGAACAGCAATGACTCGCCTAACATTATTTCCTTTACATGCGTTCACCTCAATAAGATACATCAATTCACCTACCGAACCTAGAGCTATCCGTTCCCCTACCCCTCCATCTCACGAACCAGCACTGATTTAATGATAGACCCTTGTTCTACCGGTTTCTTAAGAATATAAGAACATAAGTACTTGGAGCAGGTGTAGGCCAATTGGCCTCTCGAGCCCGCATCGCCATACAATAAGATCATGGCTGATCATCTAACTCATCTTCACTTTTCTGCACTATCCACAGATCCCTTGATTCCCTTAATATACAAACATCTACCGATCTCTGTCTTGAATATAATGGACGACTGAGCCTCCACAGCCCTCTGGGGTAAAGAATTCAAAAGATTCACGACCATTTGAGTGAACAAATTTTTCCTCATCTCAGTCCTAAATAGCCGACCTCTTATTCTGAGACTGTGACCCCTGGTTCTGGACTCGCCAGGCAGGGGAAATATCATTCCTGCTTCTCCCCTGTCAAGCCCTGTAAGAATTTTATATGTTTCAATGAGATCACCTCTCATTCTTCTAAACGCTGGAGAAAATAGGCCGAGTCTATTCAATCTATCCTTATTGATCAATCCCCCCATCCCAGGATCAGTCTGCTGAACCTTCGTTGCACTCCCTCTATTGCATGCATATCCTTCCTTAGGTAAGGAGACCAAAACTGTGCACAATACGCCAAGTGTGGTCTCACCAGGGCCCTATTTAATTGCAGTAAGACGCCTTTACTCTTATACTCAAATTCCTCTTGCAATAAACGCCAACATACCATTGGCATTCCTAGTTGCTTGCTGTACCTGCATTTTAATTTTCAGTGATTCGTGTACAAGGACACGCAGGTCCCTCTGCATACCAACATTTCCCAATCTCTCACCATTCAATAATACATTTTTTAAATTTTCCCGACCAAATTGGTTAACTTCACATTTCTCCACATTATATTCCATTTGCCCGGTTCCTGCCCAATCACTTAACCTGTCTATATCCCATTGAAGTCTCTTTGCATCATCCTCACAATTACATTCCCACCTAGATTTGTGTCATGAGCAAACTTGGATTGATTACATTTGGTCCCCTCATCCAAATCTTTGATATAGATTGGGAATATGTGTGGCCCAAGCGCTGATCATTGTGGTTCCCCACGAGTTACAGCCTGCCAACCAGAAAATGACCCATTTATTCGTACTCTCTGTTTTCAGTCCGTTAACCAATCCTCAATCCATGCTATTATGTTAGTCAACATCCCATGAGCCCTAATTTTGTTTAATAACCTTTTGTGTGTCACCTTATCGAATGTCTTCTGAAAATCCAAATACACTGGTTCCCTTTATCTCTGCTGCTAGTTATAACCTCAAAAAACTCTAACAGAATAGTCAAAGATGATTTCCCTGCCATAAATCGGTATTGACTCTGCCCAATGCTGTTATTATTTGTAAGTGCCCTGTTTCCACGTCCTTAATAATAGATACTGGAATTTGCCCTACTCCTGATGTCAGGCTAACTGATCTGTAGTTCGCCATTTTCTTTCTCCCTCATTTCTTAAATAGTGATGTTTTATTTGCTACCTTCCAATCCACGGGAACCGTTCTAGAATCTATGGAATTTTGGAAGATGACAACCAATCCATCCCGTATGTCTATAACCACCACTTTTAAAACGCTAGGATGCGGACCATCAGTTCCAGGGGATTTATAAGCTTTCAGTCCCATTAATTTCTCCAGTACTTTTTTTTACTAATACTAATTTCTTTTAGTTCCTGATTCTCGCTAGACCCTTGGTTCTCCATTATTTTCGTGAGGTTTTTGCGTCTTCCTGTGTGAAAACAGACACAACGTATTTGTTTAATCTTTCCGCCATTTCCTTATTCCCCATTATAATTTCTCCTCTTTCAGCCTGTAAGTGACCCACGTTTACTTTCGCTGATATATTCCTTTTCACATATCTATATAAGATTTTACAGTCTGTTTTTATGTCTTTCGCAAGTTTACTCTCATATTCTATTTTCCCTTTCTTCATCAATTTCTTGGTCCTCCATTGCTGACTTCTAAAATCCTCCCAATCCTCAGGTTTACTAATCTTTTTGGCAACATTATAAGACTCTTCCTTATACTAATACTATCTTTAATTCATCTTGTCAACCATAGCTGGAACATGTTACCCGTTGTGTTTTTATTCCTTAAGGCAATGAAAGTTTGTTGCGAATTATGAATTATTTCTTTAAATGTCTGCAATTGATTTTCTGCTGTCGTATCTTTTAATCTAGACTCCTAACCGACCTTAGCCAACTCGTCTCTCATAACGCCGTAGTTCGCTTTGATCAGGTTTACGATCTTAGTTTCGGCCTTATATAAAATCGCTCTCAAACTCAACATACAATTCTATCATATTAATATCGCTGCTCCCCAGAGGCTTCTTTACTACAAGGTTATGAATTAACCCTGTCTCATTGCACTGCACTGGATCTAAAATGATCAGTTCCCTTGTTGGATCCTTGAAATACTGATCTGGAAAACTGTCTTGAATGCATTGCATCTACTCTTCCTATGCACTATTTCTGCAAATTTGGTTTTCCCAGTCTATATAGAAGTTAATGTTTCCCATGATTACTGTATTAACCTTGTTACATGCATGTCTAATTTCCTGATATATACTCTGCCCGCCACGACAGACACTGTTAGGGTCCGATAGAATACTCCCACTACTATTTTCTCCCCCTTGTTGTTACTTAGCACCAAAACTGATTTTACATTGGGCCTCCTTTTTAAATGTGCAGCTTTGCCATACTTACACTCAGGGAGAAACCTGAAAACAACCCGAAGTTCGCTGCGTGTGCGCTGCCTCTCCCGTGCATGTGTTCGACTTCTGAACCCCTTCCATCCGGGAAGCGGAAGTTCCGGATTCCCGCGCATGCGCAGTGCATGCGTGAAACCGGCACTTCAGGTGGCCTTACGGGTGAGTACACAGCGCGTACTCACCCGTGGAGAGCCGAATTTCTGGCCCATTGTGCTTTTCGGATCCAAGATCCTTTCTCTCTGCTGTCTTTATTCCATCCTTTATTATCAGGGCTACCCCTCCTCTTTTCCCATTGCGACTGTCTATTCTAAAGTTCAAATATCCTGGAATATTTAGTTCCCAACCTTGGTCACTCTGCAACCACGTCTCTGTATTGGCTATTAAAACAAACCCATTTATTTCTATCTGCGCTATTAATTCATCTATTTTGTTGTGACTGCTTCGTGTACTCAGCTATAAATACTTTAGCTTTATTTTTCTCTCTATTTTCCCCTGACGTCACTTCAGCCACTTATGCCCGATTACCTTTATAAATCTCTCTGTCCCTTCCTAACCCGCTCTGCTTATCTTTACCCAGATTTACTCTGCCCTACATTCTTGACATTTCTCTTACTGCTTTTGAATTTACCCTTTCCGCATTCCACCCACACTCACCCCTCTTCATTAGTTTAAAGCCCTATCTTCTGCACTAATTTTTAATTTGCCAGGATTCTGGTCCCTGCCCCGTTTAAGTGGAGCCCGTCCTCACGGAATTGCTCCCTCTTTCCCCAGTACTGGTGCCAGTGCCCCATGAAATGAACCCCCTGCCTCACACATCAATCTTGGAGTTCGGAATTTTACCTTCTAAACTGTTTGTCCCTATGCCAATTTGAGCGTGGCTCAGTTAAAAATCCAAAGATTATTACCTGTGAGGTTCTGCATTTTAGTTTCGACCCTAGCTCCTGAACTCTCTCAGCAGAACTTCATTCCTTGTTCTATTTATGTCGTTAGTTCCTACATGGAACACGACAACTGGATCCTCCCCCTCCCACTTCAAATTCGTATGCACCCTCGAGGAGAAAACGTTTGTCTTGGCACCAGGCAGGCAACACCACCTTCAGAGCTCCCGGTCACGGCTGCAGATAACTGTATCTATCCCGCTGGCTATGCTGTCCCCTACCACTAACACTTTCCTTTTCACTCCCCCCACTAGAATGGCCTCCTGAACTATGGTGCCATGGTCAGTTTGCTCATCTACACTGCAGTCCTAGTATCTCATACCTGTTGGTCAAAGTCAAGGGCCGAGGCTCCTCCATCACCACATCCTCGGTCCCTATGCCTTCCTGACTAGCGGTCACACACTCCTGTCCCTGACCATTGACGAACTCTGAAGTCCTACTTTATCTGAGTAATGTTTCTGCCTCCTGGAACAAAATGTCCAGGTTACTCTCCCCCTCAATGATGCCCCGCAATGTCTGCACCTCGTACTCCAGCTCAACAAATCTGAGCCGAAGTTCCTCGAGCTGCAGACATTTACCGCAGATGTGGTTGCTTGGGATCTCGCTGAACTCCACAAACTCCCACACGCTGCAGTTACAGCACACCCCTGCACTGCCATGTCCAGCTAACCTTCTTTATTTATTTTATTAGTTAATTCATCATTTTAATTATTTGTCAGTCAATTATTTCAGTTTTATTATGGATTGGTTAATCTAGTTTAGTTTACTAATTCAGAAAATTAAAGTAACAGCAAGGTACAGTTTCCCAGCTCTGAGTTTTACAGACTTCCCCAGCCTGGAGGCTAAACAAAAACTGTCATACTCAACAACCAATCACCTACCTGCTGCCCTGTGATGTCACTGCTGGATTTTCTTCAATTGTGAAGTTTCCTCTTGCTGCCACTCCCTTGATGCGCCGCCGCCTGGAGTAAAAATATAGGGGAATCCGAGGGTGGCAGAGTTGAAGCGAATGTGTGGGTGGGGAAGAGGAATACCGAAGTGGGGAGAGCGATTCACAGAGGTGAAACCAGAGGAAAGAGGAATTTTGATTCCAGCAATAAATAATGCTATCTCACTGAAGGTGCACTCATTGCTGACAATTCTGAAACAGGAGCTTTTGTCAGAGCTGATCTGTTCTTATTCTTCACACGCCAAAACTGGTTGGCACAGTGCGACTTAAACCAACCTGAGAGTTGGTGCAGATGGCCGCGGGCTCACATTGCACATCGTCCGAAAATCAGCTCATCATAAACATTCCTAAACCATCCCCTGAGCTCGGACACAAAAAAGGGGAGTTTTCATAGAATGGCAGGAATTACAGCACAGGAGGAGGCCATTCGGCCCTGGGGCGAGCGCTCGCTACTGTAACCTCATTAACGGCCCCACCCCGATCTTTTCATATTCCTCCTTTTCAAATCTTTCTAATTTTCACTTTGAAATGAAATTTTAGTCGCTATCTCAATAGCCACATATGGTGAAGGGTCCCATGGTCTTATAGCCCCCTGGTTATTGACCCCTCCACTAAGGGGAAAAGTTCCTTTCTATATACCGTATCTATGCCCCTCATAATTTTGTACACCTAATTCAGGTCCCCCCTCAGCCCCTCTGCTCGAAGGAAAGCAACCCCAGCCTGTCCAGTCTCGATGGGATCTATGTACATGCACACCAAGGTTCCTCTGATCCTCTGTCCATCCTAGGGTCCTACCATTCATTGTGTATTCCCTTGCCTTGTTAGTCCCCCGAAAATGCATCATCTCACACTTTTCAGGGTTAAATTCCATTTGCCACTGTTCTGCCCATCTAACCAATCCGTCTATACCCTCCTGTAGCCTGAGGCTTCCCTCCTCGCTATTTACCACTCCACCAATTTACGTGTCATCTGCGAACTTACTGATCATACCACCTACATTCATATCTAAATCGTTAATGTACACTACAAACAGCAAAGGACCCAGCATCTATCCGTGCAGTACACCACTGGACACAGGCTTCCAGTCACAAAAACACATTTCGACCATCACCCTATGCCTCCTGCCACTAAGGCAATTTTGAATCCAATGTGCCAAATTGCCCTGGATCCCATGAGCTCTTACCTTCTTGGCCAGTCTTGTAGGCTTCGCAAAATCCTCCAGAAACTCGAACAGAGCCCTCAAGGGAGTGATTTTTGGACTTTTCATACAAACTTGGGATGATGGGACCTCAGTGAAGTGATTTGATGTAAAAACCAAAAGATCAGGGAAGAAAAACCTGAGGAAACTGATTTTTTGAATCTTCTTGTTGGGAGAGACTTTTTTCACAGACACAAGCTGCGAGGGGCGTGGCCGGTCAGTGAACAGGTCAAGCTGTCTGGGAATTGTTTGAGACAATGCCAAACTCAAAAATACATTCAAATATGGATCCCCAGGGGCAGACAAGATGCTGGAAATCTAAAAACGATTCAATGACAATATAACTTCGATCACACAGTTTCATAGCCATTATCCCATCAAAAAAAACAATCAACCAGGTATCCAGAGAACAGATTTAAAAGCCCGCCAACAGAAGGGCAATAGGGTGAAGATTTGGCGCGTAGATAAGGCCGTGTTTTAAATCAGAAAACGATTAACACTATGGAAAAACCATCGGAACTGGCAAGCCGGCCAAAATCTAGACGATTGGACGAAGCAAGGGTCATTTACATTCAAAAAGGAATTCGTTTTAGAAAGTGGTTTTTGGGCGCGAAAAAGCAACAGTATAATTTGAAAGCCTGTGCCATCATCTCTCTCTCTTTCGGACTGACTGACGATGCGAACACAGCTCTCTCCCTGCTCCAGCAAAACTTACCACAAGCCACGAGGAAGAAGGCCAGATGACCAGCAGGCAAGAAGAAACCAGAGCGGCTGCTGCAGTAACCATCAGACACCTCGCAGCAACAAGGGCCTTACGGAGTCCTTTTAAACAAAATACTCTAATATCCTGTCGAAGATTCGTTGGTGAGCATTATCCCTGATCTCCTGAAACCAAAAACCTAGCCAGATAGTGGGATATTTGGTAGGGATAAGGTTTTGTTTGATATATTGTCATTTCCCTCGTTTGTACCGTGTGTTCCCCGAATCTGTGTTTAAGTAATAAGTGTGTTTCAAGTTTGTTAACTTTTTTTTCTTTTAATAAATTAAATTTCTTTCATCAGAACCTGTTTACTGCAATTTTGTTCACAACCCCTAAATAAACCCAAAGTCCAGGAAATGGAGGGGTGTTGGTGTGATTCGAACCACTCACTGTGTCAGAAAGCGAAGGCTGACTGCACTTAAGCTACTCCTTACAGTCTCCCATGCGGGACTTTCTCAAAAGCCTGACTGAAGTCCATGTAGACTACATCAGCTGCACTACCATCCTCCACACAGCGAGTCAGCCCCTCGAAAAATTAACTCAAATTGTTTAGACATGATCTCCCCCTGACAAAGCCATGCTGACTATCCTTGATTAATCCTTGCCTCGCCAAGGGCAGACTAGTTCTGTCCCTCAGATTTTTTTCCAATAATTTCCCTACCACTGATACTAGGCTCACTGGTCTGTAATTCCCTGGTTTATCTCTACGACCCTTCTTGAATAATAGTATTACGTTAGCTGTCCTCCAGGCCACTGGCACCTACCCTGTGGCCAGAGAGCTTCTGAAAATTTGTCTCATAGCCCCTGCAATTTCTGCCCTTGCCTCACACAGCAGCCTGGGATACATCTCATCTGGTCCTGGGGATTTATCCACTTTTAAGCCCGCTAAAGCCGCTAGTACCTGCTCCCTATCAATGCTAATTTGTTCAAGTATATCACAATCCCCCTGCTTCATTTCTATGTCTACATCGTCCTTCTCCATTGTGAATGCAGATGCAAAATATTCATTTAAAACCACACCCACATCTTCCGGCGCTACACACAGTTTCCCACTTTGATCCCTAATGGACCCTACTCTTTCGCTGGTTATCCACTTGCCCTTAATATACTCATAAAACACTTTAAGATTTTCCTTTATTTTGCCCGCCAGTATTTTTTCATGCACCCTCTTCGCTCTCCTAATTTATTTTTCAATGCTCCTCTCGGGCTTCCACTGTTTTTCGTCCTTTGTATCTGCGAAAAGTCTCCCTTTTTTTATTATTAATTCTTGTTTATCTCTTAACATCCAGGGTTCCCTGGGCTTGTTGGTCCCACCCTTGACCTTTACGGGAACATATTTGCATTGTACTCTCTCGATTTCCTTTCTGAAAGACTCCCTCTGTTATTAGAGGTAACATATTGAACTCGATTGAGGACTGCCTAGAAAGATGCAGGCAGAAATATGTTAAAGATGAATTTGGATCTGTTTGGAAACCAGTCACCAGTGGTGCAACACACGGTTCAGTGGTGGCACCGTTGCCTTTTACTATTTTTACTTGAGATCTATATGTAGTTGTTGGGGCCCAATCTGCAAGTTTGCAGATGATACGAAGATCTTATGAGTTTCCGTACACTAGATGATTTGATACAGCTTCAGGTGGCTCTTGAATTGTTGGGGGAGAGGTTAATGACTGGGAAATGATGTACAATTTGGAAAAGTGCAGTGTTGTTCACGTGGGCAGGGCGAATGCTTAACACACATACACCCTTCAGGAAAAAGCATTAAAGCAATTGGAGCAAGCAAGAGATCTGGGTGTTCCTGGGAATGCATCTCTTCAGGTTCTTGTGCAATGCCATGAATCGATTGTTAGTGCCAAGAGGGCATTCACAGAATTATTGACTATGAGACTTGCCCCGATCACGACAGTCGAGAACTTCTATACAGCAGGGGGCAGCAATTCTGGTCTCCACGGGTGAGTACGCGCTGTGTACTCCCCGTCGACCCAACGAAAGTGCCGGTTTCGTGCATGCACTGCGCATGCGCGGGAAACCGGAACTTCCGTTCCCTTGAAGGAAGTGGTTCGGTGGTCATACGCGTGCGTCGGAGTTGAAGCGCGTACGCATCGAACTTCCGCTTTTTTCAGGTTTCTCTGTGATGGTAAGTCTCGAGCACCTGCGTGGAAAAAAGCAGGTGCAAGGCCTGCTTTTAACAAGGTAAGTGGTGAATTAAGTAATATTTAAACATATTTTCCACAGGTCTTTCTTTTTTAAATACTTTAAAAAAGATAAGTTTATTTTTAGCCCCGTTAAAAAGTGTAATAAATTTTTTCAAAAATTTAAATTTTTGTTTCAAATAGTTAATTTATGTAATTTATAGTTATTTTAAAATGTGATGTTTTAAAAATTTATTTGATGTTTTAGTTAGGTTTTGGGGCCGATCTCCTGTCAAATCTATGAATGGAAATTCCCTGCTACGATTGGCTCTCCATGACCCACGTGATCCGAGGTGTCGCTTCGAACTCACTGCGCCCCCAGGATACGCAAGCAGCAATATGCACACCGGCAGCTGGAGGAGGTCCAGGATCGAAATCCCACGCGGGCCCACAGCACAACGGCAGGCGTGTTTGGTCAGAGCAGTTTGGGGGCTTGCACCCGCGGGAAGCCTCCGACCCGAATTTCTGGCCCCTGCTCTAAAGTTTCATGGGCAATACCGTGAAGCGATTGCTGGACCAAATAAAGTTTCGGGGTGCTTTCATAGGACAATTGATTATGAGGCGATGCATACCATTTTGTCCATGTCGAAACCAAGGTCACGCCTCACTTTGAATACTTTGTCCAGTTTTGATCTCCTCATATGGTGGGAAAAAGAGACTTTGGAAAGGGTGCAGAGAATGGCCACTGGACAAAGTTCTCGTTTGCAGCATCTTAGTTATCAAGATAGGCTGAAAGTTTTGGGACTGTACACATTAGTGATTCGGAGACTTAGGGGTGGTCTGATTGAGGTTTCAAAGATAATAAAGCCAAAAGATTGTCTTCCAGTTGAGAGTTTGTGGCAATTAAATAGGTTAGGGAGGACCAGGGGTCGCAATTTTAAGTTGTGTAAGGCCAGATCTAGGGTACATGTCAGGAGGTTATCCTTTTCCCAGAGAATAGTGGAGCTCCAGATCAGGCTGCCATCTCATGCGGTGGCCGCCGATTCGCTGAACTACTTCAAGTGAGAACTTGACCTGTTTCTGGCTGGGACAAAGATCAACTCTACCAAAAGGGAGGTACTGCAAGAAATTATCAGGACCAGAGTGATCTCATGGATAAGTTTCATCGCCCAGGCTTGTCGGAGAGGAATTTCCAATATTTGTCCCCAATTTGAATTCCAATGCGGTTGACAAACCCTCGAAGGCGTGCAGTCCAGCGTCTGACACCGTGAGGCAAAGCACTGCACACGGGGGCAGCCAAACTGTCATTGCAGCAGTAATTGGGGATTCGATAGTCAGGCGACAGATATTTAGTTCTGCTACCAGCGGCGTCAGACCCGTGTGGTACGTTGACTCTCTGGTGTCAGGGAAAGGTTATTACGGAGAGTGTGCAGAACATTCCGTGAGGGGTGGGGGTCGGGGAGAGTAATGGAAGAGCTGGAAGTTGTGGTCCATGTCTGAACCAACGGCATAGGGAAGAAAACGGTTGAGGTCCTGCATCAGAGCTTAAGGAGCTAGGGAGGATGTTAAATAGTCGGATCTGAAAGGCCGTAATCTCTGGGTTACTGGCAGTGCCACGCACTAGTGTGATTAGAAATAGGGGATATGGCAGGTTAAAGCGTGGCTACAGACACGGTGCTCCAGGGAGGGCTTCAGATTCCTGGGGCATTGCGACCAGTTCTGTGGCAGAAGGGACCAATTCAAGAAGAACGGCTTGCACCTCAAGTGAGCTGGGACCAATATCCTCGCGGCAAGATTAACAAGTGGGAGGCGGAGGGTTTAAACTAATTCAGCAGTGGGTTGGGCACCAAGATGCCGTATCAAAATGTAGAATCAAAGCGCACAAAGGGCTAGGAGAGATCGTCATAGTTAGAAGTAATGCAGAATTAGGGGTGATCATAGAAAATACAAAGATGTCTCAGTTAGGTTTGGAGTGCATGTGTTTAAATTCACCAAGTTTTCTTGATAATGTTGGTGAGCTGCAGGCGCAAATAGCAACATGCGAATATAATGTAGTGGGGATAACGAGACCTGAAAAGTGTACTGGATGCTTAATATTCCTGGGTACAGGGTATCCAAGAAAGAAAGGCAAGGACTAATTGATGAGTAGTTGAAGATTTGATTAAGGAAAGTATTTTAGTGCTTTAATTCCCTTGAGAGATCAAATACAGAACATTGGGTTGGAGTTAAGGAACAAGAGAGAAGCTATTACGCTGCTTGGTGTATTTTATAGGCGAACAAAGAGTGGGATGTAGATTGTGGAGCAGGTTTGCAAGAATATTACTGAAAGGTGCATGAAATATGGTTTAGAGATAATAGGAGACTTTACAAGACCCTTTGCAAGCTTGGTGCCCTATTTGACCCTGAGATGAATTTCCGACCCCATATCCACTCCATCACCAAGACTGCCTACTTCCACCTCAGTAACATTGCCCATCTCCGACCCTGCCTCAACGTATCTGCTGCAGACACCCACATCCGTACCCGTGTTACCTCTAGACTCGACTATTCCAATGCGCTCATGGTCGGCCTCCCAACTTGCAACTTCGTAACTTGAGCTCATCCATACCTCTGCTCCTTGTATCCTAATTCGCATTTAGTCCCATTCACACATCACCTCCGTGTTCGCTGACCTGCATTAGCTGCAGGTCCAGCAATGCCTCGATTTAAAAAGTCTCATTCCTCTTTTGAAATCGTCCCATGTCCTCGCCCCGCCCAATCTCTGTAACCTCCGCCAGATATCAACCCTCCACGATCTCTGCACTCTTCCAATTCTAGCCTTTGCATGTCCCTGATTTTCATCGCTCCAGATGTGGTGGATGGGCCTTCAGCTGCCTAGGCCCTAAGCTCTGTATTCCCTTCCTAAAACTCTCTGCCTCTCTACCTCTCTCTCGTTCTTCAAGACACATCATAATACCTACCTATTCGACCAACCATTTGCCACCTGTACTGATATCTCCCTGGTGTCTGATTGTGCCCGATGACGCTCCTGTGAAGCGCATTGCCTCGTTTTACTATGCTAAAGGCGCTATATAAATTAAGTCGTTATTGTTGTTGAAAGGCAAAATATTGCACGTGCTGGAATTATGAAATAAAAGCAGAAAATGCTGGAAATACTCAGCAGGTCAGGTCACAACTGTGGAGAGAGGAACAGGGATAATGTTCCAGGTCGATGAACTTACATCAGAAATTGTGTGTTATTGTTGTCGTGGTACGACTCGTTTGAGAAGAACAGGATTATGGAAAATACAAGGACATATTACGCATCTAAACCCGTGAATGACTGTCTGGGGAATAATTATGTTAATCTTGAAGCTGTCAGATTAACATTCCACAGTCTATTGTGAGACGGGTATTGACCCATTGAAAACACACCGGATATTAACCGATTTTTAACAACGGATATTAACGTATTGAACAAACCATTTTTAACCAATTTTAAATACCGAGTATGAAAGCGTTGAACACACCTCTTAAAACCAGAGCTGGATTAAATTAACAGAGGGTAAAGTCTTGCTGGACAATGGATGTCAACAGCTTCGGCACAAATAACAACACAGATGGCGGAATGAATGTCCCCGGTTATGCTTTATATTGATGAGAATTTAACAATATTCCATAATATGGTTTATCATTAGTTTAATAGATACACCACAATGGATTCCTATAAAGTATAACCCTTATCAAAACTACAAACTGTGATGAAGTGAGGCTGCTGCAGGTGTCTATTCCGTTTCAATTAAATCACTCAGCTTTGTCCAGGGGTGCGCTCGAACAGGATCAGGGATGGTGCTGTACCGGGACCCGGTTGTGTATTATATCAGGACTCGGGAGGTGTAGCAATGGCATTCCCTACTGATCTGGTTCGATCTCTATGTGTCCCATTACAGTCTATCCAAAGCTGGATCGTGGTAAAACTGGGAAAAATGACTTTTAGTTCGATTCTCAACTTGTTTTATTGAACAACAGAAAAATCATCGAAAACACCGAGTGTGATGTATTCACTTAAACCTCGGCCCGGAAAATTCTAAAATAAAGATCAAAATCAGAGTAATACCCGGGTTTGATTGGAATTAATGTACACGTATTGATTCCTTTTCTCTATCTGTCCCAGTGACGCTGCAGAGATTAATAACCTTCGCAGACTTCCTGCTGCCCTGAGTATTTTCTGGTGTCCATCTTGATTTTCAAAACACTCCTCCTTCAAAGACTAGCGGAGATCAGAGAAAGCTGTCAGCACTGAGGTACTAAACACCTCCTGAAAGATGGGACATTGGGAACGATTTGCCTATTATGGTGAAATAATCACAACAAACGCTCATTCCCAAAACAACCCTGGAGTGTGAGCTCAGCATTAGACTGTCGAAAGCAGCTCACCGCTCTTGGGCAAGTATCTGCTCAAAGCGCCTAACTAAATAACTCGTGTCCAGGTCACACCCTTGGAAAAGGAGCTACACGTTCCTGAACTAAGACATTAACTTACTTTGAAGTTGGAATCAGTTGGGAAATGTTTTAGAAAATATAAAGGCTTGGAATTTGCAGTCAGTGGCGATGGACCAGTGATCGCCGCTGACTGCGAAGATTGCTTCACAGAAAGATTTTGCAATCTCTGTGGAGAACATTTTAGTTTTCTCAATATTATATTGTTTGTCGCGCTGTCTTTAGTGGATCTCCAACTCAGACAGCTTCACCATCATCACAACCTCAAAAATCGGGCCAAAGTTTTAAAGAAGCCTGACAGTGGATTCTACAGAATATCAAACACAAATACATGATAATCACAGAAAGTGTTCGGTCTTCTCATCTCATTAATTTGACCATCATTGCAATCGGATATTTCACTCCATTGCTCAATTCCTCACTGTATTTCCTCTGGGTCACTGCATAAATAAAAGTGTTCGTGCAGCAACTCAGGAGCTGGAGCATGAAGCCGATTTCTGATACAAATTTGGGTGGAGAAACAGGATATCCCAAGTGATCCAATCGTCTCATCATAGAACAAACCATGAACATCACCCACAGCAGTATGAAATTCCCCAATATAACAAACAGTACAATCATGCATTTCCTTCGGTTCTCCATATCTGGATCACTGGGACTGTCGACACTGCTCTGACCCCGGAGTCTGCTGCGTGCTCTGCTGGCCACTAAAATGTGTCTGACCATTCAAGGATACCCCTCCATTGTGGTTGACGGGGCCCTCGACCATGTCCGTCCCGTACCTGCAATTCTGCACTCATCACTTCCCCTCCCTCACAGAACCATAATAGGTTCCACCTTGTCCTCACCTCACACCCCATCAACTTGCAACAACAACTTAAATTTGTGTAGCACCTTCAACGTACTAAAAGATCCCAAGGCGCTTCACCGGAGCTGAATGAGACCAAATTGGACACCGAGCCACATAAGGAGATATTAGGGCAGATGAGCAAAAGCTTGGTCAAAGAGGTATGTTTTAAGGTCATCTTAAACGAGGAGAGAGAGGCGGCGATGCGGAAAGGTTTAGGGAAGGAATTCCAGAGCTGAGGGCCCTCGCAGCTGAAGACACGGCCGCCAATGCTGGACCGATTGAAATCGGGTGACCATACATCCTCGTTTTCCCAGATGAGGGACTGTGTCCCCGGGCAAACAATATCCCTTAAAGAGTCCCCGATTCAGGAAACCCGTTCCCGAATACATGCGGGTTCAAATCTGGAGCGTCTTGACCCCGAGCTGCCCCGTGGTCGATCAATTAAGTGGGCGGGTCTGTGTGGTGGGCCGGGCTGAACTTGGTGGGAGAGATGTCAATCTCCTGTTTTCAAACACTAGAAGGGGTGGCCTCACTCAGGGAATATATGTTATGCAGAGATCGCTTTCTGTGACCGTACTAGCAATGCTCCATCCCTCCCAATCCCAGAGTATTCCATCACACTCCTGCCTTGTGCCTTTGAGATGGTGGAAACGCTTTGGGGAGTCAGAAGCTGAGACACTTGCCGCAGAATAAGCAGTCTCTGAGCAGCTCTTGTAGCCACAATATTTATGTGGCTGGTCCACTTGAGATTCTGGTCAATGGTGACCCCCCAGGCAGTTGTTGGTGGGGGATTCGGTGATGGTAATGCCGCTGAATGTCAAGTGAAGGTGATTAGACTATCGCTTGTTGGAGATAGTCATTGCCTGGCACTTTTTTGGCTCGAATGTTACTTGCCACTTATAAGCACAAGCCTGAACGTCGTCCAGGTCTTGCTGCATTCGGCCACGGACTGCTTCATTATCTGAGCAGTTGTGAATGGCACTGAACACTGTGCAATCATCAGCGAATATTCCAACTTCTGAACTTATGATGGAGGGATGGTCATTGATGAAGCAGCAGAAGATCGTTGGGCCTAGGACACTGCCCTGAGGAAATCCTGCAGCGACGACCTTGAGCTGAGATGATTGACCTCGAACAATTACAAGCATCCACCTTTGTGCTTGGCATGACTCCAGGCCGTGGAGAGTTTTCCCCCTAATTCCCATTGACTTCAATTTTACTAGTGCTCCTTGATTCCACACTCCGTCAAATGCTGCCTTGATGTCAAGGTCAGTGACTCTCACCTCACCTAAGGAATTCAGCTCTTCTGTCCATATTTGGACGAAGGCTGTAATGAGTTCTGGAGCCGCGTGGTCCTGGCGGAAACCAAACTGGGTATCAATGAGCAGGTTATTGGTGAGTAAGTGCCGCTTGATAGCACTGTCGACGATAACTTCCATCACTTTGCTGATGATTGAGAGTAGGCTGATGGGACGGTAATTGGCCGGACTGGATTTGTCCTGCATTTTGTGGCCAGGACATACCTGGGCAGCTTTCCACATTGTCGGATAAATGCCAGTGCTGTAGCTGTGCTGGAACACCTTGGTTAGATGCGCGGCTAGTTCTGAAGCACAAGTCTTCAGCACGATCGCCAGGATGTTGTCAGAGCCCATAGCCTTTGCTGTAAACAGTACGCTCAGCCATTTCTTGATATGACCGGCTTCTCTTATGTAGGGACATCAGGAGGAGGCCGATATGGATCATCCAGTCAGCACGTCTGATAGAAGATTGTTGCGAACGCTTCAGCCTTGTCTTTGTACTCACGTGCTGGGCTCCATCATCATTGAGATTGGGGATATTAATGGAGCTTCCTCCTCCTGTTAGTTGTTTAATGCTCCACCACCATTCACGACTGGATGTGGCAGGACTGGAGAGCTTGATCTGGTGCGTTGATTGTGGAATCGCTTAGCTCTGTCTATAGCATGTTACTTCCACTCTTTAGATCGCATGTAGTCCTGCATTGCAGCTTCCCCAGGTTGGCACCTCATTTGTAGGCACGCCTGTTGCTGCTCCTGTCATGATCTGCTACACTCCTTATTGAACCAGGGTTATTCCCCTGGCTTGATGGTAATGATCGAGTGAGGAATATGCCAGTCCATGAGGTTACAGATTGTGATGGAATGCAAATCTGCTGCTGATGGCCCTCAGCGCCATATGGATGCCCAGTTTTGAGCTGCTTGATCTGTTCTGAATCTATTACATTTAGCACGGTGGTAGTGCCACACACCAAGATGGATGGGGTCCTCAGTGGATAGACGGGACATTGTCTGCACAAGGACTGTGCGTTCATCACTGCTACCAATGCTGTCATGGACAGATGCATCTGCGAATGGTAGATGGGTGAGTACGAGGTCAAGTAGGGTTTTCCCTCGCGTTGGTTCTCTCACCACCTGCCACAGGCCCAGTCTGACAGCTATGTCCTTCAGGACTCGACCAGCTGGGTCAGTATTGATGCTGCCGAGCCAGTCTAGCTAACGGACATTGAAGTCCCACACCCAGAATACATTCTGTGCCATTGCCTCTTCCAAATTGTGTTCAACATGGAGGAGTACTGATTCAGCAGCTGAGTGAGGGCGCTAGTAGGTTTACTTGTCCATGCTTGACCTGAACCCATGAGACTTCATGGGGTCCGGAGCCAATATTGTGGACTCCCAGGGCCATTCCCTCCCGACTGTATACCACTGGTTGTTCTGTATTTCCGGTGGGACAGGACATACCCAGGGATGGTGATGGAAGAATCTGGGAAATTCGCAGTAAGTTATGATTCCTTGAGTATGACTATGTCAGGCTATTACTTGACTAGACTTTGGGACAGCTCTCCCAATTTTAGCACAAGTCCCCAGATGTTAGGGTGGAGGACTTTGCAGGGTCCACTGGGCTGGGTGTGCCATTGTCGTATCCGAAGCTGGCGAGTGGTCCATCCGATTTTATTCTTATTATTGTTTATTTGAGCGGATGTGTACTCTGAGTGGCTTGCCAGGCCATTTCAGAGTGCAGAGAAGGTTCAACTACAAGGCGGTGGGTCTGGAGTCACATATGGGCCAGACCAGGTAAGGACGGCAGATTTCCTTCCCTAAAGGACATTAGTGAACAACATTTTTACGACTATCAGTTTCATGATCACCATTACTGATAGTTGCTTTCTATTCCAGATTGTTTTAATTAACTCAATTTAAATTCCCCAGCTGCCGTGGTGGAATGTTGAGCTCACATCTCCGAATTATTTGTCCAGGCCTCGTGGTTACTAGTCCAGTAACATAATCACTACACTACCGTTCCCCAACCGATGCATGTCTGTGTATCAGATTACAAGTCCCACTGAAGTGTGTTGCTATCCTCCTCATTCTTTACTACATTTCAGAGTTTCGGGTTATCTCCAAGCTTTAAAATTATGCCCTCTATACTCAAGTCAGGGTCATTAATATATATCAATATGAGGGCTTTTGATAGAGCGAATAGGGAGAAACTGTTTCCTGTGACATTTGGGTTTGCAACCAGAGGTCATAGAAACATAGAATCTAGGAGCAGGAGTAGGCCATTCGGCCCGTCGAGCCTGCTCCACCATTCAATACGATCATGGCTGATCATCCAAATCCAGTACCCTGTCCCTGCTTTAATCCCCACAGTACACATATCCCACCCTACCCCCGTAACCCCACGTATTTAATTCCCCCTAACATATCCCATCCTATCCCCATAACCCCACATATTTAATACACCCCTAACACTAAGGGTCAATTTATCATAGTCAAATCAACCTAACCCGCACATTTTTGGACTGTGGGAGGAAACCGGAGCACCCGGAGGAAACCCACGCAGACACGGGGAGAATGTGCAAACTCCACACAGACAGTCACCCGAGGTCAGATTCGAACCCGGGTCCCTGGCGCTGTGAGACACCAGTGCTAACCACTATGCCACCGTGTTGCCAATGCTGTCATAGATTTAAAATAATTCTCAACAGAACTGGCGGGGAAATGAGGAGAAATTTCTGCACACAGTGGGTTGTTATGACCTGGAATGCACTACCTGAAAGGGCGGTGGAAGCAGATTCCAAAAGAACATTTAAAAGGCAACTGGACATGTACTTGAAGAGGGCTAATGTGCAGAGTAATGGGGAATAAGCTGCGGAGTGGGACTAAATTGGACAGCGCTTTCAAGAAGTTGGCAGAGGCACGATGGACCGAATGGCCTCCCTCTGTGCTGTAACATTCTATGATTATATTCTATGATTCTAAAGGGCCGAGACAAAGTTGAATGGTGCAGGCAAAATTGTCCAATGCCTGCAGTGTTGTTGGTGGGAGATGTTTATAATTAGCCTTGATGTGTCGTCATTGCAGTGCTGAGAAAAGGGACAAGTTTCTTTGAATGATGGGTCCTCGACACAATCCCCACGTGGCTTCCATGGTCTAATAAGAACATAAGAAATAGGAGCAGGAGTAGGCCATTTGGCCCCTCGAGTCTGCTCCGCCATTCAATAACATCATGGCTGATCTTCGACCTCAACTCCACTCTCCTGCACTATCCCCATATCCCTTTACCCTCCTAATATTCAAAAATCTATCGATCTCTGTCTTGAATATACTCAACAATTGTGCCTCCACAGCCCTCTTGAGTAGAGAATTCCAAAAATTCACCAACCACTGAGTGAAGAAATTTCTCCTCATCTCTGTCCTAAATGTCCGACTTCTTATTCTGAGACTGTGACAGCTGGTACTAGACTCACCAGCCAGCGGAAACATCCTCCCTGCATCTACCCTGTCAAGTCCTGTAAGAATTTTGTATGTTTCAAAGAGTTGACCTCTCATTCTTCTAAACTCTGGAGAATATAAGGCTAGTCTGCTCAATCTCTCCTCAGAGGATAGTCCCGCCATCCCAGGAACCAGGTTGATGAATCTTCATTGCATATCCTTCCTTCGGTAAAGTGACCAAACCTTTATACAATACCCCATGCGTGCTCTCACGAGGGCCCTGTATAATTGCAGTAGGACGTCTTTAATCTTATACTCAATTCCTCTTGTAATAAAGGCCAACATAACAGTTACGTTCCTAATTGATTGCTGTACCTGCATGTTAACTTTCATTGATTCGTGAACAATGACACTCAGGTCGCTCTGAACACCAACATTTCCCAATCTCTCACCATTGAAAAAATACACTGCTTTACTATTTTTCTTACCAAAGATGAAAGCTTCACATTTCTCCACATTATATTCCATTTGCCATGTTCTTACCCACTCACTTAGCCTGTCTATATCCCCATTGAAGCCTCCTTGCATCTTCCTCACAACATACATTCCCACCCAGCTTTGTATCATCAGCAAACTTGAATATATTACATTTGGTCCACTCATCCAAATCATTGATGTAGATTGTGAATAGCTGAGGCCCAACCAGTGATCCTTGCGGTCCCCCACTAATTATAGCCTGCCAACCCGAAAATGACCCGTTTCTTCCTACTCTCTGTATTCTGTCCGTTAGCAATCCTCAATCCATGCTAATATATTACCCCAAATCACATGCGCCCTAATTTTGTTTAATAACCTCTTGTGTTCCACAATATGGAATGCGTTCTGAAAATCCAAATACACCAAACTCACTGGTTCCCCTTATATATACTGCTAGATACAACCGCAAAAACTCTAACAGATTCGTCAAGCACGATTTCTCTTTCATAAATCTGTGTTGACTCTGCCCAATCCTATTAATATTTTCTAAGTGCGCTGTTACCACGTCCTTACTAATAGACTGCAGCATTTTCCCTACAGCTGATGTCAGGCCAACTGGTCTGTAGTTCCCCGTTTTCTCCCTCCCTCCTTTCTTAAATAGTGGGTTTACATTTGCCACCTAATGGTGAGCACTCTGGACTCTGAATCCAGCGATCTTTGTTCAAACTTCGGTAGATACTGCTTTTTGTCAATCCCTCTGTTCCCCGAGTAAATGGAGACACATTTTAAAATTTGTCCACAGCTCGATTTTAAACTATGACATTCTAAAACCTTCCTGCCGCCTGAGCTGTTGCTGAAATCCATGTTACTGGAGTTCATGTTCTAGCTCTTTGCTCGAAGACATGTTTGTTTTTGGCTGAGATAGTTCGTTCTGAAGTTGAAACGATGCTTATCTTTGCGTCACAACACACGTCCCACTGAACTGGAGTCAGACAAAATTCCAAAAGCAAAATACTGCGATTTCTGGAAATCTGAAATAATAACAGAAACTGCTGGAAATATTCAGCAGGTCAGGCAGCAACTGTGGAGAGGGAACAGAGTTAACGTTTCAGATCCATGCCCTTTGGTCAGATCTCTGTCTCTGACCTGCTGAGTACTTGAAGCATTTTCAGAAAAAAGTCCACTGGCTGTGAATTTTAGGAGAGAAGGAGTTAGCAGAGGCGGCTCACAGTGATCGTAATTCAAATCTCCGTGAAACTTGATTGCTTGTTCTCCCAGCTGTTGGAAAATTTGGGACATATAAGGGAAAGGCACCTGGAAGCCAAACACGTATAATGAGCAGTTTGCTGACTGAAACAATGAGCATTGATTTCCTTGTCTAGACGTCAAATCGTAGGTTCAACCTGTCATTCCATGTTTCAAATGAGCGAAGAAGAAATATGTGTGTTGTCCGGTGCTGCGTTTGACTGCACAACAGGTTGGTGTTTACTCAATTTTTCTCTGCAATCTGCATTCAGCAGGCATGCTTGTTGAAATTGAAAGCAGTACTTCTTGAAATGCAGGCATTGAATATCTTGCACGCGAACAAAGTTTATATTATATTTTCAATCCAAGCATTGTGCATCAGTGCCGTGCAATGCTTTTACACTTTTTACCTGGCAAGACTGTAATACAAGCTGCTTTGAGCAGTGTGAAAATGAAGCAGCGATTTGAGAACCGATAGCTTTCACGGCAGCTGTCTGATTTACTCAGCATTGATAATTAGCAGAGGGGCAAGTGGGGAAGCTGAAGGTCCGGATGAGAACTGGACGGGCCAAAGTTGAATGATGGAAACGTTAATGTTGCAGTTTTTGAGAAAGGAGCTAACATGCTCGCCATCGTCGGTTCCCTGATGTAATGGTGAGCACTCTGGACTCTGAATCCAGCGATTCGAGTTCAAATCCGGGTGGAACGTACTTTTTTTTCAATCCCTCGGTTTCCGAGAAAATTGACGCACATTTTAAAATGTGTGCACAGCTCGATTTTAGAGTATGTTATTCCAAAATCCTCCTGCCCCCTGAGCTGTTGCTACAATCCATTTTACTGGAGTTCATATTCCAGCTCTTTGCCGCATCAAATGTTTGTTTTTGGCTGAGATAGTTTGTTCTGAATTTGAAACGATGCACCTCTTTGCGTCACACCACACGTCCCACTGAACTGGAGTCAGACAAAATGCCAAAAACTGTGGATACTGGAAATTTGAATTAGAAGCAGAAAATGCTGGAAATACTCAGCAGGTCAGGCAGTATCTGTTGAGGAAGAAACAGAATTAAAGTTTCAGTTCTGTTAAAGTTTCTGTTCGGTCTCCCCAAATGCGACCTGACCTGCTGAGTATCTCCAGCATTTTCAACAAAGATTCCAGTGGCTTTCCACAGTGGGAGAGCTGGAGAAATCAGAGTCCGCTCAATAAAGTGGCTCTGGGTTCCATGTTGTTATAGTGAGCACTCTGGACTTTGAATCCAGTGATTCCATTTCAAATCTCGGTGAAACTGGATTTCTTGTTGTCCCAGCTGTTGGAAATGTGGGACAAACTAGCGAAAGGCACTGAGAAGACAACCGCGGTTACTGGGCAGTTTGCTGCCTGAAATAATGAGGATTGATTCCTTGTCCAGAAGATAAATCATAGGCTCAACCTGTCATTCCCTTGTCCAAATGAGCGTAAAAGAAAGATGTTTGATGTCCGGTGCTGCGTTTGACTGCACAGCAGATTGCTGTTTACTCAACTTTTCTTTGCAATCTGAATTAAGGAGGCATAGTTTTTGGAATTGAAAGCAGTGCTTCTTGAAATGGAGACATCGCATGTGTTGTGTTCTTGCACCTGAGCAGAGTTGATACTTATTTTTTCGACATCTCTTTCCTACTTAAGACGCTCCTTAAAGCCTATCTCACTAACCAATCTTTTAGTCATCTGTGCTAATATCTCCTTATGTGGATCAGTGTCACATTTTGTTTGGTAACGCTCCTGTGAAACGCCTTGAAACGTTTTGTGATGCATATAGGTGCTGAGATGCAAGTTGCTGTTGCTCCTGATTTGTGGGTTCCATCGTGTAATGGTGAGCGCTCATGGCTCTGAATCCAGTCATCCGGGTTCAAATGTCGGCGGAACCTGTCTTGTGTAAGTCTCTGTGTTTCACATGTAAACGGCGACACTTTTTAAAATCTGTAGACAGATCAGTTCTGGACTATAACGTTCAAAAGTCTCCAGCTGCCTGGTGCTGCTCCTGAAATCCAAGTTATTAGAGTTCTTAATCCAGCTCATTGGACAAGGGCAGAATGTTGTTCTTGGATGAGATAGATCTTTCTGAAGTTGAAACGAGGAATCTCTTTGCGTCAGACCACAAGTCCCACTGAACTGGAGTCAGGAAACAGCTAGAGCACTGCGTGAAGTTCTGGGCCCCACATTACAGGAAATATGTGATTGCACTAGAGAGTGTACAGAGGAGAATTACAAGGCTGTTGCCGGGAGTAGAGAATCTTCGCTATGAGGAAAGACTGGATAGGCTGTGTTTGTTTTCCTTGGAACAGAGGAGGCTGAGGGGTGGCCTTATTTAGCTGTATAAAATGATGAGGGGCCTAGATCAAGTGGATAGAAAGAACGTATTGCCCTTAGCAGAGGAGTCAAAAACCAGGGGGCACAGATTTAAAGTAATTGCTGGAAGTTTTCGAGGGATTTAAGGGGAAATGTCTTCATCCAGAGGATTGTGGAGGTCTAGAACTCAATGCCTGAAAGGGTGGTAGAGGCAGAAAGCCTAATCACATTTAAAAAGCCCTTGCAATTGCGATGCTGTAACCTGCAGGGGTACGGAGCAAGAGCTGGGAAGTGGGATTAAGCTGGATAGCTCTTTGATGGTCGGCTCGGACACGATGGGCCGAAATGGCCTCCTTCCGTGCTGTAACTTTCTATGATTCTATGATTCTATGAAATATTCAAGTGGCTGCAAATGGTAGAAGAGCTGGAGAAAGCTGAGTTGTCTCAGAGGATCGCATATGGGTTCCATGGAGTAATGGTGAGCCAGTGATGTTGCCAACTCGCTTCGCTGAATTCTTGGAGGTTTGTTCATGTGAGATGCTGATTACATGACATCTGATCACATGATTTCTACACAGGCTATTGCATTTGCCGTATAAATGTTGTGTCCCCTGTGGTTGAGTGTTTTGCTCGTAGTTTACACCTGCAGCTGTTGTGGGACAAGTTCCTAGAACCAGGAGGCCACCCGCGAGCAGGTGAAGAGGGAGAACCGAAGGTGGGGGAGGAGGGGAAACCGAGGGCTGGGTCGATGGAAAACCGAAGTGGGGGGAGAGATTCACAGAGGCCAAACCAGAGGTGGGAGGAACTTTGTTTGCACCAGTAAATAATGGTAACTGACTGAAATTGCACTCAGTGCTGAAAGCTCTGATCTAAGAGCTTCTGTCAGAACTGATCTGTTCTTATTCTTCACACGTCAAAACTGGGCAGCACAGCGCGACTTAACCCAACCCGAGAGATGGCACAGAGGGCCGGGGACTCAGAGAGCACATCGTCAGGAGCTCAGCTCAGCTCCAACCTTTCTAAATCACTGCCTGAGCTCGGACTCAATAAAGGGGAGTTTTCATAGAATGATAGGAATTACAGCACAGGAGGAGGCGATTCGGCACCGGTGCTAGCGCTCTCTACTATAATCCCATTAATTCGACATGTCTTTTCATATTTCCCCTTTTCAAATATTTTTCCTCTCCCCTTTGAAATGAAGTTTTCGTCTCTACTTCAATCGCTCCACGTGGTGAAGGATCCCACTGTCTAATAGTCCTCAGTTCAAGAACCTTCCTCCTCCCTTCCCACCTCCATCTTCCAATGAGCATCCTTGGTTACCGTTCCCTAGTTCTCCATTCCCCCACCAGTGGAACCAATCTTTCACTAATTCCACACAGTAAGGCCCCCAGATTTCTCCCATTTACTGGCTGCCGCTCCCACTCACCAAGTTGCTGCTGCTGAGCCCAGCTCCGCGGGAAATGTTAGTCCTCCCCCCATTTCCATCCGTGTCCCATTCTCCAACCCCCCGCCAGAACCCAAGTTCCCTTCTCTCCACCATTCCCCGGTCCCCCTCTCTCCAGCATTCCCCAGTCTCCATCTCTCTCCCCGAGCACACACCCCACAGTTTCCATCTCTTCCCCTCTTTTATTAATCGTAAGAAAGTAGTTATAGATGGATTTGGATCTGTTTGGAAACCACAGCGATTGGTGTCGGGGGAGTAGCTCATTGGCTAGGGAGGACCAGGTGTCACAATTTTAAGTTGTGCAAGGCCAGATCGAGGTCAGATGTCAAGGAGGTGGTCCTTTTCCCAGAGAATAGAGGATCTCCGTATCAGGCTGCCTTCTTGTGCGGTGGACGCTAATTTGCTGAATTCCTTCAAGAGAGAGCTTGAACTGTTTCTGGATGGGGCGAGGATCAACTCGAACAAATGGTAGGCACTGCCTGGAATTATCAGGATCAGAGTGATCTGCTGGACATTTTTAGATCACCTAGAGGGGTCGGAGAGGAATTTCCCAAATTTTGTTCCCAATTTGAATACCAGTGAGGGGGAAAACACCTGGAAGGTGTCCAGTCCAGAGTATGGCACCGTGAGACAAAGGCCTGTGTACTGGGATACAGCAAACTGTAAATGCGGTAGTAATTCGGGATTCGATTGTCAGGGGAACAGATAGGCAGTTCTGCTATCATCAGCTAGAGATCCGTGTGGTCCGTTACCTCTCTGGTTCCTGGGTAAGGGATATCACGGAGAGGGTGCAGAAACATTCTGTGGGAAGGGGGCGCGTGAAATGGAAGAGCCAGCTGTTGTGGTCCATGTCGGTGGGGGTGGAAAAAGAGGGTTGAACTCCTGCAGTCAGAGTTTAAGGAGCTTGGGAGGAAGTTAAAAAGCAGGACCTCAAAGGTCGTAATCGCTGGATAATTCCCAGTGCCAACCGCTGTTGAGAGTAGAAATAGGAGGATTGTGCAGGTTGAAGCGTGGCTACAGACACTGTGCAACAGGGAGCGCTTCAGATTACTGGTACATTGGGACCAGTTCTGTGGCAGAACGGACTAGTTCAAGGTGGATGGCTTGCACCTCAAGTGATTTGGGACCAATATCCTCGCGGCAAGGTTAAACAGTGTGAGGCGCAGGGTTTAAACTAATTCGGCAGCGGATTGGACACCAAGATGTGGTGTTAAAATATAGAATCAAAGTGCACAGAGCATTGGGAGAGATAGTTAGAGTTAGAAGTAATGCAGAATTAAGTAGGATCATAGAAATTACAAAGAGGTCTACGTTAGGTTTGGAGTGCATGTGTTTAAATGCACGAAGTTTGCATAATAATGCTGGTGAGCTGCAGGCACAAACAACCACGTGGGAATATAATGTAGGGGCGATAACGAAACCTGGCTCAACAAAGTTGGGAATATTTTGCGTAATATTCCGGGGTACACGGTATTCAGCAAGGAAAGGAAAGGAAATAGGAGGCATATTAGTCTAATCGATAAACCGCAATGAATTTATATAAAGTATAACCCTTATCAAAAACTAGAAACAGTGATGGATTGGGGCTGCTGCAGGTGTCTATTCTGTTTCAGTTAAAACACTCAGCCCGTTAAGAGATCTGGCCACCTAATTTATCTGGACATGGACTCCGTGCACTCGGGAATGTACTGTACCGGGATCTGGGAAAGTGCAGTACCGGGACCCGGGAGTGTACTGCAACACGACCCAGAGTGTACTGTACCGGAACCCAGAATTGTGCTCTACTGGGACCCGGGAGATTTCTATACTGGGACACGGGAATGTGCTGTATCGGGATCCTGGAGTGTGCTGTTACGGGACCCGGGAATGTGCTGCACCTGGACACAGAAATATGCGGTACTGGGACTCAGAGTGCGCTGTACTGGGACCAGCAGTGTGCTGTATTACGACAAGGAGTATACTGTACTGGGACCAGGAGTATACTATGCTGGTATCAGGATTGTATTGTACTGGGACCCGGAGTGCCCTCTACCGGGACACGGGACTGTGGTGTACCGGGACACAGAGTATGCTGTCTGGGGACCAGGAAATGTGCTGTAACAGGTCCCGGGAATGTGTTGTACCGCGTCCCGGAAATATGCTGCACCAGGACCCGAAAGTATGCTGTACCGGAACCCGGGAATGTGCGAAACCAGGGCCCGGGAGTTTGCTGTACCGGGACCCAGTGATGTAAAACATTCAGAACACTGAGTACAATGTATTCAGTACAACATCATTCTGGAAACTTCAAAAATAAAGAATTCACTTAGACTAATACCCGGGTTTGATTGGATTTAATGTACTAACGTTGATTCCATTTCTCTATCTGTCCCAGTGACGGTGCAGAGATTAATATCCTTCGCAGTCTTCCTGCTGCCTTGACTTTTTCTGGTGTCCGTCTTGATTTTCAAAAAATGCTTCCCTTCAAAGACTGGCAGATATGAGAGAAAGTTGTCAACACTGAGGCACTAAACACACACTGAACGATGGGACATTGCGAACGATTGGTTTATTTTGGAGAAATAATCACAACAAGGGCTCATTCCCAAAAGACCCCTGGAGTGCGAGCTCAGCATGGGACTTTCTGAAGCAGCTCACCGCTCTTGGGTAAGTATCTGCTCAATTCGCCTCTGTAAATAACTGATGCTTGGAAAAATGGCCTCACGTTCCTGAATTATGAAATTAACTTACTTTTAAGTTGGAACGAGATTCTGAAATGTTTCAGAAAATATAAAAGCCAGGAATTTTCAATCAGCGGCAAAGTGACGCCAATCGCCACTGACCTCGAAAAAAGCTGCCAAACACATATCATGTGATTGCTGTGGCGAAAGCATTAGCTTTCTCAATGTTACTTTGATCGTATCGCTGTCTTTCGTGGATCTCCAGCCTCCAGCAGCAGTGATGTCATCAATCTGGCTGGGCATCCAATCACTTTGAAGACTTCTCACAGACAGCAAACCAGGAAATAAAAAAGCAGGATTTCTCATTCATTTTTAAAACAATTTACAGAGGGCAAAACAAAGTTTGGGATAAACACATGGGGTTAAGGTAGAAGCTGAAATATCATAACACAGTTATAAAACATACTTTAAAAATCTAGTCATTTTTATCTGAATAGAGAAATTTGATATTCTACGAATATAAACTTAGTTTTCAAGGTGAGAACGGTTGTTCAGCTGTAGTTATTTCTCAGAACGCTATTACCAATCCAGTTGCACCTTATTGAACAATGCTTAACATTTTATGGTTTTTTAACAGCGATAGTAGAGCGGAAAAGGGGAAGTTTTCGTTATTTCAAACGATTCAACTGATTTCCGGCTGTGGGGATAGCCACAGCACAGCCTGTATACAGAAAATACCGGGACATGCTCTTCAAACAGCTCAGCACAGTCACTATTCCTAAAACAACAGCCGCCGTTTTCTCGGTGCAATATTTAGATTTCAGCTTCTGGCAACAATTGGCCACAAATCTTTCGAAGGTGAAAGTGACTGTGAACCAGACAGAACAGTCTGTGGTGGCATGAAGCAGGACGGCGTGAATATTACATACTCTAATATTCCACACAAAAGTGTATTTTTCTACATAAACAATAGGAATCTGCCTTAGTATCAGATCGAAGACCACGACCAGTAGATCCGTCTCTGTCATGGTCATAAGGTAGTGAGTGACACATTTGGAGAGACCGCACTTTCCCCGAGACAGGATCGCAATCGTCACCATGTTAACTGTGAGCAAATGGATAACTATGGAAATAATTCACCGAACACCGGGCACATAGTGTACTTTGATTTCTTTCAATTATGGTAACGGAGTAGGACTGCAGAGTGGTCTGGAGAGAATGATCTTAAACGTTGTGTTTCTAAACAGCGTCTTAAAGTAGGGAATTTGGAGAGAATGGGAATTAGGAGTGGAGGGGGATGGGGTTGAAGCTTTTTACCTCAGTCCTTGTAGGGCTTTGTGTTACAGCAAACTATTTAAGTTAATCTACCTATAACTTAAACTAGATCTATCAATTAGTTAAAAATTAAACTCTCAGCTAATTTAATTAAATGCATAAACTTTAATTAATTGAATAAATAAGACAAGGTTATATAGGGATGGCGGTGAAGGTGGTGTGCTGCAACTTCAACATTTGCAAGTTTGTGGAGAGCATCGCGATTCTGGACGACCATGTCTGCAGTAAGTGTCTGCATCTCGAGAAAGAACAGCTCAGAGCTGTTAAGCTGGAGTCCGTGGTGCAGAAATTGAGGGGCATCAGTGAGGGGGAGAGTTACTTGGACACTTTGGTCCAGTAGGCAGTCACACCCGTTAGTTGAGCTAGTGGTTCATGTCTGATTAGTGGTCAAGGACAGGAACGTATGACTGCGACTCAGGTGCATTGTTGGGGGAGCCTCAGACTTTGCCATTATCCAACATGATCAAGGTTCTTGTTACCTGTGTGGATGAGGGCAAAATCTGCAGGGTGTATAAGAAAACTATGCACGACACCAGGGTACAGGAGGCCACTCAAGTCGAGGGAGTGAAATGGACTGTTGTAGTGGTAGGGGTCAGTATCGTGAGAGTGTTAATAGTATTCACTGCAGCCGCGACCGTGAGTTCCGAAGGCTGTGTAGCCGGACTGTTGCCAGGGTCAAGAATATCCCCTTGTGGCTGGAGAAGAATTGGAATTGGGAGGGGGAATTCAGTTGCTGTGGTCCACGTAGGAACGAACGCCATAAGTAGATCTAGGAATCAGTTTCTTCTGAGAGGCTTTGAGGAGCTAGGGTCCAAATTAAAAAGAAGAACATCACAGGTCATTATCTCAGGATTGTTACGTGAGTCAAGTGCGAATCGGTATAGGGACAAGCAGATCAGAGATTCAAATGCATATCTCAACGGGTGATGTGGGAGGAAGTGTTTTTGATTCATGGGGCATTGGCACCAGTACTGGGGAAAGACGGAGCTATTTCATTGGGACGGGCTCTACTTAAACCGGAGCTGGGGAATCGAATAACTAGGGCTGTACATAGGGCTTTAAACTGAGAAGGGGGGATGGTCTCAGGTGAGGGAAAATTTAGAAATCTGAAGAGAAAAGTCTAGGCAGTGGAGCAGAGTAACGATCCGATTAAAGAAAAGCATCATGTGACAGGAAGGAATAGAAAGTTTAACGGAAAAAGTGTATCAGCAAATAAAGTGAAAGCAAGGAATAATGAGAACATTTTAAAATTAAAGGCTCTTTATCTGAATGCTAGAAGCATTCATAACAAGTTAGACCAATTAGTGGCACAAATACTAATACATGGTTTTGATCTAAAAGCAATTACAGAGGCTTGGTTGCAAGGTGTCCAATGTTTGAAACTATATATTGCAGTGCACTTTACGTTTCGAAAAGACAGGCAGGGTGGAAAAAGAGCGGCGGGGATAGCCCTGATAATAAAGGATGACATAATAACAGCAGTGAGAAAGGAACTTGGCTCGGAAGATCCGGAAGTAGATTCAATATGAGTGGAGATAAGAAAAAGCAAGGGGCAGAAAACAGTGGTGAGAATAGTTTATAGGCCCCCAAACCGTAGCTATACTGTCAGGAAGAGTAGTATTCAACAACTAATCGGAGCTTGTAACAAAGTTAATACAATAATCATTGGGGACGATAATCTTCATATAAACTGACCAAATCAAATTCGCAAGCGTAGTCTGGAGGACGGGTTCATGGAATGCATTCGAGGCAGTTTCCTAGAACAATAGGTCCTGTAACCAAGTAGGAAACAGGCTATTTTAGATCTTGTATTGTGTAATGAGACAGGGTTAATTGGTAATCTCATAGTAATGGAGCCTCTGGGGCAGAGTGATCATAATATGATAGAATTTCACATAAAGTTTCAGAGTGACATACGTCATTTGGAAGCGAGAATCTTAAAAATTAAGTAGAGCCAATTACATAGGTATGAGGGCCGAGTTAGTTCAGGTAGATTGGGAAATTAAATTAAAAAGTATGAAGTAGATAAGCAGTGGCAAACATTTAAAGAAATATTCCAAATTTCCCTCCAAATATACATTCCATTGAGAAATATAAACTCTACGGGAAAAGTGATCCATCAGTGGCTAAATAAAAAAGCTAAGGATAGTATTACATTAAAAGAAGAAGTTTATACTGTTGCGAAGAATAGTAGTAACCATAGGATTGGGAGAGCTTTAGAAACCAGCAAAGGATGAACAAAACATTGTTAAAAAGGAAGAAAATAGAATATGAGCTTAAACTAGCAAGAAATATAAAAACACAATGTAGGTGCTTCTTAAAGAATGTAAAACGGAAGAGAGCAGCAGAAGTAAACGATGGTCACTTAGAGGCTGACACAGGTGTAATTTTAATGGGAAATAAAGAAATGGCAGAGATTTTAAACAAATATTTTGTATCTGTCTTCACAGTAGAAGACACAAAAGGCATCCTAAAAATAGTGGGAAACCAAGGCGCTACTGAGTGCGAGGAAATTAAAGTAATTAATATCAGTAGAGAAAAAGTACTTGAGAAACTGTGGAACTAAAAGCCGACAAATGCCCTGGACATGGCGGCTTACATCCTCGGGTTCTAAAAGATGTGGCTGCAGAGATAGTGGATGCATTGTTTGTGATCTTCCGAAATTCCATAGATTCTAGAACCGTCCCAGCTGATTTGGAAGTTAAAAAATGTAACATCGCTATGCATAAAGGAGGGAGAGTGAAAACAGGGAACTACAGCTCAGTCGTCGGGAAAATAATGGAATCCATTATAAATAAAGTGGTAACTGGGCACTTAGAAAATCATAATATCATTAGGTCGAGTCAACGTGCTTTAATGAAAAGGAAATCGTGTTTAACAGATTTATTAGATTTTGTTGAGGATGTAACTAGCAGGGTAGATATAGGGGAACCTGTGGATGTAGTATATTTGGATTTACAAAAGGCATTCAATAAGGTGCCACATAAAAGGTTGCTACTCAAGGTGAGGGCTCATGGGGTTGGATGTAATATATTAGAATAAAAAGAAGATTGGTTAACGGACAGAAAACAGAGTAGGGATAAATAAGTCATTTTCTGGTTGGCAGGTTGTAACTAGTGGGGTGTCGCAATGATCACTGCTTGGGCCTCAGCTATTTACAATCTATATTAATGACTTACATGAAGGGACCGACTGTAATGTATCCAAGTTTGCTGAAAATACAAAGTTAGGTGGGAAAGTAAGCTGTGAGGTGGACACAAAGAGCCTGCAAAGGGAAATAGACAGATTAAGTGAGTGGGCATAAAGGTGGCCTATGGATTATAATGTGAGGAAATGTGAGGTTATTCACTTTGGTGCGAAGAATAGAAAAACAGAATATTTCTTAAATGACGAGAAACTATTAAATGTTGGTTTTCAGGGCGATGTAGGTGTCCTCGTACAGGAAACACAGAAAATTAGCTTGCAGTTAAAGCAAGCAATTACGAATGAAATGTCATGCTGGCTTTTCTTTCAAGGGTAAGCGTAAGGAAGCTTTATTACAGTTGTACAGGTTTTTCGTGAGACCACACTTGGTGTACAGTGCACAGTTTTGGTCTCCTTAACTGAGAAGGGACATATATGCATTAGAGGCGGTGCAACGAAGGTTCATTAGATTGCTTCCTGGGAAGAGGCGCTTGCCCTCTGAGAAGAAATTGAGTCGATTGAGCCTTTTCTCTCTGGAGTTTAGAAGAATGAGAGGTGCTCTCATTGAAACCTAATATTCTGATGGGGATTAACAGGGTAGATGCTGAGAGGTTGTTTGCCGGGCTAGAGAGGCTAGAACAAGGGGCCCGAGACTCAGGATAAGGGATCGGCCATTTAAAAGCGAGGTGAGGAGGAGTTTCTTCACTCAGACTGTTGTGAATCTCTCGAATTCTGTGCCCTAAAGAGCTGTGGATGCTGAATCGTTGAGTATATTCAAGGCTGAGATAGATACATTTTTCAACTCTAGGGGAATCAATGGAATGGTGAAACAGGCGGGAAAGTGGAGTTGAGGTGGAAGATCAGCCGTGTTCTTATTGAATGTTGGAGCAGGCTCGCAGGGCAGTATGGCCTACGTCTGCTCCTAATTCTTATCTTATTATATAACAGGGATATTAACGTCTTTCACAATAAACAGAAATAGTCCAGCAATTTTCCAGCTTGGCTTTGCTTCCAGTGATGGAACCTGATTATTTTAGCAGTGACAGGGCGTCCTGGAGATGGAATTTGTAATCAGTGTAATCAGTAATGAATAGTCAAATAAGTGACGTGATGGATCAGATGAAACAGGGCAAACAATAGGAACCGAATTGAGAATGAATGCAAAAGTATCCAACCGAGAAGTGAAAGCCTCACTTACACCTGAGCCCTCCGGAGAAAGAAGGCTGGGTCGTTTACAGTCCCCAAGTTGGGATGGTAAGAAAAGAGCCCTGGGAGTAAGGAGAATGGGCGAGCCGATGGCGCTCTCTGAAAGGTTCGTAACCTGACAACACCCACTGTTTGTGCTCATTCATTGACTATGGTCACCTGATCAAGGCATTTACCGCTTCTGCACAATGGCACTTCCAAATTTTGTAATCTATATGAGAAACAGGAATATAGGAATATAGAAACTGCTGGATGTAAAAAGACCGTACCTTACAGAGTTCACTTTCTAACTTCCTGGAAGTCACATGATCAAACAATAAAGCAGTTGATGACTAAACATAGAAATCAATCTCTATTAATTAGACTACAACAGAGCCAAACTGTTTGTGGATCTTGGGAAGGAGGTAGAAGTGGGCTGTGCGGGGTTGGGGAACTATGAGGTTGGCGGCCGTGGAGGGAAGATCTCCAGAGGAGATAAGGTCAGTGACAGTCTTGGAAACAATGGCTTGATGTTCAGTAGTGGACCATCCTCGGCCTCTTAAAATGTTCCAATGAAGCTCAACGTAAGCTTGAGGAACAGCACCTCATCTTTCGATTAGGCACATAGCCTTCTACACGCAACATCGAGTTCAACAATTTCAGACCATAACATCTGCCCCTATTTTTTTCACATGGCAGCTGTAGATGATTCTGCCATTGCCATTTACTCTTCATCTAGGCTTATATTTTGTTTCTTAACTTGTCGCATTACCATTTTCATTTGCTTTGCACCATCATCTCTTTTATCTCTTAATCTCTCCTGCCTTCCATCCTACCACAGACCTTCCCTTTTGTTCTTTCCACCCCTCCCCCTCTCCCTGCCCCTAAACTTGCATAATTTTTTTTTACATCTCCAACTTTTTCCAGTTCTGGCGAATGGTCATCGACCTGAAACGTTAACTCTACTCTCTCTCCACAGATGTTGCCTGAAATGCTTAATATTTCCAGCATTGTCTGTTTTTATTTATAAAAGGGAAATCGTGTTCGACAAACCTGTTAGAGATTTTTGAGGTTGTAACTAACAGAATTGAGAAGGGGATGTGGTGGTTTTGGAGTTTCAGAAGGCATTCGATAAGGTACCACACAAGAGGTTATTAAACAAAATTAGGGCTCATGGGATTGGCGGTAATATACTAGAATGGATTGTGGATTTGTTAACAGACACAAAACAGAGAGCAGGAATAAACGGATCATTTTCGGGTTGGCAGGCTGTAACTAATGCGTACAGCAAGGATCAGTGCTTGGGCCCCAGCGATTCACAATCTATGTCACTGATTTGGGTGAGTCGACCAAATGTACTATATCCAAGTTTGCTGATGATACACAGCTGTGCGAGAAAGTAAGCTGTTTAATAGGATGCAAGGGCGCTTCAAGGGGATATAGACAGGCTAAGTGAGTGGGCAAGAACATGGCAAATGGAATATAATGTGGTGATATGTGAAGTTATCTACTTTGGTAAGACAAATAGAAAAGCAGAGTCTTTTTTAAATGGTGAGAAATTGGGAAATGTTGTTGTTCTGAGGGACCTGGGTGTCCCTGTACACGAATCACTGAAAGTTAACATACAGGTACGGCAAGCAATTAGGTTAAAAAATGGTATGTTGGCCTTTATTACAAGAGGATTTGAGTATAAGAGTAAAAACGTCTTACTGCAATTATAAAGGACCCTGGTGAGACCAAATCTGGAGTATTGTGTACAGTTTTGGTCTCCTTACCTAAAGAAATATATACTTGATTAGAGGGAGTGCAACGAAGGTTCACCAGACTGGTTCCTGGGATGGGGGATTATCCTATGAGTACAGGTTGACAAGATTAGGACTATATTCTCTAGAGTTTAGAAGAATGAGAGTTGATCTCATCGAAACATACAAAATTCTTACAGGGCCTGACAGGGTAGATACAGGGAGGGTTTTCCCCCTGGCTGGGGAGTCTAGAAACAAGGGTCACAGTCTCAAATCAAGGCGTCGGCTACACATGACTGAGATGAGGAGAAATTTCTTCCCTCAAAGGGTGGTGAATCTTTGGAATTCTCTACCCCAGAGGGCTGTGGAGGATCAGTCATTGAGTATATTCAAGATAGAGATCGATATTTTTTTGAATATTAATGGAATCATGGGATATGGGGATAGTTCAGGAAAGTGGAGTTGAGGTAGAAGATCAGTCATGATCTTAGTGAATGGTGGAGCAGACTCGAAGGGCCAAATGGCCGACTCCTGCTCCTATTTCCTATGTTCTTATGTTCTTAATTTACGTTTCCAGTCCCTGCGGTGGAATTACCACAGAGGCTGCCTGACCTGCTGAGTGTTTCCATCATGTTTTGTTTTTAGTTTAGATTTCCAGCTTCCGCAGTATTTTCCTTTTTCTATGCTTTCATAACCCATATGCCGATGATTAACACTGGGCTGCCTGTTTTATAAAATAAATACACCGCTGGACACATCTATTCCAGTTGCTGATACCAGTCAGTATCTTTATATTATGCAGAAAGAAGGAAAGGGAGAAAGAAACAGGAGGAAAGAAAGAAGAACAGAAAAAAGAAAGAAATAAAGAAAATGTAATCATTGTTGTAGTGTAGGCACTTCTCCAATTTAAAACAAAGTGTCACTATTTCTGTTTAAATAACAGGGAGAGGGAATTGAGACCCGCACATTTAATTTTTATTTACCACCATCCCAGCGCCAAATTTCGGGACTTTATCGATATTCGACGGAGATTATCTCAACAAGCGTGAAACACCTTTAGCCAATTCCTAACGGGTGATATTGCCGAGTTGCTGATTCCACACTCTGCCTCTCTCTCTGTCTTCTCACTGATCGCTCCGTATTTTATCCACTTCTTATGCTGAACGACCAACACTCGCCTTTCCCAGTCTGCTCGTGCATTTGATTCTTTGGCCTGTGATTAATCAGTTCTTTGACTGAATCTATGCCCACAACTTGACCCCTTCACTGAGCACTGAGATATTCGCAAATGATATTGGCAGATAAATGTGAGGTATTACATTTTGATAAGAAAAGTAAGGAGGTCATATATCACTTGTAAAATAATCATCTAAATGTGGTAGAAGAGCAAAGGGATCTCGGAGTACAAATACACAAATCAGAAGAAGAAGCGACGCAGGTTATTACGGCCATTAAAAACAAGGACTCTTGTTTATTCCTGGAGGGATAGAATTGAAAAGTCGAGAAATTATGGTAAACTTGTATCGAAACTTGGTTAGATCGCACTTGGAGTACTGTTTACATTTCTGGTCGCCATTTAAAAAAAGGATACTGAAGCACTGGAGAAGGTGCAAAAAAGATTTACAAGGATGATACCAGAAATGCGCGGGTACAAGTTTCAGTGAAGGATGAACAGACTGCGTCTCTTTTCTCTTGAAAAGAGAAAGCTGAGGGGAGCCCTAACAGATGTACTTAAAGTTATGAAAGGTTTTCAGAGAGTGGTTACAGAGAGAATGTTTCCACTTGTGCGGAAGAGAAAACTAGAGATCAGCAATATAAGATAGTCACCAATAAATCAAATAGAGAGTTCAGAATAAAACGTCTTTAACCACAGAGTGGCGAGAATGTGGCACTCGCTACCACAGGGAGTGGTTGAAGCGAATAGTATAGATGCATTTAAGGGGAGGCTAGGTAAGCAAATGAGGGAGAAGAAAGTAGAGGGCTATGCTGATAGACTTAGATGAAGAAAGTCGGGAAAAGTGTCGAGTGGAACACAAACGCCGTCATGGACTGGTTGGCCCGAATGGCCTGTGTCTCTGCTGTATATCCTATGTAATCCTATGCAAGTACCTGCGGGTACAGTACAATTCACTTCAATGTACCTTCAATATTCTGAACAGCAGTGCCTCGCCTAACATTATTTCCTTTACCCTGTGTTGACCTCAATGAGCTGCATCAATTCACCTATCGACCCCAGTGCTATCCGTTCCCCCACCCCTCCATCTCACTAACGAGCACTTATTTACCTCTAGACCCTAGTATTACCCGCTCCACCAACCCTCCTTCTCACTAACCAGCACTGATTTACCTACTGACCCAAGTACTACCGGTTTCATGAGCACATAAGAAGATATGAACATAAGAAATAGGAGCAGGAGCAGGCCAGTCGGCCCTCGAGCCTGCTCTGCTTTTAATGACTGATCTTTTACCTCAACACGACTTTCCTGCACTATCCCCATATCCTTGATTCCCTTAATATAAAATAATCTATCGATCTCTGTCTTGAATAAACTGAACGACTGAGCCTCCACAGCCCTCTGGGGTAGAGAATTCCAAATTTTCACCACCCTCTGAGTGAAGAAAGTTCTCCTCATCTCTGTCCTAATTGGCCGACCCCTTATTCTGAGACTGTGACACTACTTCTAGACTCCCCAGCCAGGGGAAACATCCTCCCTGCATCTACCCTGTTAAGCCCTGTAAGAATATTATATGTTTCAATGAGATCACCTCTCATTCTTCTAAACTGTAGAGATTATAAGTCTAGACTACTCAATCTCCCCTCATAGGACAATTCTCCCAATCCCAGGATCAGTCTGGTGTACCTTCATTGCACTCCCTCTATTGCAAGTATTTCCTTCCTTAGGTAAGGAGACCAAAATTGTACACAATACTACAGGTGTAGTCTCACTAGGGCCCTATATAATTGCAGTACGACATCTGTACTCTTATACTCAAAGCCTCTTACAATAAAACCCAACATACCATTTGCAATCCTAACTGTTTGCTGTACCTGCATGTTAACTTTCAGTATTTCGTGTACAAGGACAGCCAGGCTCCTCTGAATACCAACCTTTCCCAATCTCTCACCATTCAAAAACTACACTGCTTTTGCATGTTTCCTAACGAAGTGGATAACTTCACATTTCTCCGCATTATATTTAATTTGCCATGTTCTTGCCCTCTCACTTAGCCTGACTATATCCCCTTGCAGCCCCTTTAGATTCTCCTCACAACTTACATGCCCTCATAGCTTTGTATCATCAGCAAACTTGGATATATTACATTTGGTCCCCTCATCCAAATCATTGATATAAATTGTGAATAGCTGAGGCCCAAGCACTGATCCTTGCGGTACCCCACTAGTTACAGCCTGCCAACCCAAAAATGACCCGTTTATTCCTATTCTCCATTTTCTGTCCGTTAACCGATCCTCAATCCATGCAAGTATAATACCTCCAATCCCATGACCCCTAATTTTGTTTAATAAAACTTGTGTGGCAGCTTATCGAATGCCTGCTGAAAATCAAAATACACCACATCCACTTTTTATTCATTATCTATTCTGCTACTTACAGACTCAAAAAACTCTAACAGATGCGACAAATATGAATTCCCTTTCAGAAATCCGTGTTGACTCTGCCCAATCCAATTATTATTTTCTAAGTGGCCTGTTCTCACGTCCTTAATAATAGATTCTAACATTTTCTATAATACTGATGTCAGGCTAACTGGTCTGTAGTCCTCCGTTTTCTCTCTCCCTCCTTTCTTAAATAGTGGGGTTATATTTTCTACCTTCCAATGCACGGGATCTATTCTAAAATCGATGGAATTTTGGAAGATGACAAACAATGCATTCTCTACCTCTATAGCCACCACTTATAAAACCGTAGGATGCAGGCCATCAGGTCCAGGATTTTTATCAGCTTTCTGTCGCATGGATTTCTCCAGTACTTTTTTTTACTAATACTAACCTGTTTCAGATCCTCATTTACGCTAGACCCTTGGTTCTCCATTATTTCTGGGAGGTTTTCTGCGTCTTCTACCGTGAAGACAGACACAAATGATTTTTTTAATTTCTCTGCCATTTCCTTATTCGCCATTATAACCTCTTTTGTCTCAGCCTGTAAGGGACCCACGTTTACTTTCGCTAAAATTTTCCTTTTTACATAAATATAGAAGCGTTTGCAGTCTGTTTTCATATCTCTCGCTAGTTTACTCTCATATCCTATTTTCCCTTTCTTTACTAATTTTGTGGTCCTCCTTTGCAGAATTCTAAAATCCTCCCAATCCTCATGCTTACTACTCTTTTTGGCAACATTATAAGCCTCTTACTTTAAACCAAAACTGTCTTCAATTTTTCTTGTTAGCCAACGTTGCACCATTTTTACCGTGTTGTATTTATACGTTAAGGGAATGAAAATTCGTTGCAAATTATGAATTATTTCTTTAAATGTTTTCAATTGCTTTTCTAGTGTCATAACTTTTAAACTAGTTTCCCAATCTACCTCAGCCAACTCGTCTCTCATACCTTTGTAGTTTGCTTTGTTCAGGTTTCGGACGTTCGTTTCGGGCTTAACTAAATCACTCTTAAACTCAACATAACATTCTATCATATTATGATCACTGCTACCCAGAGGCTCCTATACTACAAGGTTGTAAGTTAACCCTGACTCATTGCACAATGCTATATCTAAAATAACCAATTCCCTCGTAGTTTCCTTGACATACTGATCTAGAAAGTTAAGGTCCACCCTCCCCTGATTACTGTATTAGCCTTGTTACATCCATCTCTAATTTCTTGATTTATACTCTGCCCGGGACTACAACCACTGGTAGGGGGCCTATAGACTACTCCCACTAATGTTTTCTGCCCCTTTTTTCTTAGCTCAACCCAAACTGATTCTGCATCTTGTTTTTCTGAGCCAAGATCCTTTCTCTCTTCTGTCTTTATTCTCTCCTTTTTTATCAGGGCTACCCCTCCTCCTTTTCCATTCTGCCTGTGTCTTCTAAAAGTCAAATATCTTGGAATACTTAGTTCCCAACCTTGGTCACCCTGCAACCACATTTCAGTAATGTCTATTAAAACAAACCCATTTATTTCAATCAGCGCTATTAATTCATCTATTTTGTTGTGAATGCTTCGTGCATTCAGACAGAGTACCTTTAGCATTAACTTTTTTTCTATTTTCCCTGATGTGACTTTTGTCACTAATGCCCTTTCATTTTTATTAATCTGTCTGCCCCCTCCTGACCCACTCTGCTTATCTTTACCCAGATCACTGCTCTGCTCTACAGTCTTGACATTTCTTTACTTCTTTTGAATTTACCCTTTCCAGAATCCTCCCACACCCCACCCACTTCATTAGTTTAAAGCCATATTTCTGCCCTAGTTGTTCGATTTTCCAGGACACTGGTCCTAGCCCGGTTTAAGTGGAGCCCATTCACAAGGAATAGCTCCCTCTTTCCCCCGTACTGATGCCAGTGTCCCTTGAAATGAACCCCCTGCCTCCCACATCATGCTTTGAGCCACGCATTTATCATTCTAATTTGTTTGTCCCTATGCCAGTTTGTGCGTGGCTCAGGTAACAATTCTGAGATTATTACCTGTGAGTGTCTGTACTTTAATTTCAACCCTCGCTTCTCCAAGTCTCTCAGCAGAACCTCATTCCTTGCTCTACCGATGTCGTTGGTTCCTACATGGACCACTACAACTAGATCCTCCCCCTCCCACTTCAAGTTCTTATGCATCCGCGAGTAGCCACCCTTTACCCTGGCACCAGGCAGGCAACACAACCTTCGGAACTCCCGGTCGTGGCTGTAGAGAAAAGTATCTATCCCCCTGACTTTGCGGTCCCCTACCACTACCATATTCCGTTTCACTCCCCCGACATGAATGGCCTCATGCACCATGGTGCCATAGTCAGTTGTCTCATCCACCCTGCAGTCCTTGTTCTCATCCGCACAGGTAGCAAGTATCTCATACCTGTTGGTCAAAGTGAAGGTCCGAGGCACCTCCATCACTACATCCTGGGTCCCTATACCTTCCTGACTCGCCGTCACCCTCTTCTGTCAATGGCCACTGACGAACTCGAAAGTACTACTTAATGTAAGGGATGTGACTGTCTCCTGGAGCAAAATGTCCAACTATCTCTCCCCCTCCCTGACGCCCCGCAATGTCTGCCCCTCGTACTCCAGCTCAATAACTCTGAGCCAAAAGTTCCTTGAGCTGCAGACACCTACCACAAATATGGTTTCTTGGGATCTGGCTGGTCTCCACAAACTCGCACATGCTGCAGTTACGACACACCACCTGCCCTGCCATGTCTATCTAGCCTTCGTTATTTATTTGATCAGTTAAGTAATTATTATTGTTAGTTTTTCAATCAATTATTTTAGTTGTATTAATTAATTTGTTTATCTAGTTTAAGTTACTAATTCAGTGAAGTAAAGTAATAGCAAGTTACAGTTCCCTAGCTCTGAGTTTAACTCACTTCCCTTGCATCGAGGCTGAAAAGAACTGTCATACTCGCCAACCAATCACCTACCGGCTGCCATGTGATGTCACTCCTTGATTTTCTTCTGTTGTGAATGTTCCTCCCGCTGACTCTCTCTTTATAGCGCCACCGCCCGGAGTGAAAAAAGAAGGGAAACAGAGGGTGGCAGAGTGCAACCGAATGTGGGGAAGAGAAACACCGAAGGGGAGAGCGATTCACAGAGGTGAAACCAGAGGAAGGAGGAACTTTGATTCCAACAAAAAATAATGCCTCCTTTTCACTACGGAAGTACAATCCCTCTACACCTCCATCCCCCACCAGGATGGCCTGAGGGCGCTCCGCTTGTTCCTTGAACAGAGGCCTAACCAGTCCCCATCCACTACCACACTCCTCCACCTGGCTGAACTTGTTCTTACATTGAACAACTTCTCCTTTGACTCCACTCACTTCCTCCAAATCAAAGGTGCTGCTATGGGTACCCGCATGGGTCCTAGCTATGCCTGCCTTTTCGTGGGATATGTGGAACACTCTTTGTTCCAGTCCTACTCGGGTCTCCTCCCTCACGTCTTTTTCCGGTAAATTGATGACTGTATCGGTGCCGTTTCCTGCTCTCGCCCTGAACTAGAAAATGTCATTCACTTTGCTTCCAATTTCCACACTTCCCTCACCTTCACATGGTCCATCTCCGACTCTTCCCTTCCCTTCCTCGACTTTTCCGTCTCTATCTCTGGGATAGGTTATTGACAAACATTCACTACAAGCCCACTGACTCCCACAGCTACATGGACTACACTTCCTCCCACCCCGCCTCCTGTAAGGACTCTATTCCATTCTCCCAGTTTCTCTGTCTCCGCTGCATCTGCTCTGACGATGCCATCTTCCATACCAATGCTTCCGACATTTCTTCCTTTTTCCTCAAACGAGGATACCCCTCTACTGTGTTTGACACGGCCCTCGACCGTGTCCGTTCTATCTCCTGCACTTCTGCCCTCACCCCTGCCCCTCCCTCCCGGAACCACGATAGAGTTCCACTTGTCCTCTCCTTTCACCCAACCAGCCTCCACATTCAATGGATCATCCTCCGCCATTTCCGCCACCTCTAGCATGATCCCACCACCAAATGCATCTTCCCCTCACCTCCCCCTGTAAGCATTCCATAGGGCCGCTCCCTCCGCGACACCCTAGTCCACTCCTCTACAACCCCCAGCACCCTTAACCCTTCGCCCGGCACTTCTCGTGCGAACGCAGGAGATGCAACACATGCCCTTATACCTCCCTCCTTCCCACTGTCCAGTGCCCCAAACACCCCTTCCAGGTGAAACAGCGATTTACTTGTACTTCTTGCAATTTAGTATTCTGTATTTGCTGCTCACGATGTGGTCTCCTCTACATTGGTGAGACCAAATGCAGATTGGGTGACGGCTTTGCGGAACACCTCCATTCAGTCCGGAAGAGAGACCCTGAGCTTCCGGTCGTCTGTCACTTTAAGTCACCGCTCCACTCCCACTCAGACCTCACCATCCTTGGCCTCTTGCATTGTACCACAGAAGCTCAGCGTAAGCTCGAGGAACAGCACCTCATCTTTCGATTAGGCACTCTATAGCCCTCTGGACTCAACATGGAGTTCAGCAATTTCAGATCATAACCTCGGCCCCTATCACAATATATATTTTTTATCTAAGCAAAAAAAAATGTTGTGCCTGTTTTTTTCTTCCCTCCCACATGGCAGCTGCCCTTCATTCTGCCAGCGCAATTCAAACTTCATCTGGAGTCAGCCTTTGTTCCTTAACATGTTCCATTACCATATCCTCTTGCCTTGAATATCTCTAAATGCCTCTTTACTTCTCCTGCCTTCCATCCTATCACTGACCTTCCCTTTTGTTCTCTCATCCCCTCCCCCATTTCCAAGTCCCGAAACTTGCTTCAAAATCTGTTCCATTTCCTGCTTTTTTCCAGTTCTGACGAAACGTTAAATCTGTTTCTCTCTCCACGGATGCTGCCGGGCCTGCTCAGTTTTTCCAGCGTTTTCTGTTGTTATTTAATAAATAATGCTGTCTCACTGAAGCTGCATTCATTGCTGACAATTCTGAACCAGGAGCTTCTGTCAGAGCTGATCTGTTCTTATTCTTCACACGTCAAAACTGGGCAGCTCAGAACGACTAAAACCAATCCGAGAGTTGGCACAGAGGGCCGTGGGCTCATAGAGCATATCGTTCGGAGCTCAGCTCATCAGCAACATTTCTAAACCACCCCCTGAGCTCGGACAGTAATTGCACATATTTTTCCCCCAATTCGAATTGCAGTGAGGTTGACGAAACATGGAAGGTGTACAGTCCAGAGTCTGGCATTGTCAGGCAAAGTACTGCACATGTGGGTATCCAAACTGTAATTTCACCAGTAATTGGGGATTCGATAGTCAGGGAGGCAAATAGATAGTTCTGCTACCATCGGCGTGAGACCCGTGTGGTTCGCTGCCTCTCTGGTGCCAGGGTAAGTGATATCACGTAGATGGTGCAGAACATTCAGTGGCGGGGTGTGGGGGTGTGTGCGGCTGCGTGGAATGGAAGAGCCAGAAGTTATGGTCCATGTATGAATCAACGGCATAGGGAAGAAGATGGTTGAAGTCCTGCAGTCAGAGTTTAAGAAGCTAGGGACGAAATTAAACAGCAGGACCTAAAAGATCGTAATCTCTGGATTACTCCCATTTCCAACCGCTGGTGAGAGTAGAAATAGGTAATATTGCAGAGCAAAGCGTGGCTACAGTCACTGTGCAACAGGGAGGGCTTCAAATTGCTGTGGCATTCGGACCAGTTCTGCGGCAAAAGGGATCAGCTCCAGATGGACCGCTTGCACCACAAGTGAGCTGGGAACAATATCCACGCAGGAAGGTTGACTAGTGCGAGGTGGAGTGTTTAAACTAATTCGGCAGTGAGTTGGGCACCAAGATGTAGTATTATACTATAGAATCAAAGTGCACTTAGGGCTGGGGAGATCGTTATAGTTAGAAGTAATACAGAATTAGGGGAGATGATAGAAAATACAAAGAAATCAAAGATTGATTTGGAGCGCATGTGTTTAAATGCGTGAATTTTGCCTTAATAATGCTAGCGAGCTGCAGGCTCAAATCGCCACGTGGGAATATACTGTAGTGGCGATAACGAGACCTGGCTCAACAAAGTTGGTGCTTGGATGCTTCATATTCCTGGGTACAAGTTATTCAGGAAAGAAAGTTCAAGAAAAAAGGAGGAGTGGTGGCAGTTTTGATTAAGGTAAACATTTCAGCGCGAGAAAGAGTGAATGACATTGAGGGTTCAAAGACAGAACATTTGGTTGGAGTTGAGGAGCAATGGAAAAGCTATTACGCTGCTTGGTGTATTTTATAGGCCAACAAAGAATGGGATGGAGATTGAGGAACAGATTTGCAAGGAAATTACTGAGAGGTGCATTACATATAGAATAGAGATAATGGGAGACATTACCAGACAATTTTCAGACCTGGCGTCCTATTTGAACCTGAGATGATTTTCAGAGCCCATACCCTCTCCATCACCGAGACTGCCTACTTCCACCTCAGTAACATTGCCCATCTTCACCTCTGCCTCAGCTTATCTGCTGCTGACACCCTCATCCGTGCCTTTGGTACCTCTAGACTCGACTGTTCCAATGCCGTCTTGGCCAGCCTCCCTAATTGCATCTTCATAAACTTGAGCTCATCCATAGCTCTGCTGCTTGTATCCTAATTCGTATAAAGTCCCATTGACACTTCGCCTCCGTGTTCGCTCACCTAGATTAGCTCCCGGTCCAGCAATGCTTCGATTTAAAAATGATCATCCCTCTCTTGAAATCGATCCATGCCCTCGCCCTTCCCTATCTCTGTGACCCTCCTCAAGACCATCAACCCTCCAGGAACTCTGAACTCCTCCAATTCTGGCCACTTGCATGTCTGATTTTCATCGCTCAAGCACTGGTGGATGTGCCTTGAGCTGCCTAAGCCCTAAACTCTGGAATTCCCTTCCTAAACATCTCCACCTCGTTACATCTCTCTCCTCCTGTAAGGCTGTCCTTATAACCTATCTGGTCGACCATCCATTTGCCACCTGTACTAGTTTCTGATTGTGTCTGATGACGCTCCTGTGAAGCGCCGTGCGACGTTTTACTGTGCTAAAGGCGCTATATAAATGCAAGTAGTTACAGTTGTTCAAAAGCAAAATACTGCGGATGCTGGAAATCTCAAATAAAAGCAGAAAATGCTGGAAATACTCACCACGGCAGGCAGTATCTGTGGAGAGAGAAACAGAGTTAACGTTTCAGGTCGATGACCTTTCATCAGAAATTGTGTGTTATTGTTGCCGTTGTATGACTCGGACGAGAAGAACAGGATTATGGAAAATACAAGGACAGGTTATGGTTCTAACCCCGTGAATGACTGTCTGGGGAATTATTATGTGAATCGTGAAGCTGTCAGATTAACATTCCACAGTCTGTTGTGAGATAGCTCTTAACCCATTTAACGCACCGGATATTAAGCCATTAATAACAATGGATATTAATGCATTGACCACACAATGTGTTAACCTATTTAAAATACCGAGTGTTAACCCATTGAACACACCGCTTAAAACAACAGCTGGATTGACTTAACAGAGGCTCATGTCTTGCTGGACTATTGATGCCATCAGCAATATTTGAGCTTCGGCACAAGTAACAACATAGATGTTGTAATGATTGTCTCTGGGGTGGTTTATATTAATGAGAATTTAACAAGATCCCATGATATTGTGTAACATTTGTTTAATCGATACACCATAATGATTTTTTTATAAAGTATAACCCTTATAAAAAACTGCAAGCAGTGATGCACTGGGACTGCTGCAGGTGTCTATTTCATTTCAGTAAATCACATAGCCCGTTAAGGGTCTCGTCAAAAGCTTTTTTTATATATGGACTCCGAGCAGACGGGAGTGTGCTGTACTGGAACCAGGAGTGTGCTGTACTGGAACCAGGAGTGTGCTGTACTGGAACCCGGGAGTGTGCTGTACTGGAACCAGGAGTGTGCTGTACTGGAACCAGGAGTGTGCTGTACTGGAACCAGGAGAGTGCTGTACGGGAACCCGGGCGTGTGCTGTACTGGAAACAGGAGTGTGCTGTACTGGAACCAAGAGTGTGCTCTACTGGAACCAGGAGTGTGCTGTACTGGAACCCGGGAGTCTGCTGTACTGGAACCAGGAATGTGCTGTACTGGAACCCGGGAGTGTGCTGTACTGGAACCCGGGAGTGTGCTGTACTGGAACCCGGGAGTGTGCTGTATTGGAACCCGCGAGTGTGCTCTCCTGGAACCAGGAGTTTGCTGTACTGGAAGCAGGAGTGTGCTGTACTGGATCCCGGGAGTGTGCTGTACTGGAACCAGGAGTGTGATGTACTGGAACCAGGAATGTGCTGTACTGGAACCCGAGAGTGTGCTGTACTGGAACCAGAAGTTGGCTGTACTGGAACCAGGCGTGTGCTGTACTGGACCTCCGGAGTGTGCTGTACTGGAACCAGGAGTGTGCTGTACTGGAACCAAGAGTGTGCTGTACTGGAACCCGGGAGTGTGCTGTACTGGAACCAGGGGTGTGCTGTACTGGAACCCTGGAGTGTGCTGTACTGGAACCAGGAGTGTGCTGTACTGGACCCCGGGAGCGTGCTGTACTGGAACCAGGAGTGTGCTGTACTGGAACCAGGAATGTTCTGTACTGGACTCCGGGAGTGTGCTGTACTGGAACCAGGAGTGTGCTGTACTGGAACCAGGAGTGTGCTGTACTGGAACCAGGAGTGTGCTGTACTGGAACCAGGTGTGTCCTCTAACAGGAGCCGGGAATGTGCTGTACCGGGAACTGGCAATGTGCTGGAATTTGTCCAGGGGAACGGTTTAACAGGACCCTGGATGGTGCTGTACCGGGAACCGGTTGTGTATTATCAGGACTCGGGAGTGTAGCAATGCCTTCCCCCTCTGATCTGGTCCGATCTCTATGTGTCCTCTTACAGTCTATCCAACTCACTGGGAAAAGTGAATTTTATTTCGATTCTCAATTTATTTTATTGAGCAACAGATAAAACATCAAAAACACTGAGTGTGATGTATTCAGTTCAACATCGGCCCGGAAAATTCTCAAATAAAGAGCACACTTAACTAACACCCGGGTTTGATTGGAATTAATGTACAAATATTGATTCCTTTTCTCTATCTGTCCCAGTGTCGCTGCAGAGATCCATACCCTTCGCAGACTTCCTGCTGCCTTGAGCTTTTTCTGGTGTCCATTTTGATTTTCAAAACAATCTTCCTTCAAAGACTTGCAGAGATCAGAGAAAGCTGTCAGCACTGAGGTACTAAACACCCCCTGAAAGATGGGACATTGGGAACGATTTGCCTATTATGGTAAAATAATCACAACAAGCTGTCATTCCCAAAACATCCCTGGAGTGTGAGCTCAGCATTAGACTGTCTAAAGCAGCTCACCGCTCTTGGGCAAGTATCTGCTCAAAGCGCCTAACTAAATAACTCGTGTCTAGGTCACACCCTTGGAAAAAGAGCTACACGTTCCTGAACTAAGACACTAACTTACTTGGAAGTTGGAATCAGCTGGTGAAATGTTTTAGAAAATTTAAAGGCTTGGAATTTGCAGTCAGTGGCGATGGACCGGTGATCGCCACTGACTGCGAAGGCTGCTGCACAGAAAGATCTTGCAATCTCTGTGGAGAACATTTTAGTTTTCACAATATTAAATTGATTGTCGCGCTGTCTTTAGGGGATCGCCAACTCAAACAGTTTCACCATCATCACAACCGCAAAATCCGGGCCAAAGAATTAAAGCAGCCCGAAAGTGGATTCTACAGATTATCAAACAAAAATACATGATAATCACAGAAAGTGTTCGGACTTCTCATCTCATTAATTTGACCATCATTGCAATAGGATATTTCACTCCATTGCTGAACTCCTCTCTGTATTTCCTCTGGGTCACTGCATAAATAAAAGTGTTCGTGCAGCAACTCAGGAGCTGGAGCATGAAGCCGATTTCTGATGCAAATCTGGGTGGAGAAACAGGATATCCCAAGTAATCCAATCGTCTCATTATAGAACAAACCATGAACACCACCCACAGTAGTATGAAATTCGCTGATATAACAAAGAGTACAATCATGGATTTCCTTCTGCTCTCCATCGCTGGATCACTGGGACTCTCGCCACTGCTCTGACCCCGGAGTCTGCTGCGGGCTCTGCTGGCCACTAAAATGTGTCTGACCGTCAATGCATTGAACAGTAGAATCAAAAGAAATGGAACAAATGGCGTTAAAATATAATGCATTAATTCAACGACGGCCCAGGCCAGCGAGTTCGATGCACTGAATGGCACTTGGCAAAACCAGGGATTGTTGGAAAGCATGTATTTGCCTTTATACAGAAAATACCAGAAAATATTCTTCAAACAGCTCAGCCCAGTCACTGTTCCTAAAACAACAGCCGCCGTTTTCTCGGTGCAATATTTGGATTTCAGCTTCTGACAACAAATGGCCACAAATCGATCGAAGGTGAAAGTTACGGTGAACCAGACAGAACAGTCTGTAGCGGCATGAAGTAGGATGGCATGAATATTACATACTCTAATGTACCATACAAACAGGAATAGTTCCCGATAAACAATAGGAATCTGCCTGAGTATCAGATCGATGATCACAACCAGTAGATCTTCCGCTGCCATGGCCACCAGGTAGTGAGTGACACATTTCGAGAGACCGCACTTTCCCCGAGACAGGATCGCAATCGTCACCACGTTAACTGTGAGCAATTGGAGAAATCAGAAATTATTCACCGAACACTGGGCACATAGATTACTTTGATTTGTTTCAAGTAATGTAACGGAGTAGGTGTGCCGATGGTCTGGACAGAATGGGTTGAAACAGAGTGCTTCTAAACACCATGTTAAATTTGACTGATCAAGAACTTCGATCCAGACCTTCAAAGCATCCTACGCGCTCTCTTCCAACTTATTCCCCGCGTAGGAGACTTCTACTGCATCCCAAAGATACACAAAGCCAACACACCCGGACGTCCTATCATATCGGGCAATGGAACCCTGTGTGAGAACCTGTTTGGATACGTCGAGGGCATCCTGAAACCCATCGTACAGGGAACCCCCAGCTTCTTTCGCGACACTACAGACTTCTTACAGAAACTCAGCACCCACGGACCAGTTGAACCAGGAACACACCTCGCTACGATGGACGTCTCGGCACTCTACACCAGTATCCCCCACTATGACGGCATCGCTGCGACAGCCTCAGTACTCAACACCAACAACAGCCAATCTCTAGACGCCATCCTAGAACTCATCCGCTTCACCTTGACCACAATGTCTTCACCTATGACAAACAGTTTTTTATCCAATCACACGGAAAAGCCATGGGGACCAAGTTCGCACCCCAATACGACAACATCTTCATGCACAATTTCGAGCAAGAGTTCTTCGCTGCACCGGACCTCCAACAAACGCTATACAGCAGATACATCGACGACATTTTCTTCCTATGGACCCACTGCAAAGAATCATTGAAAAGACTACACGATAACATCAACAGGTTCCATCCCACCATCAAACTCACCATGCACTACTCCTCAGAACCGTTTTCATTCTTGGACACACGAATCTCCATCAAAGACGGACACCTCAGCACTTCACTCTACCGCAAGCCCACGAACAACCTCACGATGCTCCACTTCTCCAGCTTTCAACCTAACCACGTTAAAGAAGCCATCCCCTATGGACAAGCTCTGCGATTACACAGGATCTGCTCAGACGAGGAGGAACGCGATGGACACCTACAGACGCTGAAAGACGCCCTCGTAAGAACGGGATATGACGCCCGACTCGTCGATCGACAGTTCCAACGGGCCACAGCGAAAAATCGCATAGACCTCCTCAGAAGACAAACATGGGACACAACCAACAGAGTACCCTACGTCGTCCAGTACTTCCCCGGAGCGGAGAAACTACGCCATGTTGTTTGCAGACTTCAACATGTCATCGATGACGATGAACACCTTGCTAAGGCCATCCCCACGCCCCCACTACTCGCCTTCAAGCAGCCACGTAACCTCAAACAGACCATCGTTCGCAGCAAATTACCCAGCTTTTAGGAGAACAGCGACCACGACACCACACAACCATGCCACGGCAACCTCTGCAAGACATGCCAGATCATCAACACAGATACCATCATCACACGTGAGGACACCACCCACCAGGTACATGGTACATACACATGTGACTCGGCCAACGTTGTCTACCTCATACGTTGCAGCAATGGATGCCCCGGAGCATGGTACATCGGCGAGACCATGCAGACACTGCGACAACGTATGAACGGACACCGCACAACAATCGCCAGGCAGGAGTGTACCCTCCCAGTCGGGGAACACTTCAGCAGTCAAGGACAGTCTGCCTCCGATCTTCGGGTAAGCGTTCTCCAAGGCGGCCCTTGAGACACACGACAACGCAAAATCGTCGAGCAGAAACTGATAGCCAAGTTCTGCACCCATGAGGACGGCCTCAACCGGGATCTTGGGTTCATGTCATGCTACATGTACCCCCACCTGACGTAGAGTCATCCAGAGTCGAGTCGTCGTTGGCTTGTTCTCTCTACACAGATGCGGCCGGACTTGCTGTGATTTCCATCAAAAAAAAATTGTTTTCCATACAGACACCAGCATCTGCCACATTTGACCCCTTGTGATCCCACCTCATTGTCTTTGATGTCATGTTTTCCTGACTGACCTGTTTGGACACCATCCACACCTTTGATTGACATGATTATCTCTCTGCCGAGGTGTGATAAAGGGCAGTTAGAAAGATTAACTATCATCATCTGGCAGTGTTCTCTGACTATATATGCTGTGCCTTTATACATCTCTTCACTTCACCTGACGAAGAAGCAGCGCTCCAAAAGCTTGTGATTTCAAATAAAACTGTTGGACTATAACCTGGTGTTGTGCGACTTCTCACACTTATCCAACATGTACGAGGTTCTTGTTGCCTATGTAAATGAGGGCAAAGTCTGCAGGGTGGAATAGCAAAATGACCACGTCACCGTGGTACAGGAGGCCTTCCAAGTGGACGGGAGTGAAAAATAAAGTTTTGTGGTAGGTGACAGTATATTGAGGGCGCTAGATACTGTTGTAAGGGAAAAAAGATCCTTCCTATCCACTCGATCTAGGCCCCTCCTAATTATATACAACTCAATTAAGTCTCACCTCAGCCTCCTCTGTTCCAAAGAAAACAACCCCAACCTTTGAAATCTTTACTCATTGCTAAAATTCTCCAGGCCTGGAAACATCCTCACAATCTCCTCTGTAGCCTGTCTAGTGCAATCAAATCTTTCCTGTAATGTGCTGACCTGAACTAAACGTAGTAGTTGAGCTATGGCTGAAGTAATGTTTTATACATTTCAAGCAGAATCTCCCTGCTCTTATATTCTGTGCCTTGTCTAATACTGGAAAGTATCCCGTATGACTTCTTAACTTGCTTATCGATCTCTTCTGCTACCTTCAGGGATCTGTGGACATGCAGTCCAATGTTCTTCAGTTCCTCTACAATGCTCTGTATCCTATCATTCATTGCGCATCCCCTTGCCTTGTGAGCTCTCCCCAGATCCACTACCACGTACATCTCCGGATTGAATTGAATTTGCCAATTTCTGCTCACCTGAATGGCCGTTGACATATTGCAGGAGTCTACTGCTTTCTTCTTCACTATCAAACACAGGGCCAATTTTTGTATCAGCTGAAATCCTCTTAATCATGTCCCCTACATTGAAGTCTAAGTCATTGATATATATAAACACACACAAGAGAAAAAGAGCATAAGAGAGAATGAAAGAAAGAACTTGCATCCGTACAGCAACTTTCACCACGTCAGGACACCACAAAGTGCTTTACAGCCAACAACGTATTATTGAAGTTTATTCACTGTTGCAATGTGTGGAAATTATTAAAATAAAGAGCTGGACACACGGACTGAGATGCCACATTCTGTTAATCTCCAGTTCCTGAAGGAATAGCTGCAGGTAGTAACTTACCCGGGACACCGACCGCAGCCAGGATAGGATAGTAAATCTTTTGTATATCATTAATCGCCCACAGAATCTTGAGCTTGATTAGATAACCAAGAGACATTTTACGCCTTTCTGTCAGAATCGATGATTCGATGGTTGGTGGTGATGCTGGGAGCAATTCTCCGACTGAAACATTGAGAATATTCCACTTATTTATAGGAGAGAGAATCCATCCGGTCAGAAATTCGGTTCCCCTGCTGACTGGGTTTAAAAGCAGCCACTGAACAAATAGATGATGTCAACAATTTTCACTCCATGACTTTTAACAACAACAGCGGAACTTCCAATTTGATAAAGCCCCGAAGACCAGGATAGATGCTGCACCTTCATACACTGAAATCAGAAGTCTCACAACACCAGGTTATAGTCCAACAGATTTATTTAATTTTACAAGCTTTCGGAGCTGTTCGCTCCTTCTTCAGGTAAGGTAGCTGTGAGAGAATCTCCCAGAATTCACAATATAAACACAGAAAAAGTCTATTCAAATCTTTGCCTACATCAAAGACACACTAAGAGCACAGCTCCACATCATGACCTCTATTCATACACTGAGACAAGTTTCACAATCCTAACAAGAATTTCCACAGATCAATTTTCATTAACAAAAGTATAAGGAGACAATTGTATGCTCCGGTGTTATCAATCAAAAAGCCTATCAAACATGCCCGCTTTAAGAGGGGCACAATTAATACAGATCATATGAATTTAAGTTATATTGTTCCCTATATTCACCACTCCATCCAGTCCATGCTGTGCAATTGCCACCGATGTTCTCTGATCTGCTGAGTGTTTCCAGCATGTTCTGCTTTTCGTTCAGACTTCCAGCATCTGCAGTTATTTGCTTTGTTTTTTAGGATTTCATAACCCATAGTCTGACCATTAATTCTTGGCGTGCCTGTTGAATAAAATCAATAGTCCACCGGACACTTCTATTCCAGTTACAGATACCAGTCAGAATCTTTACATTGCGCAGAAAGAAGGATGGGGGGAGAGAAATAGAAAAAGAAAGAAAAGCAAGTAAAAAGCATGAAATAAAGAAAATCTAGTCACTGTTGTAGTGTAGGCACTACTACAATTTAAAATAAAAGGTTAATATTTATGTTCCTTTTAAAGGGAGAGGGAATTGAGACCAACACATCAAATCTTTGTATTCCACCATCCCACCACCAAATTTCGGAGCTTTATCGAGATACGACCGAGATTCTCTCAAGAAGCATGACTCACCTTTAGCCAATTCCTAACTAGTGATATTGCCTACTTGCTGATTCCACGCTATACCGCTCTCTCTGTCTTCTCAGCTCTTACCCTGAACGACCAACACTTGCCTTTCCCACGCTGCTCGTACATTTCTTACATTGGCCGTGGTGAATCCGTTCTTTGATTAATTGTATGACCACAACTTGACCGCGTCACTGAGCACTGAGGTGGTGGCAGATTAATTTCAACACAGATAAATATGAGGTACCACATTTCGGTAAGAAAAATAAGCAGGTCACATGTTACATGGAAAATATGTATCTAAATGTGGTAGAAGCGCAACGGGATCTCGGAGTAGAAATATACAAATCACTAAAAGAAGTGATGCAGGTTAGTAAGGCCATAAATAACCAAGCACTTAGGTTTATTTCTAGAAGTATAGAATCGAAAAATAGAGAGGTTATACTAAACCTGTATCGAGCCTTGGTTAGACCACACTTGGAGAAGTGTGTACAATAATGGTCGCCATATTATAAAAATGATATGGAGGAACCAGGGAAAGTGCAAAAAAGATTTACAAGTATGATACCAGAAATGCGAGGTCACACATTTGAGGAAAGGATGAACAGGCTGGATCTCTTTTCTCTTGAAAAGAGAAGGCTGAGGGGTGACCTAAAACAGGTATTTAAGTTTGTGAAAGGTTTTCAGAGAGCTTCCACTTGCGGTGATGAGCAAAGCTAGTGGCCATCAATATCAGATATAAGATATAAGATTTAAGATGTGCACCAAGAAATCAAATACAGAATTCAGCAAAAAACATCTTAACCCAGAGATTGGTAATAATATTGAACTCGCTACCACAGGGAGTGGTTGAAGCTAATAGTTTAGATGCATTTAAGGGGAGGCTAGACAAGCATATGAGGGAGTAGGGAATGGAGGGGTTGTACTGATAGAGTTAGATGAGGAAAGACGGAAGAAGGGTCGAGTGGAACGTAAATGTCGACATAGACTGTTTGGGCCGAATGGCCTGTTTCTGTGCTGTATATCCTGTGTAATCCTCTGCAAGTGCCTGAGGGTACAGTGCAAGTCACTTCAATATACCTTCCATATTCTGAACAGCAGTGAATCGCCGGACATTGGCCCAGAAATTGATCTCGCTCTGTTCCCGCGTGGGTAAGCCTTCCCCGCGATGTCTCACCTCGCTTATGCTTTTTCTGATCCAGCTCGCACGAAATTGATGTTCCAGACATCAGCTGTGCTGGGCTTGCGTATCCCAGCGGCGCAGTTAATTCGTGCGAGCTGTGGGATCACGTGACTCAGTTAGAGCCAATGGCAGCACACCATCTTCCATTCATAAGTCTCACAGCATAGCTGTGAGACTTATGAATCTTACACCCCCCCAAAATAACAGCTAAACCTCAATTAAATTAAAAAAAAAAACCATCACATTAATAAAATAAGTATAGTTAATTAAATTAACCATTTTAAATAAAAAATTTAATTTTTGAAAAAATTTAAAATCTTTTAAAAAGCTATAAAAATAAACTTACCTGTCTTTAAAGTCTATAAAAAAGATATACCTGTAAAAAAAAATTCAAAAAAATACTTAATTCACTACTTACCTTCTTAAAAGCGGGTCTTACTCCTCCTTTTTACATTTCCAAAATCTTCCCTACTTACCTGCGCGTCCAAAGCATGAAGTGCACAGCGTGCGCGCAGCCTGTAGCGCGCACGCGATGCACTCAAGCCCCGCCCCCTTTTCGGAAGAGCAATTGCCGGTTTTCAGCGCATGCGCAGGGCATGCAGAAATCCGGCAATTGGAGTGGGAATACGCGAGAGTACGCAGTGCGTACTCTCGCGTCCCGGGATCAATTTTCGGCCCATGATTTCCTTTACATGCGTTCACTTCAATAAGATACATCAATTCACCTGTCGATCCTCGTGCAATCCGTTCCACTACCCCTCCATCTCACAAACCAGCACTGATTTACCGATAGACCCTAGTACTACCGGTTTCATAAGAATATAAGAACATATGTAGTTGGAGCAGGAGTAGGCCAATCGGCCTCTCGAGCCTGCTTCGCCATTCAATAAGATCATGGCTGATCATCTAACTCATCGTCACTTTTCTGCACTATCCGCAGATCCCTTGATTCCCTTAATATACAAAAATCTATCGATCTCTGTCTTGAATATAATGAACGACTGAGCATCCACAGCCCTCTGGGGTAAAGAATTCAAAAGATTCACGACCATTTGAGTGAACAAATTTCTCCTCATCTCAGTCCTAAATGGCCGACCCCTTATTTTGAGACTGTGACCCCTGGTTCTAGACTCCCCAGACAGGGGAAATATCATTCCTGCTTCTCCCCTGTCAAGCCCTGTAAGAATTTTATATGTTTCAATGAGATCACCTCTCATTCTTCTAAACGCTGGAGAGTAAAGGCCGAGTCTATTCAATCTCTCCTCATTGATCAATTCCCCCCTTCCCAGGATCAGTCTGCTGAACCTTCGTTGCACTCCCTCTATTGCATGTATATCCTTGCTTAGGTAAGGAGACCAAAACGGCACACAATGCTCCAGGTGTGGTCTCACCAGGGCCCTATAATTGCAGTAAGACGCCTTTACTCTTGTACATTGCCCATTGCAGTCAGATACGGGGGAATATATAACGGGAAATAAGGAAATGGCAGACCAACTAAATGCATACTTTGGGTCAGTCTTTACGAAGGAAGACACAAAAAACCTCCCTGGGATATCGGGAAAAATAGGGACATTTGCAAAGGAGGAACTGACGCAAATCAATATCTCTAAGGATATGGTGTTAAGGAAGCTAAAGGGATTGAAGGCGGACAAATCCCCAGGGCCTGATAACATGCATCCTAGGGTGCTGAAGGAGGTGGCCCTAGAGATAGCGGATGCACTAAGTATGATTTTTCAGAATTCATTAGACTCGGGAACAGTGCCCATGGATTGGATGGTAGCTAACGTCACCCCACTATTCAAAAAGGGGGGTAGGGAAAAAGCAGGTAATTACAGACCTGTAAGCCTTACATCAGTTGTGGGCAAAATGCTGGAGTCCATCATTAAGGATGAAATAGCGGAGCACTTAGCAAATGGGGACAGGATAGGACAGAGTCAACATGGATTTACAAAGGGTAAATCGTGCTTGACTAATCTATTGGAATTTTTTGAGGGAGTAACTGGTAAAATAGATGGGGGAGAGCCAGTAGATGTGGTGTACCTGGACTTCCAAAAGGCCTTCGATAAGGTCCCACATAAAAGATTAGCAGGGAAAATTGAAGCTCATGGGATAAAGGGGAAAGTATTGACGTGGATAGAGAACTGGCTGTCAGATAGAAAACAGAGAGTTGGAATAAACGGCTCATTTTCTGAATGGCAGGCAGTAACAAGTGGGGTACCACAGGGATCTGTCCTGGGTCCCCAGCTGTTCACAATTTACATTAATGACCTGGATCAGGGAGTCGGATGCAGCATTTCCAAATTTGCAGACGACACTAAACTAGGAGGGGGGGTGGGCTCAGAGGAGGAGACCAGGAAGCTCCAGAGCGATTTGGACAGACTGGGTGATTGGGCGGATAAATGGCAGATGCACTATAATGTGGACAAGTGCGAAGTTATCCACCTTGGGTGCAGGAACGGGAGGGCAAATTATTATTTAAATGGCAATACATTGGGAGAGGGGGAAGTACAGAGAGACCTGGGTGTTCTTGTACACCAGTCACTGAAGGCGAGCATGCAGGTGCAACAGGCGATCAAGAAGGCAAACGGTATGCTGGCCTTCATAGCAAAAGGGTTGGAATACAGGAACAGGGATACCTTGCTGCAGCTGTACAGGGCACTGGTGAGACCACACCTCGAGTACTGTGTACAGTTTTGGTCGCCTCATCTGAGGAAAGATGTTCTTGCCATGGAGGGGGTGCAGCGGCGATTCACCAGGCTGATACCAGGAATGGCGGGATTGACCTATGAGGAGAGACTATGTAGTTTAGGGATGTACACACTGGAGTTTAGAAGACTGAGAGGGGACCTCATAGAAGTGTATAAAATTCTGACAGGTCTAGACAGACTAGATGCAGAAGGAATGTTTCCCTTGGCGGGTGAGAACAGAACTAGAGTACATAATTTAAGGATAAGGGCTAAACCATTTAGGACAGAAATGAGGGGGAATTTCTTCACTCAGAGGGTGGTGAACCTGTGGAACTCATTGCCACAGAGGGCAGTGTACGCCAGCTCATTAAATATATTTAAGAGGGAATTAGATATATTTCTACAGGTAAAAGGGATTAAGGGTTACGGAGAGAAGGCGGGGACGGGATACTGAATTGGAGGATCAGCCATGATCTCATTAAATGGCGGAGCAGGCTCGAAGGGCCGGATGGCCTACTCCTGCTCCTATCTTCTATGTATCTATGTATCTATGTACACAAATCCTCTTGCAATAAAGGACAACATACCATTAGCATTCCTAATTGCTTGCTGTACCTGCATTTTAATTTTCAGTGATTCGTGTACAAGAACACCCAGGTTCCTCTGAATAGCAACATTTCCCAATCTCTCACCATTCAATAATACATTTTTTTAATTTTCCCGACCAAAGTGGATAACTTCACATTTCTCCACATTATATTCCATTTGCCCGGTTCCTGCCCAATCACTTAAAGTGTCCATATCCCATTGAAGCCTCTTTGCATCATCCTCACAATTACATTCCCACCTATATTTGTGTCATCAGCAAACTTGGATTTATAACATTTGGTCCCCTCATCCAAAGCTTTGATATACATTGGGAATATGTGTTGCCCAAGCGCTGATCCTTGCGATTCCCCACTAGTTACAGCCTGCCAACCAGAAAATGACCCGTTTATTCCTACTCTCTGCTTTCAGTCCGTTAACCAATCCTCAATCCATGCTATTATGTTAGTCAACATCCCACGAGCCATAATTGTGTTTAATAACCTTCTGTGTGTCACCTTATCGAATGTCTTCAGAAAATCCAAATACACTGGTTCCCCCTTATCTCTTCTGCTCGTTATAACCTCAAAAAACTCTAACAGAATCGTCAAACATGATTTCCCTGTCATAAATCCGTGTTGACTCTGCCCAATGCTGTTATTATTTGTAAGTGCCCAGTTTCCACGTCCTTAATAATAGATTCTGGAATTTCCCCTACTACTGATGTCAGGCTAACTGATCTGTAGATCGCCATTTTCTTTCTCCCTGATTTCTTACATAGTGGTGTTTTATTTGCTACATCCCAATCCACTGGAACCGTTCTAGAATTGATGGAATTTTGGAAGATGACAACCAATCCATCCAGTATGTCTATAACCACCACTTTAAAACGCTAGGATGCGGGCCTTCAGGTCCAGGGGATTTATAAGCTTTCAGTCCCATTAATTTCTCCAGTACTTTTTTTACTAATACTACTTTTTTCAGTTCCTGATTCTCGCTAGACCCTTGGTTCTCCATTATTTTCGGGATTTTTTTTGCGTCTTCCTCTGTGAAAACAGACACAACGTACTTGTTTAATTTTTCCGCCATTTCCGTATTCCCCATTATAATTTCTGCTCTCTCAGCCTGTAAGTGACCCACGTTTACTTTCGCTGATATATTCCTTTTCACATATATATAGAAGATTTTACAATCTGTTTTTATGTCTTTCGCAAGTTTACTCTCATATTCTATTTTCCCTTTCTTCATCAATTTCTTGTTCCTCCTTTGCTGACTTCTAAAATCCTCCCAATGCTCAGGTTTACTAATCTTTTTGCCAACATTATAAGACTCTTCCTTTAATCTAATACTATCTTTAATTCATCTTGTCAAACACAGCTGGAACATTTTTCTGGTGTGTTTTTATTCCTTAAGGCAATGAAAGTTTGTTGCGAATTATGAATTATTTCTTTAAATGTCTGCAATTGATTTTCTACTGTCGTATCTTTTAATCTAGACTCCTAACCGACATTAGCCAACTCGTCTCTCATACCGCCGTAGTTCGCTTTGATCAGGTTCACGACCTTAGTTTTGGTCTTATCTAAATCACTCTCAAACTCAACATACAATTCTATCATATTAATATCACTGCTCCCCAGAGGCTTCTTTACTACAAGGTTATTAATTAACCCTGTCTCATTGCACAATACTAGATCTAAAATGATCAGTTCCCTCGTAGATTCCTTGACATACTGATCTAGAAAACTGTCTTGAATGCATTGCATGAACTCTTCCTCTGCACTATTTCTGCAAATTTGGTTTTCCCAGTCTTCATAGAAGTTAAAGTTTCCCATGATTACTGTATTAACGTTGTTACATGCATGTCTAATTTCCTGATTTATACTCTGCCCGTCACGACAGACACTGTTCGGGTCCGATAGAATACTCCCAGGACTATTTTCTCCCCCTTGTTGTTACTTAGCATCACCCAAACTGATTTTACATTGGGTCAGAAGTTCGGCTCTCTGGCTTCCTGCGGGTGCAAGCATCACGCCCGCACTTATCGACCGCGCCTGCCGTTGTGCTTCAGGCCCACGAGGAATATCGGTCCTGGGCATCCTGCAGCTGCCGACACACAGTGCTCGCGTATCAAAGGGGCGCAGTTAGTTCGAAGCGTCCCCTGGGATCACGTGGGCCATGGAGAGCCAATCGTAGCAGGGAATTTTCATTCATAGATTTGACAGGAAGACCTGTCCCAAAACCACACTAAAACTTCAAATACATTCAAAAAAATACATCACATTTTTAAAATAACTATACATTACGTAAATTAACTACTTTAAACAAAAATTTAATTTTTTGAAAAAAATAATTAAACTTTTTAACGGTGCTAAAAATAAACTTACCTTTCTTTGAAGTATGTAAAAAACATAACCCTGTTGAAAAAATGTTTACATTGTTCTTAATTAACCACTTACCTTGTTAAAAACAGGCCTTGCACCTCCTTCTTAAATGTGCAGCTTCTCCATACTTACCCTCAGGGAGAATCCTGAAATAAAAACGAAGTTCGCTGCGTGCGTGCTGCCTCCCCCGCGCACGTGTTCGACTTCTGAACCCCTTCCTTCAGGGAAACGGAAGTTCCGGATTCCCGCGCATGCGCAGTGCATGCGTGAAACTGGCACTTCAGGTGGACTTACGGGTGAGTACACAACGCGTACTCACCCGTGGAGAGCCGAATTTCTGGTTTTCGGATCGAAGATCCTTTCTCTCTGCTGTCTTTATTCCCTCCTTTATTATCAGGGCTACCCCTCCTCTTTTCCCATTGCGACTGTCTATTCTAAAGTTCAAATATCCTGGAATATTTTGTTCCCAACCTTGGTCACTCTGCAACCACGTCTGTGTATTGGCTATGAAAACAAACCCATTTAATTCTATCTGCGCTATTAATTCATCTATTTTGTTGTGACTGCTTCGTGTATTCAGCTATAATAACTTTAGCTTTAATTTTTCTCTATTTTCCCCTGACGTCACTTCAGCCACTAATTCCCGATCACCTTTATAAATCTCTCTGTCCCTTCCTAACCCGCTCTGCTTATCTTTACCCAGATTTACTCTGCCCTACAGTCTTGACATTTCTCTTACTGCTTTTGAATTTACCCTTTCGGCATTCCACCCACACTCACCCCTCTTCATTAGTTTAAAGCCCTATATTCTGCCCTAGTTTTCGATTTGCCAGGATTCTGGTCCCTGCCCCGTATAAGTGGAGCCCGTCCTCACGGAATTGCTCCCTCTTTCCCCAGTACTGGTGCCAGTGCCCCATGAAATGAAACCCTTGCCTCCCACATCAATCTTGGAGTTAGGAATTTGACCTTCTAAACTGTTTGTCCCTCTGCCAATTTGAGCGTGGCTCAGTTAAAAATCCAAAGATTATTACCTGTGAGGTTCTGCATTTTAGTTTCGACCCTAGCACCTCAAAATCTCTCAGCAGAACTTCATTCCTTGTTCTATCCACGTCGTTAGTTCCTACATGGAACACGACCTCTAGATCCTACCCCTCCCACTTCAAATTCGTATGCACCCACGAGGAGAAAACGTTTGCCTTGGCACCAGGCAGGCAACACCACCTTCAGAGCTGCCAGTCACGGCTGCAGAGAACTGTATCTATCCCGCTGGCTATGCTGTCCCCTACCAGTAACACTTTCCTTTTCACTCCCCCCACTAGAATGGCCTCCTGAACTATGGTGACATGGTCAGTTTGCTCATCTACACTGCAGTCCTAGTATCTCATACCTGTTGGTCAAAGTCAAGGGCCGAGTCTCCTCCATCACCACATCCTCGGTCCCTATACCTTCTTGACTCGCGGTCACACCCTCCTGTCCCTAACCATTGACGAAATCTGAAGTCCTACTTAAAATGAGGAATGTGTCTGCCTCCTGGAACAAAGTGTCCAGGTTACTCTCCCCCTCATTGATGCCCCGCAATGTCTGCACCTCGTACTCCAGCTCAACAATTCTGAGCCGAAGCTCCTAGAGCTGCAGACATTTACCGCAGATGTGGTTGCTTGGGATCTCGCTGATCTCCACAAACTCCCACACGCTGCAGTTACAGCACACCCCTGCACTGCCATGTCCAGCTAACCTTCTGTATTTATTTTGTTAGTTAATTAATTATTTTAATTATTTTTTCAGTCAATTATTTCAGTTTTATTAATTGATTGGTTACTCTAGTTTAATTTACTAATTCAGAAAATTAAAGTAACAGCAAGTTCCAGTTTCCTATCTCTGAGTTTAACACACTTCCCCAGCCTGGAGGCTAAAAAAAACTGTCATACTCAACAACCAATCACCAACTGCTGCCCTGTGATGTCACTGCTGGATTTTCTTCGATTGTGAAGTTTCCTCTTGCTGCCTCTCTCTTGATGTGCCGCCGCCGGCAGTGAAAATATAGGGGAAACCGAGGGTGTCAGAGTGGAACCGAATGTGTGGTGGACGGGAACCGAGGGTGGGGAAGAGGAAAACCGAAGTGTGGAGAGCGATTCACAGAGGTGAAACCAGAGGAAAGAGGAATTTTGATTCCACCAATAAATAATGCTATCTCACTGAAGATGCACTCATTGCTGACAATTTTGAACCAGGAGCTTTTGTCAGAGCTGATCTGTTCTTATTCTTCACACGCCAAAACTGGGTGGCACAGAGCGACTTAAACCAACCTGAGAGTTGGTGCAGATTGCCGCGGGCTCACAGAGCACATCGTCCGAAAATCAGCTCATCGTAAACATTCCGAAACCACCCCCTGAGCTAGGACACATAAAAGGGGAGTTTTCATAGAATGGTAGGAATTACAGCTCAGGAGGTGGTCATTCGGCCCTGGGGCGAGCGCTCGCTACTGTAACCTCATTCACGCCCCCACCCCGATCTTTTCATATTCCTCCTTTTCAAATCTTTCTCATTTTCACTTTGAAATTAAATTTTAGTCGCTATCTCAATAGTCACATATGGTGAAGGGTCCCATGGTCTTATAGCCCCCTGGTTATTGACCCCTCTACTAAGGGGAAAAGTTCCTTTCTATCTACCGTATCTATGCCCCTCATAATTTTGTACACCTAATTCAGGTCCCCCCTCAGCCCCTCTGCTCTTACGAAAACAACCATAGCCTGTCCAGTCTCTCTTAATAGCTGAAGCGCTTCAGTCCAGGTAACATCCTGGTGAATCTCCTCTGCACCCTCTCCAATGCAATCACACTCTTCCTATAGTGTGGCGACCAGAACTGCACACAGTATCCAGCTGTGGGCTAACTACCTTTTTGTACAGCTCCATCATAAACTCATTGCTCTTATATTCTATGCTCGGCTAATGAAGGCAAGTATCCCATATACCTTTTAAGTATCCCATATACCTTTTTCACCACATTATCTACCTGCCCTGCTGCCTTCATGGCTCTATGTACATGCACACCAAGGTTCCTCTGATCCTCTACCCATCCTAGAGTCCTACCATTGATTGTGTATCCCCTTGCCTTGTTAGTCCTCCGAAAATGCATCATCTCACACTTTTCAGGGTTAAATTCCATTTGCCACTGTTCTGCCCATCTAACCAACCCGTCTATAACGTCCTGTAGCCTGAGGCTTCCCTCCTCGCTATTCCCCACTCCACCAATTTACGTGTCATCTGCGAACTAACTGATCATACCTCCTACATTCATATCTAAATCGTTAATATACACTACAAACAGCAAAGGACCCAGCATCTATCCGTGCAGTACACCACTGGACACAGGCTTCCAATCACAAAAACAAATTTCGTCCATCACCCTCTGCCTCCTGCCACTAAGGCAATTTTGCATCCAATGTGCCAAATTGCCCTAGATCCCATGGGCTCTTACCTTCTTGACCAGTCTTGCAGGCTTCTCAAAATCCCCCAGAAACTCGAACAGAGCGCTAAAGGGATTGATTTTTGGACTTTTCATACAACCTTGGGATGATGGGACCTCAGTGAAGTGATTTGATGTAAAAACCAAAAGATCAGGGAATAAAAACCTGAGGAAACTGATTTTTTGGAATCTTATTGTTGGGAGAGACATTTTTTCACAGACACCAGCTGTGAGGGGCGTGGCCGGTCAGTGAACAGATCAAGCTGTCTGGGAATTGTTTGAGACAATGCAAAACTCACAAACACATTCAAATATGGATCCCCAGGGGCAAACAAGATGCTGGAAATCTAAAAACGATTCAATGACAATATAACTTCAATCACACAGTTTCATAGCCATTATCCCATCAAAAAAAACAATCAACCAGGTAGCCAGAGAACAGATTTAAAAGCCCGCCAACAGAAGGACAATAGGGTGAAGATTTGGCGCGTAGATAAGGCCGTGTTTTAAATCAGAAAACGATTAACACTAAGCAAAAACCATCGGAACTGGCAAGCCCGCCAAAAACTAGACAATTGGACGAAGCAAGGATAATTTACATTCAAAAAGGAATTCGTTTTAGTAAGTGGTTATTGGGCGCGAAAAAGAAACAGTATAATTTGAAAGCCTGTGCCATCATCTCTCTCTCTTTCGGACTGACTGACGACGTGGACACAGCTCTCTCACTGCTCCAGGAAAACTTACCACAAGCCACGAGGAAGATTCGTTGGTGAGCATTATCCCTGATCTCCTGAAACCAAAAACCTAGCCAGATCGTTGGGAGGGATAAGGTTTTATTTGATATATTGTCATTTCCCTCGCTTGTACCATGTGTTCCCCGAATCTGTGTTTAAGTAATAAGTGTGTTTCAAGTTTGTTACCTTTTTTTTCTTTTAATAAAGTAAATTTCTTTCATCAGAACCTGTTTACTGCAATTTTGTTCACAATCCCAAGATGAGCCCAAAGTCGAGGAACCGGAGGGGTGTTGGAGTGATTCGAACCGCTCACTGTGTCAGAAAGCGAAGGCTGACCCCACTTAAGATACTCCTTACATTCTCCCATGCGGGAATTTGTCAAAAGCCTTACTGAAGTCCATGTAGACGACCTCAGCTGCACTACCCTCATCCACACACCGAGTCAGCCCCTCGAAAAATTCAATCAAATTGGTTAGACATGATCTCCCCCTGACAAAGCCATGCTGACTATCCTTGATTAATCCTTGCCTCGCCAAGGGCAGACTAATTCTGTCCCTCAGAACTTTTTCCACTAGTTTCCCTACCACTGATACTAGGCTCACTGGCCTGTAATTCCTTGGTTTATCCCTACGACCGTTCTTGAATAATAGTATTACGTTAGCTGTCCTCCAGTCATCTGGCACCTACTATGTGACCAGAGACGTTCTGAAAATTTGTCTCATAGCCCCTGCAATCTCCTCCCTTGCCTCACACAGTAGCCTGGGATACATCTCATCTGGTCCTCAGGATTTCTCCACTTTTAAGCCCGCTAAAACCGCTAGTACATGCTCCCTCTCAATGCTAATTTGTTCAAGTATATCACAATCCCCCTGCTTGATTTCTATTTCTACATTGTCCTTCTACATTGTGAACGCAGATGCAAAATATTCATTTAAAACCTCACCCACATCTTCTGGCGCTACACACAGATTCCCACTTTGATCCCTAATGGACCCTACTCTTTCGCTGGTTATCCACTTGCCCTTAATATACTCATAAAACACTTTGAGATTTTGCTTTATTTTGCCCTCCAGTATTTTTTCATGCACCCTCTTCGCTCTCCTAATTTCTTTTTCAATGCTCGTCTCGGGCTTCCACTGATTTTCGTCCTTTGTATCTGCGAAAAGCCTCCCTTTTTTCATAATCCATTCTTGTATATCTCTTAACATCCAGGGATCCCTTTGCTTGTTGGTCCCACCCTTGACCTTTACGGGAACATATTTGCGTTGTACTCTCTCGATTTCCTTTCTGAAAAACTCCACTGCTCTGAAGTGATTTTCCTACAAGGAGCTTATCCCAATCCACTTTGGCCAGATCCTGCCTTATCATATTAAAATCAGCCTTCCCCCAATTTAGAGTCTTAATCCTTTTCCATGACTACCTTAAATCTCACCGAATTATGGTCACTTCTCTCCCCTGACCTCCAATCCATAATCATCTTCACATCGAATCCCCCATTCCACAATCTCCATCTTCCCCCGAGCCCCCATTCCCAGCCTCCATCTCTCTCCCCAAACCCGCATTTTTGAGTCTCCATCTCCCCCCGATTCCCCATTCCACACTTTCCATTTCTTCCCGAGCCCCCATTCCTCATTCTCCATCACTGCCCCTCTGTTATTAGAGGTAACACATTGAGCTAGATTGAGGACTGCCTAGAAAGATGCAGGCAGAATATGTTAAAGATGAATTTGTATGGGTTTGGAAACCATTCACCAGTGTTGCCACACAGGGTTCAGTGGCGGCACCGCTGCCTTTTACTATTTTTACTTGAGCTCTATATGTAGGTGTTGGGGCACAATCTGCAAGTTTGCAGATGATACGAAGATCTTATGAGTTTCCGTACAATAGATGATTTGATACAGCTTCAGGTGGTTCTTGAATTGTTGGGGGAGAGGTTAATGACTGGGAAATGATGTACAATTTGGAAAAGTGCAGTGTTGTTCACGTGGGCAGGGCGAATGCTTAACACACATACATCCTTCAGGAAAAAGCATTAAAGCAATTGGAGCAAGCAAGAGATCTTTGTGTTCCAGGGAATGCATCTCTTCAGGTTCATGTGCAATGCCATGAATCGATTGCTAGTGCCAAGAGGGCATTCACAGGATCATTGACTATGAGACCTGCCCCGATCACTACAGTCGATAACTTCTTTTCATTAGGGGACAGAAATTCTGATCTCCACGGGTGAGTACGCGCTGTGTCCTCACCCGTGGACACAACGAAAGTGCCGGTTTCGTGCATGCATTGCGCATGCGCAGGAAACCGGAACTTCCGTTCCCTTGAAGGAAGGTGTTCGGTGGTCATACGCGTGCGTCGGAGAGGCTGCGCGTACGCATCGAACTTCCGCTTTTTTTCAGGTTTCTCTGTGATGGTAAGTTCCGAGCACCTGCGTGGGAAAAAGCAGGTGCAGGGCCTGCTTTTAAAAAGGTAAGTTTTTGAATTAAGTAATATTTAACCATTTTTTCCACAGGTTTATATTTTTTAAATACTTTAAAAAAGATAAGTTTATTTTTATCCCCGTTAAAACGTGTAATTAATTTTTTCAAAAATTTAAATTTTTGTATAAAATAGTTAGTTATGTAATTTATAGTTATTTTAAAATGTGATGTTTTTTAAATTTATTTGATGTTTTGGTTAGGTTTTGGGGCCGATCTCCTGTCAAATCTATGAATGGAGATTCCCTGCTACGATTGGCTCTCCATGGCCCACGTGATCCGAGGTGCCGCTTCGAACGAACTGCGCCCCTCGGATACGCAAGCAGCAATATGCACACCGGCAGCTGGAGGTGGTCCAGGATCGAAATCCCACGCGGGCCCACAGCACAACGGCAGGCGTGTTAGGCAAGAGCAGTTTGGGGGCTTGCACCCGCGGGAAGCCTCCGACCCGAATTTCTGGCCCCTGATCTCTAAAGTTTCATGGGCAATACCGTGAAGCGATTGCTGGACCAAATAAAGTTTCGGGGTGCTTTCATAGGACAATTGATTATGAGGCGATGCATACCATTTTGTCCATGTAGAAACCTAGGTCACGCCTCACTTTGAATACTTTGTCCCGTTTTGATCTCCTCATATGGTGGGTAATAATGAGGCTTTGGAAAGGTTGCAGAGAATGGCCACTGGACTAATTTCTCGTTTGCAGCATCTTAGTTATCAAGATAGTCTAAAAGTTTTGGGACTGTACACATTAGTGATTCGGAGACTTAGGGGTGATCTGATTGAGGTTTCTAAGATAATAAAGCCAACAGATTGTCTTCCAGTTGATAGTTTGTGGCAATTAAATAGGTTAGGGAGGACTAGGGGTCACAATTTTAAGTTGTGTAAGGCCAGATCTAGGGTACATGTCAGGAGGTTATCTTTTTTCCCAGAGAATAGTGGAGCTCCAGATCAGGCTGCCATCTCATGCGGTGGCCGCCGATTCGCTGAACTACTTCAAGTGAGAACTTGACCTGTTTCTGGCTGGGACGAAGATCAACTCTTCCAAAAGGGAGGTACTGCAAGAAATTATCAGGACCAGAGTGATCTCATTTATAAGTTACATCGCACAGGCTTGTCGGAGAGGAATTTCCAATATTTGTCACCAATTTGAATTCCAATGCGGTTGACAAACCCTCGAAGGAGTGCAGTCCAGCGTCTGACACCGTGAGGCAAAGGACTGCACACGGGGGCATCAAAACTGTCATTGCAGCAGTAATTGGGGATTCGACAGTCAGGCGACAGATATTTAGTTCAGCTACCAGCGGCGTGAGACCCGTGTGGTACGTTGCGTCTCTGGTGTCAGGGGAAAGGTTATCACGGAGAGGGTGCAGAACATTCCGTGAGGGGTGGGGGTCAGGGAGTGTAATGGAAAGCTGGAAGTTGTGGTCCATGTCTGAACCAACGGCATAGGTAAGAAAAGGGTTGAGGTCCTGCATCAGAGCTTAAGGAGCTAGGGAGGATGTTAAATAGTCGGACCTGAAAGGCCGTAATTTCTGGGTTACTGGCAGTGCCACGCACTAGTGTGATTAGAAATAGGGTATATAGCAGGTTAAAGCGTGGCTACAGACACGGTGCACCAGGGAGGGCTTCAGATTCCTGGGGCATTGCGACCAGTTCTGTGGCAGAAGGGACCAGTTCAAGATGGACGGCTTGCACCTCAAGTGAGCTGGGACCAATATCCTCGCGGCAAGATTAACAAGTGGGAGGCGGAGGGTTTAAAGTAATTCTGCAGTGGGTTGGGCACCAAGATGCCGTGTCAAAATGTAGAATGAAAGCGCAGAGAGGGCTAGGAGAGATCGTTATAGTTAGAAGTAATGCAGAATTAGGGGAGATCATAGAAAATAAAAATATGTCTAAGTTAGGTTTGGAGTGAATGTGTTTAAATGCACCAAGTTTTCTTGATAAGGTTGGTGAGCTGCAGGCGCAAATAGCAACATGCGAATATAATGTAGTGGCGATAACGAGATATGAAAAGTGTACTGGATGCTTATTATTCCTGGGTGCAGGGTATCCAAGAAAGAAAGGCAAGGACTAATTGATGAGTGGTTGAAGATTTGATTAAGGAAAGTATTTTAGTGCTTTAATTCCCTTGAGGGATCAAATACAGAACATTGGGTTGGAGTTAAGGAACAAGAGAGAAGCTATTACGCTGCTTGATGTATTTTATAGGCGAACAAAGAGTGGGATGTAGATTGTGGAGCAGGTTTGCAAGAATATTACTGAAAAGTGCATGAAATATGGTTTAGAGATAATAGGTGACTTTACCAGACCCTTTGCAAACTTGGCGCCCTATTTGACCCTGAGATAAATTTCCGACCCCATATCCTCTCCATCACCAAGACTGCTTAATTCCACCACAGGAACATTGCCCATCTCACACCCTGCCTCAACTTATCTGCTGCAGACACCCACATCCATTCCCCTGTTATCTGTAGACTCGACTATTCCAATGCACTCATGGTCGGCCTCCTAACTTGCACCTTCGTAACTTGAGCTCATCCACACCTCTGCTCCTTGTATCCTAATTCGCATTTAGTCCCATTCACACATCACCTCCGTGTTCGCTGACCTGCATTAGCTGCCGGTCCAGCAATGCCTCGATTTAAAAAGTCTCATTCCTCTTTTGCAATCGCTCCATGTCCTCGCCCCGCCCAATCTCTGTAACCTCCGCCAGATGTCAACCCACCACGATCTCTCCACTCTTCCAATTCTAGCCGTAGCATGTCCCTGATATTCATCGCTCCAGATGTGGTGGATGGGCCTTCAGCTGCCTAGGCCCTAAGCTCTGTATTCCTTCCTAAAACTCTCCGCCTCTCTACCTCTCTCTCGTCCTTCAAGACACATCAAAATACCTACCTATTCGACCATCCATTTGCCACCTGTACTGATATCTCCTTGGTGTCTGATTGTGCCCGATGACACTCTGTGAAGCGCATTCCGTCGTTTTACTGTGCTCAAGGCGCTATATAAATCCATTCGTTATTTTTGTTCAAAAGCAAAATATTGCACGTTCTGGAATTCTGAAATAAAAGCAGAAAATGCTGGAAATACTCAGCAGGTCAGGTCACAACTGTGGAGAGAGGAACATGGATAATGTTCCAGGTCGATGAACTTTCATCAGAAATTGTGTGTTATTGTTGTCGTTGTACGACTCGGTTGAGAAAACAGGATTATGGAAAATACAAGGACATATTACGCTTCTGAACCCGTGAATGACTGTCTGGGGAATAATTATGTGAATCTTGAAGCTGTCAGATTAAAATTCCACAGTCTATTGTGAGACGGGTATTGACCCACTGAAAACACACCGGATATTAACCGATTTTTAACAACGGATATTAACGCATTGAACAAACCATATTTAACCAATTTTAAATACCGAGTATTAACGCGTTGAACACACCTCTTAAAACCAGAGCTGGATTAAATTAACAGAGGGTAAAGTCTTGCTGGACAATGGATGTCAACAGCTTCGGCACAAATAACAACACAAATGGCGGAATGAATGTCCCCGGTTATGGTTTATATTAATGAGAATTTAACAATATTCCATAATATGGTTTATCATTAGTTTAATCGATACACCACAATGGATTCCTATAAAGTATAACCCTTATCAAAACTACAAACCGTGATGAATTGAGGCTGCTGCAGGTGTCTATTCCGTTTCAGTTAAATCACTCAGCTTTGTCCAGGGGTGCGTTCTAACAGGACCAGGGATGGTGCTGTACCGGGACCCGGTTGTGTATTATATCAGGACTCGAGAGGTGTAGCAATGCCATTCCCTACTGATCTGGTCCGATCTCTATGTGTCCCATTACAGTCTATCCAACGGTGGATCGAGTTAAAACTGGGAAAAGTGACTTTTAGTTCGATTCTCAATTTGTTTTATTGAACAACAGATAAATCATCGAAAACACGGAATGTGATGTATTCAGTTCAACCTCGGCCCGGAAAATTCTAAAATAAAGATCAAAATCAGAGTAATACCCGGGTTTGATTGGAATTAATGTACACGTATTGATTCCTTTTCTCTATCTGTCCCAGTGACGCTGCAGAGATTAATAACCTTCGCAGACTTCCTGCTGACTTGAGTGTTTTCTGGTGTCCATCTTGATTTTCAAAACACTCCTCCTTCAAAGACTAGCGGAGATCAGAGAAAGCTGTCAGCATTGAGGTACTAAACACCACCTGAAAGATGCGACATTGGGAACGATTTGCCTATTATGGTGAAATAATCACAACAATCGCTCATTCCCAAAACACCCCTGGAGTGTGAGCTCAGCATTAAACTGTCGAAAGCAGTTCACCGCTCTTGGGCAAATATCTGCTCAAAGCGCCTAACTAAATAACTCGTGTCTAGCTCACACCCTTGGAAAAAGAGCTACACGTTCCTGAACTAAGACATTAACTTACTTTGAAGTTGGAATCAGCTGGTGAAATGTTTTAGAATATATAAAGGCTTGGAATTTGCAGTCATTGGCGATGGACCGGTGATCGCCGCTGACTGCGAAGTTTGCTGCACAGAAAGATCTTGCAATCTCTGTGGAGAACATTTTAGTTTTCTCAATATTATATTGATTGTCGTGCTGTCTTTAGGGGATCTCCAACTCAGACAGTTTCACCATCATCACAACCGCAAAATTCGGGCCAAAGTTTTAAAGGAGCCTGACAGTGGATTCTACAGAATATCAAACACAAATACATGATAATGACAGAAAGTGTTCGGTCTTGTCAGCTCATTAATTTGACCATCATTGCAATCGGATATTTCACTCCATTGCTCAACTCCACTCTGTATTTCCTCTGGGTCACTGCATAAATAAAAGTGTTCGTGCAGCAACTCAGGAGCTGGAGCATGAAGCCGATTTCTGATACAAATTTGGGTGGAGAAACAGGATATCCCAAGTAATCCAATCGTCTCATTATAGAACAAACCATGAACACCACCCACAGCAGTATGAAATTCCCCGATATAACAAAGAGTACAATCATGGATTTCCTTCGGTTCTCCATCTCTGGATCACTGGGACTGTCGCCACTGCTCTGACCCCGGAGTCTGCTGCGGGCTCTGCAGGCCATAAAATGTGTCTGACCGTCAATGCATTGAACAGTAGAATCAAAACAAATGGAACAAATGGCGATAAAATGTAATGCATTAATTCAACGATGGCCCAGGCCAGCGAGTGAGATGCACTGAATGGCACATCGCAAAACCAGGGATTGTTAGAAAGCCAGTATTTTCCTGTATGCAGAAAATACCAGAAAATGTTCTTCAAACAGCTCAGCATAGTCACTGTGCCTAAAACAAAAGCCGCCGTTTTCTCAGTGCAATATTTAGACTTCAGCTTCTGACAACAAATGGCCACAAATCGATCGAAGGTGAAAGTTCCGGTGAACCAGACAGAACAGTCTGTAGCGGCATGAAGTAGAATGGCATGAATATTACATACTCTAATGTTCCATACAAACAAGAATAGCTCCCGATAAACAATAGGAATCTGCCTTAGTATCAGATCGACGATCACCACCAGTAGATCTGCCGCTGCCATGGCCACCAGGTAGTGAGTGACACATTTGGAGAGACCGCACTTTCCCCGAGACAGGATCGTAATCGTCACCACGTTTACTGTGAGCAATTGGAGAAAATGGAAATTATTCACCGAACACCGGGCACATAGAGTACTTTGATTTGTTTCAAGTAATGTAACGGAGAAGGTCTACCGAGTGTTCGGGACAGAATGGGCTTAAACAGAGTGATTCTAAACAGCGTGTTAAAGTTTGGAATTTGGAGAGTATGAGAATTCGGAGCCAGGGGGGAACGAGCTGCTGCTTTTAGCCACCAACACTTGTAGTGCTTTGTGTTACAGGTAAATGTTTAAGTTGTTGTACCTATAACTTGTGAAGACTTAAATACAAAACTTTAAACGAAGATAATTAAGTATATACATTTTAAAAAGTTAAATTAATTAAACAGGGGTAATATGAATGGCAGTGCCATTGGTTTCCAGAAATGCAGCATGTGTGAGTTTGTGGAGAGCATCGTAATACAGGACGAACATGACTGTAGTAAATGTCTGCATCTCGAGGAACTTCAACGCCGAGTTGTTGAGCTCGATTCCGTGTCACAGACATTGTGAGGCATCAGGGAGGGGGTTAGTTACTTCAGCTCTTTGATCCACTAGGCAGTCACACCCCTTGGGTTAGGTAGTGGTACACGTCTGGTTAGTGGTCAGGAATATGAGGATATGACTGTGACGCAGGTTCAGTGCTGGAGGAGCCTGAGCCTTTGCCCTTATCCAACACGTACGAGGTTCTTGTTGCCTGTGTGGATGAGGGCAAAATCTGCAGTGTGGATGAGCAAACTGACCAGGTCACCGTGGTACAGGAGGCCATGCAAGTGGGGGGGAGGGGGGAAGGAAAGTTTTGTGGCAGGGGACAGCATAGTGAGGGCGCTAGTTACTGTTCTCTGTAAAATATCGCCTTCCTTTCCACTCTATCAAGGCCCCTCCTAATTATATACAACTCAATTAAGTCTCACGTCAGCCTCTTCTGTTCCAAAGAAAACAACCCCAACCTTTGCAATTTTTACTCATAGCTAAAATTATCCAGGCCTTGCCACATCCTAACAAATCTCCTTTGTAGCTTGTCTAGTGCAATCACATCTTTCCTGTAATGTGCTGACCTGAACTAAACGTAGTAGTCTAGCTTTGGCCAAACTAATGTATTATACAGTTCAAGCAGAATCTACGTGCTCTTATATTCTGTGCCTTGTCCAATAAAGCAAAGTATCCCATTTGCCATCTTAACTAGCTTATCGACATCTTCTGCTACCTTCAGGGATCTGTGAACATGCAGTTCAATGTTCTTCTGTTCCTCTACAATGCTCAGTATCCTACCATTCATTTTGTATTCCCTTGCCTTGTGAGCTCTCCCCAAATCTACTACCACATACATCTCAGGATTGAATTCCATTTGACAATTTCTGCCCACCTGAATGGCCGTTGATATCTTCCTGAAGTCTACAGCTTTCTTCCTCACTATCAAACAAAGGGCCATTTTTTGTATCAACTGAAAACTTCTTAATCATACCCCCTACATTGAAGTCTAAGTCATTGATATGCAAACACACACAAGAGAGAAAGAGTGTAAGAGAGAATGAGGAAAGAATTTGAATCCGTACAGCAACTTTCACCACGTCATGACACCACAAACTGCTTTAAAGCCAACAAAGTATTATTGCAGTTTATTCACTGTTTAAATGTGTGGAAATTAAAGAAATAAAAAGCAGGATACACGAACAAAGATACTGCATTCTGTTAATCTCCAGTTCCTGAAGTACCAGCTGCAGGTAATGACTTACGCGGGACACCGACCGCAGTCAGGATAGGATAATAAATCTTTTGTATATCATTAATCGCCCACAGAATCTTGAGCTTGATTAGAAAACCAAGAGACATTTTACGCCTTTCTGTTAGAATCGATGATTCGATGGTTGGTGGTGATGCTGGGAGCAATTCTCCGATTGACACATTGAGAAGATTCCCTTATTTATAGTAGAGAGAATCCATCCGGTCAGAAATTTGGTTCCCCTGCTGACTGGGTTTAATTGCAGCCACTGAACAAAGAGATGATGTCAACAATTTTCACTCCAAGACTTTTAACAACAACAGCGGAATTTCCAATTAGATAAAGCCCCGAAGACGCAGATAAATGCTACACCTTCATACACTCAGCGAAGTCTCACAAGAATTTCACCAGGTGACTTTTCATTATAAAAAGTTTAAGTAGACAATGGGAGCTCCAGTGTCATCAATTAAAAAGCCTATCAAACATACCCGCTTTTAGAGGGGCACAACTAATAAAGAACATTAGCAAAAAACAAAACGAAACAACAGGAACCTTATGAATTTAAATTATATTGTTCCCTATATTCACCACTCCTTCCAATCCATGCTGTGCAATTACCACAGATCTTCTCTGATCTGCTGAGTGTTTCCAGCATGTGCTGCCTTTAGTTCAGTTTTCCAGCATCTGCATTATTTTGCTTTGTTTTTAGGATTTCATAACCCATAGTCTGATCATTAATCCTGGCGTGCCTTTTTAATAAAATCAATAGACAACCGGACACTTCTATTCCAGTTACAGATACCAGTCAGAATCTTTATATTATGCAGAAAGAATGAAAGGGAGAGAGTAATACAAAAAGAAAGGCAAGAAAAAAGCATGAAATTTAAAAATGTAGTCACTGTTGTAGTGTAGGCAATTCTACAATTTAAAATATAAGGTTAATATTTCTTTTCATTTAAAAGGGACAGAGAATTCAGTCCAGCACATTAAGTCTTTGTACTCCACCATCCCATCGCCAAATTTCCGGACATTCTTGATATTCGAAGGAGACTATAACAACACGTGTGATTCCAATTCCTAACTGGTTATGTTGCCTAGTTTCAGATTCCACTCTGTGTCGCTCTCTCTGTCTTCCCCCTGATTGCACTGGGTTTTACCCACTTCTCACCCTGAACGACCGACATTTGCTTTTCCCTCTCTGCTCGTGCTTTTGATACTTTGGGTGTGATGAATCAATTATTTGAGTAATTTTATGACCAGATCTTGAACGCTTCACTGAGTACTGAGATATTGGCAAATTAATTTCAACACAAATAAATGTGAGGTATTACATTTTGGTAGTAAAAATAAGGCAGTCACATATTACATGGAAAATAAGAATCTAAATGGATTGGAAGAGTTGAGCGATCTCAGAGTACAAAAACACAAATCACGAAAGTTAGCAACGCAGGTTAATAAGGCCAAAAAAAACCAAGCACTAGCGTTTATTTCTAGAGGGGTAGAATTGTAAAGTACAGAAGTTATGCTAAATTTTTATCGAACCTTGTTTAGAGCGCACTTGGAGCATAGTTTACGATTCTGGTAGCCATAATATAATAAGGATTCAGAGGACATAGAAAGGGTGCAAAAAAGATTGACAAGGATTATACCAGAAAAGCTAAGTTATATCTATCAGGAAAGGATGAACAGGCGGGGTAAAGAGACGACTGAGGGGTGACCTAATAGAGGTCTTTAAAATTATGAAAGGTTTTGATAGAGTAGACACAGAGACAGTTTTTTCACTTGTGGGGAAGAGCGAAACTAGAGGCCATCAATATAAGATAGTCGCCAAATAATCAAATATAAATTCAGGAAAAAACTTCTTTACCGAGAGAGTGGTGAGAATGTGGAACTCGCTACCACAGGGAGTGGCTGAATCGAATAGTATGGATGCATTTAAGGGGAGGCTAGATATGAGGGAGAAAGGAATAGAGGGTTATGCTGATAGAGTTAGATGAGAAAAGACGGTAGAAGGTTCGACTGGAACATAAACGCTGCCATAGACTGGTTGGGCCGAATGGCCAGTTTTTGTTCTGTACATCCTATGTAATGCAATGCAAAACCTGCGGGTACAGTACAAGTCACTTAAATATACTTTCAATATTCTGAGCAGCATTGACTCGCATGACATTATTAACATTCCCCTGTGATCACCTCAATGAGCTGCATCAATTCAGCTATCGACCTTAGCACTACTCGTTTCACTACCCCTCCACCTTACTAACCAGCACGGATTTACCGACAGACCCCAGTACTACCAGCTAAACTACGCCTCAATCTCACTAACGAGCACTGATTTACCTATAGTCTCTAGTACCACATGTTTCCCAAACCTCCATCTCACGGATCAGCAATGAGTGATCTCAGCAACTAATATTAGCCATTGCTCGTGGGACTGATCAGTTTGTGCGGGACCATCTCCCGATATCAATGCTGGGAATCAACATTTCATCAGGAACAGGACTTTGTATTGATGCAGAGCCTTTAATGTAGGAAACAGGCTCTTCGGCGCTTCATAGAAACAAGAAAGACATGGACCTCAAGCCAAAAAAGCAGATAATAAGAGGGGTGGCCAAAGGCTCAGCCAAAAAGGCGTTGTGTTTTTGCCTAGTTTGAAAGGGCCAGACGCAGGTGGAGAACTATGGAATTGATGAGAGCATTTCAGACGTGGATCCCATACAGCCGACAGGAAAGGAGGCGGGAGTTGTAAGCTGGGAATGTTTGTTGGAAAGTTTGATTCACTGAAGGAGTTTACAGACCTAGGAAGGGTAGACAGCAGTGGTGGATTGAAACACAAGAATACGATTTCTATTTTTCAGGCTTTTGGGGGACCAAGAGTTATTGTAGATTATTAACGACTGAGGTGATAGGGAGTGGGACTTGGTCTTTGCAGCACATGGAGAGCATAGATTCGAATGATCTGAATTTCATGGGTGCTGGAGGATTGGAGGCCCTAACCAAATCATTTTCACCATGGAAGTTCAGTCCCTCTACACCTCCATCCCCGCCAGGACGAGTGCCCTCCGCTTCTTCCTTGAACGGAGGCACAAACAGTCCCAATCCACCACCCTCCTCTGTCTGGCTGAACTTGCTGAACTTATTCTTATATTTAGTAACTTCTTCTTTGACTCCACTGACTACCTCCGAATAAAAGGCGTTGCTCTGGGAACCCGTATGGTTCGTAGCAATGCCTGCGTTTTCGTGGGATATGTGGAAGATTTTTTGTTCCAGTCCCACTCAGCTCCCCTCTCTCATCTCTGTTTGCCGTACATTGATGTCTCTCTCGATACCTTTTCCTGCTCTCTGGAAAAAATCTACTGGAAAAATCATCAACTTTGTATCCAATTTACACACCTCCCTCGCCTCCACATGTTCCGATTCTTCCCTTTCCTTCCTTTACTTCTCTCTCTCCATCTCTGGGGATATGCTGTCGACTAATATCTGCTATAACCACAATGACTTCCAGAGCTGCCTTGATTACATATTCCATCGCCCTGCTTCCTATTCCATTTTAGCAGTTTATCTGTCTCCGTTGCTCTGTTATGACGATGCTTCCTTCGATACCAGTGCTGCCGATATTTCTTCTCTTTTCTTCAACCGAAGATTCGCCTGCAACGTCGTTGAGTGGCCCTCGATCAAGTTCATCTCATTTCCCACACTTCGTCCTCCCAGAACCACGATATGGTTCCCCTCACCTTCCTCCCCACCAGCCTTCATATTCAACCGATCATCCTCCGCCACCTCCAGCGTGATGCCACTATCAAACACAACTTGAAATCCCCATCTGTTCCAAAAACGAAAGTTCCCTCTTGGCCACACTGGTCGACTCTTCAATTACCCCCAACTTGGCCTCATCTTCTCACGGCACCTTCCCTTGCAAGCGCAGGAGATGCAACAATGGGGAGACCAAACACAAATTATGTGATCGCTTGGCGAAACACCTCGTTTGAGTCGCTGCATGACCCTGAGATTCCGTGGCTTGCCATGTTCGAAGGTGAAACAAACACGGATGTGAGTTTCAGTGGTGGAGGAAATGACGTCAGGATTGAGGTCGGAGATGTTCTCGAGCTGGAAATCTGCAAGATTTATATACAAACTGGTGGTGTGTCTCTTTGAAGTAATGTGGTCTGAATTGATATGGATGCAGAAGTGAGTAACTGGAGAGAGACAGTGGTTCAGGTGTAGATTCCGATAGGAGGGTTTGCGGGACGTTTGGGTTGTTGAGTAATGAGAAGGGGCAGCCGCAGAGGCGGCTGAATGGATAACGAATGCACTTGTTGAATAAAATATACATGTACAGGTGAGAATCTTCAGTGAAACGTGATCTGTAAGAAATACCGTTTTCTAGTCTTTACAAATCCAAAATAGCATTTTCATTCAGGACAGTGGACCGAATAAAGTTGAACTTGTTGGAATACTCACTTCAGTTATCTCTGACTTATTTGAAAAGTCGCCCCAGTAAATCCTTGGGGAGATGAAGTCCTGTCTTCACACGGAGGACTCCCTCCATACGTGTTGTCTGGCTCTACCACCATGCCAAATGGGATAGATTCAGAACAGATCTTGCAGCTCAAAACTGTGCACCCATGAGGCGCTGTGGCCAATCAGCAGCAGCAAAATTGTATTCCAGCAGAACCTGTAACCTCATGGCTCCACATATCCCTCATTCTATCATCAAACTAGTGAACCAACCATGGCTGAATGAGGAGTGTGGAAGTGCATGCCAGGAGCTGCACAAAGAGTACCAAAAATGAGGTTCCAATTTGGTGATGCTGCTACACAGGACTACATGTATGTTAAACATTGGAAAGTGCATGCTATAGACAGAGCTCAGCAATAACATGACCAACTGACCAGATGAAAGCTCGGCAGTCCTGCCACATCCACTCGTGAATGGTGGTGAATAATTAAACAACTAACAGGAGTAGAAGGTTCTTTGATCAACCCATCCTCAACGATGGTAGAGCCCAGCACGTCAGTGCACAAACCAAGTCTGAAGCGTTTGCAACTATCTCAGCTCAACCAGAAGTCCCGAGTGGATGGTCGATCACGGTCTCCTCCTGAGTCCCCACCATCACAGATGCCAGTCTTCAGTCAATTCGATTGACTCCACATGATATAGAGTCATAGAGTCACAACGGCACAGAAGGAGGCCATTCGGCACTGTAGAGCAATCCAGTCAGTCCAATTTCCCAGCTCTATCCCCGTAGCCCTGCATGTTTATTTCCCTCAAGTGCCGATCCAGTCTCCCCTTGAATACATTGAGAGTCTCTGCTTCCACCATTTCCGTCGGCAGCGAATTCCAGGCCATCACCACTCGCTGTTGAAAAAGTATTTCCTCTTTCCCCACTGTATCTCTTGCCCAAAACCTTGAATCTGTGTCACCTCGTCCTTGTACCATCAACTAGTGGGAGCAGTCTTTCCCCGTCTCGCCTATCCAAACCTGTCATAATCTTGTACACCTCTATCAAATCACCCCTCAACCTCCTTTGCTCTAATGAAAACAGATCCAGCTTCTCCAACCTGTCCTTACAGCTAAGATTCCCCCACTCCGGAACCATTCCGGTAAATCTCCTCTGCACCGTCACAAGGGCCTTCGCATCCCCCTAAAGTGTGGTGACCAGAACTGTACGGAATACTCCAGTTGTGGCCTAACCAGCACTTTATAAATGTTCAGCATAACTTCTCTACTTTTGTACTCAATACCTTTATATATGAAGCCCAATAAACGGCTGAGCATTCTGGATACAGCAGAGGCTATGGGTCCCAACAACATCCCTAAATACTTCTGCTCCAGAACTAGTCATGCCTCCAGCCTACCTCTCCCAGTTCAGCTACAATACCGGCATCTACCTGACAAAGTGTAAAATTGCCCAGGAATGTCCTTTCCACAAAAAGTAGGACACATTCAGTAGCTGCAGAAACGTAGTGTTGAATGGAGAGTCAAAGGCTGGCCATTTTGGAATATGAAATTGATTTGGGGGTGAGATTTTGCCAGGGGTGGAGAAAGAAGGAAGTGGGGTTCGTGGTGCGATGGGGTGTGGGTGGAGAGGGATAGAAAGAAGTGATCAGTGATGGCCTTACCTGTGATTGAAACAATAGCAGCAGAGAAACACATTTCGAGGGGATAGCTGTGAATATATGTACGATAGTTTACTTGGAGGGACGGTTTAAAGGAGAATTGAAGGGCAGTGAACTCAGAGGAAAGTGGGCATCGAAACAGTGCTGTCTCTGCCCTTGGGAGTGTTTTATGGTACACTGTAGAGGAGCTTTACTCTCCAACTAAACAGTGCTGTATCTACAATGAGAATGTTTGATGGGACAGTGTAGAGGGAGTTTAACACTCTAACTAACCCAAGCTCTATCTGTAATGAGATTGTTTGATGGGACAATGTAGAGTGAGCTTTGATCTGTATCTAACCAGTGCTCTATCTGGTCTGTTAGACTTTAATGGGTCAGTGCCTAGAGAGCTTTACTCTGTAGCCAACCAATGCTATGTATGCCCCGGGACTATTTGATGGTGCAGTGTAATGGGAGTTTGGCCGCATTATTGCCAATGACGGACCCTCCAATTCATGCTCCGGATGTCCCACCGCTTGATAACCCTGATAATCCCTGCACTTTGTGCATCTGACGATCGTTCAGTGTTACAGGGAGTGGTTGGTTTCAGAACACAGAAGAGATTGTAATATCCCTGCCTCATCTCAACATCATAAGCTCAATCTTCCAAAATAAGTGCGAGACACACTGCCTGATATGAAGTGATTGAGATTGTGGCATGTATAAAGTAAGAAGTGGACATGGGGGCCATTAAATAGTGGGACCTCACATTATGTCAATGGGAGGGAATATTTGTGTGGGTTAATTATGTTTGAAAAGTAGGTGCTTAATAGATCGCCATGGAGGAAACAGTGTTGGACAAGATCAAATGGTGTAACGGTGAGGCAGTCGTGTTGCTAACACTAGTTTGATGCACTGATGGAGGTTTTATCACGTCACATGTTGATGACATCACATTTAATCACAGGATTTCTACAAATGCTATTACGCTTACCGTTTAAACGTCGGGTGTACTTTAGGTGAGTGTTGCTGCTCGAAGTTTCGCGCCAGCAGCTGTAGTAGACAAATTCCAATCACCAGGAGGCCACCCGCGAGTTGGTGAAAAGCGGAAACTGAGTGCGGGAGAGGAGGGGATACCAAGGGTGAGGGAGGGGAATGGAGCTTGCGGAGAACTGGAAACCAAGGGTGGGGGTGGGCAATGGATGGTGGAGGAGGAGGGGAAACCGATGGTTGATGAGGAGAATGGAGGGTGCGGTGGAGGGGAAACCAAGGATTGGGGAGTGGAATGGATGTTGTGTAGGAGGGGAAACCGAGGGTGGGGCAGAGGAATGGACAGTGGGTAGGAGGGGAAACCGAGGTTGGGGGAGTGCAATGGATGGTGGGTAGGAGGGGAAACTGCGGTGAGTCAAAAAAGAGGGGAACCGAGGGTGGCAGAGTGAAACCGAATGTGGGGTGGAGGGGAACCGAAGGTGGGGATGAGTGGAACCGAGAGTGGGGAGAAGGGGTATCCGAGGGTGGGGAGGATGGAAAATCGAAGTTGGCGACCGATTTACAGAACTGAAACCAGTAGAAGGAGGGACTTTGATTACACCAATAAATAAAGGTAACTCACTGAAATTGCACTCAGTACTGATAACTCTGAACCACGTGCTTCTATCAGAGCTCATCTGTCCTTATTATTCACACGTCAAAATTGTGTGACACAGAGCGACTTAAACCAATCCGAGAGATGGCACAGAGGGCCGCGGGCTCACAGATCACATCGTCCGTAGCTCAGCTCATCACAAACATTTCTAAACCACCCCCTGAGCTCGGATACAATAAAGGGGAGTTTTCATAGAATGGCAGGAATTATAGCACAGGAGGAGGCCATTCGGGCCCGGTACGTGCACTCGCTCCTGTATCTCATTAAACTGCCAGATCTTTTCATATTCCTCCTTTTCAAATCTTTCTCATTTTTCCTTTGAAATGAAGTTTTAGTCGCTATGTCAATAACACATGTGGTGAAAGGGCCCAGGTTGTAACAGCCCTCAGTTAAAAAACTTCCTCCTCCCTTCCCACCTGGTTGTGCCAGTGAGAATGCTTGGTTTCCGTTCACTCGTTCCCCATTTCCCCAATAATGGACCAACGCTTCTCTACCCTGACCTCCAATCCACACTCACCTTCACTCCCAATCCCCATTCCACAATATCCATCTCTTCCCGAGCCCCCATTCCCAGTCTCCATCTCTCTCCTGAAACCCAAATTTCCGAGTCAATATCTCTCTCCAAGCCCCCATTTCCGAGTCTACATCTCTCCCCGAGCCGCCATTTCCGAGTCTCCATCTCTCCCCAAGCCCCCATTCCCCAGTCTCCACCACTCCCCCTCTGTTATTAATGGTAACATATTGAACTAGATTGAGGACTGCCTAGATACATGTTTGCAGACATAAGTTACATATGGATTTGGATCTGTTTGGAAACCAGTCTCCAGTGGTGTCCCACAGGGTTTAGTGTTGGCACCGTTGCATTTTACTATTTTTATTTGTGATCTAAATGTTGGTGTTGGGGGCAGAATCTGCAAGTTTGCAAATGATACTAAGATCCATCTGAGTTTCCGGGCACCAGATGATTTTTTACTGCTTCAGGGGACTCTTGAGTTGTTTGTTGTGGGAGTGGCTCATGACTGGAAAATTATGTATAATTTGGAAAAGTGCAGTGTTGTTCACGTGGGCAGGGCGAATGCTTAACAGACGCACACCCTTCAGGGAAAAGCATTAAAGCAAGTGGATCAAGCAAGAGATCTGGTGATTCCAGTGAATGCATCTCTTAAGGTTCATGTGCAATGCAATGAATCGATTGCTAGAGCCAAGAGTGTATTCACAGGATTATCGACTATGAAACCTGTCTCGATCACGACAGTCAAGAACTTCTATACAACTGATCTCTAAACCTTCATGGACAATGCCGTGAAGCGATTGCTGGACCAAATAATGGTTAGGGGTACATTCATAGGACAATTGATTATGAGGCAACATATACCATTTAATCCAGGTACAAACCATGGTCAGGCCTCACTTGGAATACTGTGTCCAGTTTCGATCTCCTCATATGGTGGGTGATAATGAGGCTTTGGAAAGGGTGCAGGGAAAGGCCACCAAACTAATTTATCGTTTGCAGCATCTCAGTTATCAAGATAGGCTAAAAGAGTTGGGACTGTACACATTAGAAAAGCATAGACTTAGGGGTGATGTGATTGAGGTTTCTAAGATAAAAAAGGGAACAGATTGTCTTCCAGTTAATAGTTTGTTCCAATTAAATAGGTTAGGGAAGACCAGGGGTCACAAAAGTAAGATGTGTAAGGCCAGATCTAGGTTAGATGTCAGGAGGTTGTCCTTTTCCCAGAGAATAGTGGAGCGCCAGATTAGGCTGCCGTCTCGTGCGGTGGACGTCGATTCGCCAAACTCTTTCAGGCGAGAGCTTGACCTGTTTCAGGATGGGGCGAAGATTAACTGCACCAAAAGGCAGTTACTGCATGGAACTATCAGGACCAATGTGATCTCCTGGACAATTTTCGATCGCCGGGGGTGTCGAAGAGGAATTTCCAATATTTGTCTCAAATTTGAATACCAGTGAGGTTGACAAACCCTCGAAGGAGTGCAGTCCAGAGTCTGACACCGTGAGGCAAGGGAATACACACGGGGGCATCCAAACTGTAATTGCAGCAGTAATTTGGGATTCGATGGTCAGGGGGACAGATAGGTAGTTCTGTTACCATCAGCGTGAGACCCATATGATACGTTGCCACTCTGGTGCCAGGCTAAGGGATATCACGGAGAGGGTGCAGAACATTCTGTGGGGGGTTGCGGGTGTAATGGGAGAGCCGGAAGTTGTGGTCCATGTCTGAAGCAATGATATAGGGAAGGAGAGGGTTGAGGTCCTGGAGTCAGAGTTTATTAGCTAGGGAGGAAGTTAAATAGCAGGATCTCAAATATCGTAATCGCTGGATTACTCCCAATGCCACGCCCCAGTGAGAGTTGAAAGAAAAGGATAGTGCAGATTAAAGCGTGGCTGCAGACAAGCTGCAGCAGATTCCTGCGACATTGCGACATAGTCTGTGGCAGGAGGGATCTGTTCAAGATGGACGGCTTGCACGTCAAGTGAGGTGGGACCAATATCCTCGCGGCAAGGTTAACTAGTGCGAGGCGGAGGGTTTAAACTAATTCGGCATTGGGTTAGGCACCAAGATGTTGTATTAAAATATGGAATCAAAGTGCTCAGAAGACTGGGAGAAATAGTTAGAGTTAGAAGTAATACAGAATTAGGTGGGATCATACAAAATACAAAAAGGTCTAATTTGGGTTTGGAGTGCATGTGCTCAAATGAACGAAGTTGGTTTAATAAGATTGGTGAGCTGAATGCGCAAATTGTCACGTGGGAATATAATGTAGTGGCTTCAACGAGACCTGAAAAGTGTATTGGATGCTTCATGTTCCTGGCGACAGGGTATTCAAAAAAGAAAAGCAAGGAGAAAGGAGGAGGGGTTGCAGCTTTGATTAAGGAAAATTGGAGATAATCGGAGACTTTACCAGACCATACAGAACTTTGCCGTCGTAATTGACCCTGAGATGAGTTTTCAACCCCGTATCCTCTCCAGCTCCAAGACTACCTACTTCCACCAGTAACATTGCGCATCTTCGCCCCTGCCTCAGCTTATCTGCTGCTGACACCTCTAGACTCGAACATTCCAATGCATTCATGGTCGGCCTCCCAACTTGGACCTTCGGAACTTGAGCTCATCCATACCTCTGCTGCTCGAATCCTAATTCGCACCAAGTCCATTTGACACATCACCTCCGTGTTCACTGACCTACATTAGCTCCCGGTCCAGCAATGTATCGATTTAGGAATGCTCATCCCGATGTTGAAATCGCTCCTTTTCATCGCCTCTGCCTATCGTTGAAACCTCTTTCAGACCGTCAACCCTACATCAGAATGCACTCCTCCAATTCTGGCCCCTTGCATGTCCCTGATTTTTTATCTCTCCAGCATTGGTGGCCGTGCCTTCAGCTGCCGAGGCACTTAGCTCTGGAATACCCATCCAAACCTCTCCGCCTCTTTACCTCTCTCTCCTCCTATCTCTTCGACTATCCATTGGGCCACCTGTACTTATATCTCCCTGGTGTCTGATTGTGCCTGATGATGCTCCTGTGAAGCGCCTTGTGACGTTTTACTGTGTTAAAGGCGCTATATGAATGCAAGTATTTATTGTTATTCAAAAGCAAAATACTGCACGTGGTGGAAATCGGAAATAAAAGCAGAAAATGCTGGAAATACTCAGCAGGTCAGGCAGCATCTGTGGAGAGAGAAACAGAATTAACGTTTCAGATCGATGACATTTCATCAGAAATTGTGTGATATTGTTGTCGTTGTATGAATCGAGCAAGAACAACACGATTATGAAAAATACAAGGCCAGGTTACGGTTTTAAACATGTGAATGACTTTCTGAGGAATTATTATTAGCTGAATCTTGAAGCTGTCAGATTAACATCTCACAGTCCACTAGTAACCCATTTAACACACCGGATATTAATCCCGAGTGTTAACCCTTTGAACACACCGCTTAAAGCCACAGCTGGATTAAATTAACAGCGTGTCAAGTCTTGCTGGACTATTGATTGCAACAGCAATATTTGAGCTTCGGGATAAAAAAAAAACCTAGATGGTGGAATGATTGTCTCTGGTGTGGTTCATATTGGTGAGAATTTAGCAAGATTCCATGATATGGTTTAACATTAGTTTTATCAACAAACCACAATGGATTTATGTAAAGTATAGCCGTTATGAAAAACTATAAACCGTGATGAATTGTGGCTGCTGCAGGTGTCTTTTCCGTTTCAGTTAAATCACTCAGCCGGTTAAGCGGTCTGGTCACCTGATTTTTCCGGACTTGGAATCCGAGCACCCTGGAATGTGCAGCACCGGGACCCGGGAGTGTGGTGCACTGGGACCAGGAGTGTGCAATAACAGGATCAGGGAGTGCGCTGTACCGGGACCCGGGAATGTACTGATGTACTGTACCGGGACAAAGGAGTTTGCTGTACGGGACTCGGGAATGTGCAGCACCGGGGCTCGGGAGTGTGGTTCACTGGGACTAGGTGTGTGCAATAACAGGACCAGGGAGTGCCAGGTACCGGGACCCGGGAATGTATGATGTACTGTACCGGGACTCGGGAGTTTGCTGTACCGGGACTCGGGAATGTGCAGCACTGGGGCCCGGGAGTGTGGTGCACTGGGACCAGGAGTGTGCAATAACCGGATCAGGGAGTGCGCTGTACCGGGACCCGGGAATGTACTGATGTACTCTACCGGGACTCGGGAGTTTGCTGTAACGGGACTCGGGAATGTGCAGCACCGGGACCCGGGAGTGTGGTGCAGTGGGACCAGGAGTGTGCAATAACCGGACCAGGAAGTGCGCTGTACCGGGACCCGGGAATGTACTGATGTACTGGACCGGGACTCGGGAGTTTCCTGTACCGCGACTCGGGAGTGTGCTGTACCGGGACCCGGGAGTGTGGTGCACCGGGACCCGGGAGTGTAGTGTACTGGGACCAGGAGTGTGTAATAACAGGACCAGGGAGTGTGCTGTCCCGGGACCCGGGAATGTACTGATGTACTGTACCGGGACTCGGGAGTTTGCTGTACCGGGACTCGGGAGTGTGCTGTACTTGGTCCCGGGAGTGTGCTGTACCCGGTCCCGGGGATGTGTTTGATGTACTGGGACTCGCGAGTATATTTGGTCAGCACTCGGGAGTGTCGCAATCACATTCCCTTCTGATCTGGCCCCCATCTCTATGTATCCTCTTACTGTTCATCCAACGCTGGATCGAGTTATCACTGGGAAAAGTTACTTTTAGTTCGATTCTCAATCTGTTTTATTGAACAACAGATAAAATATCCTGAACACTGACTGTAATATATTCAGTTCAGCATCGGCCCTGAAACTTCAAAAATAAAGAACACACGTAGACTAACGAATGGGTTTGATTGGAATTAATGTACAAACATTGATTCCTTTTCTCTGTTTGTCCCAGTGAGAGTGCAGATATTTTCTCAGTCTTCCTCCTGCCTTGACATTTTTCGGGCGTCTGTTTTGATTTTCAAAAAAGTCTTCCTTCAAAGACTGGCAGAAATCAGAGAAAGTTGTCAACACTGAGGCGCTAATCACTAACTGAACAATGGGACATTGCGCACGATTGGTCTATTTTGGTGGAATAATCAGAACAAGTGCTCATTCCCAAAACACCCCTGGAGGGCAAGCTCAGCATGGGACTGTGTGAAGCAGCTCACCGCTCTTGGGTAAGTATCTGCTCAAAGCGCTGCTGTAAATAACTCATGTCTAGGTCCCACCCTTCGAAAAATGTCTGCATGATCTTGAACTTTGATATTAACTAACTTTTAACTGGAAGCAGATTGTGAAATGTTTCCAAAAAATACAGGCCCGGAATTTGCAGTCAGCGGTGAAGGAACTTTGATCGTCGCAGACCTTGAAGAAAGCTGCCCACAAAGATCTTTGGATCACTGTGTCGAAACTTTAGCTTTCTCAATGTTAAATTGATTGTACTGCTGTCCTAAGGAGTTCTCCAACTCTGACAGATTCATCACCATCACCACCGTAAAATCCGGGCAAAAGAATTACAAGAGCCCGAAAGTGGATTCTACAGATTATTAAATAAAAATACATGATAATTAGAGAAAGTGTTCGGTCTTCTCATTTTATTAATTGGACCATCATTGCGAAGGGATATTTCACTCCATTCCTCAACTCCTCTCTGTATTTCCTCTGGGTCACGGCATAAATAAATGTGTTCGTGCAGCAACTGAGGAGCTGGAGCATGAAGCCGATTTCCGTTACAAATTTGGGCAGAGAAACAGAATATCCCAAGTAATCCAATCGTCTCCATATGGAACAAATCATGAACACCACCCACAGTAGTATGAAATTCCCTGATATAACAAACAGTACAATCATGGATTTCCTTCTGCTCTCTATCTCAAGATCACTGGGACTCTCGCCACTGCTCCGACAGTGGAGTCTTCTGCGGGCTCTGCTGGCCACTAAAAAGTGTCTGACCGTCAATGCATTGAACAGTAGAATCAAAACAAATGGAACAAATGGCGTTAAAATATAATGCATCAATTCAACGATGGCCCAGGCCAGCGAGCGATATACACTGATTGACACATGGCAAAACCAGGGATCGTCAGTAAGCCAGTATTTACCTTTATACAGAAAATACCAGAAAATGTTCTTGAAACAGCTCAGCACAGTCACTGTTCCTAAAACAACAGCCGCCGTTTTCTCGATGCAATATTTAGATTTCAGCTTCTGGCAACAAATGGCCACAAATCGATCGAAGGTGAAAGTTACGGTGAACAAGACAGAACAGTCTGTAGCGGCATGAAGTAGGACGGCATGAATATTACATACTCTAATGTACCATACAAACAGGAACAATTCCCGATAAACAATAGGAATTTGCCTGAGTATCAGATCGATGATCACAACCAATATATCCGCCGCTGCCATGGCCACCGGGTAGCGAGTGACACATTTCGAGAGACCGCACTTTCCCCGAGACAGGATCGCAATCGTCACCACGTTAACTGTGAGCAAATGGAGAAAAGGAAATTATTCACCGAACACTGGACCAATAGAGTACTTTGATTTTGTTTCAAGTAATGTAACGGAGTAGGTCTACAGAGTGGTCTGGACAGAATGGGCTTAAACAGAGCGTTTCTAAACAGCGTGCTAAAGTTGATAATTTGGAGAGAATGAGAATTCGGAGCCAAGGGGGAACGAGGTGCTGATTTTAGCCACCAATATATTCAAGAATGAGTTAGATATATTTTTTAAAGCTAAAGGTATCAAGGGATATGCGGAGAAGGCAGGTACAGGATACTGAATTTGGATGATCAGCCATGATCTCATTGAATGGCGGAGCAGGATCGAGGGGCTGAATGGCCTACTCCTGCTCCTATCTTCTATGTTTCTATGTTTCTATGCAATCCATGTTACTGGAGTTCATATTCCATGTAGTGCTTTGTGTTACAGGAAAATGTTTAAGTTATTCTACATGTAACTTCTAATGAGTTAAATACAAAACTATAAGCTCAGTTAATTACGCACCTAAACTTTAATAAGTTAAATATATAAAAGAGGGAAAATATGTATGGCAGTGCAGGTGGTGTGCCACAACTGCAGCATGTGTGAGTTTGTGGAGAGCATCGCCATACCGGACGAACATGTCTGTAGTAAATGACTGCATCTCGAGGAACTTCAGCTCAGATTTGTCTAGTGCAATCACATCTTTCCTGTAATATGGTGACATGAGCTTTACGCAGTACTCTAGCTGTGGCCAAATTAATGTTTTATGAAGTTCAAGCAGAATCTCCGTGCTCTTATATTCGATGCCTTGTCTAATAAAGGAAAGTATTCCATATGCCTTCTTAAGTAGCTTATCGAACTCCTCTGCTACTTTCAGGGATCTGTGGACATGCAGTCCAATGTTCTTCTGTCGCTCTACAATGTTCAATATCGTTCCATTTATTGTGTATTCACTTGCCTTGTGAGCCCTCCCCATATCCACTAACTCATACTTCTCTGGATTGAATTCCATTTGCCACTTTCTGCCCATCTTCCTGCAGTCTACAGCTTTTTTCCTCACTAGCAACCACACGTCCAATTTTTGTATCATCTGAAATCTTCTTAATCATGACCCTACATTGAAATCTAAGTCATTGATATAAAAACACACACACGAGAGAAAGAGCGTAAGAGAGAATGAAAGAAAGAACTTGCATTCATACAGCACCATTCATGACGTCAGTTTACCCCAAAGCAGTTTACAGCCAACAAAGTATTATTTAAGTTTATTCACTGCTCTAATGTGTAGAAATTAATAAAATAAAAAGGTGGACACACGGACTAAGATGCTACATACTGTTAATCTCCAGTTCTTGAAGTACCAGCTGCAGGTAATGACTTACCCGGGACACCGACCGCAGCCAGGATGGGGTAGTAAATCCTTTGTATATCATTAATCGCCCACAGAATCTTGATTAGAAAACCAAGAGACATTTTACGCCTTTCTGTTAGAATCGATGATTCGATGGTTGGTGGTGATGCTGGGAGCAATTCTCCGATTGACACGTTGAGAAGATTCCTCTTATTTATAGGAGAGAGAATCCATCCAGTCAGAAATTCGGTTCCCCTGCTGACTGGGTTTAATTACAGCCACTGAACAAATAGATGATGTCAACAATTTTCACTCGAAGACTTTTAACAACAACAGCGGAACTTCCAATTAGATAAAGCACCGATGACCAGGATAAATGCTGCACCTTCATACACTTGGACAAATCTCACAATCCTAACAAGAATTTCCACAGGTGACTCTTCATTAATAAAAGTATAAGGAGACAATGGGAAGCTCCAGTGTTATCAATCAAAATGACTATCAAACATGCCCGCTTTTAGAGGGCCACAACGTATAAAGTATATTAACATAAAGCAAAACGAAACTAAAGGAATATTATGAATTTAAATAATATTGTTCCCTATATTAATCACTCCTTCCAGTCCCTGCTGTGCAATTACCACAGATGCTGTCTGATCTGCTAAGTGTTTCCAGAATGTTCTGCTTTTAGTTCAGATTTCCAGCATCTGCAGTATTTGGCTTTGCTTTTAAGATTTAATAACGCATAGTCTGATCATTAACCCTGACGTGCCTGTTTAATAAAATCAATAGTCCACCGGACAATTCTATTGCAGTTACTGATACCAGTCAGTAGCTTTATATTATGCAGAAAGAAGGAAAGTGAGAGAGAAATAGAAAAAGAAAGGCAAGAAAAAAGCATGAAATAAAGAAAATGTAGTCACTGTTGTAGTGTAGACACTCCTAAAATTTAAAATAAAAGGATAATATTGCTGTTTATTTAAAAGGGAGAGGGTCATAGAGCCAAAGAGTGAAACAGCACAGAAAGCGGCCCTTCGGCCCATCGTGTCTGCGCCGGCCATCAAGCCCTGTCTATTCTAAACCCATTTGCCAGCACTTGGTCCGTAGCCTTGTATGCTATGGCGTTTCAAGTGCACATCTAAATGCTTCGTGAATATTGTGAGGGTTCCTGCCACTACCACCGTTTCAGGCAGTGAGTTACAGATTACAACCACCCTCTGGGTGAAAAAGCTTTTCCTCAAATCCCCTCTAAACCTCCTGCCCCTTAACTTGAAACTATGCCCCCTAGTTGTTGATCCCTCCACTTAGGGGAAAAATTCCTTTCTAACTACATTATCTATGCCCCTCATAATTTTGTACACGTCAATCATGTCCGCCCTCAGCCTTCTCTTCTCTAAGGAAAGCAATCTAGCGTGTCCAGTCTCTCTTCATAGCTGAAGCGCTCCAGCCCATGTAACATCATGGTGAATCTCTTCTGCACGCTCTCCAATGCAATCACATCCTTCCGAGGGTCCTACCATTCATTGTGTATTCCCTTGCCTTGTTAGTCCTCCCACTTTTCAGTGCTAAATTCCATTTGCCAATGTTCTGCACTTCTGACCAATCCGTCCATATAATCCTGCAGCCTAAGGCTTCCCTCCTCGTTATTTACCACTCCATCAATGTTCGTGTCATCTGCTAACTTACTGATCATACCTCCTACATTCATATCTAAATCAATAATGTACACAAAAAACAGCAAAGGACCCAGCACCGATCCCTGCGGTACACCACTGGACACAGGCTTCCAGTCCCAAATATAACGTTTGACCATCACCCTCTGCCTCCTGCCACTAAATCCTGTGACCAGCACATCAAATCTTTGTATTCCATCATCCCAACGCCAAACTTCGGGGCTTTATCGATATTCGACGGAGACTATCTCAACAAGCGTAACTAACCTTTAGCCAATTCCTAACAATAATGGTCGCCATATTGCAAAAAGGATATCTCGGAACTAGAGAAGGTGGAAAAAAGATTTACAAGAATGATACCAGAAATGCGAAGTTACACCTTTCAGGAAAGGATGAGCAGGCTGGGTCTCTTTTCTCTTTAAAAGAGAAGGCTGTGGGGTGACCTAGTACAGGTCATTATGTTTGTGAATGGTTTTCAGAGAGCAGACACAGCGATTGTGTTTCCACTTGCGGCGAAGAGAAAAACTATGTCCATCAAATAGAGAATTCATGAAAAAAATTCTCTTTACCATGAGAGGGGTAAGAATGTGGAACTCGCTACCACAGGGAGTGGTTGAAGCGAATATTATAGATGCCTTTAAGAGGAGCTTAGAAACGCATTTGAGTTTGTAGGGAGTAGACGGTTACGCTGACAGAGTTAAATGAGGAAAGAAGGAAGATGTTTCGAGTGGAGCGTAATCGTCGACATAGACTGTTTGGGCCGAATGGCATGTTTCTGTGCTGTATATCCTATGTAATGCTCTGCAAGTACCTGCGGGTACAGTACAATTCACTTCAACATACCTTCAATATTCTGAACAGCAGTGAATCGCCTAGCATTATTTCCTTTACATGCGTTCACCTCAATAAGATACATCAATTCACCTATCGACCCTCGTGCTATCCGTTCCACTACCCCTCCATCTCACTAACCAGCACTGATTTACTGTTAGATCCTAGTACCACCCGCTCCACCACCCCTCCATCTCAATAACCAGCACTGAATTACCGATAGACCCTAGTACTACCGATCATAAGAAAATATGAACATAAGCAACAGGAGCAGGAGTAGGCCAATCGGCCCCTCGAGACTTCTCCGTCATTCAATAACATCATGGCTGATCTGCTATCTCATGTCCACTTTCCTGCACTATCCCCATAACTCTTGATTCCCTTAAGATACACAAATATCTATCGATCTCTGTCTTGAATTTACTCAACGACTGACCCTCCAGAGCCGTCTGGGGTAGAGAATTCCAAAGATTCACAACCATTTGAGTGATGAAATTTCTCGCCATCTCAGTCCAAAATGGCCGACCCCTTATTCTGAGACTGTGACCCCTGATTCTAGATTCCCCAGACAGGGGAAAGATCCTTCCTGCATCTTCCCTCTCAAGCCCTGTAAGAATTTTTATATTTTTAAATAATCGCCTCTCATTCATCTAAACGCTGGAGAATATAGGCCGCGTCTACTCAATCTCTCCTCATTGTTCAATCCTCCCATCCCAGGATCAGTCTGCTGAGCCATCGTTGCACTCCCACTATTGCATGTATATCCTTCCTTAGGTAAGAAGACCAAAACTGTACACAATACTCCACGTGTGGTCTCACCAGGGCCCTATATAATTGCAGTAAGACGCCTTTACTCTTATACTCAAATCCGCTTGCAATAAACGCCAACATGCCATTTGCATTCCTAATTGCTTGCTGTAGCTGCATTTTAATTTTCAGTGATTCATGTACAAGGACACCGAGGTCCCTCTGAATAGCATCATTTCCCATTCTCTCGCCATTCTATAATTCCTGCTTTTCTATTTTCCCTAGAAAAGTGGATAACATCACATTTCTCCACATTATGGCCCAAAAATTAGTGCCGCTACGCGAGAGTACGCACTGTGTACTCTCGCGTTTTCTGTCTCCAATTGCCGGTTTTCTGCATGCACTGCGCATGCGCTGAAAACCGGCACTTGGTGAATTCAAAAGAGGGAGGTTCCGAGGTGAACCGCGTGCGCGCTACAGGCTGCGCGCACGCAGTGCACTTAGTGCTTTGGGCGCGCAGGTAAGCATGGAAGATTTTCGACACAAAGAAAGGAGGCGTAAGACCCACTTTATACAAGGTAAGTAGTTAATTAAGTATTATTTTGAATTTTTTTTAACAGGTATATCTTTTTTAGAAACTTTAAAGACAGGTAAGTTTATTTTTATAACTTTTTAAAAGATTTTAAATTTTTTCAAAAATTTATTTTTTTATATAAAATGGTTAATTTATTTAACTATACTTATTTCATTAATGTGATGGGTTGAAAAAAAAATCATTGAGGTTTAGCTGTTCTTTTGGGGGTTTCGATTCATAGCTTTCACAGCACATATGTGAAAGCTGTGAATGAAAGATGGTGCGCTGCCATTGGCGCTAACTGAGTCACGTGATCCCACAGCTCGCACGAATTAACTGCGCCTGTGGGATAATGAAGCACTGCACAGCTGCTGTCCAGAACATCAAGTTCGTGCGAGCTGGAACTGAAAAAGCCAGCGCGCAGTGAGAGATCGCGGGGAGGCCTTACCCTCGCACGAAGGCTCACTCACGAATTTTTGGGCCAAAACTCCTTTGTCCGTTTCTTACCCAATCCCTTAGGCTGTGTATGTCCGTCTGAAGCCTCTTTGCATCATCCTCACAACTTACATTCCCACCAAGGTTTGTGTCATTAGCAAACTTGGATAGTTCACATTTGTTCCCCTCATCCAAATCTTTGATATAGATTGTGAATAGCTGTGGCCCTAGCACTGATCCTTGCGGTACACCACTAGTTACAGCCTGCCAACCCGAAAATGACCCGTTTATTCCTACTCTCTGTTTTTAGTCAGTTAACCAATCCTCAATCCATGCTTTATGTTAGCCCGAATCCCATGAGCCCTAATTTTGTTTAATAACCTTTTTTGTGGCACCTTATCGAATGCATTCTGAAAATCCAAATGCACCACATCCACTGTTTCCCCCTCATCCCTTCTGCAAGTTACAACCTCAAAAACCTCTAACAGATTCGTCAAACATGATTTCCCTGTCATAAATCCGTGTTGACTCTGCCCAATCCTATTATTTTTCGTAAGTACCCTTTTACCACGTCCTTAATAATAGATTCTAGCATTTGCCCTACTACTGATGTCAGGCTAACTGGTCTGTAGTTACCCCTTTTCTCTCTCCCTCATTTTTTAAATATTGGGGTTACAATTTCAACCTTCCAATCGACAGGAACCGTTCTAGAATAAATGGAATTTTGGAAGATGACAACCAATCCATCCACTATAACTATACCCACCACTTTTAAAGCCCTCGGATGCGGGCCATCAGGTCCAGGGGATTTGTAATCTTTCAGTAACATTAATTTCTCCAGTGCTTTTTTTTACGAATACTACTTTCGTTCAGTTCCTGATTTTCGTCGACCCTTGGTTCTCCAGTATTTCCGGAGGTTGCTTGCGTCTTCCTCTATGAAAGCAGACACAATGGCCCAGAAATTGGAGTTTGATGGTTGCCTGGGGATAAGGTTCCCCCGCGATATCGCACTCCGCGCCTACCTTTATGGTTTTGGCCCGCACGAACTTCAGTTCCTGGGCCTCTCCCTGGTGCTGGCGCGCAGTGTGTGCGTGTCCCAGAGGCGCAGTTAATTCGATGCGACCTCTGGGATCACGTGGGCCAGTTAGAGCCAATGGCAGCACAACATCTTTAATTCATAGTTTTGACAGCAAGGGCTGCCAAAAGTATGAATACAACAAGCCCCCAAAAGAACAGCTAAACCTCAATTACATTAAAAAAAGCCATCACATTAATAAAATAACTATAGTTAAATAAATTAACCACTTTAAACAAAAATTTAAATTTTTGAAAAAATTTAAATTCTTTTTAAATGTTATAAAAATAAACTTACCTTTCTTTAAAGTCTCTAAAAAAGATAAACCTTATGAATTTTTTTTTAAATGAGACATAATTAACTACTTACCTTGTTAAAAGCGGGTCTTACGCCTGCTTTCTTTATGTGTAAAATCTTCAACACTTACCTGCGCGTTCAAACCTGAAAAAAAAACTAAGTGCGCTGCGTGCGCACAACCTGTAGTGCGCACGCGGTTCACTTTGGAAATGCCCCCTTCGCAATACCCGAAGTGCCAGTTTCCCGCACATGCACAGTGCATGCAGGAAACCGGCACTTTGGGACAGAATACGCGAGAGTACACAGTGCGTACTCTCCCGCATTAGGTCTAATTTTCGGGCCAATATATTTGTTTAATTTCTCTGTCATTTCCTTATGCAACATTATAATTTCTCCTGTCTCAGCCTGTAAGTGACCCACGTTTATTTTCTCTGATCTTTTCCTTTTGACATACCTATAGAAGCTTGTACAGTCTGTTGTTATGTCTCTCGCAAGTTTTCCCTTTCTTCAGTAATTTCTTGGTCCTCCTCTGCTGAATTCTAAAATCCTGCCAATCCTCAGGCTTGCTAATCATTTTGGCAACATTATAAGCCTCTTCCTTTAATCTAATTCCAACTTTAATCTCTCTTATTAGCCATAGTTGGACCATTTTTCCTGAGTAGTTTTTATTCCTTAAGGCAATGAAAAGTCGTTGCGAATTATGAATAATTTCTTTAATTGTTTTCAATTGCTTTTCTACTGTCATATCATTTAATCTGGTTTCCTAACCGACCATAGCCAACTCGTCTTTCATACCTACGTAGTTGGCTTTGGTCAGGTTTAGGACCCTAGTTTCGGGCTTAAATAAACCACTCTCAAACTCAACATAAAATTCTATCATATTAATATCACTGCTCCCCAGAGGCTCCTTTACAACAAGGTTATTAATTAACTCTGTCACATTGCACAGTACTACATCTAAAATAAAATTCCCCTGGTAGGTTCCTTTACAACTATCTTGAATGCATTGCATGAACTCTTCCTCTGCACTATTTCTGCAAATTTGGTTTTACAAATCTATATGAAAGTTAAATTCCGCATGATTACTGTATTAGCCTTGTTACATGCATCTCTAATTTACTGATTTTTCCTCTTCCCGCCATTACAACCACTGCTAGGAGGCGTATAGACGACTCCAACAGCTATTATCTCCCCCGTGTTGTTTCTTAGCTCCACCCAAACCGATTCTACAGTTTGTTTTTCCGAACCAAGTAGCTTTCTCTCTACTGTTTTTATTCCCTCCTTTATTATCAGGGCTACCACTCCTCTTTCTCCATTGCGACTGTCTCTTCCAAAGTTCAAATATGCTGGAATACGTAGTTCCCAACCTTGGTCTCCCTGCAACCACGTCCCTGTAATGGCTATTAAAACAATCCCATGTATTTCTATCTGCGCTTTTAATTCATCTATTTTGTTGCGAATGCTTCATGCAGACAGTTGGCCCAGAAATTAGACTTCGATGGTTGCCGCCGGGGTAAGGATCATGCGCGATCTTACCTACTGCGCCTGCCTTTATGGCTCCGGCCCACAAAATCTTCCATTCCTGGGCCGCTCCCTGGTGCCGGCGCGCAGTGTTTGCGTGTCGCAGAGGCGCAGTTAGTTCGATGCGACCTCTGGGATCACGTAAGCCAGTTAGAGCCAATGGCAGCACACCATCTTTCATTCATAGTTTTGACAGGAGAACTGTCAAAACTATGAATACAACTTGCCTCCAAAAGAACAGCTAAACCTCAATTAAATTTAAAAAAAACCCATCACATTAATAAAATAACTATAGTTAATTTTTTTTAAAATAAGACTTAATTAACTACTTACCTTGTTAAAAGGGGGTCTTACGCCTTCTTTCTTTATGTGTAAAATCTTCAACAGTTACCTGCGTGTGCAAACCTGGAAAAAAAACTAAGTGCGCTGCATGCGCACAACCAATAGTGCACACGCGGTTCACTTTGGAACTGCCCCCTTCGCAATACCCGAAGTATCGGTTTCCCGCGAGGTGACACCGTTTGCCTTGGCACCAGGCAGGCAACACAACCTTCAGAACTCCCGGTCGCGGCTGCAGAGAACTGTTTCTATCCCCCTGACTAAGCTGTCCCCTACCACTAACACTTTCCTTTTCACTCCCCCCACTTGAATTGCCTCCTGCACCATGGTGCCATGGTCAGTTTGCTCATCCACCCTGCAGCCCTAGTATCTCATACCTGTTGGTCAAAGTGAAGGGCCGAGTCTCCTCCATTACTACTTCCTCGGTCGCGATACCTTCCTGACTCGCGGTCACACCCTCCTGTCCCTAACCATTGACGAAATCTGAAGTACTACTTAATCTGAGGGGTGTGACTGCCTCCTGGAAAAATGTGTCCAGTTGCCTCTCCCACTCCCTGATGCCCCGCAATGTCTGCATCTCGTACTCCAGCTCAACAATTCTGAGCCGAAGATACTCGAGCTGCAGACATTAACTGCAGATGTGTTTGCTCGGGATCTCGCTGATCTCCACAAACTCCCACATGCTGCAGTTACGGCACACAATCTGCCCTGCCATGTCTTGCTAACCTTCTTTATTTAACCGATTAGTCAATTAATTATTTTAATTATTTTTTCAATCAATTATTTCAGTTTTATTAATTGATTGGTTACTCTAGTTTAATTTACTAATTAAGTAAAGTAAAATAATAGCAAGTTACAGTTTCCGAGCTCTGAGTTTAACACACTTCCCCAGCTCAGAGGCTAAAAAACTGTCATACTCACCAACCAATCATCTACCTGCTGCCATGTGATGTCACTGCTTGATTTTCTTCTTTTGTGAAGGTTCCTCTCGCTGCCTCTCTCTAAAAAGCGCCCCCGCTGAGTGTGCAAACAGAGGGGAAACCGAGCGTGGCAGAGTGGAGCCGAGTGTGTGGTGGAGGAGAACCTTAGTTAGGGAAGAGGGAAAACCGAAGTGGGGAGAGCGATTCAGAGAGGTGAAACCAGAGGAAGGAGGAATTTTGAATCCACCAACAAATAATGCTAACTCACTGAAGCTGCACTCATTGCTGCCAATTCTGAACCAGGAGCTTCTGTCAGAGCTGATCTGTTCTTATTCTTCACACGTCAAATCTGCGTGGCACAGAGCCACTTACAGTGCACATCGTCCGAAAATCAGCTCATCGTCAGCATTTCTAAAACACCCCCTGAGCTGGGACACAATAAAGGATTGTTTTCATAGGATGGCAGGAATTACAGCACAGGAGGTGGCCATTCGGCCCCGGGGCTAGCGCTCGCTACTGGAATCTCATTAAAACCCCGATCTTTTCATATTCCTCCTTTTCAATTCTTTCTCATTTTCCCTTTGAAATGAAGTTTTAGTCCCAATCTCAATAGCTACATGTGGTGAAGGGTCCCATGGTCTAATAGCCCCCAGTTGAAGAAACTTCCTCCTCCCTTTCCACCTTGTTCTACCAGTGAGAATGCTTGGTTTCCGATCACTAGTTCCCCATTTCCCCACCAGTGGACCACCCGTTCTCTCCTCTGACCTCCAATCCACAATAACCTTCACTCCCAATCCCACATTCCACAATCTCCATCTCTCCCTCCGAGCCCCCATTCCCATTCTCCATTTCTCTCCCCAAACCCGCATTTTTGAGTCTCCATCTCTCCCCGATCCCCCATTCCCAGTCTCCATCACTCCCTCTCTGTTATTAAAGGTAACATATTGAACTATATAGAGGACTGCCTCGAAAGATGTAGGCAGAAATAGGTTAAAGATGGATTTGGATCTGTTTGGAAACCAGTCACCAGTGGTGTCAAGCAGGGTTCAGTGTCGGCACCGTTGCCTTTTACTATTTTTATTTGTGATCTAAATGTAGGTGTTGGGGGCACAATCTGCAAGTTTGCAGATGATACTAAGATCTATATGAGATTCCGGACAGTAGATGAATTTTTACTGCTTCAGGTGGATCTTGATTTGTTGTGGGAGTTGCTCATGACGCGAAAATGATGTATAATTTGGAAAAGTGCAGTGTTTTTCACGTGGGGAGGGCGAATGCTTAACATACGCACACACTTCAGGAACCGGTTCTGGGGGAGGTGGGACCAGTACAAACCGAACGGTCTACACCTGGGAAGGGCCGGACCGATGTCCTAGGGGGAGTGTTTGCTAGTGCTCTGGGGGAGGGTTTAAACTAAAATGGCAGGGTGTTGGGAACCTGAGCAGGGAGACAGAGGAAAGGGAATCAAGGATAAAAGCAAAGAATAGGAAGGAGAAAAACAAAAGTAGAAGTCACAGAAAACAACGGTTTAAATCAAACATGGCCACAGTAAATACTAATTCTAATAGGTCTAAGAGCGTTAAAAAAACAAGCCTCCAGGCTTTGTGTCTTAATGCAAGGAGTATTCGGAAAAAGGTGGATGAATTAGCTGCGCAAATAGATGTAAACGAATATGATTTGATTGGGATTACAAAAACATGGCTCCAGGGTTGCCAAGGCTGGGACCTCAACATCCAGGGGTACTCTATATTCAGGAAAGATAGGCAAAAAGAAAAGGGAGGTGGGGTAGCATTGCTGGTTAAAGAGGGGATTAACACAATTGAAAGGAAGGATATTAGCTCTGATGATGTGGAATCTGTATGGTTTGAACTGAGAAATAACAAGGGGCAGAAAACGTTCGTGGGAATGATATATAGACCTCCAAACAGTAATGTGGAGGTTGGGGATGGCATTAAAAGGGTAATTAGAGAAGCGGTCAATAAGGGCACTGCAGTCATCATGGGTGACTTTAATCTAGATATAGATTGGGCTAACCATATTAGTAACAATACTATGGAGGAGGAATTCCTGGAGTGTTTACCCGATGGTTTCCTGGACCAATATGTCGAGGAACCAACCAGAGATCAGGCCATCTTTGACTGGGTATTATGCAATGAGAAAGGATTAATTAGCAATCTTGTTGTACGAGGCCCCTTGGGTCGGAGCGATCATAATATGATATAATTCTTTATTAGGATGGAGAGTGAAGTAGTTGACTCAGAGACTAGGTTCCTGAATTTAAATAAAGGAAACTACGATGGTATGAGGTGCGAGTTGGGTAGGATTGATTGGGGAATGTAACTCAAAGGGTTGACGGTGTATAGGCAATGGCAAACATTCACAGACCGCATGGACAAACTACAGAATTTGTTCATCCCAGTTTGGCATAAGAATAAAACAAAGAGGGTGACTCAACCGTGGCTAACAAGGGAAATTAGGGATAGCATGAAATCCAAGGAAAGGGCATATAAATTGGCCAGAAAAAACAATAACCCTGGGAATTGGGAACAGTTTAAGATTCAACAAAGGAGGAAAAAGGGATTAATTAAGAAGGGGAAAATAGAATACGAGAGTAAGCTTTCAGGGAACATAAATACTGACTGTAAAAGCTTTTATAGATAGGTGAAGAGAAAAAGATTAGTGAAATCAAGCATAGGTGCCTTGCAGTCAGAATCATGGGAAGTTATAATGGGGAACAAAGAAATGTCAGACCAATTAAATACGTATTTTGGCTCTGTCTTCACAAAGGAGGACACTTAAATAACCTACCAGAGATGTTGGGGGACATAGGGTCTGATGAAAGGTTTGAACTGAAATAATTGAGTATTTGTAGGGAAATGGTGTTAGGGAAATTGAAGGGATTGAAGGCCGATAAATCCCCAGGGGCTGATAATCTACATCCTAGGGTACTTAAGGAAGTGGCCCTGGAAATAGTGAATGCATTGCTGATCTTCTTCCAGCATTCGATGGCATCTGGAACATTAACCATGGATTGGATGGTAGCTAATATTGTCCCACTATACAAAAAGTGTGGTAGAGAGACAACGGGGAATTACAGACGGTAAGCCTAGCATCGGTAGTGGGGAAAATGCTAGAGTCCATTTTAAAAGATGTCACAGCTGAGCACTAGGAATACAGTGACCGAATCGGATAAAGTCAACATGGATTTACAAAAGGTAAATCATGCTTGACTAATCTACTGGAATTTTTTGAGGATGTAACTGGCAAAAGAGATAAGGGAGAATCGGTGGATGTGGTGTATTTGGACTTCCAAAAGGCTTTTTATAAGGTCCCGCATAAGAGATTAGCGTGTAAAGTTATGGCACATGGGATTGGGGGCAAGGTATTGACTTGGATAGAGAACTGGTTGGCAGACAGAAAGCAAAGAGTTGGAATAAACGGTCCTTTTTCCGAGTGGCAGGCAGTGACTAGTGGGGTTCAGCAGGGATCGGTCCTTGGACCCCAGCTATTCACAATATATATTAATGATCTAGATAAGGAAACTAGATGCAATATCTCCAAGTTTGCAAACCACACAAAACTGTTTGGGCGTGCGTGCTGCGAGGAGGGTGCTGAGAAACTCCAGGATAATTGGACAGGTTGGGTGATTGGGCAGAAGCGTGGCGGATGCAATATAACGTGGATAACTGCAAGGTTATACACTTTGGTTTCAAAAACAGAAAGGCAGCTTATTATCTGAATGGCAAAAGATTGGGAGAAGGGGAAGTGCAACGAGACCTGGGTGTCCTTGTGCACCAGTCGCTGAAGGTAAGCAAGCAGGTGCAGCAGGCGGTTAAGAGATTAGGAAGAATTTCTTCACCCAGAGAGTGGTGAACCTGTGGAATTCTCTACCACAGAAGGCAGTTGAGGCCAATTCATTAAATATATTCAAGAAGGAGATAGATATATTTCTTAAGGCTAAAGGGTTCAAGGGATATGGGAAGAAAGCAGGGACAGGGTACAGAATTTGGATGATCAGCCATGATCGCATTGAATGGTGGAGCAGGCTCAAGGGGCCGAATGGCCGACTGCTGCTCCTATCTTCTATGATTGTATGTTTCTGTGAAATGCATTAAAGGAAGTGGAGCAAGCAAGAGATCTGGGTGTTCCAGTGAATGCATCTCTTTATGTTCATGGGCAATGCCGTGAAGCGATTGCAATATCAAATAAAGTTTACGGCTGCATTCATAGGACAATTGATTATGAGGCGGTACAAACCATTTTTTCCATGTACAAACCATGGTCAGGCCTCACTTGGAGTACTGTGTCCTGTTTTGGTCTCCTCATATGGTGGGTGAAAATGAGGCTTTGGAAAGGGTGCAGCGAATAGCCACTAGACTAGATTCTCTTTGGCAGCATCTTAGTTATCAAGATAGGCTAAAAGAGTTGGGATTGTACACATTAGAGAAGCGTAGACTTCGGGGTGGTCTGATTGAGGTTTCGAAGATAATAAAGGGAACAGATTGTCTTCCAGTTGATAGTTTTTTCCAATTCAATAGGTTAGGGAGGAACAGGTGTCCCAATGTTATGTTGTGTAAGGCCAGATCTAGATTAGATATCAGGAGGTTGGCCTTTTCCCAGAGAATAGTCGAGCTCCAGATCAGGCTGCCATCTCATGTGGTGGACGCTGATTTGCCGAAATCCTTCAAGTGAGAGCTTGACATTTTTCTGGATGGCGCGAAGATCAACTCTAACAAAAGGGAGGTACTTCAAGAAATTATCAGGGCCAGAGTCATCCCATGTGTAAGTTTCGATCGCCCAGGCTTGTCGGAGAGGAATTTCCCATATTTTTCCCCAATTTGAAAACTAGTGAGGTTTACAACCCATCGAAGGAGTGCAGCCTGGATTCTGGCACCGTGAGGCAAAGGACTGCACGCGAAGGTATCGAAACTGTAATTGCAGCAGTAATTGGGGATTCGATAATCAGGGTGACAGATCGGTAGTTCTGCTACCATAGGCGTGAGACCCATGTGACACGTTGCCTTGCTGTTGTCAGGGGAAGCGATATCACGGAGAGGGTGCAGAACATTCTGTGAGGGGTGGGGGTCGTGCAGTGTAATGGAAGAGCTGGAAGTTGCGCTCCATGTCTGGACCGATGACATAGGGAAGAAGAGGGTTGACGTCCTGGAATCAATGTTTCAGGAGCTAGGGAGGAAGTTAAATAATAGGATCTCAAAGGTCAAAATCTCTGGATTACTTGCAGCGCCACGCACCAGTGCGATTAGTGATAGGGGATATGGCAGGTTGAAGCGCGGCTACAGATACGTGGCTACAGATACGATCTCCATCAATTAAGCCCCAAAACAGCGGCGGCAACAGAAACAATGCCGCAGGAAAATCAACACTGGAGCACTCAAAGACCCAGCTAAGAAAGCCCTATTCAGCCTGTGTCTCACAAACAACCTGACGACTCCCAGTAATGCAGAGACACAGAGTACCCACAGCGCCTGGTCTGCACTCAAGGCCTACATAATCCGCACCTGTGAAGAGACGCTCGGTCACTCGACCAGGAAACACCAAGACTGGTGCGACGAGAACGACCAGGAGATCCAGGAGCTAATAACGCGCAAGCGCAAGGCATTCCTGATCTGGAAACAGCAACAGAACTCGAGAGCAAGAAAGCAGCTCCACAAACGCCTGAAGGCCGAGGTCCAACAAAAACTCGCGACCTAAAGAACAGGTGGCGTGTGGAGAAAACGCATGAGATCCAGCAGCTAGCCGACAACCACGATGTGCATGGATTCTTTAGCGCAGTCAAGACCATCTATGGCCCAGGCACCCAAGGCCCTACCCCACTGCGGGCCAAGAAGGGAGAGGTACTCATCACCACAGAGAGGCAGTCAGTGCCTGCTGGAAGTAGCACTTCCAAGATCTCCTTAACCGAGACTCTGTCTTCGACGCGAGTGTCCTCAACTCCATCCCGCAGCATGCTACCCGCCACCATCTCAGCACAACCCCAGCCCGACATGAGGTTGAAAAGGCCATCCGACAACTAAAGAACAACAAGGCCACAGGAGCAGATGGAATCCCTGCCGAGGCACTAAAGCATGGCGGAGAAGCACTACTGGCGTGAATTCATAAACTAATTTATCTTATCTAGAAGGAGCAGAGCATGCCAGGGGATCTCAGAGACGCCGTAATTGTGACCATCTTCAAGAAAGGTGACAAGTCCGATTACAGAGGAGTTTCCCTGCTTGTCTGCCACAGGGAAATTCATCGCAAGAACCCTCCTCAATCGCATTTTCCCAGTGGCCGAAGAGCTTCTCCTAGAGTGGCAATGCGGATTCCGCCCCCTAAGGGGCACAATGGACATGATGTTCACTGCACCTCAATTACAAGAAAAATGCAGGGAACAGCACCAACCGCTGTACGTGGCCTTCTATGATCTCACAAACGCCTTCGACACTGTCAACCGTGAGGGATTATGGAGTGTCCTCCTCAAATTCGGCTGCCCTCAAAAGTTTGTCACTATCATCCGCCTGCTTCACGACGACATGCAAGCCGTGATCCTGACCAACGGTTCCACCACAAACCCAGTTCACGTACGAACCAGGTTCAAGCAAGGCTGTGTCATCGCACCAACGCTCTTCTCGCTCTTCCTTGCTGCAATGCTTCATCTCAATCTCAGTACGCTCCCCACTGTGAGTGGAGCTAATTTACAGAACAAACGGGAAACTGTTCAACCTCCGTCGCCTCCAGTCCAGATCGAAGGTCGTCCCATCCTCTGTTGTCGAATTACTGTATGCAGACGACGCTTGCGTCTGCGCTCACTCTGAGGTCGAACTCCAAATCTTCGTCAACACCTTCACCGAAGCGTACGAGAGCGTAGGCCTTATACTAAACATCCGTAAGACAAAGGTGCTCTACCAACCTGCCCCTGCCACACAGAACTGCCCCCTGATTTCCAAAACCCACGACAAGGCCTTGGACAACGTGGACCACTTTCCATACCTCGGGAGCCTACTGTAAACAAGGGCAGACGTCGATGACGAAGTCCAACACCGACTTCAGTGTGCCAGTGCAGCCTTCGGCCGCCTGAGGAAGAGAGTGTTTGAAGACCAGGACCTCAAACTCGGCACTAAGCTCATGGTCTACAGAGCAGCAGTGATACCCGCCCTGCTGTATGCCTCAGAGACATGGACCATGGCAGGCACCCCAAAGCACTGGAGAGCTACCATCAATGCTGCCTCCGCAAGATCCAGCAAGTCGATTGGCAGGATAGGCGCACCAACGTCAGTGTCCTCGCTCAGGCATCATCCCAAGCATCGAAGCTTTGACCACGATCGATCAGCTCCGATGGACTGGTCACATTGTCTGCATGCCCGATACAATACTCCCAAAACAAGCGCTCTACTCGGAGCTCCGGCACGGCAAGAGAGCCCCAGGTGAGCAGAGGAAACGCTTCAAGGACACCCTCAAATCCTCCTTGAAAAAGTGTAAAATCCCCACCGACACCTGGGAATCCCTGGCCCAAGATCGCACAAAGTGGAGGAGAAGCATCCGGGAAGGCGCAGAACACCTCGAGTCTCTTCGTCAGAAGCAAGCAGAAGCTAAGCGCAGGCAGCGCAAGGAGCGCCCGTCAACCCAAGCACCCCACCCACCCGCCCCTTCAACCACCGTCTGCCCCACCTGTGACAGAGACTGTAACTCCTGCATTGGACTCATCAGTCACCTGCGAACTCATTTTTAATGTGGAAGCAAGTCATCCTCGGTTCCAAGGGACTGCCTAAGAAGAAGAAGAAGCACCAGGGGGGGCTTCAGATTCCTGCGACAGTGCGACCAGTTCTGTGGCAGGAGGGAGCTGTTCAAGTTGGACGGCTTGCACCTCATGTGAGCTGGGACCAATATCCTCGCTGGAAGGTTAACTAGTGCGAGGCGGAGGGTTTAAATTAATTCGGCAGTGGGTTGGGCAGCAAGATGTAGTACCAAAATATAGAAACAAAGTGCACAGAGGGCTGGGAGAGATCCTTACAGTTAGAAGTAATACAGAATTAGTTGAGATCATAGAAAATACTAAGAGGTCTAAATTAGGTTTTGAGCGCATGTGTTTAAATGCACGAAGTTTTCTTGATAAGGTTGGTGAGCTGCAAGCGGAAATAGCACAATGGGAATATAATGTGGTGGCGATAACGAGACCTGAAAAGTGTATTGGATGCTTAATATTCCTGGGTACGGGGTATCCAAGAAAGAAAGGCAAGGAATAAATGAGGAGTTGTTGAAGATTTGTTTAAGGGAAGTATTTTAGTGCTTAAATGCCCGAGAGGGATCAAATACAGAAGATTTGGTAGGAGTTAAGGAACAATAGAGAAGCTATTACGCTGCTTGGTGTATTTTATAGGCCAACAAAGAGTGGGATGTAGATTGTGGAGCAGGTTTGCAAGAATATTACTGGAAGGTGCATGACATATATGATAGAGATAATAGGAGACTTTACCAGACCATTTGCAAACCTGGCGCCCTATTTGACCATGAGATGAATTTCCGACACCATATCCTCTCCAGCACCGAGACTGCCTACTTCAACCTCAGTAACATTGCCCATCTCCGACCCTGCCTCAGCATATCTGCTTCTGACACCCTCATCCGTGCCCCTGTTACCTCTAGAATCGACTCTTCCAATGCGCTCATGGTCGGCCTCCCAACTTGCACATTCGCAACTTGAGCTCATCCATACCTCTGCTCCTTGTATCGTAATTCGCACTTAGTCCCACTCACACATCACCTCCGTGTTCGCTTACCTGCATCAGCTGCCGGTTCAGCAATGCCTCGATTTAAAAAGTCTCATTCCTCTTTTGAAATCGCTCCATGTTCTCGCCCCGCGCAATCTCTGTAACCTCCTCCAGAAGTCAACCTTCCAGGAACTCTGAACTCCTTCAGTTCTGGCCGCTTGCATGCCCCTGATTTCCATCGCTCCAGCATTGTGGCCGTGCCTTCAGCTGCCTGGGTCCTAAGCTCTGGAATTCCCTTCCTAAAACTCTCCGCCTCTCTACCTTTCTCTCCAGCTTCAAGACACTCCTTAAAATCTACCTATTCCACCATCCATTTGCCACCTGTACTAATACCTCCATGGTGTCTGATTGTGTCTGATGACGCTCCTGTGAAGCGCATTGCGTCATTTTATTGTGTCAAAGGCGCTACAGAAATGCAAGTCGTTATTGTTGTTCAAAAGCAAAAAACTGCACGTGCTGGAAATCTGAAATAAAAGCAGAAAATACCGGAAATACTCAGCAGGTCAGGTCACAACTGCGGAAAGTGAAACAGAGTTACTGTTCCAGGTCGATGACATTTCATCAGAAATTGTGTGTTAGTGTTGTCGAGAAGACCAGGATGATGGAAACATGTGAATGAATTTCTGTGGAATTATTATGTGAATCTTGAAGCTGTCAGATTAAGATTCCACAGTCTATTCTGAGACGGGAATTGACCCATTTAACACACCGGATATTAATCAATTTATAACAACGGATGTTAACGCATTGAACAAACCATTTTGAAACAATTTTAAATTCCGAGTATTAACGCATTGGACACACCACTTAAAACCACAGCTGGATTAAATTAACAGAGGGTAAAGTCTTGCTGGACCATTGATTCCAACAGCTTCGGCACAAATAACAACATAGATGGCGGAATGAATGTCCCCAGGGTGTTTTATATTGATGAGAATTTAATAATATTCCATAATATGGTTTAACATTAGTTTAATCGATACACCACAATGGATTCATATAAAGTGTAACCCTGATCAAAAACTACAAACAGTGATGAACTGGGGCTGCTGCAGGTGTCTGTTCCGTTTCAGTTAAATCACTCAGCCACGTTAAGCGGTCTGGCCACCTGATTTTTCCGGATGTTGAATCCGAGCGTCCGGGAATGTGCTGTACCGGGACCCGGGAGAGTGCTTTACTGGGGCCAGGAATGTTCTCTAACAGGATCCGAGAGTGTGCTGTACTGGGACCTGGCAATGTAATGGACTGCGTCCAGGGGTGTGCTTTAACCTTAGACGCGAGTGTGCTGCAGCGGGACCCGGGAATGTGCTGTACCAGGACAAGGGATGTTGCTAAAAGCGCCTCTCTAAATAACTCATGTCTGGGTCACACACTTGGAAAAATGGCGACACCTTCCTGGACTAAGACATTAACTTAATTTGATGTTGGAATCAGATTTTGAAATGTTTTAGAAATTATAAAGGCCCGGAATTTGCAGTGAGTGACTAAGGAATGGTGATCGCTGCTGCACAGAAAGATCTTGCAATTTCTGTGTAGAAAACTAGCTTTCGCAATGTTATTTTGATTGTTACTCTGTATTTATGGGATCTTCAAAACTGACAGTTTCACCAAAATCAACAACACAAAATCCAAGCCAACGAATTAAAGGAGACCGATAATGGATTCTACAGAATATCAAACAAAACTACATAATAATGTTAGATAGTGTTAGGTCATTTCATCGAATTGATTTCATCATCATTACAATGGGATATTTCAATCCATTCCTCAGTTCCTCTCTGAATTTCCTCTGGGTCACTGCATAAATAAAAGTGTTGGTGCAGCAACTCAGGAGCTGGAGTATGAAGCCGATTTCCGTTACAAATTTGGGCAGAGAAACAGAATATCCCAAGTAATCCAATCGTCTCCATATAGAACAAAACATGAACACCACCCACAGCAGTATGAAATTCCCTGATATAATAAACAGTACAATCATGGATTTCCTTCGGCTCTCCATCTCTGGGTCACTGGGACTCTCGCCACTGCTCTGACCACGGAGTCGGCTGCGGGCTCTGCTGGCCACTAAAATGTGTCTCACCATTAATGCATTGAACAGTAGAATCAAAAGAAATGGAACAAATGGCGTTAAAATATAATGCATTAATTCAACGATGGCCCAGGCCAGCGAGCGAGATACACTGATTGGCACATCGCAAAACCAGGGATCGTTAGAAAGCCAGTATTTACCTTTATACAGAAAATACCAGAAAATGTTCTTCAAACAGCTCAGCACAGTCACTGTTCCTAAAACAACAGCCGCCGTTTTCTCGTTGCAATATTTAGATTTCAGCTTCTGGCAACAAATGGCCACAAATCGATCAAAGGTGAAAGTTACGGTGAACCAGACAGAGAAGTCTGTAGCAGCATGAAGTAGAATGGCATGAATATTACATATTCTAAGGTGCCGTACAAACATGAATAGTTCCCGATAAACAATAGGAATCTGCCTTAGTATCAGATCGATGATCACAACCAATAGATCTGCCCCTGCCATGGCCACCAGGTAGTGAGTGACACATTTGGAGAGACCGCACTTTCTCCGAGACAGGATCGCAATCGTCACCACGTTAACTGTAAGCAAGAGGAAAAAATTTAAATTATTCACCGAAAACTGGGCACAAACAGTACTTTGATTTGTTTCATGTAAGGTAACGGAGTAGATTTGCATAGTGGTCTGGACAGAATGATCTTAAACGGAGTGCTTCTAAACAACGTGTTAAAGTTGGGAATTTGGAGAGAATGGGAATTCAGAGCAGAGGGGGAACGAGTTGCTGCTTTTAGCCAACAATACTTGTATTGCTTTGTGTTACAGGTAAATATTTAAGTAAATCTACCTGTAAATTAAACTAGAACTTGTAATTGTTTAAAGACAAAACTAAAATCTAAGTTAATTAAATACATAAACTTTAATAAATTAAATAAATAAGGATATATATGGATGGCGGTGCCGGTGGTGTGCCACAACTGCAGCATGTGTGAGTTTGTGGAGAGCATCGCAATCCCGGACGAACATTTATGCAATAAATGTCGGCATCTCGAGGAATTTCAGCTCAGATTTCTTGAGCTAGTCTCCGAGGCGAAGACATCGTGTAGCATCAGTGCAGGGGAGAGTTACTTGGACACTTTGATCCACGTCTGGTGAGTGGTCAGGGACAGGAGGCTGTGAATTCGACTCAGGTGCAGTGCTGGAGGAACCTCGGCCTTTGCCCTTATCCAACACGTACGAAGTGCTTGTTGCCTGTATGAATTAGGGCAAAGTCTGCAGGGTGGATGAGCAAACTTACCACTTCACCGTGGTACAGGAGGCAGTGCAAGTGGGGGAGTGAAGAGGAACGTTTTGTGGTAGGGAACAGTACAGTGAGGGCATTAGATATTGTTCTCTGGGATATAGATCCTTCCAATACACTCTATCTAGGACACTCATAATTTTACACAACGCAATTATGTCTCCCCTCAGTCTCCTCTGTTCCAAATAAATCAACCCAGGCCTTTGTAATCTTTACTCATTGATAAAATTATCCAGGCCTGGCAACATTCTCTCAAATCTTCTCTGTAGCCTGTCTAGTGCAATCACATCTTTCCAGTAATGTGTTGACTATAACTGTATGCAGTACTCTAGCTGTGGCCAAACTAATATTTTATACATTTAAAGCTGAATCTCCGTGCCCTTATATTCTATGCCTTTTCTAATAAAGGAAAGTATCCCATATGCCTTCTTAACTAGCTTATCGACCTCTTCTGCTACTTTCAGGGATCTGTGGACATGCAGTCCAATGTTCTTCTGTTGCTGTACAATGTTCAATATCGTTCCATTTATTGTGTATTCACTTGCCTTGTGAGTCCTTCCCATATACACTAACTCATACTTCTCTGGATTGAATTCCATTTGCCACTTTCTGCACATCTTCCTGCAATCTACAGCATTCTTCCTCACTAGCAACCACAGGTCCAATTTTTGTATCATCTGGAATCCTGTTAATCATGTCCCTACATTGAAATCTAAGTCATTGATATAAAAACACACACAAGAGAGAAAGAGCGTGAGAGAGAATGAAAGAAAGAACTTGCATTCATGCAGCATCTTTAATGACGTCAGGTTACCCCGAAACACTTTACAGCCAACAAAGTATTATTGAAGTGTATTCACTGCTCTAATGTGTGGAAATTAATAAAATAAAAAGCTGGACATACGGACTAAGATGCTACATACTGTTAATCTCCAGTTCCTGAAGTGCCAGCTGCAGGTAGTAACTTAACCGGGACTCCGACCGCAGCCAGGATGGGATAGTAAATCATTTGTATATCATTAATCGCCCACAGAATCTTGAGCTTGATTAGAAAACCAAGAGACATTTTACGCCTTTCTGGTAGAATCGATGATTCGATGGTTGGCGATGATGCTGGGAGCAATTCTCCGACTGAAACATTGTGAAGATTCCCCTTATTTATAGGAGAGAGAATCCATCCAGTCAGAAATTCGGTTCCCCTGCTGACTAGATGATGTCAACAATTTTCACTCCAAGACTTTTAACAGCAACAGCGGAATTTCCAATTAGATAAAGCCCCGAAGACCAGGATAAATGCTGCACCTTCATACACTGAGACAAGACTCATAATCCTAACAAGAATTTCCACAGGGGACATTTCATTAATAAAACAATGGGATGCTCCAGTATCATCAATCAAAAAGACGATCAAACATGCCCGCTTTTAGAGGGGCACAATTAATACAGAACATATGAATTTATATAATATTGTTCCCTATATTTACCACTCCTTCCAGTCCCTGCTGTGCAATTACCACCGATGTTCTCTGATCTGCTGAGTGTGACCAGCATGTTCTGCTTTTAGTTCAGATTTCCAGCATCTGCAGTAATTCGCTTTGATTTTAGGATTTCATAACCCATAGTCTGACCATTAATTCTTGAAGTGCCTGTTTAATGAAATCAATAGTCCACCGGACACTTCTATTCCAGTTACTGATACCAGTCAGAATCTTTATATTATGCAGAAAGAAGGAAAGGGAGAGAAATATAGAAAAAGAAAGAAATACAAGAAAAAAGCATGAAATAAAGAAAATGTAGTCACTGTTGTAGTGTAGGCACTTCTACAATTTAAAATAAAAGGATAATATTTCTGTTCATTTAAAAGGGAGAGGGAATTGAGACCAGCACATCAAATCTTTGTATTCCACCAATCCCACCGCCAAATTTCGGGGCTTTATCGATATTCGATCGAGACTATCTCAACAAGCGTGACTCACCTTTAGCCAATTCCTAACTAGTGATATTGCCTAGTTGCAGATTCCACGCTCTACCGCTTTCTGTCTTCTCACTTCTTACCCTGAACGTCCAACACTCGCATTTCCCACGCTGCTCGTACATTTCTTACTTTGGCCGTGGTGAATCAGTTCTTTGATTAATTATATGACCACAACTTGACCGCGTCACTGAGCACTGAGGTAGTGGCAAATTAATTTCAACACAGATAAATATGAGGTACTACATTTCGGTAGAAACAATAAGGAGGGCACATGTTACTTGGAAAATATGTACCTAAATCGGGTGGAAGAGCAACGGGACCTCGGAGTAGAAATATAAAAATCACTAAAAGAAGCGATGCAGATTTGTAAGGCCATAAATAAGCAAGCCCTTTGGTTCAATTCTAGATGTATAGAATCGAAAAATAAAGAAGTTATACTAAACTTGTATCGAGCCTTTGCTAGACCAAAGTTGGAGAGGTGTGGACAATAATGGTCGCCATATTATAAAAAGGATATCGAGGAACTAGAGAAGGTGCAAACAATATTTACAAGGATGATACCAGAAATGCGAGGTTACACCTTTCTGTAAATGATGAACAGGATGGGTTTCTTTTCTCTTGAAAAGAGAAGGCTGAGGCGTGACGTAATACAGGTATTCAAGGTTGTGAAAGGTTTTCAGGGAGTAGACAAAGCGATTTTGTTTCCACTTGCGGGGAAGAGCAAATTAGTAGCCATCAGTATAAGATATACACCAAGAAATCAAATAGAGAATTCAGCAAAAATCTTATTTACTCAGAGAGTGGTAAGAATGTGGAACTAGCTATCATAGGGAGTGGTCGAAGCGAATAGTATAGATGCATTTAAGGGGAGGCTAGACAAGCATATGAGGGAGTAGGGAATGGAGGGGCGTGCTGATAGAGTTAGATGGGGAAAGACGGAAGAAAGGTCGAGTGGAACTTAAGCGCCAGCACAGACTGTCTGGGCCGAATGGCCTGTTTCTGTGCTGTATATCCTATGTAATCTTCTGCAAGTGCCTGCGGGTGCAGTACAAGTCACTTCAACTTACCTTCAATATTCTGAACAGCAGTGCCTCGCCTAACATTATTTCCTTTACATGCGTTCACCTCAATAAGATACATCAATTCATCTACCGAACCTAGTGCTATCCGTTCCACTACCCCTCCATCACACTAACCAGCACTGATTTACCGAAAGACCCTAGTACTACTGGTTTCATAAGAATATATGAACATAAGCAGTAGGAGCAGAAGTCGGCCAATCGGCCCCTCGGGCATGCTCCGACATTGAATAAGATCATGGCTGATCTTCTAGCTTAGCGGTTCCCAACCTTTTCCTTTATGCGAACCACTGCATCGTCATCAAAAGCTTTTGCCGATCACTAGCCGTTTAAAACATTTTTAACATCGCCTATGGCTGACGGGAGTCAAACTTATATATCAACAGGTATTAAAAATGCAGCAGTTTCTAATCATTTATTGTGCTCACTCACAAATACATTGCACTCGTCACAGCACATTTACCTGCAGTAGGCCTACCAGTGGGGAAAATATAACACTTACCTAATGAGAAGGCTGATGTTGTTTTGCAGATGTCAAACGCTGGATGTCAGGTTCCAGCAATGACAGTCTCAATCGGTGATCTGGTTCAACGTGAAGTTTATTCGACATTTGGTCTTCAAAGCAACAAGTGCAGAAAATCCAGTTTCGCAAAGGTAGGTTGTGGGAAAGTGCTGGATATTCCGAAGCAGCTTTAAGCCAAAAGTCAGTCAGGTATTACCGAGAAAATTCCTGCTTTAAAACACTGGCACAGGACAGTTCCACAAGGCTGTCTTGCTTATTCGATGTCAGGCTTGCGAGGATGTCATCATCAAGGCTTGCCAAGGGATTTCGTCTCCAGTTGAATTTTGTGTCGGGCACAGGGAAGTACTCACGTAGGTTTATTTTCAAACTTTGGAGGTGCTCTCTGATGATATAATTCACACTCTTTGGAAGCTGCATCTCTGCCGTGACCAAAAAAATCAGGCAGATTTGCAAACGAGTCGTTATTTGACTGTTCAAGTCGTTTGGCCCACATCTCTATTTTCTTGATCATCGCTTCTATTTTGTCCTGCACATGAAATAATGTCACTGATTTTCCCTGAAGTCGCAGATTGAGAACATTCAAGTGATCGAAAATATCTGCCATATAAGCCAATTTGGTAAGCCACTGAAAATTACCGAAGCGATGTGAAAGTTCAAACTTTGAGTCCAGTAAAAACATTGTCACCTCATCATGCAACTGTATAAAACGAGTGAGTACCTTTCCTCGGGACAGACAGCAGAACTTGGTTTGCAGAAGTAGTTGAAGGTGATCTCTGCCCATCTCGTCACAAATAGCTGCAAATATCTGCGAATTCAGTGGACGGGCCTTGATATAATTAACTATTTCAACGGCTTCCTCCAAAACGGTCTTGAGATCCGCAGACATTTTCTTTGCAGCTAACGCCTCCCTGTGAATGCTGCAGTGAATGGATGATGCTAGCTGACCCACTGCTCTTACACGTGCAACAACCACACTGTGTTGGCCTAACATCGCACGGGCCCCATCTGTGCCAAGTCCGACAAATTTTGACCAATCAATCCCATTTTCAAAAATGAAACTGTTCAACATTCCAAAAATAGCCTCTGCAGTTTAGCGTGTGGGCAACGATTTACAAATGAGAAAGTGCTCATGTATCTCTCCATTGTGTTCATACCTTACATAGGTGATCAGGTTTGAAAGGTTTGCAATGTCCGTTGATTCATCCATTTGAAGTGCATACAAACGACTCGCTTGCATTCTCACTATTAGCTGATCACACAAGTCCTGTGCCATCTCATCAATTCTGCGTTGAACTGTGTTGTCCGACAATGAAATCATGTTAATTTGCTTGCAGGCCCCCTCTCCCAGTATAATACCCACCATCTCCTTAGCCGCTGGCAATATCAACTCCTCCCCAATTGTGTGCGGCTTCCCTGTCTTTGCTATGAGCCTAGCTACCCGGTACGAAGCCTCCACCGCCTTAGCATTATCACTACCTTTAGATGTGCATTCCATAATTGTCTTGCTGTGTTGAAATTCTTTTAGCTGGTTGTAAAAAAATCCAATTGGCTTGGACACGTATTCTCCATGCTTAGTCTCAAGATGATGGCGAAGATTAGCGGGCTTTAGGCTTTCATTCGACAGAACATCATAGCACAGGACACATACTGGTAACGGTTCGTTCTCAGTTCCAGTGTAAGTAAATCCCAGTTTTAAGTATTCACTGCTGTATTTTCCCCTCACTTTTCGCTTCCTTTGTTGTGCTGAGTTTCATTTGCTGATGTCTCACTCTCATTTTGACCAAAGTAGAGAGTTCGCTTACGCGTGTCAGATAAAAGCCACCGATCCATCTTTTGAGTTCCGCGCTCTAACCGTCGAATTTTCTAGAATCTAAGAGCGTCGATTCACATTGACGTCACGCAAAAGCGCCACACCCCCAAACTATTGAAATTCAGAGAATCACAAGGATGCTTGTGAAGCATATTACATTGCGAATAATAATGTAATATCGCATATGATACACACGAGGTACACGTGATGATATTATTATTACAGTATCACAATTATTTTTTTCACGGACCACCTGCAGTACCCTCGCGGACCACTGGTGGTCCGCGGACCACAAGTTGGGAAACGCTGTTCTAGCTCCTCTCCACTTTACTGCAGTATCCGCATATCCCTTGATTCCCTTAATAGACAAAAATCTATCGATCTCTGTCTTAAATAAACTCAACGACTGAGACTCCACAGCCCTCTGGGGTACAGAATTCCAAAGATTCACAACGCTTTGAGTGATGACATTTCTCCTCATCTCAGTCCTAAATTTCCGTCTCCTTATTATGAGAGAATGACCCCTGGTTCTAGATTCCCCAGCCAGGGGAAACACCCTTCCTGTCCTTCCATCCACCCTGTCAAACCATGTAAGAATTGTGTATGTTTCAATGAGATCACCTCTCATTCTTCTTAACGGTGGTTTATATAGGCCGAGTCTACTCAATCTCTCCTTCATTGGTCAATCCCCTCATCCCAGGATCAGTCTGGTGGACCTTCGTTGCACTCCCTCTATTGCCTGTATATCCTTCCTCAGGTAAGGAAAACAAAACTGTACACAATACGCCAGGGGTGGTCTCACCAGGGCCCTATATACTTGCAATAAGATGCCCTTACGCTAATACTCAAATCCTCTTGCAATAAAGGGCAACATGCCATTTGCATTCCTAATTGCTTGCTCTACCTGCATTTTAATTTTCAGTGATTCTTGTAAAACGACTTCCAATTCCCTCTGAGTACCAACATTTCCCAATCTCTCAGCATTCAATAATACACTGCTTTTCTATTTTCCCTACCAAAGTGGATAACTTCACATTTCTCCACATTATATTCCATTTGCCCGGTTCTTGCCCAAACACTTAGCCTGTCTATATTCCCTTGAAGCCTCTTTGCATCATCCTCACAACTTACATTCCTACCTCGATTTGTCTCATCAGCGAACTTGGACATATTACATTTCGTGCCCTCATCCAAAGCTTGAATATAGATTGTGAATAGCTGTTGCCCAAGCGCTGATCCTTGCGGTACCCCAATAGTTACAGCCTGCCAACCCAAAAATGACCCGTTTATTCCTACTCTCTGTTTTCAGTCCGTTAACCAGTCATCAAACCACCCTATTATTTTATTCCCAATCCCATGAGCCCTAATTTTTTTTAATAACCTTTTGAGTGGCACCTTATGGAATGCCTTCTGAAAATCCAAATACACCACTTCCACTGGTTCCACCTTATCTCTTCTGCTAGCTAAAACCTCAAAAATCTCTACCAGATTCGTCAAACATGATTTCCCTGTCAGAAATTCGTGTTGACTCTTTCCAATTCTATTCTTTTTTGTAAGTGACCTGTTACCACGTCCTTAATAATAGATTCTAGCGTTTGCCCTACTCCTATTGTCTGGCTAACTGGTCTGTAGTTCCCAGTTTTCTCTCCCCCTCTTTACTTTAATAGTGCGTTAACATATGCTACATTCCAAACCACGGGAACTGTTCCAGAATCTATGGAATTTCGTAAGATGACAGACAAATATATCCACTAGATTTATAGCCACCTCTTTCAAAACCCTAGGATGCGGGCCATCAGGTCCAGTGGATTTATAAGCTTTCAGTTCCATTAACTTCTCCAGTACTTTTTTTTACTAAGACTCCATTCTTTCAGTTCCTGCTTCTCGCTGGACCCTTGGTACTCCATTATTTCCCGAGGTTTTTGCATCTTCCTCCGTGAGAACAGACATAACAATTTTCTTTTAAAATTTGTCTGCCATTTCCCTATTCCCCATTTAAATTTTAGCCTGTAAGGGACCCACGTTTTATTTTGCTGGCCTTTTCCTTATTACATACGAAAAGAAGCTTTTACAGTCTGTTTTTATATCTCTCACAAGTTTACTCTCATATTCTATTTTCCCTTTCTTCATCAATTTCTTGGTCTGCCTTTGCTAAATTCTAAAATCCTCCCAATCATCAGGCTTAATAATCTTTTTGGTAACATTATAAGCCTCATCCTTTAATCTAATCCTATCTTTAATTTCTCTTGTTAGCCGTAGTTGGACAATTTTCCCGTGGTGTTTTTACTCCTTAAGGCAATGAAAAGTTGCGAATTTTGATTTATTTCTTTAAATGTTTGCAATTGCTTTTCGACTGTCTTATCTTTTAAACTTAGTTTCTTAACCGACATTAGCCAACTTGTCTCTCATACCTACGTAGTTTGCTTTGTTTAGGTTTAGGACGCTTATTTTCGGGCTTAACTAAATCACTCTCAAACTCAACATAAAATTCTGTCATATCATGATCACTGCTCCCCAGATGCTCCTTTAGTACAAGGTTATTAATTAGGCCTCTCTCATTGCAAAGTACTAGATCTAAAATAACACATTTCCTCGTAGGTTCCTTGACATACTGATCTAGATAACTATCCTGAATGCTTTGCATGAACTCTTCCTCTGCAATATTTCTGCAGATTTGGTTTTCCCTGTCTATATGAAAGTTAAAGTCCCCCATGAATACTGTATTAGCCTTGTTACATGCATCTCTAATTTGCTGATTTATAATCTGCCCGCCACCTCAACCACTGTTAGGGGGCCGATAGACTTCTCCCACTATTATTTTCTCCCCCTTGTTGATTCTTACCTACACCCAAACTGATTCTACATTTTGTTTTTCAGAGTCAAGTTGCTTTCTCTCTGCTGTCTTTATTCCCTCTTTTATTATCAGGGCTAACCCTGCTCCTTTTCCATTGCGGCTGTCTCTTCTAAAAGTCAAATATCCTGGAATATTTTGTTCCCAAACTTGGTCACTCTGTAACCACGTCTCGGTAATGGCTATTAAAACAAACCCATTTATTTCTCTCGGCGCTATTAATTATTCTATATTGTTGTGAATGTTTCGTGCATTCAGATATAATATCTTTAGTGTTAACTTTTTCTCTACTTTTCCCTGATGTCACTTTAGTTACTAATGCTCTATTACCTTTATTAATCTTTCTGTCCCTTCCTGACCCACTCTGCTTATCTTTAACCAGATCACTACTCTGCTCTACAGTCTTGAGATTTCTCTTACTGCTTTTGAATTTACCCTTTCCTGAATCCTCCCAGACATCCCCTTCATTAATTTAAAGCCCTATCTTCTGCCCGAGTTTTCGATTTAGCAGGACACTGGTCCCAGCCCTGTTTAAGATGAGCCAGTCCCTCCGGAACAGCTCCCTCTTTCCCCAGTACGGGTGCCAGTGGCCCATGAAATGAAACCCCTTCCTCCCACATCACTAATTGAGCCACGAATTTAGCCTTCGAATCTCTTTGTCCCTGTGCCAATTTGCGCGTGGCTCAGGCAAAAATCCAGAGATTAAGAGATTAGGAAATTAAGAGATTAATCCAGAGATTAAGGTAAACTTTCTATTCAATTAGATTTAATTTTATTTAAACTTGAAAATGACTGATTAAAAATGTTTTTTTCACGTTTAATAATGTTTAATATAATTACGTCAGAATATATGAATGATTTAAATGTTAAATTTTAAATGCTATTTAAAACTTGTCTGTATGACTTTGTAAAAATTTTAAAGTCCTAGCAATCCGTCTCGGGTGGTGATATTTATCAGACACTGCGGATGATGGGCGGCCGATGCGTTACCGTCCGTTTCCCACCAACGCCCAACCTGAATTTCTACCGACTCACTTGATTAAAATGACTTTTACAACTCTGTCCATTTTCCCCAAATGTACTGAATGTTTTTAAAGAAGAAGCTTGTGAGGGAGAAACTCGCTTCATGACGTATTTGCCCCAAACCTTTGTGTGATTCTGGCTCACAGAGTCGATGACGCCAGAGAACAACAAACAAGATTGAGCAACCATGATCAGGAGGAACTACTACCCGCTCCAGTTAGAGTACAGGGACAGGCTCTCTGTTGAGATGATGTCAGAGGAGTTGTGTGTGAGGAGGCTACTCTTTAATAAAGAGGCAATCGGCCGATTTTGTGTTGTGTTAAAGGACGGCCTTCAAACACGCTCGAAGACCCGTATTGCCTTGCCACTGTCCATGAAGGTAACCGCAGCATTGAACTTCTTTGCATGCGGGCCATTCCAGTCAGGCACCGGTGACATTTCAAACATCGCCCACAGCACTACGAGGGTCTGCATTCACCTGGTCACAAATGCCTTTTTCCACAGGGCTTCAGAATTCCTAGAGTTTGACTTGTCCACTCCGCATCAAAAGGAGAGGGCCCTTGCATTTTATCGGATTGCTGGCTTCCCCAAAGTGATTGGGGCCGTTGATGGAGCCCATGTTGCATTGAAGGCACCAATTGATTCACTTGTGACATACATCAACAGGAAGGGGATTCATTCATTAAATGTAATGATCATCTGTGATGCTCAACTGAAGATCCCAAATGTGAAAGCAGATCACCGGGGAAGCGCTCATGACTCCATCGTCCACCATCACTCGGACTTATATGGCAAATTGCCTCCAGGATCCGCATGGATATTGGGCGACAAGGGCAACCCATTCAATCCGCGGCGGATGACTCCATGTCGCAGGACCAATAATGAGGCACAGGAGAGATAGAACCGTGCACACGTGTCCACACGGCAAGTGGTGGAGAGGACAATCGCGGTTCTGAAATCATGGTTCCGGTGCCTGGGCAGGTCAGGAGGGACTTTGCAGTACTCTACTCTAAAAGTGTCAAGGATTGTGTTGGCCTGTTGTGCTTTTCACAATGTTGCTCTGCGTGATGGGTTGACCCGTAACCCTGCAGACAAGCTCCCTGCTGAAATGGAGGCCATGGAGGATGCCAACATTGATGTCCCTGTGGCCAGGCCTGATAGGGAGAAGCGTAGTGCTGCCGAGAGCAATGCTGCAAGGGAACTGTTAGAAGCGAACACATTTGCGAGGTGATGATAGTGTCGATTCCGAACTCCCCCTCACCCAGCAAGGCACAGAAAAGAACACACAGAATTTAAAGTGAAACAGTGAACTGTTATTGCAGAATCAATGAAATTTGATGTAATTTTTGATGTTGTCAGTCTTTAAATACAAATTATTAGCTAGCTATTTTCTACTTTGTAAACATTTGTAATGAAAATTAGTTGCTAAAAAATGTAAATAGTTTAAAGTGACTTTTTGGGATTTTTTGTGCAATAAAGTCTTTACATCGAGGTGTAAATTATCTAGTTTCTACTTTTTAAACAGTTGTAATGTTAATTGCTTGTTAATAAAAATATGTTTTTAAAAAACTTTAACGTGACAACAGACTATACCTATGAAATGAAAAGTTTAAATACACTATTAGTCAGCAAACATTAAAAAATTGACAGATATGCCCACTCGCATTCGTGCCTGAGGGTCGAAGGAGGTGGATAGTACAGAAGGTGGCACCCTACTGTCTCCTGCGCTTCCCCTTCCCCGTGATCGGAGCCCCATCATGCCAATTGAAAGGCTCCTGTGCACCATCTCTCGCCCTTCATCGGTTGACTCGTGACCGGGATGCTACTGCTGCTGAAAGGCAACATTTGCTTCCAACATAATTGAGAAGTCGCACAACACCAGGTTATAGTCCAACAGATTTATTTAATTTTACAAGCTTTCGGAGCAGTTCGCTCCTTCGTCACTCTGAAAGCTTGTAACATTAAATAAATCTGTTGTACTATAACCTGGTGTTGTGCGACTTCTCATTTTTGTCCACCCCAGTCCAACGCCGGCATCTCCACATCATGACCTCCAACATAATTGGCAGAGCTGCTGTCTCGTGGGCCTGCACTGTGTCTGCGCTGGGAGCAGGCAAGGGGGGTTCTGCGTGAGTCCAATTAATGGCAGCCGAACCTGCTGTCTTCAAATGTAATCGTTTAATGAGAGACTCGTTAACCTGACTAATCGCCTCATCAACATTGCCCATCATTGTGCATTTGCGCCAAACTGATTGATGCTCTGCAGACTTATGTCCAACTTATTGCACATATTTCTCCCAATAACATCAAGCCTCTCCCGGATAGAGGGTAGACTGTCAAATTTCTTTCAATGAAGTGTAAGCATTTCTTGCCTCAATCCTTAAATTTTTTGAATCTGAGTTTGTAAAACATTCTGTTTCGCTAAATGTCTTGCTGCTTTTCCCACCTGCTCTGCAGTATCAGGTTTGTGGAACGACAGTCATCTGTGCCTCGCACATTGCCAGCGGGGCCAGGAGATGGAGCGTTGGTGTGCAGCTTTTCTTCATGGTTAAGCTTCCACTTCGCCTGGCCGCTCACATAAGCTCCTTACCCGCCCCTTCCACTTGCTGACACTTCACAAATTCTTCGTCCTCCGCCTCACTTACTGCTCGCACTACATCTCTAACCCCTTCGCCAATGCCCTCTGCCGCCGCAGACTCGCCGCACTGTTCATCCCATGTGTGCGAAGACAGTTGTCCACCTGTGGGAAGGAAACAGTAAACATTTGCAATGGTGAACCACGATCTGCCACATCACAGAAGTTGATATACAGCGCTCCCCTTACAGTTTGAAACATACAGCTGGACAGAACAGCTCACCTTTCCTTACTCCAATGTCTGATTGGGCACAAGACACTGAACTGCCACCTCTGATTCCCAGCAAGTACGTGACCCTTTCCTCTTGCTCCAATAACTCCCTCATCTTGGCAACACCTCAAATCTAAAATTTGTCCTCAAATCCCCTCTAAACCTCCTACAAATTACTTTAACTCTATGCCCCCTGGTTATCGACCCCTCTGCTAAGGGAAATAGATCATTTCTATCCACTCTATCTGGACCCCTCATAATTTTATACACTTTAATTAGTTCTCTCCTTAGCCTCCTCTGTTCCAAAGAAAACAAGCCGAGCCTATCCAATCTTTCCTCATAGCTAAAATTCCCCAGCGCAGGCAACATCCTCGTAATTCTCCTCTGCACCCTCTCAAGTGCAATCTCATCCTTCCTATAATGTGGTGACCAGAACTGCACGCAGTATGTTAGCTGCAGCCTAACTAGTGTTTTATACAGTTCAAGCATAAACTCCCTGCTCTTATATCCGATGCACCGGCTAATAATTATGAAAACAAATGATAGAGTGAATACAGAGTGAACGTTTCCACTTGTGCGGAAGAGCATAAGTAGAGACCATCAATATAAGGCTGTCACAAATTAATCCAATAGGGAATTCAGTAGAATTTCTTTTACCTAAACAGTGTTGAGAATGTGTAACTCACTACCACAGGGAGTGGTTGAAGTAAATAGCCTGGATGCATTTAAGGGGAGGCTAGCCAAGCATATGAGAGAGAAGGGAATAGAGGGTTATGCTGATAGAGTTAGATGAGGAAAGACAGGAGGAGGTTCGTGTAGAGCATAAACGACAGCGTGGTCCGGTTGGTCCGAATGGCCTGTTTCTGTGCAGTATATCCTATGTAATCCAATGTAAGGAAGGCAGGTATCCCGTATGCCTTCTTAAACACCTTATCTACCTGTCCTGAACCTTCAGGGATCTGTGGACATGCACTCCAAGGTCCCTCATATCCTTTGCACTTCTCATTGTCCTACCATTTATTGTGTATTCCCTTGCCTTGTTAGCATTCCGCAAATGCATTACCTCATTTCTCTGGATTGAATTCCATTTGCCACTGTTCTGCCCACCTGACCAGTCCATTGATATCTCCCTGCAGTCTACAGCTTTCTTCTTCATTATCAATTACACGGCCAATTTTTGTATCATCTGCAAACTTCTTAATCGTACTTCCTACATTCAAGTCTAAATCATTGATATATACCACAAGAAGCAAAGGACCCGGTACTGAGCCCTGCAGAACCCCACTGGAAAGAGCCATCCAGTCACAAAAACACCTTTCGACCATTACCCTTTGTTTCCTGCCTCTGAGCCAATTTTGGATCCAACTTGCCACTTTGCCTTGGATACCATGGGCATTTACTTTCGTGATCAGTCTACCATGCGGGACCTTATCAAAGGAGTGGCTAATATCTATATAGACGATATCAAACGCACTACCCTGATCGACCCTCCTTGATACCTCCTCAAAAAATTCAATCAATTTAATCAGACACAACCTTCCCTTAACAAATCCATGCTGACTGTCCCTGATTAATCCGTGTCTTTCTGAATGAAGATTTGTCCTGTCCATCAGAATTTATTCCAATAATTTTCCCACCGCCCAGGTTAGGCTGACTGGCCTGTAATTACTCTGTCTATTCCTTTTCCCCTTTTTAAACAACGGCACCAAGTTAGCATCCTCAAACACCACACCTGTAGCCAGAGAGGATTGGAAAATGATGGTCAGAGCCTCTGCTATATCCTCTCTTCATTCTCTTAACAGTCTGGGATACATTTTATCCGGGCCTGGGGATTATCCATCTTCAAAATGCTAAACCCCTTAATTATTGCTCTTTCGCTATCTTTATTTCAACTAATATTTCAAACTCCTCCTCCCTGATTGCGATTTCTGCATCGTCCCTCTCTTCATAGAATCATAGAAGATTGGAGCAGGAGTAGGCCATTCGGCCCAACTAGCCTGCTCCGCCATTCAACGCGATCATGGCTGATCATCCAAATTCAGTACCCTGTCCCTGCTTTCTCCCCATATCCCTTGATCCCTTTAGCCTTAAGAAATATATCCAACTCCTTCTTGAATCTATTTAATGAATTGGCCTCTACTGCCTTCTGTGGCAGAGAATTCCAAAGGTTCACCACTCTCTGGGTGCAGAAATTCCTCCTCATTTCTGTCCTAAATGGCTTGCCCCTTATCCTTAGACTGTGACCCCTGCTTCTGGAATCCCCGACCATCGGGAACATCCTTCCTGCATCTAGTTTGTCCTGTCCTGTCAGAATTTTATAAGTTTCAATGAGATCCCCTCTCATTCTTCTAAACTCCAGCGAGTATAAGCCCAATCGACCCAATCTTTCTTCATACGTCATTCCTGCCATCCCAGGTATCAGCCTTGTGAATCTTCACTGAACTCCTTCCATGGCAAGAACATCCTTCCTCAGATAAGGCGACCAAAACTGCACACAGTACTCAAGGTGTTGTCTCACCAAGGCCCTGTACAACTGCAGCAAGACATCGTTGTTCCTGTCCTCAAACTCTCTCGCTATGAAGGCCAACATACCATTTGCCTTCTTAAACGCCTGCTGCACCTGCATGCTTACCTTCAGCGACTGGTGCACAAGGACACCCAGGTCTCGTTGCACTTCACCTTCTCCCAATCTATTGCCATTCAGATAATAATCTGCCTTTCTGTTTTTGACACCAAAGTGGATAACCTCGCATTTATCCACATTATGTTGCATCTGCCACGCTTCTGCCCAATCACCCAACCTGTCCAAATCATCCTGGAGTTTCTCGGCATCCTCCTCGCAGCACACACGCCCACCCAGTTTTGTGTCGTCTGCAAACTTGGAGATATTACATCTTGTTCCCTTGTCTAGATCATTAATATATATTGTGAATAGCTGGGGTCCAGGGACCGATCCCTGCTGCACCCCACTAGTCACTGCCTGCCACTCGGAAAAAGACCCGTTTATTGCAACACTTTGCTTTCTGTTTGAAAACCAGTTCTCTCTCCAAGTCAATACCTTGCCCCCAATCCCATGTGCCTTAACTTTACACGCTAATCTCTTCTGCGGTACCTTATCAAAAGCCCTTTGGAAGTCCAAATACACCACATCCACTGGTTCTCCCTTATCTATTTTACCAGTTACATCCTCAAAAAATTCCAATAGATTAGTCAAGCATGATTTACCTTTTGTATATCCATGTTGACTTTGTCCCATCCTGTCACTGTTTTTCAAGTGCTCAGCTATTACATCTTTTATAATGGACTCTAGCATTTTCCCCACTACCGATGTCAGGCTTACCGGTCTGTAATTCCCCGTTTTCTCTCTACCACCCTTTTTGAATAGTGGGGTAACATTAGCTACCCTCCAATCCATGGGTACTGTTCCAGATTCCATCGAATGTTGGAAGATGATCAGCAATGCATCTACTATTTCTAGGGCCACTTCCTTAATAACCCTAGGATGTAGATTATCAGGCCCTGGGGATTTATCGGCCTTCAATCCCTTCAATTTCTCTAACACCATTTCCCTACAAATACTGATTTCTTTCAGTTCCTCACTTTCATCAGACCCTATGCTCCCCGACATCTCAGGGAGATTATTTGTGTCCTCCTTTGTGAAGAAAAAAGCAAAATATGTATTTAATTGGCCTGACATTTCTTTGTTCCACATTATAACTTCCCCTGATTCTGACTGCAAGGGACCTATGCTTGATTTCACTAATCTTTTTCTCTTCACATATGTATACAAGCTTTTACAGTCAGTTTTTATGTTCACTGCAAGATTACTCTCGTATTCTATTTTCCCCTTCTTAATTAACCCCTTTGTCCTCCTTTGTTGAATCTTAAACTGCTCCCAATCAACAGGTTTGCTGCTTTTTCTGGCCAATTTATATGCCCTCTCCTTGGATCTTATGCTATCCCTAATTTCCCTTGTTAGCCAAGGTTGAGTCACCCTTTTTGTTTTATTCTTATGCCAAACTGGGATGAACAAATTCTGTAGTTCGTCCATGCGGTCTTTCAATGATTGCCATTGCCTCTCCACCGTCAACCCTTTGAGTGACATTCCCCAAACAATCCTACCCAACTCGCACCACATACCATCGTAGTTTCCATTATTTAAATTCAGGACCTTAGTCTCTGAGTCAACTACTTCACTCTCCATCCTAATAAAGACTTCTATCATTTTATGATCGCTCCGACCCAAGGGGCCTCGCACAACAAGATTGCTAATTAATCCTTTCTCATTGCATAATACCCAGTCTAAGATGGCCTGATCTCTGTTTGGTTCCTCGACATATTGGTCCAGGAATCCATCCCGTAAAAACTCCAGGAATTCCTCCTCCATAGTATTGTTACTATTTTGGTTAGCCCAATCTATATGTAGATTAAAGTCACCCATGATGACTGCTGGGCCCTTATTGCACGCTTCTCTAATTTCCCTTTTAATGCCATCCCCAACCTCCGCATTACTGTTTGGAGGTCTATATATCACTCCCACTAACGTTTTCTGCCCCTTGTTATTTCTCAGTTCAACCCATACAGACTCCACATCATCAGAGCTAATATCCTTCCTTTCAATTGTGTTAATCCCCTCTTTAACCAGCAATGCTAACTCACCTCCCTTTCCTTTTTGCCTATCTTTCCTGAATATTGAGTACCCCTGGATATTAAGTTTCCAGGCTTGGCCACCCTGGAGCCATGTTTCGGTAATCCCAATCAAATCATATTCGTTTACCTCTATTTGCGCAGCTATTTCGTCCACCTTGTTCCGAATGCTCCTTGCATTAAGACACAAAGCCTTCAGGCTTGTTTTTCTAAAGCTCTTAGACCTATTAGAATTAGTATTTACTGTGGCCATGTTTGATTTAAACCGTTGTTTTCTCTGACTGCAACTTTTGTTTTTCTCCTTCCAATCTTTTGCTTTTATCCTTGATTCCCTTTCCTCTGTCTCCCTGCTCAGGTTCCCAACCCCCTGCCATTTTAGTTTAAACCCTCCCCCAGAGCACTAGCAAACACTCCCCCGAGGACATCGGTCCCGGCCCTGCCCAGGTGCAGACCGTCCGGTTAGTACTGGTCGCACCTCCCACAGAACCGGTTCCAATGCCCCAGGAATTTGAATCCCTCTCCCTTGCACCATTCCTCTAGCCACGTATTCAGTTGAAATATCCTTCTATTTCTACTCTGACTAGCACGTGGCACTGGTAGCAATCCTGAGATTACCACCTTTGAGGTCCTATTTTTTAATTTACCTCCTAACTCCCTATATTCTGCTTTTAGGACCTCATCCCGTTTTTTACCTATATCGTTGGTACCTATATGTACCACGACAACTGGCTGTTCACCCTCCCCTTCCAAAATGCTCTGTAGCCGCTCTGAGACATTCTTGACCCTTGCACCTGGGAGGCAACATACTTTCCTGGAGTCTCGTTTGCCGCCGCAGAAACGCCTATCTATTCCCTTACAATAGAATCCCCTATCACGATAGCTCTCCCACTCTTTTTCCTCCCATCCTGTGCAGCAGAACCACCTATGGTGCTAGGAAGTTGTCTGCTGCTGTCTTCCCCTGATAAGCCATCTCCCTCAACAATATCCAAAGCGGTATATCTGTTTGAGAGGGGGATGGCCACAGGGGACCCCTGCACTACCTGCCTGCGCCTATTACTCTGCCTGGTGGTCACCCATTACCTTCCTGCCTGTACATCCTTGACCTGCGGTGTGACCAACTCCCTAAACGTGATATCCACGATGTTATCAGCATCGCGAATGCTCCAGTATGCATCCATCCGCAGCTCCAGCGCCGCAATGCGGTCTATCAGTAGCTGCAGCTGGATACACGTCCTGCACACATGATTGTCAGGGACACAGGAAGTTTTCTGAAAGCAGACGCAAAGTATTCATTAAGAACCTTTCCCATGCCTGCCGCCTCCACACATAGATTACCTTTTTTCCCCTAATGGCCCTACTCTTACGTTAATTATCCTCTTGCTCTTAATGTATTTATAAAACATGTTTGGGGTTACCTTGATTTTACTTGCCAATGTTTTTTCATGCTCTCTCTTTGCTTTCCTAATTTCCTTTTTATTTCCCCCCTGCACTTACTATACTCCTCTAGGTTTTCTGCAGTACTGAGCCCCCGCTATCTGTCATAAGCTTCCCTTTTATTCTTTTACCTACACTGTATGCCCCTTGACATCTAGATTTGTTAGTCCTACCCTTTTTTTTAAGGGAACGCACTTTCACTGAACCCTCACTATCTCCTCTTTTAATGTATCCCACTGCTCTGACACTTTACTTTCAAGTTTCTGTCTCCAGTACACTTTGGCTAAATCACATCTCAGCATAGTAAAATTATCTTTACCCCAATTGAGAACATTTATTCCTGGCCTATCCTTGTCCTTTTCCATAACTAAGCTAAATCTAACTGAATTATGATCATTACCACCAATATGCTCTCCCACTGATTACCTTCCTACCTGCCCAGCTTGATTCCCTAAAACTAGATCCAGAACCGCCCCCTCATTTGTTGGGCTTGCTACGCACTAGTTAAAAAAGTTCTTCTGAATGCATTTTAAGAATTATGCTCCCTCTATATCTTTCACACAAATATTTTCCCAGTTAATATTAGGGAAGTTAAAATCCCCTACAATTACTGCCCTATTTTGGCACGTCTCAGAAATTTACCTACATATTTGCTCTTCTATCTCCATCTGACTGTTTGGAGTTCTATAGTGCCCTCCAAGCAGTTCCACAAGGATTGGTGCTGGGACCACTGTTGTTGGCAATTTACATTAACAATCTGGACATAGGAATCGGAAGTACAATTTCAAAATTTGTGGACGACACCAAATTGGGGAGTTTAATTACCACAAAGGAACAATGTGACGAAATAGAAGAATATATTAATAAACTTGCAGAGTGGGCGTGTAATTGACAAATGAATTTCTGTATCGATCAGTGTCAGGTGGTACATTTTTGGTAGGAAGAATAAAGAGGCGACATATTGCTTGTAAAATATATTTCTTAATAGTGTAGAGAAGCAAAGCGATCTCGGTGTACACATTCACAAATCAGTAAAATTAGTGACACGGTTTAATATGTCTACAAAAAAAAGCAAAGCAAGCATTGGGGTTCCTTTCTAGCGGGATGGAATTGATAAGCAGAGAAGTTATGTTGTATTTGCCTAGAACATTGGTTAGAACACACTTGGAGCAATGTGCACAGTTATATTTTCCATTTTATAACAAGGAGATAGAAGCATTGGCGAAGATGCAAAAAATATTTGCAAGGATGATACCAGATCTGAGTGGATATACTTATCAGCAAAAGATGAATAGGCTGGTGACATTTTCTCTGAGAATAGATCTGACACAGGTCGTTAAAATAATGAAAGGGTTTGATGGGTTAGACGTAGAGAAAGTGTTTCCACTTGTAGGGGAGTCCAGAACTAGATGCCCTATAAAAATATTCACTAATTTTTCCAACAGAGAAATCAGGAGAAAGTTGTTTACGCAGTGAGTGAGGAACCCTCTACCTCAATGATTAGGTGAGGCAAATAGCATGAATGCATTTAGGGGGTAGCTCGATGAACACATGAGACAGAAAGTAATAGAAGGATATGTTGATCGGGTTAAAAGAAGAAGTGGAGGCTCGTGTGGAGCAGAAATGAGGGCACAGACCAGCTGTGCCTAATGGCCTTCTTCATTGCTGTGAACTCAATGTAATCTCAGCAAACACCATTCTGTCGTGCAGTACAGCATTCAACTTGCTCTTCCGCTGATTTGGGAAAGGATAGATAGGCTGACCTTATGATTTGAAATCCAGACAAGCAGCTCAATGATCATAAATTGAATCAGCAGGTGCCAGCTTCCAGGGGCCTTTAACTTATTTTTCCCAAATTTTCCAACGTCTAGCACAGGAATGATTCACGTTTCAACACGAGATTTAGAACTGGTATTCCTTGGAATACAAAGACCGCATTGCTCACCATTACACCATGGAGCCTACAGCACAGGTGACTGGAGGATACTTGATTGTTATACTCAAGAATGGACCTGTTTACATATTTTAAAAGGTATTTCCTTTCATATGGGAAACAACAACAACTTGCATTTGTATTGCGCCTTTAACGTTGTAAAACGTCCCAAGGCGCTTCACAGGAGCGATTATCAATCAACATTTAAAATTGAGCCGCATAAGGAGCTACAAGGACAGGTGATCAAAGCATGGTCAAAGTGGTAGGTTTTAAAGAGCGTCTTAAAGGAGGAATGAGAGGTAGAGAGGCGGAGAGGTTTAGGGAGGGAAATCCAGATCTAAGCACCTGGGCAGCTGAATACACGGCCGCCAATGGTGGAGCGACTGAAATCGGTGATGTGAATGGGCCCAGAATTGGAAGAGCGCAGATTTCTCGGGGGATTGTAGGGCTGGTGGAGGTTACAGAGATAGGGAGTGGCGTGGCCATGAAGGGATTTGAAAACAAGGATGAGATCATTAAAAGCGAGGCGTTGCCGGACCCTGATCACATGTGCATCAGGCGATTTGGCGTCTGACCACTCATTCACTCATTCTCGCTTCTTTCCCAGAAGATTTCCGAGTGTCACAGCCTTTGCTGACGAGAGTTGGCATTGGGCCTGATGACCCCATGATTACCTCATCTATCGGTAATATTCTGCCTTACTTCTATCTCACCTTGCTTACTATTATGAGCACCTACGTGTGAAAAGAGTACTCAGGAATCCTGGTGTATCTCAGCTTTGGGCAAAACGGATGAGGCGGGATATTGCTGAAAGAATTAACATTCTATGAGAGCAAAATCGTTTTTGGACCGTATATCTGAGTGAGGTTATTAGCTTCACTCGCTCTACGACTTGAGCGAATGATCCATTTGAAGTTTGAAATTAAACAGAATATCGCAAAAGGGATCCCTTTCCTCACAAGTTTCTTTTCGACTTATTGTGGAAAGTGAAGTGGTTTTTGAGTAAGTCAGAGATCTGACTCCCGGATTCCCCACCCCATAGCACTGAATGATTGGCCGTGGTGATGCAAACTCCATTCATGGGATTCTTTATCGCCAGTGCCGCAGTGATCAGTCTTGTGATATAATGTGAATGCGGTAAATTGTTTGAAAAAAAGATCCCAAACTCTGCCCAGGTTTGTTGAAGCAATGCAGAATTCGATTACCCCTAAATCTGTCCAGAGCACCTGTTGCGCTCAGTGGCCGGTTGACAACCTGCAAAAGATTTTTACTGAATCTGAATTTCCATTATACTTTCATTCTCATTACCCGAAGTTCCACATGAAATTTAGTGATCGGTTTGTTGTGGAGTTCAATAATATATTTGGGAATGATCTTCTGTTTGTTTACGCTTATCTCCTGGAGGCTTGGGATCTGTTGTGGAAGTGCATCTGAAGTTATTACTGAATGTGTCTGTGTAGTGGCAATATACGTGAGATTAGACGTGCTAAGGTTGATTAGTATAATCACAGAGCAATCCATCAATGCGTGGCACTTCACAGACAATGGGACAGAGTTTGCGGTTGGTATGATGACGTGCTCTGATTGACATCGCTGAGTGACGAATGTAATTGACGAGCAACGCGAGCAAGTTAGTTCTCAAGTGACATCAGTTGTGTTTATTTGAGTAACTTAACAACTAGAGTAAACGGAGTTCTGACAATATTTTTCAACTCCTCTCTGAATTTTGACTGAGTTACCACATAGATACAGGTGTTGGTACAGGCGCTGGAAAGCTCAAACATATACGCTGTCTGTTGTAGGATATATCCAGGATCAGAATGACTTGTGAAATAACATGTTTTATTGATTCGATAATTCAAGAAATTAATGACATAAGGCATCCATATCACGATGAAGCTGCCCGATATGGCGAAGATTAAAATCATGGATTTTCTTCGGTTCTCCACTTCTGGATTGACCTGAGCCCCGCCGTGATTGGAGAGCAGCCCCCTGCGAACTCTATTGGCCACTACAATGTGTCTGACGATCAGAGCATTAAAGAGCAAAAGGAAGAAAAAGGGCAAGAATGGGGTGAGGATTCGGTGGAGCCAAGCATATCCAATCCAGGCAGGTAACGTGTAAAACACGGGCTTTGATTGGCAGAACCATGGCACGTTGTCAATTATATAGACAGGTTGAAATGAAAAATACCAGGGAATGTTCTTCAAACAGGACAGTAGACACACTGCTACAATCACCGAAGTAGCCGTTTTCGGAATGCAATATCCTGATTTCAGTTTCTGATAACAAATGGCTATGAGCCGATCAAAAGTGAAGGCGACGGTTAGCCAGACAGAACTCTCCCTCGCTGCACAGAGCACGACAATGATACTACTGCACACAGGGGTGATACGCAGGGAAGAATTGGGAAGTAATATTGAGCAATGCGATTCAAAATCACGTCGGTAATGACCACCATCAGATCCGCCGCTGCCATGGCCACCAAGTAGAGAGTGATGCATCTGGAGAGCCCGCACTTCCTCTGGGATAGAATCCAAATCGTCACCAAGTTCAATGTAAGAAACAAGAAAAAAACAATCATCAAACTCTCAACCACAGTTATCTCCGTTACACATTCTCCTTACAACTGATCCTTTGCTTCTTAGATTTCTCGCCAGTCTCCCCGCCGATGTCATTCAGGTCACTCCATCCAATCAGACAAAATCAGCTTTTTTCTAGGATTTCCCTGGGGACATCTTTCCTGGAGCACTCATACATGACCTTTTTTTTGGAACTTTAGCGATCGGTTTTGGTTTCCTTTAAATCCTCGAAACGGACGCAAACCACGTGTTGCGGAAATTGGGTGAGAAGAACGTCTTCCTGCCGCTCGCCCATTCCGACCCGTACTCGGTTTTCGCTGGGATTTACGATGAGCCTTTGAAGATCCCATCAGCAGGCTGGAGATTCATTACTTAAATAAAGAATTATTGTCTTCATTCCGTCCTCGATACCATTTCAGACAGTTTCTGCTCCCCAGTTCATTCTCACAACCCGACGCCTTGGGTTTAAGAAAGTGCTGTAGGATAATTCAAATAATCCCGAATACAAAGCTGGTATCAGTAAAAGTAACCATCAAGCTCTTGGATTGTCAGAAAGCTCAATTGGTTCACGAATGTAATTCAGGAACGGACACCGGCCGTCCTTACCCCGTTTGGGCCTAGAATTGACTCCAACACCACACCAGCGAGGTTGAATTTTAACTCCCTCATGAAGTGCCCTAAAAAGAGATTCAGTTGTGTCAAATCTTAGAAGAAGAGCCACCAGCGCCATCTTAAGGGCAACTCGGGATTGCAATAAATTCCATCTTTGCCAGCGATGCCCACATCCGATATTTTTTTAAGTAAACGCTGTTTAAAGGGACATTCCTCTGTATTCTTTGTTCTAACTTACATTCTGAGAGCTTCTAGCACTCTATTTGGGAAGAGCGATGTATGTCGGGACAACACGTCACCAGGGAGGCACGCGCTGCAAGGTAATCTGGATGGAACTTCCAAAATCCTCCTTACCAAACGGTCTGCCACGATCACTGCAATCAACATCTTCTGTGCAACGATCTCTAAAGGTTCATGAGCAATGCCGTGAAGCGGTAGCTAGAGCATATAGAGTTTTGGGGTGCATTCAAAGGACAACTGATTATAAGACTATTTTGACCTTGTACTAAACTTTAGTTGGGCCTTACTTGGAATACTGTCTCCAGTTTTGATCTCCTCACATGTTGGGTGCTGTTGAGCCGTTGGAAAGGGTGCAGAGGAGGGCCACTAGACGTATTCCTAGTAAAAAGTATCTTAGTTATCAAGATAGGCTAAATTAATTGGACGTCTACACTTTAGAGAAGCGTGGACTTCTGGGTGATTAGATTGAGGTTTTTAATATTATGAAGGGAATATGTTGTGTTCCTGTTGAATGTTTGTTCTAATTTAATAGGTTAGGGTGAACCAGGGGTCACAATTTTAAGTTGTAAATGGCCAGATCTAGGTTAGATGTCAGGAGGAGGAGATTATTTTCCCAGACAATAGAACTCAGGAACAGGCTGCCATCTCGTGCGGTGAACGTCCATTGTCTGAGTTCCTTCAAGCGAGATCTGGACCTGTTTCTGGAAGGAACAGACATCCCCTCATACAGAAGGTAGGTACTGCAGGAATGCATTGCCAGATAGATCTCCTGGACTAGTTTTGATTTGTCGGTGAGGATTTTCCCAGACATTTCCCCCAAAATACCTGGGTGTTTATCTGGTATTTTGGCTCTCCCAGGAGACCACTTGATCTTTTAGTGGTGTGGGAAGGGTATATATTGTGACACACAAGGTATCACAATTGTGCAGGAAAGGCTGAATGTACCAAAGGTCTTTACCTATCCCACATTGTTCGAATGTCCGTAAATGCCAACCACACTATTCATTTCACCTCAGTCTGATGTAAAAGGTCATTACAGTAACACCCTCTGGGGGCAATGCTAAGGAAATGCAGCCAGATATTCGCACGCAAATCTTCATTTTCCTCTCCTGATCATGTTCACTTTCCCAGGGTTTACCTTGGTATCTGACTCCTGCGACGAACTCCCTCATGTAGTGACCTAAACTGGGCTCCCCGCGGCTATAGTTTGGGAAGGTGCTGGATGTTGTGTCTGAGTCAAAGACACTGAGATTGCGGTGATCATTAAGCTGGGTTAACACGATGCAGGAGATGGCTCAGCTGCCGCCTGCACCAGTTTGATGGCTGATGGCGAAGTCTGGGGCTGGATGTTTACTTGGCACTCATCCAATCCCTGGATGATGAGATGCAAATTTGGATAGGTATCGTCAGCCAGAGACACGGAAACATTATCCACAGCTATTCCCTGCATTCGCTGTTTCTAACATGCCCACTGATCCGTGTGAGCGCAGTGAAATTGTTCAAACCCTCTATCCTCGTGATTTCCAGGCCTGTCGAACAAAACTGAGATATGGGTATCCAGGCTGATACAAAGGCACAAAGGAACAAGAGTAGGCCATTTAACCCCTCGAGCTTGTTCCGTCATTCAATGAGATCATGGCTGCTCTGTGACATAACTCCATATACCCGCCTTTGCCGCATGTCCCTTAATATCTTTGGTTAACAAAAATCTATCAATCCCACAGTTAAAATTAACAATTGACCTAATTTTGGCTCTAATGTTTAGATATAGTCCCCTAGTCCTAGTCTCTCTAACCAACGTAAATAGTTTCTCTCTATCTACCCTATCAGTTCCCCTTAATATTTTGATAACTTCGATCAAATCACCGCTTAACGTTCGAAATTCCAGGTAATACAACTCTAGTTCTGTAATCTGCCCTCGGAATTTAACACTTGGAGTCCAGGCATCATTCTGATAAATCTATGCTGCACTCCCTTCAAGGCCAAAATATCCTTCCTAAGGTGTGCTGGTCAGAACTGCTCACCGTATTCGAGGAGTAAGCTAACCAGTACTTTGTACAGCTGTATCATAAATTCTACCTCTTTAATTCTAGTCCTCTAGATATAAAGGCCGGCATTCCATCAGCCACTTTGATTATTTTCTGTGCCATTTCATTACATTTTAATGATCAATGTACATGGAATCCCAAGTATATTTGCGCGTCCACTGTCTCTAGGTTTTTAATATTTAGAAAATAATCTTCTCTTGCTTTTTAGGTCCAAGGTGGATGACCAGACGTTTGCATGCATTGAAATAACTTTGTCACACTGTTGCCATTTGCTTAATCTATTCATATATCTTTGAATGTCTAAACATTTGCCTGCTGAATGCAGATTGCAAAGAAAAGTTAAGCAAACAGCAATCAGCTGTGCACTCTAAGGTTGCTTTGGAAAACAAACAGTTTTCTCTCCCGCTGCTTTGGAACAGGGAAAGACAGGCTGAGCTTATGATTTGAGATCTATACAAGGAGATCAATCCTCATTGATTCAGGCAGCAAATTGCACAAAGCAGCGATTGTCTTCCAGGTGCATTATCCTTCTTTGTCCCAAATTTTCCAATAGATGGGACAACGAGAACTCGAATTACTGGATTCAATGTCCAGAGTGCTCTCCATTAAACCATGCAAACCACATCCACTGTAGTGAGGGGATTCTGATTTATCCAGCTGTCGCTCCATTCACACACACGGGAATCTTTTCTGAAAATGCTGGAAATACTCACCAGGTCAGGCAGCATTTGTGGAGAAAGAAACAGAGTTCAAACGAAAGGGCATCGACCTGAAAGGTTAACTCTGTTTTTCTCTCTCCACTGATGCTGGCTGACCTGCTGACTATTTCCAGTATTTTGTGTTTGTACATCAGATTTCCAGCCTTCGCAGCGTTTTGCTTTTGGAATTTTTTCTGACTCCAGTTCAGTGGGACTGGTGGTCTGACGCAAAGCGATGCATCCTTTCAAATGAAGAATGAACTATCTCAGCCAAGAACAAATCTGTAATCGAGCAAAGAGCTGGAATATGAGCTCCAGTAAAATGGATTGCAGTAGCTGCTCAGGTGGCTGGAGGATTTTTGAATGTGATTGTGTACACATTTTAAAAAGTGTCTGAATTGACATGGCAAACAAAGCAAAATAACAGTAATGAAGTAAATAATGGCACTAAAGAGTGGCAAATGTCCAGGATCAGATGGTTTTCATCCCAGGGTTTTTAACGAAGTAGGTGAGAACATTGCAGATGCCCTAACTATGATCTTCCAACATTCTCTCGATTCAGGAAGCGTTCTTTTAGATTGGAGAATTGCATGTGTCACTCCAGTATTTGAGAAAGGTGAGAATGGGAAAGTAGGGAATTTTAGGCCAGTTAGCCTAGCATACATTATCGATAAATTACTGCAGTCTATAATTAAGGATTGATTGACTCAACAACTTCAAATTTTTCCGCTGATCAAAGAGAGGCAGCATGGTTTTGTAAAGTGTCCGTGATGCTGACGAAACTGGTTGAATTTTTTGAAGTGGTGACTAAAGTAGTGGACAAGAGAATCATACACTCATAGAATCATATAAATTTACGGCACAGAAGCAGGACATACGGCCCAACGCGTCTGCACAAGTCGAAAACGATCCAGACAACCTAATCTCACTTTCCAGCTCTTGGCCCGGTGGTTTGTAGGTTAAGGCACGTCAAGTGCCTATCCATGCATTTTTTATTTAAATGCGGTGAGGGTTTCTGACTCTACCAACTTTCAGGCAGTGTGTTCCAGACCTCCACCGCCCTCTGGGTGAAAAAACCTCACCTCAACTCCCCTCTAATTCTCCTACCAATTACAAAACATCTATGCCCCTTGGTTATTGACCTCTCTGCGAAGCGACATGTGATCTTCCTGTCCATTCTATCTTGGCCCTTTATAATTTTGTACACTTCAATTAAATCTCCCCTCAGACTCCTTTGTTCCAAAGAAAACAATCCCAGCTTATCCAATCTTTCCTCACACCTAAAATTCTCCAGTCCTGGCAACATCCTCGAAAATCTTCTCTGTACCCTCTCTAGTGAAATCACATCTTTCCTGTAATGGGGTGACCAGAACTGTAAGCAATACTCTAGCTGTGGTCTAACAAGTGTTTCACTAAGTTCCAGAATAACCTCCCTGCTCCCGATCATTTATTGTTAATTCCCTTGTCATATCAGCCCTCCACAAAGGTATTACGTCACACTTATCCGGATTGAATTCCACTTGCCACTTTTCTGCCCACCTGAGATTTCCTTTAATATCTTCCTGCAGTCTACGGCTAACTTCCTCAATATCTACCACACGGCTAACTTTTTGTATCTTCTGCAAACTTCTTAATCATGCCGCCTACATAAAAGTCTAAATCATTGATATGTACCAGAAAAAGGAAGAGTCCCAATATTGAGAACTGTGCAACCCCACTGGAAGCAGTCTTCCAGTCACAAAAAACACCAATCGATCATTACCCTTTGCTTGCTGCCACTGAGCCAAATTTAGATCCAACTTGCCACTTTCCCTTGGATCCCATGGGCATTTACTTTTTTGACCAACCTGGCGTGTGGGACCTTGTCAAAGGCCTTGCTAAAATCCATGTAGACTACATCAAACACGCTACCCTCGTCGACCCTCCTCGTTACCTGCTCAAAAAATTCAATCAATTTAGTCAGACCCGACCTTCCTTTAACACATCCATGCAAACTGTCCTTGATTATACGTGGCTTTATAAATTGTGGTTTATACTGTCCCTCAGTATTGTTTCTAATAATCTGCCCACCACCGAGGTTAGGCTGACTGGCCAGTAATTACTCGGTCGATCCCTTTTTCCCTTTTTAAACAACGGCACAACGTTAGCTGTCCTCTAGCTCTCCTTGAGATCCAGGGGTCTCTAGATTTGTGAGTCCCACTCTTTTTACTCGTGGGAAAAAATTGGCTGTGGACCCTCACTCTCGCCTCCTTGAACGTCTTCCACTGCTCTGATATGAATGTTATTGATATGGAATTCCAGAAGGCTTTCGATAAAGTCCCTTGTAAGAAATTGTTAGCTAAAGTTGAAACTCATCGAATTGAGGGCAAATTATTGACCTGGTAAGTAAATCGGCTGAGCGGCAGCAGACAGAGTGTAGGGATAATGGGCAGGCACTCTATTTGGCAGAATGTGACTAGTGACCTCCCACAGGGTTTAGGCCTCAACTATTCAGTGTATTTATTAACGACTTTGATGATATGATAGAGAGCCAAATATCCATTTTGCCGATTAATTAAGTTAGGTGGCATTGTAAGCAGTGTAGATGGAAGCATTAACTTACAAAGAGATACTAATACGTTAAATTAATGGGCAAATATGTGGCAAATGGATTTCAATGTAGGCAAGTGTGAGTCATCCATTTTGTATCTCAAAAGGACAGTAAAGAGTACTTTCTATCTGGTGAAAAGCTAGATGCACTAGATGTCCAAATAGTCCCAGGAGTCCTTCGTTAAAATGTCATGGACAGCTACAAAATAATCAAAAGGGGTAATGGAATGCTGGCCTTTATATCTAGAGGACTGGAATAGAAGGGGGTAGAATTACTGCTGCAGCTGTACACAGCCCTGGTTAGATCATACCTGGAATAATCTACTCGAGTTCTGGGCCTTGGAGGGTGTGCAGCGTAGATTTACTAGAATGATACTTGGGTTAAATTACAAGGTGAGATTAAAGAACCAAGGTTTTATTCATGTGAATTTAGAAGATTGAGTTGTGATTTGATCAATTTGTTCAAGATATGAAGGGGAACTGACGGTAGACAGAGATAAACTATTTCTGCTGGTTATGGAATCTTGGACGAGGGAATATAGCCGAAAGATTAGAGACAAGCCTTTCCAGATTAAAGTTAGGAAACACTTCTACACGCAAAGAGTGATGGAAGTTTGGAACACTCTTCATAAGAAATAGAAGCAGGAGTAGGCCATTTTTCCCTTCGAGTTTGCTCGGCCATTCAAAAAGATTATGGCTGATCTATTACTTCATCTCCAGTTTCCTGACTATCCCCATGTCCCTTGATTCCCTTAATATTCAAATATCTATCGATCCCTGTCTTGAATATAATCAACGATTGAGCCTCCACAGCCCTCGGTGGTGCAGAATTCCAAAGATTCACCACCCTCTGAGTGAAGAAATTTCTCCACATCTCAGTTGTAAATGGTCGACCCCTTATTCTGAGACTGTGACCTCTGGTTTTAGACTCCCCAGACAGGGGAAACATCCTCCTTGCATGTAGCCTGTCAAGCCCTGTAAGAATTTTGTATGCTTCAATGAGATCACCTCTCATTCTTCTAAATACTAGACAATATAGGCTTGCCTACTCAATCTGTCCTCATAGGACAATCCCCCCATCCCAAGAACGAGTCTGGTGAACCTTCGTTGCACTCCATCTATGGCAAGAATATCCTTCTTAGGTAAGGAGACCAAAACTGTACACAATACCCAGATGTCATCTCACAAGTGCACTATATAATTGAAGTAAGACTTCTTTAAACGTATCCTCAAATCCTCTGTTAATAAAGGTTTTTGGTTTCTTAATTGCTTGCTTTACCTGCATGTTAACTTTCAGTGATTCGTGTACAAGGGCATTTTCCCTAACAAAGTGGATAACTTCACATTTTCCCACATTATATTCCATTTGTCATTTTCTTGTTCACTCAGTTAGTCTGTCTATATCCCTTTGAAACCTCCTTGCATCCTCCTCAAAATTACATTACATTCGCACACAACTTTGTATCATCAGCAAACTTGGATACATTACATTTGGTCCCCTCATCCAAATCATTGATGTTGATTGGGAATAGCTGAGGCCCAAGCACTGATCCATGCGGTACCCCACTAGTTACAGCCTGCCAACCTGAAAATGAACCGTTTATTCCTACTCTCTGTTTTCTGTCCGTTAACCAATATGCAATCTATGCTAGTATATTACCCCCAATCCCATGAGCACTGATTTTCTTTAATAACCTCTTGTGTGGCACCTTATCGAATGCCTTCTGGAAATCTGAAATTAAAAAAAAAGCTGGAAATACTCAGCAGGTCAGGCAGCATCTGTAGAGAGAGAAACAGAGTTTCAGGTCTATAAGCCTTTGTCAGAACTGGAAAAACGTTGGAGATATAACAGGTTTTTAAGCAAGTGTAGGGGCAGGGAGAGGGGGAGGGGAGGAAAGAACAAAATGGAAGGTCTGTGATAGGATGGAAGGCAGGAGAGATTAAGAGACAAAAGGGATGATGGTGCAAGGCAGAAGGAGATGATAATGGGACAAGTTAAGAAACAGAAGATGGCTTTAGATGAAGTGTCAATGGCAATGGCAGAATGATCAATAGCTGCCATGTGAGAGAAAGAAAAAAATGATAGGGGCAGAGATTTTGGTCTAAAGTTGTTGGACTCGATGCTGAGTCCAGAAGGCTGTAAAGTTCCTCATCGAAAGATGAGGTGCTGTTCCTCGAGCTTACGTTGAGCTTAATTGTAACAGTGTAAGGGGCCGAGGACGGAGAGGTCAGAGTGGGAGTGGAGCGGAAAATTAAAGTAACAGGCGACCGCAAGCTCGGGGTCACCCTGACGGATTGAATGAAGGAGTTCCACAAAGCAGTCACCTAATCTGCGTTTGGTTTCCCCAATGTAGAGGAGACCGCATCGTGAGCAGCAATTACAGTGTACTAAATTGCAAGAAGGACAAGTACATCGCTGTTTCACCTGGAAGGAATGTTTGCGGTACTGGAGAGTGTGAAGGGAGTAGGTAAAAGGGTTGGTTTTGCATCTGCCAAGCTTGCACGGGAAGGATCTGGGCGAAGGGGAAGGGGAAGGGATGTGTGTGGTGATAGATGAGTGGACCAGGGTGAAGCGGAGGGAGCAGTCCCTTCAGAATGCTGAAAGTGGAGATGAGGGGAAGATGTGTTTGTTGGTGGGATCATGAATCCTTGTTGACTCTGCTCAATCCTATTATCAATTTCTCAGTATCCTGCATTTTCCCTACAACTGATGTCAGGCTAACTGATCTGTAGTTCACCGTTTTCTCTTTACTTCTTTTCTTAAATAGTGGGGTTACATTTGCTACCTTCCGATCTGCGTGAACCGTTCTAGAATCTATGGAATTTTGGAGAAAGACAACCGATGCATCCAAGATCTGTCGCAAAATCTTTCAAAACCCAGGGTGTAGGACATCAGGTCATGGGGATTTATTGGATTTCACTCTCATTAATTTATCCAGTACTACTTTTTTTACTAATCCTAATATCTTTCAGTTTCTCATTCTCGCTCGACCCCTGGTTGTCCACAATTAATGGAAGATTTTTGCATCTTCTTCAGTGAAGACAGACGCAAAGTATTTGTTTAATTACTCTGAAATTTCCTTATTTCCCATTAAAATTTCTCCTGGCTCAGCCTCTTTCTTTGATCTAATACTACCTTTAACTTCTCTTGTTTGCCACCGTTGCACCACTGTTCCTGTGGGGTTGTCGTGCCTTAAAGGAATGTATATTTGTTGTAAATGATGTATTCATTATTTAAATACTAGCCATTGCACATCCACTGTCATATCTTTTAATGAAATTTCCCAATCGAACTTAGCCAACTCGTCCCTCATACCTATGTAGTTTGCTTTGTATCGATTTAAGACCCTAGTTTCGGATTTAACTAAGTCACTTACAAACTCAAAATGAAATTCTACATATTATGGTCACTCTTCCCTAAAGGCCCCTTTGAAACAAAGTTTTTAAATAATGCTTTCTCGTTGCACAATCTAAAATAACCTGTTTCCTGGTTGATTCCTCAATATACTTAGCTAGAAAACTATCGTGCATATATTCCATTAATACGTCCTCCACACTATTACTGAAAATTTGGTTTGCCCAGTTTACATGCTTTAAATTCCCCTAATATCACTGTATTGCCCTTGTTACTTTATGCCTCTAATATCCTGATTGATAATCTGCCGCACATTACAACTACTGTTTGGGGGCGTATAAGCAACACATACCAATTTTTTCCGCATTCTACTTCTTCATTTTCAGAGCGAAGATCCTTTCTCTCTACTGTCTTTATCCCATCCTTTATTATAAGGCCTATCCCTTCTAAAAGTTATGCATCCTGGAATATTTAGTTCCCAACTTTGGCATCTTTGCAATCACGTCCCCTTTGTGGCTGTTAGATCAAACCAGTTAATTTCTATCTGCGCTATTAATTCATCTATTTTGTTGCGAATGCAGTGCGCTTTCAGATATAGTGCCTTCAGCTTTGATTTATTTCTTTTTTTCCCTGATCTCACCTTTGTCAATGATGCCTTATTACCTTTGTTACTCTCTCTGTCCCTTCCTGACCCTCTCTGCTTATTTTTACCCCAAATTCTACCCTGCTCTAGAGCATTGACATTTCACTCGCTGCTTTTAAATTTACACTTTCCTATATCCACCCACTCACCGTCATTAGTTTAGAGCCCTGTCTACTGCCCTAATTATTCGGTTTGCCAGGGCACTGTTGCCAGCCCTGTTTAAGTGGAGCCCATGCCAATGGAACAGTTCCCTCTTTCCCCAGTGCTGGTGCCAGTGCCTCATGAACCGAAACCCCTTCATCCCACAACACTTTTTCAGCCACGCAATTACAACTCTGATCTGTTTGTTCCTATGCCAATGTACGCGTGGCTCAGGTAACAATCCAGTGATTATTACCTTTGAGGTTCTGCTTTTTCATTTGGACCCTAGCTCCTCAACCTCCCTCAGCGGAACCTCATTCCTAATTCTACGTATTTCGTTGGTTACTTCGTGGACCACAACAACTGGATCCTCCCCCTCCCACTCCAAGTTCTTCTCCAGCTGCGAGGAGATGTCTTTAAACCTGGCACTGGACAGCCAACACAACTTTCAGAACAGTCGGTCGCGGCTGCAGGGAATAGTATCTATTCCCCTGACTATACTGTGCCCTACCACAACTACATTCCCTTTCACTCCCTCCACTTGAATGGCCTCCTGCACCATGGCGCCATTGTCAGCTTGCTCATCTATCAGACAGGCTTTCTCCTCCAACCAGGCAGCAAGAACCTCTTAACTGTTGGAAAAGGGCAAAGGCTGAGGCTCCTCCAGCACTCCACCTGGGGTCCACTTACCTGCCTGAGTTGCAGTCACACCCTCCTGTCCCTGACCACTAATCAGATCTGTAACAGTACAGTCAGTCCTAAGTGGAGTGACTGCCTCCTGGATCAAAGTGTCCAGGTAACTCTCCACAGCCCTGATGCCCCGCAATGTCTGCACCTCAGACTGCAGCTCAAAATCGCTGAGCTGAAGTTCCTCAAGATACAGGCACTTACAACAAAAGTGGTATTCCAGAATCACAATGCTCTCCACAAACTCGCATATGCTGCCTCTGAGACACATTGCCTGCACTGCTATTCCTATATGAGCTTAATTTATTGAATTAAATTTAATTAAATTTGCAATTAGGTGACTTATTTTACAGTGTAGTTTCCTGACTACTTACTTGTCCTAGATTAAGTTAAGGGTACTGAAATTAAATATCTACCTGTAACACAAAGCACTACAAGTAGTGTAGACAAAAATCAACAACTCCTTCCCCCTCTTCTCCAAATTCCCACTCTTTCCAAATTCCCAACCAAAGCACTCTGTTCAAGACCACTCCGTTTAATCCCGCTCTCTGCAGACGGCTCTGTTTACTTTAATATTCGAGGGGCCTCAACCAATTTACAAGTGTCGACTCAGCTCCGCTACTCCTGGAGATTGGTGCCTATTCCAGACAAACAATTACACCTGACTGGCAGTTAACTGCCACGGGCAGTCAGCTTCTGTTCACTACAGTTTTTAAAGTTCTATGTTAAGGTCAAAATCTTAAACTAAATTTCATTTTTACACCTTCTACTTACCCAATACTTATCAGAAATTCCAACTCTGTCCAAATTCACAACCAAAACACTCTGTTGAAGTCGACTCCGTTTAATCCCGCTCTCTGCAGACCGCCACAAACGGCTGCTGATGCTGGGTCAAATGTAATTTTTTAGCTGAGATTAATAGATTTCTGTTAACCAAAGGTATTAAGGGGTATGGGGAAAAGGAGTTGTTTCACAGATCAGTCATTATCTCACTGAATGACGGAACAGGCTCGAGGAGCGAAATGACCTTCTCCTGTTCATATGTCCCTCTCTTTACCGAGGCATCTGCCAGTGGAAAGAGATTCTCCTTAGTTACTCTATCAAAACCTAAAAGAATTTTTAACATCTCTATTGAATGTCCTCTTTACTTTCCCTGCTCTGAGGAGTAAACCCCAGCTTCTGTAGTCTCGCCACATAAGGTGTCACTCATCCCGTGTACCATTATTGTAAATCTCTTATCTTTCCTCTCCAAGGCCTTGACAAACTTTCTAACGTGTGGTGCCCAGAATTGGACACAATTCCACTTACCCAGCTTAAAAATAAATTTTCCTGCCGTTCCTTAAATGCTGAAAATCACACCAAGGAATATCCAGAGAAATGTTATTCCTCTTTCACCAACTGCCCCATAGATCATGGCCCAGCTGTCAATCTCAAGCTCTGCAATCTGCAACTGGCCCACATTTGATCATAGAAACATAGAAACATAGAAAATAGGTACAGGAGTAGACCATTCGGTCCCTCGAGCCTGCACCGCCATTCAATGCGTTCATGGCTGAACATGCTACCTCAGTACCCCATTCCTGCTTTCTCGCCATACCCCTTGATCCCCCTAGTTGTGAGTGTTATATCTAACTCCCTTTTGAATATATTTAGCGAACTGGCCTCAACAACCTTCTGTGGAAGAGAATTCCATAGATTTACCACTCTCTGGGTGAAGAAGTTCCTCCTCAGCTCAGTCTTAAATGGCTTCCCCTTAATCCTTAGACTGTGACCCCTGGTTCTAGTTTTCCCTAACATTGGGAACATTCTGCCCGTATCTAATTTGTCTAAACCAGTCAGGATTTTAAATGTCTCTATAAGATCCCCCCTCATTCTTCTGAACTCCAGAAGATACAAGTTCAGTTGCCCCAATCTTTCTTGATATGTCAGTCCGGCCATCCCAGGAATCAATCTAGTGAACCTTCGCTGCACTCCCTCAATAGCAAGAATGTCCTTCCTTAAGTTAGGAGACCAAAACTGCGCACAATACTCCAGGTGTGGCCTCACCAAGGCCCTGTACAACTGCAGCATCACCTCCCTACTCCTGTACTCAAATCCCCTTGCTATGAAGGCCATCATTCCGTTTGCTTTCTTGACTGCCTGCTGCACTTGCATTCCCACCTTCAGTGACTGATGTACCATGACGCCCAGGTCTCGTTGCACCTCCCCTTTCCCTAATCTGCCACCATTCAGGTAATAGTCCGCCTCTCTATTTTTACCACCAAAGTGGATAACCTCACATTTATCCACATTGTACTTCATCTGCCATACATTTGCCCATTCACCCAACCTGTCCAAGTCACTCTGTAGCCTCCTAGCATCCTCCTCATTGTTCACACTGCCTCCCAATTTAGTGTCATCCGCAAATTTGGAGATATTACATTTAATCCCTTCGTCCAAATCATTAATATATAATGTAAACAGCTGTGGTCCCAGCATCGAACCCTGCGGTACCCCGCTGGTCACTGCCTGCCATTCTGAAAAGTACCCATTTACTCCTACTCTTTGTTTCCTGTGTGCCAACCAGTTCTCAATCCACGTCAACACATTACCCCCAATCCCATGTGCTTTAACTTTGCTCACCAATCTCTTGTGTGGGACCTTGTCGAAGGCCTTCTGAAACTCCAAATACACCACATGTACTGGTTCCCCCCTGTCCACCCTATTGGAAACATCCTCAAAAAATTCCAGAAGATTTGTCAAGCATGATTTCCCTTTCACAAATCCATGCTGACTTGGACCTATCATGTCGCCACTTTCCAAATGGTCTGTTATGAAATCTTTAATAATTGCTTCCATCATTTTACCCACGACCGATGTCAGGCTGACCGGTCTATAATTCCCTGCTTTCTCCCTCCCTCCTTTTTTAAAAAGAGGGGTTACATTGGCCACCCTCCACTCCATCGGAACTGATCCAGAGTCTAAGGAATGTTGGAAAATGATCGTCAATGCATCCACTATTTCCAAGGCCACCTCCTTAATTACTCTGGGATGCAGACCATCAGGCCCCGGGGATTTTTCAGCCTTCAGTCCCATCAATTTCCCCAATACCTTTTCGCGACTAATAAGGATTTCCCTCAGCTCCTCCCTCTTACCAGATCCTCTGACCCCTTTTATTTCCGGCAGGTTGTGTGTGTCCTCCACAGTAAACACCGAACCAAAGTACTTGTTCAATTGATCTGCCATTTCCTTGTTCCCCATTACGACTTGCCCTGTTTCCGACTGCAGGGGACCTACGTTTGTTTTTACTAACCTCTTTCTTTTTACATATTTATAGAAGCTTTTGCAGTCCATTTTAATGTTCTTTGCAAGCTTCCTTTCATATTTTATTTTCCCTGCCCTAATCAAACCCTTCGTCCTCCTTTGCTGAGTTTTGAAGTTCTCCCAGTCCCCGGGTTTGCTGCTACTTCTGGCCAATTTGTATGCAACTTCCTTGGTTTTAATACTATCCCTGATTTCCCTTGTTAGCCATGGTTGAGCCACCTTCCCTTTTATATTTTTACGCCAGACCGGGATGTACAATTGTTGTAGTTCATCCATGCGATCTCTAAATGTCTGCATTGCCCTTCCACTGATAGCCCCTTAAATATCGCTTGCCAATTTAACCTCGCCAATTCACGCCTCATACCATCAAAGTTGCCCTTATTTAAGTTCTGGACCATGGTCTCTGACTTAACTGTTTCCTTCTCCATCCTAATGTAGAACTCCACCATACTATGGTCACTCTTCCCCAGGGGGCCTCGTACCACAAGATTGCTGATTAGTCCTTCCTCTTTACACAACACCCAATCCAGGATGGCCTCCCCTCGAGTTGGTTCCTCAACATACTGGTTTAGGAAACCATCCCTTAAACACTCCAGGAAATCCTCCTCCACCGTATTGCTTCCAGTTTGAGTAGCCCAATCTATATGCATATTAAAGTCACCCATGATAACTGCCGTGCCTTTTTTGCACGCACCTCTGATTTCCTGTTTCATACCCTCCCTCACCTCACCACTGCTGTTTGGAGGTCTGCACACAACTCCCACTAACGTTTTCTGCCCTTTGGTGTTCTGCAGCTCAACCCATATTGATTCCACATCCTCCAAGCTGATGTCCTTCCTAGCTATTGTATTAATCTCCTCTTTAACCAGCAATGCTACCCCACCCCCTTTTCCTTTTATTCTATCCTTTCTGAATGTTGAATACCCCTGGATGTTCAGGTCCCAGCCTTGATTGTTCTGGAGCCACGTCTCTGTAATCATCAGTCAGACCCTGGAAATTGTGCGGGATTCCTCGTTTAATAATTGTCCCCCCACCTCAACAAGCGGACACCGCTCCAGGATTTACACGGCCAACTCGCCTCAGATTATTTTGATTGCTGCTGCATCTGACACAGCGTCTGATATTATCGAATCACCCGGATAAGATAGTATTGGAAGAGTGGAACAGAACCAGCCGATTGATAGGTTCTTTAATATTATAGCGAAGACAACCCAGTAAACGATATCCATTAACAGTGGCCTGTGTATTGCTACAGGAGTAATAATTTGAGCCCCAGAATGTAACCTGTCAGTGATGGAGGATACCCCAACCACGGGAAAGGAACGGACTCCATGGTGTCTGGTCACAGTTTGCCCGTTGCCATTCGACAATTTAATGGGGGCTTTGACAGAGGCATAAAGCAGGGTAGATCTTGGCAGTCAGGCATATGGCACACATTTCGAAAGTGCAATCATTATATTTCAATTTCTTCGCCCTTTTCGAGGATTTTCTGATCATTTGGAAGTTCAGCTGTTGTGAATATCTATGGACCAATAAGAAGAACATTACAGTATTATTTACAGAATGTAAAAACAATCTGCTCAGGAATCTTTCCCTACAACTCTGGATGTTATTTGGCAGAAGTTGCCTTGATTACTCTGAAATGATGTTTCTGATAAACTAGACGGCTGCAGGATATTCCTCACCTCTGGTCGCAAATCGATGTCAATCATTGTCCGTTTCTATGTGACGTCCATCCTTGAGATTTGACAGGGTGTTGGAGACGAGAGGTGAGCTGCCAGGGTTTCTGCCCATGATCAAAATCACCCCACGAACTGTTTTATTATTATTTTCATCTGCCTCTTTCAGGGACTCGTGTTTGAGGTGTAGAATTCCTGTGTTGATCCTGGAAACTGTGGATTTATATGTGCCGTTCCCTGTTATACACGGCAGCTTACTGTCAGAGGGTTGGGATTGGAGCCTTTGCATTTAATATTGAATTTAGGATTGATTGTGTAAGGCGCCATTTCCGCAAGTGTACAGATAGCGATACCCACTATTGTCGGAAAGGCAAGAAGTAGCAATCTTTAATTGCTTTGATGGCTACTGTGAGGTTTGAACTCGCTGTCCCTCTGGATAGTAATTTGGATCCGATAGTCCTGTCCTACTGTCGGTTATGCTCCTCATATCTCATCCACCTACCTCAAATGTTCCAACAGCAGAACACTTCACAGCTGCTTTGAGGTTCACGACTGCAAGAGGAATAGTTCCAGTCAGAAAAGCATGACACCCCAGTCTCGCTGTGCAATTTGAGTTTCCTAAAGCAAGAGGAATGTAATACCAAATCAGATTAGATCAGCACATACAGTAATGGCGAACTGTTCATTTACCTGCTGACAGTAAATAGACAACTGACCAAAAAACTTTAAAAAATAAACATGGTGAATTATCAGATACCCAGAAACAGCAGTAATCCAGTTCAACTGTGAATCAAATAAATGTTAACCTCGGAACCTCACTCACCAGGAAGTCCTATAGCGGCGAGGAGAGGGTAGTAAAAAGCATAGATCAGGTCAATAAACGATTCATACATTTTTGCAAAAAGCGCCAGTGTCTGCTGGTGTCGAATAGAACAAATGCACTGACACAACCAAGCTGCACATCCAAGGGATGATATTTATAACTGCAGGAACTCCCCAGAGGAGCAATTAAGCTGCTTGTAAATTGCTGACAGGGATGTGCACAAACAGATTACGAATGAGCCTCAACGGACAATATTTTCAGATAATAAATGTATCATGCAGACATTGGTTTCTTTTGAAAACAATTAGTACATTGGCTTCAAATGTTATTACAATACGATTCCAGCTCTCCCCTCACTGCTCCTTCATCAATTCAACATTGAATTTCCAGATTTGACCTTATCTCTGCCGAGTCATTTTAATTCAGTAATTAAACTCCGTTATTGTATCTCAGCTCTGGCAGGGAGAGGGAAGATGCATTGCACCTACCCAGTTAAAAGGGCTCCACAGCAGTTTAGCTCTTTTTAGGGCAGGTTGAGTAATCAATAACTTAACAATGAAAATCCCAGGCTCCTTTCTTGATTAGCTTTATGTTTTTAAAATCAAAGATTTTGAAAGAAATTAACAATGGATATGTGGCTTCGATCCAAGCAACAGGTTTAGCAGTACAAATATGAAATAAAGATACATTTTCATTTAGCAGCTGCTTTCACTACCCTCCGTACTGCCCAAAGCGCTTTACAACCAAAGGAGTACTTTTAAAGTGCTGTCACTTTGGTAAAGGAGGAAACAACGTAGCCAATTTGCGCACTGCAAGCTCCCACAAACAGCATTGGGATACATTACCATAAAATCAGTTTCAGCGATGTTGGCTGAGGGATAAATACTGGCCAGCACTTTGGGGGAACTCCCCTGCTCTTCTTCAATATTGTACTGTGGTATCGCTACATTCACCTGAGAGAGCAGACGCGGCCTCGGGCAAACGATTCAACTAAACGACGGCAGCTCCGATACTGGTGCTCTCCGTCAGTACTGGACTGCAGTGTCATCTTAGATTATGTCCTCAAGTCTCCGGAGTGGGGCTTCAACCCACTGAGCCCTGCCTGACACCTCTGGCATGGCATGACTTAATATAACATATCAAAACATAATATAATAAGGCCATACAAAAGCAAACCAGGCACTATATGCCCAGTTTGGGTTTCGCCAAGACCACTGGACCGCCGACCTCATCACAGCCTTTGTCCAAACATGGACATTGGAGCTGATTTCGAGAGGTGAGATGAGAGTGACTGCCCTTGGCATCAAGGCAGCATTTGACCAATTATGGCATCAAGCAGTCCTAGTTAAGCTGAAATCAATGGGAATGGGGGAAGACTCTCCAATTGCTGGAATCATACCTAGAACAAAGGAAGATGTTTATGGTGGTTGAAGGTCAATCATCACAGCACCAGGACATCGCTGCAGGAGTTCCTCAGGGCAGTGTCCTCGGCAGAACCATCTTCAGCTGCTTCATCAATGATGCTTCAACATAAGTTCAGAAATGGGGATGTTCGCTGATGACTGCACAGTGTTCAGTGCCTTTCACAACTCTTCAGATAATGAAGCAGTCCATGCCCGCATGCAATGAGACCTGGACGACGTTCAGTCTTCGGCTGATAAGTGGCAGGTAACATTCGCACCACAGAATTACCAGGCAATGACTATCTCCAACAAGCGAGAGTCTAAACACCGCCCCTTGACATTCAATGGCATTGCCATCGCAGAATCCCCCATCATCAACATCCTGGGGGTCATCATTGACCAGAAACTTAACTGGAACAGCCACATAAACACTGTGGCAACACGAGCAGGTCAGAGGTTTTGCATTCTGCGGCGAGTGCCTCACCTCCTGACTCACCATATCCTTTCCAACATCTACCAGGCACAAGTCAGGAGTATGATGGAATACTCTCCAATTGCCTGGATGAGTGCAGCTCCACCAACAGTCAAGAAGCTCGACAGCATCCAGGACAAAGCAGCCCGCTTGATTGGTACCCCATCCACCACCTTAAACATTCACTCCCTCTACCACCGGCGTACCGTGGCTGCAGTGTGTAACATCTAAAAGATGCACTGCAGCAACTCGCCAAGGTTTCTTCGCCAACACCACACAAACCCGCGAACTCTTACACCTGGAAGGACAAGGGCAGCAGACGCATGTGAACACCACCACCTCCAAGATCCCCTCCAAGTTCCACACCACCCTGACTTAGAATAATATCGCCGTTCGTTCATCGTCGCTGGATCAAAATCCTGGAACCCCCATACCTAACAGCACTGTGGAATACCTTCACCACACGGAATGCAGCGGTTCAAAAAGGCGGCTCACCACTACCTTCTCAAGGGCAATTAGGGATTGGCAAGAAATGCTGGCCTTGCCAGCGACGCCCACATCTCATAAACGAATAAAAAAGTGACCAAAAGCAATGTCAAAGAGTTAGGTTTTGAGAGGCGTCTTAAAGGAGGAGAGGTCGGTCGAGAGGCGGAGAGATTAGGGATGAAACTCCAGCGCATAGGGCCCAGTGAGCTAAAGGCATGGCCGTCAATGGTGAAGTGTTTAAACCCCTGGATGCGGAAGAAGCCAGAATTGGAGGAGCGCAGAAATCTCGGAGGCTTCTATGTCTGGATTAGTTTACAGAGGTAAGTAGACAGGAGAAATAGACATGGATACATTTTTCGGAAACCCTGCAGACAAGGATAGGCGGCTATCATAAGTGCGAGTGAGAGAAGGTGTAAAACATAAGCCCCACATGTGGTTTCCTGGCTTATTCGGTTAAAGCGCTAATACAATAACCTAGGACATAATCCTGGGTTCAAATCCCAGTGAGAACCTTAGGTTTGCCTCAGCATCTTTTATAATTTTCAGATTGTTTGTAAATTTAAGCAAATATGGCCTTTAATGGGTCCTTTCAGGAGCCACGAATGAATTATTTCTGAATTGCAGCTCCTTCTTTGTACAGACGGGGTTTCCATAGAATGTGTCGGTAACGCTTGTCTTCCTGCGGTATTGGGATCAGTTCTGGGGCAGGAGGGACCTGTACAAGCGGATGGCTTGCATTTTAAGCGGGCTGGTACCAATGATCTCACGGAGAGGTTAACTAGTGCTGTTGGGAGGATTTACTCTAATTTGGCTGGAGAAGGATCACCAGGAGGTACCAGCAGAGAGGAGTGAAATTGTGCATAGAAGACTTGGATGGACAAACAGCAACAGAATAGTATACAAAGAGCAATGTCGACTAGCACTAGCAGTCGGGTTTGGACCAGTGTCCTGGCGAACCGAATAACTAGGGCAGTAGACAGGGCATTAAACTAATGAAGTGGGTGTGGGAGGATTTAGGAAATAGTAAATTTTAAAGCAGCGAGAGGAATGTCAAGGCTCGAGAGCAGAGTAGAATTTTGGGTTAAAATAAGCAGAGTGGGTCAGCAAGGGACAGCGTGAGTAACAAAGGTAATAAGGAATCAGTGACTAAGGTGACATCAGGGAAAAATAGAAATAAGTCCAAAGGAAAGGCTAAATCTAAATCTGAATGCGTGAAGCATTCGTAACAAGTAAATGCATTAATAGTGCAGGTAGAAATTAACATGTTTGATCAAATAGCCATTATGGAGACGTGGCTGCAATGTGGCCAAGGTTGGGAATGAAATATTCCAGGATCCTAAAGCTTTAGAAGAGATAGGGAAAATGGAAAAGGAGGAGGAGTAGCCCTGATAATAAAGGATGGGATAAAGACAGTGGAGAGATAGGATCTTGGCTCCGAAAATCCAGAAGTAGCATCAGTTTGGGTGGAGCTAAGAAATAGCAAGGGGCAGAAAACTTTGGTGGGAGTTGTTTATAGACCCCAAACAGTAATTGTAATGTAGGGCAGAGTATAAGTTAGGAAATTAGAGACGCATGTAACAAGGGTATCACAGTAATCATGGGGGACTTTAATCTACACATAGACTGGGCAAACCAAATTTGCAGTTATGGTGTGGAGGACGAATTCATGGAATGTATGCAAGATACTTTTCTAGATCAGTATGTTGAGGAACCAAGTAGGAAACAGGCCATTTAGATCTGGTATTGTGCAACGGGAAAGGGTTAATTAATAACCTTGTAGTAGAGGGGCCTTTAGGGAAGAGTGAACATAATATGATATAATTTCATATTAAGTTTGAAAGTGATTGAGTTAAGTCAGCAACTAGGGTCTTAAATCTAACCAAAGCAAACTACATAGCTATGAGGGGCGTGTTGGCTAAGGTAAACTGGCAAGCTACATTAAATGTTATGACGTTAGAGAAGCAATGGCTAGCGCTTAAAGAATTAATTCATAATTTGCAACAAGTATACATTCCTTTAATGCACAAAAACCCCACAGGAAATGTGGTCCAACCGTGGTTATCAAGAGAAGTTGAAGATAGAATTAGATCAAAGGAAGAGGATAAGAATGTTGCCAAAAAAGTAGTAAGCCTGAGGATTGGCAGGATTTTAGAATTCAGCAAAGGAGGATCAAGAAATTGATAAAGAAAGGGAAAATAGAATGAGAGTAAACTAGCGAGATACATAAAAACAGACTGTAAAATCATCTATATGTATGTTAAAAGGAAAAGACTAGCGAAAGTAAATGCGGGTCCCTTACAGGCTGAGACAGGAGAAATTCTACAGGGAAATAAGGAAATTACAGAGAAATTAAACAAATACTTTGTGCCTTTCTTCACGGAAGAAGAAGCTTATAACTTCCTCGAAATAGTGGACAACCATGGGTCTAGCGAGAATGAGGAACTGAAAGAAATTAGTATTAGTAAAAAAATAGTACTGGATAAATTAATGGGACTGAAAGCCGCTAAACCCCCTGGATCTGATGGCCTACATACTAGGGTTTTGAAAGAGGTGGCTACAGACATAGTGGATGCATTGGTTGTCATTTTCCAAAATTCCATAGATTCCAGAAAGGCTCCCGCGGATTGGAAGGTAACAAGTGTAACCCCACTATTTAAGAAAGGAGGGAGAGAGAAAACAGGGAGCTACAGACCAGTTCGCCTGACATCATAGTAGGGTAAATGCTAGAATCTGTTATTAAGGACGTGCTAACAGGGCACTTCGAAAATAATAATAGGATTGGGCAGAGCCAACACGGATTTATGAAAAGGAAATTGTGTTTGACGAATTCGTTAAAGTTTATTGAGGTTGTAACGAGCAGAATAGATAAGGGGGAAATCAGTTTGCTGATGATACAAAGCTGGGTGGGATGTAAGTTCTGAGAAGGAAGCAAAGAGTTTTAAAGGGAATATAGACAGGCGAAGAGAGTGGGCAAGAACATGGCAAATGGAAGATAATGTGGAGAAATGTGAAGTTATCCACTATGGTAGGAAAAAGATATAACAGAGTATTTTTAGGAAGGCGAGAGGTTGGGAAGTTGGTGTTCATGGGGGCCTGGGTGTTCTTGTACACAAATCACTGAAAGTTAACTCGCAGGCACAGCAAGCAAGAAGGAAAACAAATGGTATTTTGGCCTTTATTACAAGATGATTTGAGTATAATAGTAAAGACGTCTTACTGCAATTATATAAGGCCCTGCTGAGACCACACCTGGCGTATTGTGCGCAGTTTTTGTCTCCTTACATAAGGAAGGATATACTTGCCACAGAGGGAGTGCGACGAAGGTTCACCAGACTGATTCCTGAGATGGGGGGATTGTCCGATGAGGAGAGATTGAGTAGACTAGGCCTATATTCTCTAGAGTTAGAAGAAGGAGAGGTGATCTCATTGAAACATACACAATTCTTACAGGGGTTAACAGGGTTGATGCAAAGAGGATGTTTACCCTGTTTGGGGAGTCTAGAAAGGGTCACAGTCTCAGGATAAGGGGTCGGCCATTTAGGACTGAGATGAGGAGACATTTATTACCTCAGAGGGTGGTGAATCTTTGGAATTCTTTACACCAGAGCGCTGTGGAGGTTCAGTCATTGAGCTTATTCAAGACAGAGATCAATATTTGTTTGGATATTAAGGGAATTAATAGATATGGGGATAGTGCAGTCAAGTGGAAATGAGGTAGAAGATCAGCCATGATCTTATTGAATGGCGGAGCAGGCTCGGAGTGCCAAATAGCAGACTCCTGCACCTATTCCTTATGTTCTTATGTTCAGTCATGCTCTCCGCCTCCACAAGGAGATTTCCTTCTTTGCCCCGATTAGGTGTAAGGGTGTGGTTGTTATATGTGAGCGGTTCGAATCGCTCCCACGCCCCAGGTTCAAAACTTGGACTTATTTAGGGGTTGTGAATAAAAATGCAGTAGGCCACAGGTTCCAATGAAAGAACCATAACTTTTATTAAAGCTAAAAGGTAACAAACTTAAACACACTTCACACTTAAACAGGTTTGGGGAGCACACGGTTACAGGCGAGGAAAATGACAGTATCCAAGAAAAATAAAAATCTTTATCCCTCCCAAAACTTCCCACTTCTAGCTAGGTTTCGGTTTGAGGAGATCAGGGATAATGCTCACCAGACAGGGGTATTAACAATCCGTGGTCCAGCCAGGTAAGTCGATGGTGATTCTGGTCATCGAAAGTCTTCCTTCACCATGTTGCTTCTGGGCAGTGCTGCCACAGACCCCTGCTTCCCGCGTAGTCTGTCGAGTCGAAAAGAGAGAGAAATCTTGGGTCCTGTTGCAATTATAGTTCTCTTCGCACCCCGTCCCCCACCACAAACTCCCCCTGAAAAAAACTGGTTTCGTGATGCACTGAGTTTTCAGGTGGGGCCTGTTCATTGTCTTGTTGAAATCGTGATGGGCTCTGTGTTTTCGGTGGGGCAGTTTTTCCCCAGAGCCTATTGTCCAAATGCTGATGTTTTGTGGTTGTTGAATTCCCAGACCAGGTACATGTTCAGGCACGTCTCCTCCAAATTTCCAAAGTCCTCATTTTCTTCCTTTCGATATATGTTTTTGGGGATCTGCAAATTTTGAAAATATTACATAGGCCGCACCATTCCTTTAACTACCCTTTTACTTCTTATATGTTTATAAAAGATTTCTGCGTTCCCTTTTCTGTCACCCGCTAATCTTTTCTCACACTCTCTCTTTGCCTTTCTTGTTTCTTTTTCAATTTCCCCCTGCCCTCTCTGTGTTCTGCCTGGTTTGGATTGTATTCTGTACCTGACATTTGTTCTTTTTCTGTTTCAATTTAAACTTCTTATTCCTCTGTCATCTAGGGGGCTCTCGCTTTGGATGCCCCATCTCTCCCCCTTTTGCTTGGTTTGTATCCGAAGTATCTCCGCCTTGAAGGCCTGCCATTGCTCATTTTCTGTTTTCCTGTTCAATCTGTGTTTCCTTCTCAAATCACTGAAATTTGCTCTCTTCCAGTTGTTCACCTTTGATTTCTCTTTGTCCCTTTCCAATACTACTTCAAAACTAATTATATTATGGTCACTATCACCCAGATATTCTTCCACTGAAATCACTCCACTTGCCCGATTTCATTCCCCAGAACTAGATCCAGCACTGCTTCCTTCCTCGTTGAGCTAATAACATACTGGTTAAGTAAGTTATCCTGTACAAATTAAATGAATACTTCCCTCTCTTGCCCTTTACTCTGTTTCCTCCCAGTCTGTATTCGGGGAATTGAAGTCCCCTAATATTACTGCTCTATTATTTTTACAATTCTCTGAAATTTGCCTACAGATTTGCCTCTCTAACTCCTTCAAACTATTTGGGGGCCTATCTTAAACACCCTGCAATGCAACAGCTCCTGTTCTGTTCCGTAACTTTAACCAAATACATTCAGACTTTGTACCCTTTAGTATATCGTCCCAATGTAGAGCTGCAATACTATCCTTGCTCAATACTGCCACCCCACCTCCTGTCTTTTTTCCATCCCCATTTCTCCTGAATACAATGTAGGCAGGAAGGTTTAGTTCCGATTCATGTCCATGTTTAAGCCAGGTCTCCGTTATAGCCATTATATCAGAACTCCATGTGACAATTATCACCTGTAACTCGTCAACCTTATTTGTAACAAACCTTACATTAACACATATACATTCACACATAAGAACATAAAAATATAAGAAATAGGAGCAGGAGTAGGCCATTTTGCCCCTCGAGCCTGCTCCGCCATTCAATAAGATCATGGCTGATCTTCTACCTCAACTCTCTTTCCCGCACTATCCCCACAGGCCTTGATTCCCTTAGTATCCAAAAATCTTTCGATCTCTCTCTTGAATATACTCAACGACTGAGCCTCCACAGCCCTCTGGTGCAGTGAATTCCAAAGATTCACCACCCCCGAAGTTAAGAATTTTTTCCTCATCTCAGTCCTAAATGGCCGACCCCATATTCTGAGACTACGACCACTTGTTCCAGACTTCCAAGGCAGGGGACACATCATTCCTGCATCTAGCCTGTCAAGCCCTGTCAGAATTTTTTATGTTTCAATGAGATCGCCTCTCCTTCTTCTAAACTCTAGAGAATATAGGCCTAGTCTACTAAATCTCTCCTCATAGGACAATTCCGCCATGCCAGGTATCAGCCTGGTGAACATTCATTGTACTCTCTCTTTGGCAAGTGTATCTTTCCTTCGGTAAGAAGACCGAAACTGTACACAATACTCTAGGTGTGGTCTCACCAGGGACTTATACAATTGCGGTAAGACGTATTTACTCTTATACTCAAATCCTCTTGTAATAAAGGCCAACATACCATTTGTTTTCCTAATTGCTTGCTGTGCCTGCATTTTAACTTTCAATAATTTGTGTACAAGGACACCCAGGTCCCACTGAACTCCAACATTTCCCAATCTCTCACCATTTAAAATATACTCAGCGTTACAATTTTTCCTACCAAAGTGGATAACTTCACTTTCCTCCAAATTATTTTCCATTTGCCATGTTGATGCCCACTCACTTAGCTTATCTATATCATCTTGAAGCCTCTTTGCATCTTTCTCACAACTTACAATCCCACCCAGCGTTGTATCATCAGCAAACTTGGAAATATCACATTTTGTCCACTCATCTAAATCATTGATATAGATTGTGAATAGCTGAGGCCAAGCACTGATCGTTGCGGTACCCCAGTAGTTACAGCGTGCCAACTCAAAAATGACCTGTTTACTCCTACTCTCTGTTTTCTGTCCGTTAACCAATCCTCAATCCATGCCAGTATTTTACCACCAATCTCATGAGTCCTAATTTTGTTTAATAACGTATTGTGTGGCACCTTATCGAATGCTTTCTGAAAATCCAAATACACCACATCCACCGTTTCCCCCTTATCTGTTCTGCTGGTAGTAGCCTCAAAAAACTCTAACAAATTCGTCAAACACGATTTCCCTTTCATAAATCCATGTTGGCTCAGCCCAATCCTATTATTATACTCTAGCATTTTCCCTACTATTATGTCAGGCTAACTAGTCTGCAGTTCTCTCTCTCGCTCCTTTCTTAAATAGTGGTAATGAGTTACTGAATGAATACTTTGCATCTGTCTTCACAATTGAAGAGGATGAAGTTACTGTTGCAGTAGAGGAGCAGGGAGTAGACATAATGGATAGAATAAAATATCTAGAAAGGAGGTGCTCAATATGTTGGCATCACTGACAGTTAACAAATCACCGGTCCGATGGGAAGCATCCTAGGTTGTTGAGGGAAGCTAGGTTTGAGACAGCAGAAGCTCTGTCCACCATCTTTTAATCCTCATTAGATATGGGAATGGTGCCAGAGGACTGGAGGATTGAAAATTTTACACCCCTGTTCAGAAAAAGGAGAGGGATTAACTTGGTAACTACAGGCCAATCAGTCTATTGTCAGTGGTGAGAAAATTACCAGAGACTATTATCTAGAACAAAATTAATTCTCACTTGGAGAAGCATGGGTTAATAAGTGACAGCCAGCATGGATTTTTTAAATGCAAATCCAGTCTGACGAACATAATTAAGTTATTTGTTTAAGTAACAGAGAGGGTTGTTGAAGGCAGTGTAGTAGATGTTGTATATATGGACTTTCAAAATACATTTTCAAAAATTTCACGTAAAAAACTTATTCGGAAACTAGAAGCACATGGTATTAAAAGGACGGCGGTAACATGTGCACATAATTGGCTAAAGGATAGGAGGCAAAGATTAGTGATGAACACATGTTTTTCTGACGATGGAGTGGGGTAAACCGGGATTGGTATAATGACCATTGCTTTTCTTGTTATTATCAATGACCTGGGGTTTGGTATCGGAAGCACAACACATTTAAGTTCGCTGATGATATAAAACCTGGCAGTAAGGAATGAATAAGATAGTAGTAGACTTCAGGAGGACATTGACAGATTGGTGAGATTTGCAGATGCAATTTAATGTGGATAAGTGTGAAGCAACACAATTTGGGAGAAACAACATGGAGAGACAGTATAAACTAAATGGTACTATTTTGAGGGGGATGGAAGAGCAGAGGAACCCGGGAGTGCATAGTCCTAAGTCCTTGAATGCGGCATGTTAAGTTGATAAGGCAGTTAAGAAATCGTACTGCATATTTGGATTTGTAAATAGGGGCATTGAATACAAAAAACAAAGAAGTCATGCTAAACCTTTACAAATTAATGGTTAGTCCTCAGCTGAAGTATTGTGAAGGAATAAGCCATAAAACCTATTCAGAAAAATACACCATTCTATGAAAGAATTCTGGCCATATTAAAACATGACAAACTGGGTTTGGAAATCTGGAAGCCTCAACAATCTAAAGCTGTAATAGCATACAGGCTATTGAGATAAGATAGTTGTTGACACTGAATCAATAACCTCATTGAAACAGAAGCTTAAAGGCTCCCGACGGTCTGAATCTTTGGGAGCAGACAATGGTACACCCTGTACAAGGTGTTCTTATTTACACTTATAAAGAGCCACAAACAGAAGGCCTTATTAAAATGGCATCAAATGAAATGCACCTGCTGTTACACCGTTCTTTATGGTAAGATTCGAACACCTAGAGGAGTGACACGAGTCTGTAATGCTACCAGCTGAGGTGACTAAGAATTGCAGAAGTGAGTAGAAAAATGACTAAAGATAATTAGCTTACATCAGCAGAAAACTTCAAAGGAAATACCACTGAGAAAGGGTGTAAATATTGAACATTCAAATGGGATAATAGATTCGCTGTGAAGTGGCAAAGAGATTCGCAGGCTTCAGAGGCGGCTCTGTAAGTCTGCAACTCTTTGTATCACAGGGCTCAACGGTACTGTATTTGATTTTGGTGAATATCCTGAATAAACGTTAAGAAGTGTAAAAGTGTAGCGAAGTTATTTTTTGAGAATTAGGATCTCTGATAATAGAATTGAAAGCTTTCTCTTTTTGGAACTGTTAATGTTGCGATTGAATCACCAACTGCAAATTACATGTCGGTTCTTTAATAATCTATATATTTTTAGAATTGTCTCACATAATACTTCTGGATCAAACTTGTGAACTCAATCTCTGTACGCTTTTGGTGAGGAGTTGCAGTATTCTGGGGGAGTTTTCCGGACCCTCATAATATCCAGAAGGTTACAGTCTAGCTAAACTTATTAAAAGTGCTATCTGGAGGACGGTAACATTTTCATGTTGTTCCTTTCCTTTAGGGAGAGATGGTCCAGACATTTAGACCCAATTAAGCGTCTTTAGGAATCGGCTACCTTAAACTTGAGTTGAAAGTGAACGTCTGAGCAATACGCCTGATCTGGGGTAGCCCTAAAGGGGCTAGGACTAGTAATTATCCCTTTAGTATTGTGTACAATTCTGGGCACCACACTTTAGAAAGGATGTCAAGCCCCTGGAGAGGGTAAAGAGGAGTTTTACCATGATGATACCAGGATGATACGCAGTGTTAGCTGTGGTTCAGTGGGTAGCACGCTTGCCTCTGTCCGATGATTGTTGGTTCATAATCCCACTCCAGAGATTTGATCACACATATCTAGGCTGACTCTCCTGTGCAGTGCTGAGGGAGTGCTGCACTGTCGGAGGTGCCGTCTTTGCGATGAGATGTTAAACCGAGCCCCGTCTGCTCTCTCCAGTGGACGTAAAAGATCCCTTGGCACTATTTTGAAGAAGAGCAGCGGCGTTATCCCTGGTATAATGGCTAATGTTTATCCCTGAATCAACAGAGCAAGAACAGATTATCTGATCATTATCACATTGCTGTTCGTGCGAGCTTGCTGTATGAAAATTGACTGCTGCCTTGCCCACATTACAACTGTGACTACACTGTAAACGTACATAATTGGCTGTAAAGCACTTTGAGACATCTGGTCATGAAAGGCGTTACGTAAATAAAAGTTTTTTTTAAGAGTGACTTCAGTTTTGTGGAGAGGTTGGAGAAGCTGTGATTTTTCTACTTAGGGCAGAGAAGATTAAGGGGAAACCCAATACAGCTAATGAAAATAAGGTGGGGTATTGATAGAGCAAGTAGGGGGAAATTGTCTCTCATTGGTCAAGATGTTTGGTAACCAAACGTCATCGATTTAAAATAATTGACAAAAGAACGAGAGGGGAAATGAGCAGAATTTTTTTTCAAACACAATTTGTTATGATTTGGAATACAATACCTGAAAGGGTGGTGGAAGTAGATTCCATAGTAACTTCCAAAACGCAATTTTTTGTCTATTTGATGAGAACTAATTTGCAGGGTCCTGGGAAAGATGCTGAGATCTGGGGAAAAATTGGACAGTTCTTTCAAACAGCCGGGAGAGGAACGACGGGAGAATAGCTTATTTTTATGCCGTAAGATGATGCGATTCTTTGTGTCTGCAAGGCTTGGCTTCTGATACGGCAAAACCTCGAATGGGCGGGGCTAGGTCTGCTTTGTGTGATCGTCCTGGCTGCTGTGTGACTGGCTCCTGGCTCCTTTGTGACGTCGCCTGGAGACAGGTTTCCGCCCCTGGTTACACACCATCAGTGGGATGCCAGTGTTGGCGGAGCTGGAGTGACAGCTGACACTGGGACTGAGTTTCGTCCCTATAAATAGGGCAAAGGACAGAAAAGAACAATTTAATACCAAAGTAAGCGATTCAATTAAATGTCATTAATTACAAATATATTCAAATTAAATATAATGATAATGACAAAAAATGGTTCGATTGTTATCCAGTTATAGATTGTAGAATTAATATGAATCATTTTTCTATTGATAGTTTCCTGGAGTGAGCAATATCTCAGGAAGGTGGAGAGAGAGAAGTCGAAGGATCACCACATTATCTGAGACAGCAAAACTGTGGCTGGTTCACAGAGCAGATCGGGTGGGAAAAAGACTTCCAGTATCGAAGACGGGATAAAACAGGAAGCTTAAACAATGATTGTAAAGGTGAGGAACTGTACTAAAGTACCTGTTCGGTCCAGGATTTGGCCGTGGGAAGAGTCTAACCAGCTACTGGGAACTGATCGGCCGCTGCAATAAGGATCGGCCTTTGAAGCGGTGAGTTGACCGGAGATTAACTTCTATGTAAATCTTGCCAATAGCTCCCCTGGGGTGCTTTATACGTCAATGTAGAGGGATTTTTATTCTGTATTCATCCCATGTTGTACCTGAGCCGGCGTGCGTCATTGGATAGTGTCAAGGGAGCTGTACACTGCATTTAACGCCTTCTTTATCTGAGTTGGCCATGCTTAGTGAACCAATTTAGAGAGAGCTTTGCACTGTTCTGCATCTGACCTGGAAGTAATTGAAGGGACAGTGTAGACGGAACATTACTCTCTGTATCTAACCCGTACTGTATCTGACCTGGGAGTAATTGATGGGACAGCTTAGAGGGAGCTTTACTCTAACCTGTACTGTATCTGACCTGGGAGTTTTTGAAAGGACGGTGCAGAGGTAGCTTTATTCTGTATCTAACCTGTGCTATACCTGACCTGGGAGTGTTTGATAGAACAGTGCAGAGGGAGCTTTATTCTACATCTAACCCGTGCTGTAACTGACCTGGGAGTGTTTGATGGAACAGTGTTGAGGGAGCTTACTCAATATTACCCATGATGCCCTAGCCAATTAATGCTTCGATTGGCCCATCATTTGATAGCGCCTGTGATGTTGTTTCCTGTTACAGGGAACAAGCTGGTTTCAGAACACAGAGAATGCTGAAATATTCGAGCTTCACCCCAACATCATTCTCAAACTGCCAGAGCAGGAGGGAGACAAACTGCCTGAGATAAACAGAAAGAGTCTTTGGACTCTATAGAGCAAGAGATGGACATGGGGACAATTGAATAGCGGGATCTCACATTAAGTGGTTGAGATGGAAAATCTGTGAGGGGTAATTTTGTCAGGCTGTTCTCCCTGCCTGGAGTCTCGGTACATGGGAGTGGAGTTTACATAGGATTATATGGGATATGCGGTGCTAAAATAGCTCATTCGACACAACCAGTCCATGCCAGCGTGTATGCTCCACACGATCCTCCTCCCGTCTTTCCTCATCTAAATCTATCAGCTTAAACCTCTATTTCCTTTTCCCTCATATGCTTGTCTAGACTCCCCTTAAATGCATCTATACTATTCGCTTCATCCACTCCCCGTGGCATCGAGTTCCACATTCTCATCGGTCTTTGGGTAAAGAAGTTTCTTCTGAATTCCCTATTGGAATTCTTGGCGACTATCTTATATTGATGGCCTCCAGTTATGCTCTTCCCCACAAGTGGAAACATTCTCTCTGTATCCACTCTATCAATTTTTTTCATAATTTTAAAGACCACTATTAGGTCACCCCTCAGCCTTCTGTTTTCAAAAGAAAACAGAGCCAGCCTGTTCATCCTTTCCTGATATGTACACCCTCGCATTTCTGGTATCATCCTTGTAAATCTTCTCTGCACCCTCTCCAGTGCCTCTATATCCTTTTTATAATATGGCGACCAGAACTGTATGCAGTACTCTAAGTGTGGTCTAACCAAGGTTCGATACAGCTTCAGCATAACTTCCCTACTTTTCAATTCTCTCCCTCTAGAAATAAACACGAGGGATTAATTAGACTTTTTATGGCCTTGCTAACCTGTGGCACAACTTTTAGTGATTTGTGCATTTGTCCTCCTAGATCCCTTTGTTCCTGTACCCCACCTAGACAGGCACTCTCCAAGTGATAAGTGACCTCCCTATTACTCCTACCAAAGTGTAATACTTCACATTTATCTGTGTGAACTTCATTTGCAAACTATATGCCCATTCAGCAAGTTTATTAATGTCCTTCTGTAATTTTTTCAGTCCTCAGTATTGACTATCCCGCCCATTTTGGTATCATCTGCAAATTTAGAAATTGTGTTTTTGATTGCTAAATCTAAATCGTTAATGTAAATTGTGAACAGCAGTGGTCCCAGCACTGAGCTTGTGGAACACCACAACCCACCTTCAATCACTATGAATAGCTATCATTTACTCCTACTCTCTGATATCTGTCCTGAAACCTAGGCGGCAATCCATTCTTCTACTTGTGACCTGACTCCACATTCTCTGACCTTGTACATCAGTCGATTATGGGGCACCTTATCAAAGGACTTTTGAAACTCTAGATAAATTACATCTACTGCATTTCATTGACTACTCTCTCTGTTACCTCTTCAAAAAATTCAATAAGTTTGATCAAGCAAGACAACTGCTTTTGAAATCCGTGTTGAATATTCCTTGTTATATTTTTGGTTTCTAGATGTTCTTCTATTATATCCTTCAGTAGGGATTCTATTAATTTTCCTACCACCGATTTTAAGCGGACTGGTCTATAATTCCCTGGACATGTTCTTTCCCCTTCTTAAATATCGGTATTACGTTAGCTATCCACCAGTCCTCTGGCACTATACATTTTTCTAATGAATTATTAAATATGCGTAGTAATGCCTCTACTACCTCTTCCCTAGATTCTTTTAAAATGCGTGGATGCAATCCATCCGGAACAGAGGTTTCCTCCACTTTGAGTTTGCTTAATTTGTTTAATATATCTTCTTTTTTTATTTTAAATGCCCTTATCTCCTTACTAATATCATCATCCAATGCCAGGTCCACCTGTTCTGTCTCCCTGGTAAATAATGAAGCAAAATAATTATTTTATATTTCTGCCATCTCTCTATCGTTACCTGTGGAATTATCCTGACCATCCTTTAATGGGCCTATTCACATCTCAGCATTCCTTATTTTATTGATGTGCCGATAAAATATTTTACTATTTTGTTTTATTTTGTTTTATGTTCCTTGATAATTTAATTTCATAGTTCCTCTTTGCCTTCCTAATTTTTTTTGAATTATCTCCTAATCTTTTCGTATTCTCTCTTATCATGCACTCCCCCGCTGTCGATGTACTTAATGTATGCCTCTTTTCTTACCCTCAATTTTTCCCTATTGGAATGCACGGAGTCTCATTATTGTTTAGTTTATTCTTTCCTTTTAGCGGAATATATTTTACCTGCACTCTGTTGAACACCATTTTAAATATTTCCCATTGCTGTTCTACATCATTGTTTGCCAATATTTTTGCCCATATTTTCCCCCAAGATCTCCTCTCAGCCCTTCAAAATCATATTTTCTCTAATCTATTAACCTGGTTTTCATCATACTTATGACCTTCTCAATTAGCATCTTAAACCGTATTATATTATGGTCACTACTGCCTATATTTTCCCCGACCTTTACTTCTCTTAGCTGTTGTGGTTCATTCCCCATTACTAGATCCAATAGCGAATCCTCCCTTTTTTCGGCTTTTTACATATTGGGTGAGAAAGGACTCCTGTTCACAATGTAGGAACTCCATTCCCTTATTCCCTTTACATACCTCTTCTGTCCAATTAATATCGGAGTAGTTGAAATCCCCCATGATTATTATTCTATGTTTTATTACACACTTCCCTAATTTGTCAGCATATTTCTTCCTCCACCTCTCTTCCACTATTAGTTGGTCTGTAGCCAACGCCTATTAGTGTGATTGATCCTTTATTATCTTTTATCTCTATCCATATGATTCTATTTTTGTCTCGTTGATATCTGCGTCACTTTTTTCTACTGCCATTACGTTATCCCTAATAAGTACAGCTACTCCACCTCCCCTCCCCCCCCCTTTCTTTTCTAAATATGTTATACCCTGCAATGTTTAATTCCTAGTCCTGAGTTTTCTGTAGCCATTACTCAGTAATCCATATTATCTGGTTCCTTGCAATGTATGATTGCCTCCGGCTCCGTTGTTTTATTACTGAAACTGTGTACATTGCTGCACAGACAGTTTAACTTATTTTTACTAGGATTTTATTGGAGACAGGACTTAATGTACAACATGTGTTCATGACAAGGGAGAGTGCTCAGCATGAGCACACCCTTGTCATGTGACCAATTAACCTCGAGGAGGAGGGGCTAGGGCTGCTTTGTGACATCGATCTTCGCTACAGGTTAATTGGCTCCTGGCTCCTTTGTGACGTTACCTGGAGATACGTTTCCGTCCCTGCTTACTAACGATCAGTGGGATATCAGCGTGGCGGACCTGGAGTGACAGCTGACACTGGGAGTGAGTTTAGTCCCTATTAATAGGGCAAAGGACAAAAAAGAACAATTGAAGATTCTCACGGCATGCCCTGTTAGTTAGACTTTTTCCTGCACCCTTCAGCTCAAAAATTGTTTACCCGTAATTTTCTGGAAGTGTGAGCTGATAACGGTGGTCAACAGGGCATCTGGAACCTTGGTGAACAACGGGACAAACAGTTTATCTCGTTAACCAAGGGGATTAAATGTTTGAGACATAAACAGAGGAAGGACTAAGAAGGAGGGTGAATCAGAGTTTGTTAATTCAATTTCAAATCAGGTAAAGAAAGAGAAATAATGAAACGGGAAAAAGATTGTTTTAAGAGAGAGAGAAACTATAGGAAGGAAATATAAGAAAAATAGGAAAAATTAAAAGTTGAAATTTTTAAAATCTCCAACAGCAATTCACAATTTGAAAGAATGAAACTCCGCACTTTGCATTGTTTACTTCCTGGGCCAGAGTGGTTGATTTGCAGTTTTAACAATTATCACGTTGCTAAGGTGATTTTTATACTTTTAATTACTAGATTAACTTTCAGTGGTGAGTTTAATGTGTGATTAATGTGCAAATGCAGAAACTTTATAAAACTCACAGGGAGGTTAATGGCGAGATGTCATTTTCGCGAAATTAATGGCGGAGCGCCACAAACCGTCCAGCAACTCACCATTCACAGGGTATCTCTTCCTCGCCACAAGTTGCTGGCCGATTGGAACATTATTAATCGCCTGCGTCATTCACTCACCGTTATGTTTTAGGTAAATTCCATTCCAGTAACTAGCATGTCTGTAATAAAAACTGTGCAGAGATCTCGGGGATTATAAGCAATGGAGAGATTGAAAATAAGGATGAGAATTGAAAATGAAGGCATTGCTTAACTGGGAGCCAATGTAGATCAGCGAGCACAGGGGAGATGGGGGAGCGGGACTTGGTGCGAGTTAGGACACGGGCAGCAGAGTTTTGGATGACCTCAAGTTTATGAAGGGTAGAACTAGTGTTACATTTCTTCCCGAGATAAACGGGGTAATTGTATTCATTTATCTGCATGTCTACTTCTTAAATAAATTGTGTGTGTCTGGACTTTGTCTTATAAAATTGAAGGATTACGCTGCAACTGTGGTTTTTGATTTGACAGTTTCGAATTGTCATACACTATTAAAGTCAGGATGATATGTGATTGGAGGGTTACTTGAAGGTGGTGGTGTTCCCATGCACCTGCTGTCCTTGTCCTTCCAGGTTGTAGAGGTCAGGGGTTTGAGATGTGCTGTCGAAGAAGCTTTGGCGTGTTGCTGCAGTACATCTTGTGGATGATACACACTGCAGACACGTTGCACCGGTGGTGGAGGGAGAGAATGTTTACAGTGGTGGATGGGGTGCCGATCATGCGGGCTGCTTTGTCATGGATGGTGTCGAGCTTCTTGAATGCTGTTCCAGCTGCACTCATGCAGCCAAGTGGAGAGTATTCCATCACACTCCTGACTTGTGCCTTGTAGATTGTAGAAAGGATTTCTGGATTCAGGAGATGATTCATTCCCCGCAGAATACATAGCCTCTGATCAGCTCTTGTAGCCGCAGTATTTATATGGCTGGTCCAGTTAAATTTCTCGTCAATGATGACACTCAGATATTGATGGTGGGGGATCCGGCGATAGTAATGCCATGCAATATCAAGGGAAGGTGATTTGACTTTCGCTGGTTGGAGATGGTCATTGCCTGGCATTTGTATGACGCGAAAGTTACTTGCTACTTAGCAGCCCAAGACTGAATGTTGTCCAGGTCTCGCTGCATGCAGGCACAGACTGCTTCATTATCTGAGGATTTACAGATGGAACTGAACACTGTGTAATCATCCTCACTTCTGAACATATGTTGGAGGGAAAGTCATTGATGAAGCAGCTGACGATGGTTGGGACGAGGACACTGCCCTGAGGATCTCCTGCAGCGATATCCTGGCACTGAGATGATTGGCCTCCAACAACCACAACCATCTTCCTTTGTGCTAGCTAATTCTCCAACCAGTGGAGTATTTCCCCCCTGATCCCCATTGATTTCAATTTTACTAGGGGTCCTTGATGACACACTCAGTTAAATGCTGCCTAGATGTCAAGGGCAGTCAATCTCACCTCACCTCAGGAATTCAGCTGTTTTGTCCATATTTGGACGAAGGCTGTAATGAGGTCTGGAGCTGAGTAGTCCTGGCAGAACACAAACTGAACAAGGGTGAGCAGGTTGTTGGTGAGTATAGCACTGTCGGCAACACCTTCACTTTGCTGATGATTGAGAGTAGCCTGATGGGGTAGTAATTGGCCGGATTGGATTTGTCCTGCTTTTTGTAACAGGACATAGCTGGGCAGGTTGACTCATTGTTGTGCAGATAACAGTATTGTAGCTTTACTGGAACTGCTTGGCTAGATGTGCGGCTTGTTCTAGAGCACAAGTCTTCAGTACTACAGCCGGTATGTTGACGGGCTCATAGCCTTTGCTGTATCCAGTGGTCTCACCCGTTTCTTGATATCAGGTGGACTGAATTGAATTGGCTGAAGCCAGGCTTCTTTGATGGTAGTGACCTCAGGAGGAGACCGAGATGCATCATCCACTCGGCACTACTGGCTGAAGGTGGTTGTAAATGCTTCAGCTTTTTCTTTTGCACTCATGTGCTGGGCTCAACGATCATTGATAATGGGGATGTTCATGGACTCTCCTCCTCCCGGTAGTTGTTTAATGGTCCACCACCATTAACGACTGGATGTGGCAGGACTGCAGAGCTTTGATCTGATCCATTTGTTGTGGGATTGCTTAGCTCTGCCTATAACATGCTGCTTCTGCTGTTTTCCATGCAAGTCGTCCTGTGTTGTAGCTTCACCAGTTTGGCCGCTTATTTTATGCTGCGCCTGATGTTGCTGCTGGTATGATTTTACACTGCTCATTGACCGGGGTTTGTCCCCTGGTTTGACGGTAATGTTAGAGTGAGGGATATGTTGGGCCATGATATTACAGAATGTGTTGGAATACAATTCTTCTGGTGCTGATGGCTCACAGCGCCTCATGCATGCCCAGTGTTGAAATGATAGATCTGTTCTGAATCTATCCCAATTAGCACGGTGGTAGTGCCACACAATATGATGGAGGGTGTTCTCATTGTGAAGAAGGGACCTCCTCTCCACAAGAACTGTGCGGTGGTCTCTGCTACCAATGCTGTCATGGACAGATACATCTTCGGCAGGTAGATTGGTGAGGACGAGGTCAAGAAGATATTTCCCTCGTGTTGCTTCTCTAAACACCTGCCACAGGCCCAATCTGGCAGCCATGTCCTTCAGGACTTAGCCAGGTCAGTCAGTATTGGTGCTACCGATCCACTCTTCGTGATGGACATTGAAGTCCCCCACCCAGAGTAGCTTGTGTGCCTTTACTACCCTCAGTGCTTCTTTCAAGTGGTGTTCAATATGAAGGAGAACTTGTTCATCAGCTGAGGGAGGGCGGTATCTGGTAATCAGCAGCAGGTTTCCTTGCACTTGTTTGACCTGATTCCGTAAGACGTTATGGGGCCCAGAGTTAATTATATGGACTCCCATGACTTAAGAATTAACTGTTGCAGCCAACAACAAAAATCTCTCATCGTGAAACAGCTCTACCAATTTTGGCACAAGTCTCCAGATCTCAGTGAGGAGGACTTTGCAGGATCTACTGGGCTGGGTGTGCATTTTCATGTCTGAAGCCGGTGCCTTAGTCGATGCCGGGTGGTCCGTCCGGTTTAATTTTTATTAATGTTTTTCGTAGCGCTTTGATACAACTGAATGGCTTTTTAGGCCATTTCAGAGGGCAGTTGAGAGTCAACCACATTGCTGTGGGTCTGGAGTCACATATAGGCGAGACCGGGCAAGGATGGCTGGTGTCCTTCCCTAAAGGACAGTAATGAACCAGATGGTTTTTAATGACAATCCGGTAGTTTCATGGTCACCATTACTGATACGAGCTTTTTTTATTCCAGATTTATTTAATTAACTGTATTTAAATGCCCCAGCTGCCTGTTGTGGGAATTGACCTCATGTTTGATGATTAGTCGTCCTGAGTAGTCAGTCACCTTGATTTTTTTTAACAGGACTCGCTTCTTTTCACTTTGCATACAGATTTGTCTTCCACATCTGTTATCTTGTTCTTAAAAACTTATCAGTTTGTCTTCTACATCGCTCTCATCATCACCCAGTAGGGTTCGACAATTAACCCGATCCATAGCGTCTGCCATTTCAACTTGGCCTCAGCTACTTACAATCTATATCAATGACTTAAAAGAGCGGCCCGAGTGTAATGTATCCAAGTTTGCTGATTGTACAAACCAAGTTGAAAAATAACTTGTGAGGAGGATTCAAAGAGTTTGCAAAGGGATATAGACAGGTTAAGTGATTGGGCAAGAACATGGCATATGGAGTATAAAGTGGAGAAATGTGAAGTTATCCAGTTGGTTAGGAAGAATAGAAAAGCAAAACAGTTTTTAAATGGTGAGAAATTTGGAAATGTTGGCATTGAGAGGGATCTGGGTGTCCTTGTGCACAAAACATTTAAAGTTAGCATGCAGGTACAGCAAACATTTAGAAAAGCAAATGGATGGTATGTTGCCCTTTATTACAAAAAGATTGGAGTATAATAGTAAAGACGTCTTACTGCAATCTTATAGGGCTTTGGTGAGACTACACCTGGAGTATTGTGTACGGTTTTGATCTCCTTACCTATGGAAGGATATACCTGCCATAGAGGGAGTGCAACGAATATTCACCAGATTGATTCCTGGGATGGGGGGATTGTCGTATTAGGAGAGAGTGAGGAGGCACGGCCTATATTCTCATTAGAAGAATGAGAGGTGAGCTCATTGAAACATATAAAATACTTAAAGGGCTTGACAAGGTAGATGCAGGCAGGATGTTTCCCCTGGCTGGAGATTCTAGAAGCAGGGGTCACAGTCAAAGAAGAAGGGGTCGACCATTTAGGACTGAGATGAGGAGAAATATCTTCACACAGAGGGTGGTGAATCTTTAGAATTCTCTACCCTAGAGGGCTGTGAATGCTCAGTCGTTGAGATCGACCGATTTTTGCATATTAAGTGAATCAAGGGACATGGGGATAGTGCGGGGAGGTGGAGTTGAGGGAGAAGATCAGCCATTATCTTACTGAATGGCGGAGCAGGCTCGAGAGGCCGTATGGCTACTATTTTTTATGTTCTTCTGTTCTTATGAAGTATGCCTTTCAGAAATCTGGTGACAAATTTGCTCGAATGCGAGAACACAATACATTCGATGTCTGCATTTCAAGAAGCACTACTTTGAACTTCTACAAGTATGCCTGCTGAGTTCAGATTGCAAAGAGAATTTCAGCAAACACCAATCTGCTGTGCAGTCAAATGCAACACTGGTTAAAAAACAACTTTCTCTTCCGTTTTTTGTATCAGACAGGCTGAGCTTATGGTTTGAAATCTCGACAAGGAGATCAATCCTCATTCGTTGGCTTCCAGGTGTCTGTCACTTGTTTGTCCCAAATTTTTCACTTGCTGGGACAACAGTAACTCAGGTTTGCACCGAGATTTGAATTCGGATCACTGGATTCAAAGTTTAGAGTGCTCAACATTACACCACAGAAATTGCTTTGAGCACCGGGCACTCAAAGAAACGTGTCCTTTATCTCAGCAATGCAATGGCGCTGCATCGCTGTGCCCTCAAGGCTACTTGTAAACCTCTCCCACCAGCAAAATTTCAAGCACAAGAATATTTTTAATTCAACATTCCGCTTTGGCTCGGCCTGTTCTCATCCATTCCTTCAGCTTCCCCAATTGCACCTCTGCTAAGTATCGGTGCTGAGCAAATCACACAGCTGTTGTCAGGCCTTTCGTCTCTCAAATCTCTGCTTCTGTTTCTCTCTGCTCAGTGCAGCTTGTATTACAGTCTTGCCAGATAATGTGACTGAATTTGCCGAATTATAACGATGTGTGAATGACGCACGCTTGTCCCGTCGTTCACCAAGGTTCCAGATGCTCTGTTGCCCCCGCAGCACCGTTATCAGCTCGCACTTCCTGCAACTTACAGGGCAAACAATTATTGAGCTGAAGGGTGCAGTACAAATGTCTAACTAACAGGGCACGCGGTGAGAATCTTCAATTGCTCTTTTCTGTCCTTCGCCCTATTGATTGGTGTAAACTCACTTCAAATGTCAGCTGTCACTCCAGCTCCGCCCACACTGAAATCCCACTGATGGTGAGTAAGCAGGGGCGGAAAGCTGTCACCAGGTGACATCACAAATGGAGCCAGTATCAAATCACACAGCAGCCAGGAACGATGTCAAAAAGCAACCCTAGCCCGACCCACTGGAGGGATTACAGGGTCACATGACCAGGCTCTGCCCCTGGTTTGCTGTCTCACTGGACATGATCACAGGTTGTACAATCAGTCCAGTCCTCAACCACGCTCCCATGCACTGAGACGCCAGGCAGCGAGCACAGCCTCTCAAAATTATCCCTCACTGATACTTCCTCCCATCCACATAATGTGACGTTCCACTATTCAATGGTCCCATGTCCACCTCTTTCTTTATACACACCAAAGTATCACTCTCTTTATATCAGGCAGTGTGTCTCCCTCCTGCGAAGGCAGGTTGACGAATACATAGATACATAGATACATAGAACAGTACAGCACAGTACAGGCCCTTCGGCCCTCGATGTTGTGCCGAGCATTGTCCGAGACCAAGATCAAGCTATCACACTCCCTATCACTCTGGTGTGCTCCATGTGCTTATCCAATAACCGCTTGAAAGTTCCTAAAGTGTCCGACTCCACTATCACAGCAGGCAGTCCATTCCACACCCCAACCACTCTCTGAGTAAAGAATCTACCTCGGACATCCCTTCTATATCTCCCCCCATGCATCTTATAGTTATGCCCCCTTGTAACAGCTGCCTCTACCCGAGGAAATAGTCTCTGAACATCCACTCTATCTATCCCCCTCATCATCTTATAAACCTCTATTAAGTCGCCTCTCATCCTCCTCCGCTCTAAAGAGAAAAGCCCCAACTCCCTCAATCTTTCCTCATAAGACCTCCCCCCAAACCAGGCAGCATCCTGGTAAATCTCCTTTGCACTCTTTCCAATGCTTCCACGTCCTTCCTATAGTGAGGTGACCAGAACTGCACACAATATTCCAAATGTGGTCTCACCAAGGTCCTGTACAGTTGCAGCATAACCTCACGGTTATTAAACTCAAACCCTCTGTTAATAAACGCCAACACACCATAGGCCTTCTTTACTGCTCTATCCACTTGAGTGGCAGCCTTCAGAGATCCGTGCATATGAACCCCCAGATCCCTCTGCTCCTCCACGTTCCTCAGAACCCTGCCGTTGACCCTGTAATCCTTATTCAAATTTGCCCTACCAAATGAATCACCTCGCACTTATCAGGGTTAAATTCCATCTGCCATTTTTCGGCCCAGCTCTGCATCCTATCAATGTCTCTTTGCAGCCTACAACTGTCCTCCACCTCATCCACTATTCCACCAATCTTGGTGTCATCAGTAAATTTACTGATCCACCCTTCAGTCCCCTCCTCCAGGTCATTGATAAAAATCACAAACAGCAGAGGACCCAGCACCGACCCCTGTGGCACACCGCTGGTAACTGGTCTCCAGTCCGAAAATGTTCCATCCACCACCACCCTCTGCCTTCTATGAGATAGCCAGTTACTTATCCAATCGGCCAAATTTCCCTCTATCCCACAACTCCTTACTTTCTTCATGAGACGACCATGGGGAACCTTATCAAACGCCTTACTAAAATCCATGTATACGACATCAACTGCTCTACCTTCATCTACACACTTAGTTACCTCCTCAAAGAATGCAATCAAATTTGTTAGGCAAGAATTACCCTTCACGAATCCGTGTTGACTATCCCTGATTAAGTTGCCTCTTTCCAAATGGTCATAAATCCTATCCCTCAGGACCTTTTCCATTATCTTACCAACCACCGAAGTAAGACTAACCGGCCTATAATTACCAGGGTCATTCCTATTTCCTTTCTTGAAGAGAGGAACAACATTCGCCACTCTCCAGTCCTCTGGCACCATCCCCGTGGACAGTGAGGACCCAAAGATCAAAGCCAGAGGCTCTGCAATCTCCTCCCTTGCCTCCCAAAGAATCCTAGGATATATCCCATCTGGCCCAGGGGACTTATCGACCCTCAGGTTCTTCAAAATTGCTAAAACATCTTCCCTCAGAACATCTACCACCTCCAGCCTATCCACCTTTATCACACTCTCATCCTCAAGAACATGGCCCCTCTCCTCGGTGAACACTGACGAAAAGTATTCATTATCACCTCTCCTATCTCTTCTGACTCCATGCACAAGTTCCCACTACTGTCCTTGACCGGCCCTACCCTCACCCTGGTCATTCTTTTATTTCTCACATAAGAGTAAAAAGCCTTGGTGTTTTTCTTGATCCGACCCGCCAAGGACTTCACATGCCCCCTCCTAGCTCTCCTAAGCTCTTTTTTAAGCTCATTCCTTGCTACCTTGTACCCCTCAATCGACCCAACTGAACCTTGTTTTCTCATCCTTACATACGCTTCCTTTTTCCTCTTGACTAGACATTCAACCTCTTTTGTGAACCATGGTTCTCTCACTCGGCAATTTCCTCCCTGCCTGACAGGGACATACCTATCAAGGACACGCAGTAATTGCTCCATGAAAAAGCTCCACTTTTCGTTTGTGCCTTTCCCTGATAGTTTCTGTTCCCATCTTATACTCCCTAATTCTTGCCTATTCGCATCATAATTACCCCTCCCCCAATTATAAACCCTGCCCTGCCGTATGGCCCTATCCCTCTCCATTGCAATAGTGAAAGTTACCGAATTGTGGTCACTATCTCCAAAGTGCTCTCCCACATACAAATCAAACACTTGGCCCGGTTCATTACCCAGTACCAAATCCAACGTGGCCCCACCTCTTGTCGGCCTATCCACATATTGTGTCAGGAAACCCTCCTGCACACACTGTGCAAAAACTATCCCATCCGAACTGTTTGACCTATAAAGGTTCCAATCAATATTTGGAAAGTTGAAGTCACCCATGACAACTACTCTGTGACCTCCACACCTATTCATAATCTGCTTTGCAATTTCTTCCTCCACATCTTTATTACTATTTGGGGGCCTGTAGGAAACTCCTAACAACGTGACCGCTCCTTTCCTATTTCTAACTTCAGCCCATGTTACCTCAGACGGCAGATCCCCCTCGAACTGCCTTTCTGCCGCTGTTAAACTATCCTTGATTAACAATGCTACTCCTCCACCTTTCTTATCAACTTCCCTACTCTTACTGAAACATCTATACCCCGGAACTTCCTACAACCATTCCTGTCCCTGTTCTAATCATGTCTCCGTAATGGCCACCACATCGTAGTCCCAAATACCAATCCACGCTCCAAGTTCTCCTACCTTATTCCGGATGCTCCTTGCATTGAAGTAGACACAATTCAAGCCATCTTCCTGTCTGCCGGTACATTCCTGCGACCTTGATACCCTCCTCAGTACCTCCCTGCACTCACCACTGGCTCGTGGACTACAGCCCTTTTTCCCATCCCCCTGACAAATTAGTTTAAACCCCCCCGAAGAGCCGTAGCAAATTTCCCTCCCAGGATATTGGTGCCCCTCTGGTTCAGGTGCAAACCATCCTGTTTGTACAGGTCCCACCTTCCCCAGAATGTGCTCCAATTATCCACATAACTGAAACCCTCCCCACTACACCATCCCTGCAGCCACGTGTTTATCTGCACTCTCTCCCTGTTCCTCAACTCGCTAGCACGTGGCACTGGCAACAAACCAGAAATTACTGCATAGCTGGTACTGGCTCTCAGCTTCCAACCTAGCTCCCTAAATTCCTGTTTTAAATCCCCGTCCCTTCTCCTACCTATGTCGTTGGTACCGATGTGTACCACGACTTGTGATTGTTCCCCTTCCCCTTTGAGGATTCTGAAAACACGGTCCGAGACGTCACGGACCCTGGCACCCGGGAGGCAACATACCATCCGTGAGTCTCTTTTGCTGCCACAGAACCTCCTATCTGTTCCTCTGACTATTGAGTCCCCAATAACTATTGCTCTCCTGCTCTCCCCCCTTCCCTTCTGAGCCACAGGGACGGACCCAGCGCCGGAGATCCGGTCACCGTGGCTTACCACTGGTAAGTCGTCCCCCTCAACAGTATTCAAAGCGGTATACCTGTTACTGAGGGGAACGACCACAGAGGATCCCTGCACTGACTGCTTCCTCCTAGCCGCTCTCACCGTCCATCTATCTTCATGCTTTGGAGTAATTACATCCCTGAAGCTTCTATCTATGACCTCCTCTGCCTCCCGAATGATCCGAAGTTCATCCAGCTCCAGCTCCAGTTCCCTAACACGGTTTTCGAGGAGCTGGAGATGGGTGCACTTCCCACAGGTGTAATCAGCAGGGACACCTACGGCGTCCCTCACCTTAAACATTCTGCAGGAGGAACATTTCACTGCCTCCCCTGCCATCCCCTCCAGCTAACTTGCAGATTAAACTAGAACAAAAAAGAGCTGACCTGATAGTCACTCACCTCCTTTAGGTTAGAGGAGGAGGAAGGGTGGGGGACACTACAAGTGTAGTGTCTCGGGTTTAGGAACCGCCCAACTTATATACAGGTAAAAATTAATCACCTACCCAGCAACCACTGCGTCCCGCACTTTAAAAGCCTCTGTGGGCCTACCTGGTCGCCGCCGCCTCTTGACTCCTCCGCCTCGCCGCAGCCGCTCCACCCTGGTCCGCCGCCTCTGTGGGCCTACCTGGTCGCCGCCGCCTCTTGATTCCTCCGCCTCGCCGCAGCCGCTCCACCCAGGTCCGCCGCCTCTGTGGGCCTACCTGGTCGCCGCCGCCTCTTGACTCCTCCGCCTCGCCGCAGCCGCTCCACCCAGGTCCGCCGCCTCTGTCTGGGATGAGGCAAGGATATTACAACATCCTCTGTGTTCCATAGACAATATGTTCTCTGTAACAGGAAGGGGCGTCAGATGAAATAAGTGGAGTGATCATCAGGGTTATCAAGGGGTGGGAATATCGGAGCATTAGTTGGTTTGGACATCAGGGGCAATAGCAGAGAAAAGCACCCTCTACACTATCCCATCAAACACTCCCAGGGCAGGTACAGCACGGATTAGATAGAGAGTGAAGCTCCGTCTACAGTGTCCCATCAAACACTCCCAGGGCAGGTACAACACGGGTTAGATACAAAGCATAGCTCCCTCTACACTGTCCCATGAAACACTCTCATGGCAGATACAGCACGGTTTCGATACAGAGTAAAGCTCTCTCTGCACTGTCCCTCAAATACTCCCAGGGCAGATACAGCACTGGTTAGAAACAGACTAAAGCAATGTGGCCAGATGTAAGCCAGGTGAGGACTCTCATAATTTAAATAACTAAAGACACTTCCACACACTAAAATAAGAATCGGCAATATAATCAGCTCCTAAGAGTTCCTATTCAAGAGAAGATTAGAATCTGTCCGCAACTAGATCTCTAACCTGGAAGGACAGCCATGGTATGTTCTAGACAATGAGCCAGATAGTCAGAAGACTGACTAAATACAAGAGATTAATAAATCAGGTATCAGAGAAGATCAGTTAGTGAGGTAAATACCGTGAAATCAACAATGGACAAAGTCTCGATTGCCTCGCAGAGATTCACTGAGGAGAGAGATATAATTTACAAGATCATTTAATGGGTTAACGTGTTATATATTAATTCAACGTATAGCAGATCTTGTGGGACAAGGAGCCCCAGTGTCGTATTAACCCAGGAACACGGATTGCAGTAGCAGCTCACGTGGCTGGAGGATTTTTCAATGTTACATTGAAGAATCTAACTTTGTACACAATGTAAAATGGAGAAACATAGGGATTGACACAAAATGGTTCAATTCACAAGATTTGAGCAGAGATCACTGGATTCAGAGTCCAGAGTGCTCAACATTACACCGTGGAACCGACAGCTGCTGTTGTCAGCCAACTCTGTTTTCTCTAGCTCTCCTGCCATCCACTGCCATTGGAATATTTCCTGACTCCAGTTCAGTGGGACTTGATGTCTGACGCGGTGAAAACTCGGAAAATTCTCACAAGGGGATGTTCCCTTTCTACTGACCCCATCCCGCCTTCCAATCTCACCCCTTGTCGTGTTATCACTATCCCCTCCGACCTCCGTTCTCTGACCTTCCCCACTCTGTCATCCCCCTCTGACCTTCCACTCTCTGAGTTTACCCTCTGACCTTCCCCTCACTGACTTTCCCCTCTGACATTCCCCTCTGAACTTTCCTTCTGATCTTTCACTCTGAACTCCCCGGCTCTAAATGTCCCCCGTGACATTTCCCTCTCTGTTCCCGAATGATCAATCGTCAGCTTCATGCCCTTACACCCACACCTCAAAGAATTTCGAGCTCGACACAATGCTGAACACATCCTCCGTCATCTGTGTCTCTGCATCCACCTCTCAGGCTGGGAGTCTTCCCGCTGCACATCTTCAGATTTCTCGTTAACCCTGGATCCCTTCCCTCTGGCCTCTTACCCTTTCTTGATCTTTTCATTGGGAGCTCTTTGCATTACATTAAGCATCCCAATTGTTCAGTTCCCCTCACTCACTCTAATCGATTTCCCTCTGAACTTGCAGCATTCTGTTCTCTGAGGCCCAAACCTGATATTGTCATTAAACCCATTGACAAGGGAGGCCTTGCGGAGGATGAACACCAACTCTCAGATACTTCCTCCACCTCCTTCTGACCGTGGCCCCACCGTCGAACATCAAGCTATCGTTTCCCAGACCATCACTGATCTCATCTCCGCTAGAGATCTTCCACCCATCGCTTCGAACCTTATAGTCCCCCAACTCCACACAGCCCGCTGCTACCTGCTTCCTAAGCTGGACAGGACAGCCCTGGAGGGCCCATCATTTCTACCTTTTCCTTCCCCTTTATTGCTCTTATCTCGAGTCTATTCTTTCTCCCTTTTCCATTCTCTTCTGACGTACATTCGTGGCTCTCCCGTCATCCTCTTCTACTTTAACCATATCAAGTTTTCTGATCCGAACAGTCTCTTTTTCAGCATTGCTGTACTGGCTCTCTACACCTCCATCCCTCACCTGGACTTTCAGTCACAAGAACATACATACGTGAGAAATAGGATCAGGAGTAGGCCATACGGCCCTTCGAGCCTGTTCCGCCATTCAATAAGATCATTACTGATCATCGACCTCAACTCCACTTTCCCGCCCGATCTCCGTATCCCTTGATTCCCCGAGAGTACATTTACCTTCATCCATTTGGAAGATATCCAATCCCTCAACACGTCCATCCCTCAGCAGCACATCCATTCCCTCAATACCTCCATTGCTCACCGAGACATTCAGACCCTCTACACCTCCATCCCCCACCAGGTTGGCCCCAGGGCCTTTCGCATCTTCCTTGACCGGTGACTCAACTAGTCCCGATAAACCACCGCCATCTTCCATCTGTGGCTGAACTTGTTCTCACGTTGATCAACATTTCCTTTTACTTGACCTACTTCCTCCAAATACAATGTGCCTCTTATGGAACCCGGTGGGTTCTTGTTATGCCTGCCTTTCGTGGGAAATGTAGAGCATTCTTTGTTCCAGTGCATCTCATGTCCCATCCCTCGCCTCTTTTTCTGGTACATTGAGGACTGTGCCAGTGCTGCTTTCTGCTCTCGCCCCAAACTGGAACAGTTCATCAACTTTGCTTACAATTTCTACCCTTCCTCGTCTTCACATTTACAACTGTTCCCTTCCCTTCCCTTCCTCAACTTTTCTATCTCCATTTCTGGCTATAGGATGTGCGCCAATGTCTCCTTTATGCCTACCGGCTCCCTCAATTAATTTAATTACACTTCCTCCCACCCCACTTCCTGAAAGGACTTTATTGCTTTCTCCCAGTTTCTCCGTCTCATCTGTTCTGACGATGCAACCTTGCACACCAGTGCTTCCGAAATGTCTTCGTTATTCCTCACCCAAGGATACCCCTCCATTGCAGTTGACAGAACCCACGACCATGTCCGTCCCATTCCTGCACTTCTGCCCTCATCCCTTCCCTCCCTCACAGAGCCATGATAGGTTCCAACTTGTCCTTATCTTCCACCCCATCAACTTACAACAACAGCTTGCATTTGTGTAGCGCCTTTAACGTATTAAAACGTCCCAAGGCACTTCACGGGAGCTGAATGAAACGAAATTTGACAACGAGCCACATAAGGAGCTATGAGGGCTGATGAGCAAAAGCTTGGTCAACGTGGTAGGTTTTAAGGTCATCTTAAAGGAGGAGAGAGAAGCAGCGAGGCGGAGAGGTTTATAGAGGGAATTCCAGAGCTGAGGGCCCTGACAAGTGAAGACACAACCGCCAATGCTAGACCGATTAAAATCGGGTGACCATACATCCCCGTTTTCCCGGATGAGGGACTGTGTCCCCGGGCAAACAATATCCCTTAAAGAATCACCGGTTCAGGAAACCCATCCCCGATACGTGCGGGTTCAAAACAGGAGCGACGTGTCCCAGAGATGCTCCGCGCTCGATCAATTAAGTGGACGGGTCTGTGTGGTGTGGCGGCCTCCCATTGGTGGGAGGTATGCCAATCTCCTGTTTTCAACCAGTCGAAGGGGTGGCCTCTCTAAGTTATGCGGAGATCGCGTTCTGTGACCGAAGTAGTAATGCTCCATCCCTCCCAACCCCAGAGTCTTCCATCACACTCCTGCTTTGTGCCTTGTAGATGGTGGAAAGGCTTTGGGGAGTCAGGAGCTGAGACACTCGCCGCAGAATACCCAGCCTCTGAACTGCTCTTGTAGCCACGTTATTTATGTGGCTGGTCCAGTTAAGCTTCTTGTCAATGGTGACCCCCAGGATGTTGATGGTGGGGGATTCGGCGTTGGTAATGCCGTTGAATGTCAAGGGGCGGTGGTTAGACTCTCGGTTGTTGGAGATAGTCATTGACTGCCACTTTTGTGATGTGAATGTTACCTGCCACTTATCAGCCGAAGCCTGAACGTCGTCCAGGTATTGCTGCATTCGGACATGGACTGCTTCATTATCTGAGGAGTTGCGAATGGAACTGAACACTTTGCAATCATCAGCCAATATTCCCAGTTCTGACCTATTGATGAAGTAGCTGAAGATGGGTGGTCCTAGGACACTGCCCTGAGGAACTCCTGCAGCGATGTCCTGGGGCAGGGATGATTGACCTCCAACAACTTCAACCAACTACCTTTGTGCTAGGCATGACTCCAGCCAGTGGTGAGTTTACTCCCAATACCCATTGACTTCAATTTTACTAGGCCTCCTTGACTCCACACTCGGTCAAATGCTGCCTTGATGTCAAGGGCAGTCAGTTTCACCTTATCTCTGGAATTCAGCTCTTTTTTCCATGTTTGGACCAAGGTTGTAATGAGGTCTGGAGCCGAGTGGTCCTGGCGGAAACCAAACTGGGCATAAGTGAGCAGATTATTGGTGAGTAGGTGCTGCTTGATATAACTGTCGACGACACCTTGCATCACTGAGCTGTTGATTTAGAGTAGACTGATGGGGCGGTAATTGGCTGAATTGGATTTGTCCTGCTTTTTGTGGACAGGACATACCTGGGCAGTTTTCCACATTGTCGGATAGATGCCAGGGCTGTAGCTGTGCTGGAACAACTTGACTGGAGGCGCGGCTAGTTCTGTAGCACAAGTCTTCAGCGCGATAGCCGGGATTTTGTCAGAGCCCATAGCCTTTACTGTATCCAGTGCGCTCAGCCATTATATATTGATATCACGTGGTGTGAATCGAATTGGCTGAAGACTGGCTTCTGTGATCGTGGGGACATCAGGAGAAGGCAGATATGGATCATCCACTCGGCACTTCCGGCTGAAGATGGTTGCAAACGCTTCAGCCTTGTCTTTGCACTCAGGTGCTGGGCTCCATCATCATTTTGGATGCGGGTATTCATGGAGCCTTCTCCTCCTGTTAGTTGTTTAATGGTCCACCACCATTCACGATTGGTTGTGGCAGGACTGCAGAACTTTGATCTGATGTGCTGATTGTGGGATCGCTACGCTCTGTCTATAGCATGCTGATTCCGCTATCGGAGCTATCGATCGCCCCTTCTTCAGGTAAAGTTAAAATGAGTGAATCTACAAAAATTCACAGGATATAAACACAGAGAAAATGCAGAGATACAATCTTTCCTTACATCAAAGACACACCAACAGCACAGCCAAGAAAATGAGATGTGTCCCAGGGGGTCCAACGTGTCAAAACCTGCTGTCTGCATATCCTCTCCATTTGGGTTTGTTTTCTGTGTTTGTTTTTTGCGTTTGTGCAACAATCGCCAGGCAGGATGGTTGCCTCCCAGTCGGGGAACACTTCAGCAGTGAAGGGCATTCAGCCTCGGATCTGCGGGTTAGCGTTCTCCAAGGCGGCCTTCGAGATACACGACAACGCAAAATCATCGAGCAGAAACTGATAGCCAAATTCCGCACTCATGAGGACGGCCTCAATAGGGATATCGGATTCATGTCACGCTACAGAACGTGACTTGACATCGTTGTCTGCCTTTCCAGTTTTTAAAAAAAACAAACACAAAAAACAAACACAAAAAACAAACCCAAATGGAGAGGATATGCAGACAGCAGGTTTTGACACGTTGGACCCCCTGGGACACATCTCATTGTCTTGGCTGTGCTCTTGGTGTGTCTTTGATGTAAGGAAAGATTGTATCTCTGCATCTTCTCTGTGTTTATATTCTGTGAATTTTTGTAGATTCACTCATAGTAACTTTACCTGAAAAGGGGCGATCGATAGCTCCGAAAGCTTGTAATTTTAAATAAATCTGTTGGACTATAACCTGGTGTTGTGCGACTTCTCATTTTTGTCTACCCCAGTCCAACGCCGGCATCTCTGCATCTTGAATATACTAAACGACTGAGCCTCCACATCCCTCTTGAGTAGAGAATTCCAAAGATTCTCCACCCTCTGAGTGAAGAAATTTCTCCTCATCTCAATCCAAAATGGCCGAACCTTATTCTGAGACTGTGACAGCTGCTTCTGGATTCAACAGCCAGAGGAAACATCCTCCCTGCATCTACCCTGTCAAGTCCAGTAAGAATTTGGTATGTTTCAATGATATCACCTTTCATTCTACTAAACTCTAGAGAATATGAACCTAGTCTGCTCAATCTCTCCTCATAGGATAATCCCTCCATCCTAGGAACCAGTCTGATGAACCTTCATTGCACTCCATCTGTGGCAAGTATAACCTTCCTTCGGCAAGGAGACCAAAACTGTACACAATACTCCAGGTGTTGTCTCAGCAGGGCCCGATATAATTGCAGTAGGACGTCTTTACTCTTCTGCTCAAATCCTCTTGTAATAAGGGCCAACACATCATTTGTTTTCCTAATTGCTTGCTGTACCTGCATGTTAACTTTCAGTGATTCGCATACAAGAACACCCACGTCTCTCTGAACACCAACATTTCCCAATCTCTCACCATTTAAAAAATACTCTGTTTTTGTACTTTTCCTACAAAAGTGAATAACATCACATTTCATCACATTATATTCCATTTGCCATGTTTTTTAAACACTCAATTAGCCTGTCCATATCCCCTTGAAGCCGCATTGCATCTTCCTCACAAATTACATTATCACCCAGCTTTGTATCATCCGCAAACTTGGATATAATGGGCCAAAAATTCGGCACTTGCCGGGTGAGTACACGCTGTGTACTCACCCATCAGGCCACCTGAATTGCCGGTTTCCTGCATGCACTGCTGATGCGCGGGAAACCGGAACTTCCGGTTTCGTGAAGGGCGTGGTTCCGAGGTGAACCGCGTTCGTGGGAGAGGCTGCGCGCATGCAGCGGACTTAGGTTTTTTTCAGGTTTCTCCGGGAAGGTAAGTATGGAAGAAGCTGCGCTTTTAAAAAGGAGGCACAAGACGCGTTTTTAACACAGTAAGTGGTTAATTAATTACAATTTAATTTTTTTTTCAACAGGTTTATCTTTTTTAGATACTTTAAAGAAAGGTAAGTTTATTTTAAGCCCCGTTAAAAAGTATTTTAATTTTGTCAAAAATTTTAATTTTTGTTTAAAGTAGTTAACTTATTTAACATATAGTTATTTTAAAAATGTGATGTATTTTTTAATTTATTTGAAGTTTAGGTGTTGTTTTGGGGCCGATTTCAGGTCTTCCTGTCAAATCTATGAATGAAAGATCGTCTGCTGCCATTGGCTCTCCATGGCCCAGGTGATCCCAGGGGACGCCTCGCACCAACTATGCCCCTGGGTACACAAGCACTGCGCGCTGGCAGCTGCAGGAGGCCCAGGAGCTGAAGTCCCCATGGGCCCAGAGGTCAACGGCAGCCGCGGTAGGCAGGTGCGCGCACGATCATAGCACGCGCGGGAAGCCAGGGACCCTAATTTCTGGGCCATTACATTTGGTTCAGTCATCCAAATCATGGATGTAGATTGTGAATAGCTGAGGCCCAAACAGTGATCCTTGCGGTATCCCACTTGTTACAGTCTGCCAACCCGAAAATGACCAGTTTATTCCTAACTCTGCTTTCTGTCCTTTAACGAATCCTCAATCAAAGCTAATATATTACCCCAAATCACATGAGCCCTAATTTTGTTTAATAATCTCTTGTGTGGCATCTCATCGAATGCATTCTGAAAATCCAAATACAACACACCCACTGGCTCTCCCTTATCTATTCTGCTAGTTACAACCTCAGAAACTCTAACAGATTCGTCAAACACGATATCCCTTTCATAAATCCGTGTTGACTCTGCCCAATCCAATTATTATTTTCTAAGTGCACTGTTACCACGTCCTCAATAATAGACTCGCATTTTCCCTACTACTGATGTCAGGCTAACTGGTCTGTAGTTCCCCGTTTTCTCTCTCCCACCTTTCTTAAATAGTGGGTTTATATTTGCCACGTAATGGTGAGCACCCTGAACTCTGAATCCAGCGATCTCTGTTCAAATCTCGGTGGAACCTGTTTTGTGTCAATCCCTCTGTGCCCGAGTAAATGGAGACACATTTTAAAATGTGTCCACAGCTCCATTTTAGACTATGACATTCTAAAATCCTCCTGCAGCCTGATCTGTTGCTGCAATCCATATTACTGGAGTTCATATTCCAGCTGTTTCCCGGATGAAATGTTTGTTTTTGGCTGAGATAGTTCGTTCTGAAGTTGAAACGATGCACCTCTTTGCGTCACAACACACGTCCCACTGTACTTGAGTCAGACAAAATGCCAAAAACAAAATACTGCGAATGCTGGAATTCTGAAATAAAAACAGAGAATTCTGGAAATATTCAGCAGGTCAGGCAGCAACTGCGGAGAGTGAAACAGAGTTAACGTTTCAGATCGATGCCCTGCGGTCAGACCTCTGTCCCTGACCTGCTGAGTACTTGATGCATTTTCAGAAAAAGTTCAGTGGCTGTGAATTTTAGGCGAGAAGGAGATATCAGATCTTAGGTTCAACCTCTCATTCCCTGTTCCAAATAAGCGGAAAAGAAAGATGTGTGTTGTCCGGTGCTGCGTTTGACTGCACAACAGATTGGTGTTTACGCAACTCTTCTTTGCAATCTGCATTCTGCAGGCATAGTTGTTGAAATTGAAAGCAGTGCTTTTTGAAATGCAAGCATTGCATATGTTGCACGCGAACAAACTTTATATGATATTTTCACTCCAAGCTTTGTGTATCAGTGCCGTGCAATGCTTTTACACATTTTACCTGGCAAGACTGTAATACAAGCTGCTCTGAGCAGTGTGAAAAAGAAGCAAATATATGAGAACCGATAGCCTTCACGGCAGATGTCTGATTTACTCAGCATCGATACTTAGCAGAGGGGCAAGTGGGGAAGTTGAAGTAACGGCTGAGTCCAGGCTGAGCCAAAGTTGAATGGTGGAGACTCTAATGTTGCAGTTTTTGAGACAGTAACTAATGCGCTCGACATCGTCGGTTCCATGGTGTAATGGTGAGCACTCTGGACTCTGAATCCAGCGATTCGAGTTCAAATCTCGGTGGAACCTGTTCTGTGTCAATCCCTCTGTTTCCCGAGTAAATCGACACACTTTTTAAAATGTGTGCACAGCTCGTTTTTACAGTATGTTATTCCGAAATCCTCCTGCGCCCTGAGCTGTTGCTGAAATCCATTTTACTGGAGTTCATATTCCAGCTCTTTGCCGGATCAGATGTTTGTTTTTGGCTGAGATAGTTCTTTCTGAATTTGAAACGATGCACCTCTTTGCGTCACAATACACATCCCACTGACCTGGAGTCAGACAAAATGCCAAAAACTGCGGATGCTGGAAATTTGAATTACAAGCAGAAAATGCTGGAAATACTCAGCAGGTCAGGCAGTATCTGTTGAGGAAGAAACAGAATTAAAGTTTCAGGTGTGTTAAAGTTTCTGTTCGGTCTCCCCAAATGCATCCTGACCTGCTGAGTATTTTCAGCATTTTCAACAAAGATTCCAGTGGCTTTCCACAGTGGGAGAGCTGGAGAAATCAGAGTCCGCTCAGTACAGTGGATGTGGGTTCCATGTTGTAATGGTGAGAACTCTTGGACTTTGAATCCAGTGATTCGACTTCAAATCTCGGTGAAACTGGATTTCTTGTTGTCCCAGCTGTTGGAAATGTGGGACAAACTAGCGAAAGGCACTGAGAAGACAACCGCGGTTACTGGGTAGTTTACTGATTGAAACAATGAGGATTGATTCCTTGTCTAGAAGATAAATCATAGGCTCAACCTGTCATTCCCTTGTCCAAATGAGCGTAAAAGAAAGATGTTTGATGTCCGGTGCTGCGTTTGACTGCACAGCAGATTGATGTTTACTCAACTTTTCTTTGCAATCTGAATTAAGGAGGCATAGTTGTTGGAATTGAAAGCAGTGCTTCTTGAAATGGAGGCATCGCATGTGTTGTGTTATTGCACCTGAGCAGAGTTGATACTTATTCTGTCGACATCTTTTTCCTACTTAAGGCGCTCCTTAAAGCCTATCTCACTAACCAATCTTTTAGTCATCAGTGCTAATATCTCCTTATGTGGATCAGTGTCACATTTTGTTTGGTAACGCTCCTGTCAAACGCCTTGGAACGTTTTGTGATGCTAAAGGTGCTGAGATGCAAGTTGCTGTTGCTCCTGATTTGTGGGTTCCATCGTGTCATGGTGAGCGCTCATGGCTCTGAATTCAGTCATCCGGGTTCAAATGTCGGCGGAACCTGTCTTGTGTCAGTCTCTGTGTTTCACATGTAAACGGCGACACTTTTTAAAATCTGTAGACAGATCAGTTCTGGACTATAACGTTCAAAAGTTCCAGCTGCCTGGTGCTGCTCCTGAAATCCAAGTTATTAGAGTTCTTAAACCAGCTCATTGGACAAGTGCAGAATGTTGTTCTTGGATGAGATAGATCTTTCTGAAGTTGAAACGAGGAATCTCTTTGCGTCAGAGCACAAGTCCCACAGAACTGGAGTCAGGAAACAGCTAGAGCACTGTGTGAAGTTCTGGTCCCCACATTACGGGAAATATGTGATTGCACTAGAGAGGGTACAGAGGAGAATTACAAGGCTGTTGCCGAGAGTAGAGAATCTTCGCTATGAGGAAAGACTGGATAGGCTGTGTTTGTTTTCCTTGGAACAGAGGAGGCTGAGGGGTGGCCTTATTTAGGTGTATAAAATGATAAGGGGCCGAGATCAAGTGGATAGAAATGACGTATTGCCCTGAGCAGAGGAGTCAAAAACCAGGGGGCACAGATTGAAAGTAATTGCTGGAAGTTTTCGAGGGATTTGAGGGGAAATGTCTTCATCCAGAGGATTGTGGGGGTCCAGAACTCAATGCCTGAAAGGGTGGTAGAGGCAGAAAGCCTAATCACATTTAAAAAGCACTTGCAATTGCTATGCTGTAACCTGCAGGGGAACGGAGCAAGAGCTGGGAAGTGGGATTAGGCTGGATAGCTCTTTGCTGGTCGGCTCGGACACGATGGGCCGAAATGGCCTCCTTCCGTGCTGTAACTTTCTATGATTCTATGATTCTATGAAATATTCAAGTGGCTGCAAATGGTAGAAGAGCTGGAAAAAGCCGAGTTGTCTCAGAGGAGCGCATATGGGTTCCATGGAGTAATGGTGAGCCAGTTGTGTTGCCAACTCGGTTCGCTGAATTCTTGGATGTTTGATCATGTGAGATGCTGATGACATGACATCTGATCACATGATTTCTACACAGGCTATTGCATTTGCCGTATAAATGTTGTGTCCCCTGTGGTTGAGTGTATTGCTCGTAGTTTACACCTGCAGCTATTGTGGTACAAGTTCCTAGAAACAGGAGGCCACCCGCGAGAAGGTGAAGAGGGAGAACCGAAGGTGGGGGAGGAGGGGAAACAGAGGGCGGGTTCGATGGAAAACCAAAGTGCGGGGGAGAGATTCACAGAGGGGAAACCAGAGGTGGGAGGATCTTTGATTGCACCAGTAAATAATGGTAACTGACTGAAATTGCACTCAGTGCTGACAACTCTGATCTCAGATCTTCTGTCAGAACTGATTTGTTCTTATTCTTCACACGTCAAAACTGGGCAGCACAGAGCGAATTAACCCAACCTGAGAGATGGCACAGAGGGCCGGGGGCTCACAGAGCACATCGTCAGGAGCTCAGCTCAGCTCCAACCTTTCTAAACCACTCCCTGAGCTCGGACTCAATAAATGGGAGTTTTCATAGAATGATAGGAATTACAGCACAGGAGGAGGCGATTCGGCCCCGGTGCTAGCGCTCTCTACTATAACCACATTAATCCGCCAGGTCTTTTCATATTTCCCCTTTTCAAATGTTTTTCCTCTCCCCTTTGAAATGAAGTTTTCGTCTCTACTTCAATCGCTCCACGTGGTGAAGGATCCCACGGGCTACTAGCACTCAGTTCAAGAACCTTCCTCCTCCCTTCCCACCTGCTTCTTCCAATGAGCATCCTTGTTTACCGTTCCCTAGTTCTCCATTCCCACACTGGTGGAACCAATCTTTCACTATTTCCACACAGAAAGACCCCCAGGTTTCTCCCAATTACTGGCTGCCGCTCCCACTCACCAAGTTGCTGCTGCTGAGCCCAGCTCCGCGGGAAATGTTAGTCCTCTGCCCACAGAGTGGTCTGGAGAGAATGATCTTAAACGTAGTGTTTCTAAACAGCGTATTAAAGTAGGGAATTTGGAGAGAATGGGAATTAGGTGTGGAGGGGGATGGGGTTGCAGGTTTTTGCCTCCAGTACTTGTAGGGCTTTGTGTTACAGGAAACTATTTAAGTTAATCTACCTATAACTTAGACTAGATCTATCAATTAGTTAAAAATTAAACACTCAGTTAATTTAATTAAATGCATAAACTTTAATTAATTGAATAAATAAGACAAGGTTATATAGGGATGGCTGTGCAGGTGGTGTGCTGCAACTTCAACATTTGCAAGTTTGTGGAGAGCATCGCGATTCTGGACGAGCATGTCTGCAGTAAGTGTCTGCATCGCGAGGAATTACAGCTCAGAGCTGTTGAGCTGGAGTCCGTGGTGCAGACATTGAGGGGCATCAGTGAGGGGGAGAATTACTTGGACACTTTGGTCCAGTAGGCAGTCACACCCGTTAGTTGAGATAGTGGTTCATGTCTGATTAGTGGTCAAGGACAGGAAAGTATGAATGCGACTCAGGTGCATTGTTGGGGGAGCCTCAGAATTTGCCATTATCCAACATGATCAAGGTTCTTGTTACCTGTGTGGATGAGGGCAAAATCTGCAGGGTGTATAAGAAAACTGTGCACGACACCAGGGTACAGGAGGCCACTCAAGTCGAGGGAGTGAAATGGACTGTTGTAGTGGTAGGGGTCAGTATCGTGAGAGTGTTAATAGTATTCACTGCAGCCGCAACCGGTAGTTCCGAAGGCTGTGTAGCCGGACCGTTGCCTGGGTCAAGGATATCCCTTGTGGCTGGAGAAGAATTGGAATTGGGAGGGGGAATTCAGTTGCTGTGGTCCACGTAGGAACGAACGCCATAAGCAGATGTAGGAATCAGGTTCTTCTGAGAGGTTTTGAGGAGCTAGGGTCCAAATTAAAAAGAAGAACATCACAGCTAATTATCTCTGGATTGTTACGTGAGTCAAGTGCGAATCGGTATAGGGACAAGCAGATCAGAGATTTAAATACATATCTCAACGGGTGATGTGGGAGGAAGTGTTTTGATTGGTGGGGCATTGGCACCAGTACTGGGGGAAGACAGAGCTATTTCATTGGGACGGGCGACACTTAAACCGGACCTGGCGAATCGAATAACTAGGGCTGTACATAGGGCTTTAAACTGAGAAGGGGGGATGGTCTCAGGTGAGGGAAAATTTAGTAATCTGAAGAGAAAAGTCTAGGCAGTAGAGCAGAGTAACGATCTGATTAAAGAAAAGTATCGTGTGACAGGAAGGAATAGAAAGTTTAACGGAAAAAGTGTATCAGCAAATAAAGTGAAAGCAAGGAATAATGAGAACATTTTAAAATTAAAGGCTCGTTATCTGAATGCTAGAAGCATTCATAACAAGTTAGACGAATTAGTGGCACAAATATTAATAAATGGTTTTGATCTAAAAGCAATTACAAAGGCCTGGTTGCAAGGTGTCCAATGTTTGGAACTATATATTGCAGTGCACTTTACGTTTCGAAAAGACAGGCAGGGTGGAAAAAGAGCGGCGGGGATAGCCCTGATAATAAAGGATGACATAATAACAGCAGTGTGAAAGGAACTTGGCTCGGAAGATCCGGAAGTAGATTCAATATGAGTGGAGATAAGAAAAAGCAAGGAGCAGAAAACAGTGGCGAGAATAGTTTATAGGCCCCCAAACCGCAGCTATACTGTCGGGAAGAGTAGTATTCAACAACTAATCGGAGCTTGTAACAAAGGTAATACAATAATCATTGGGGACGTTAATCTTCATATAAACTGACCAAATAAAATTAGCAAGCGTAGTCTGGAGAACGGGTTCATGGAATGCATTCGAGGCAGTTTCCTAGAACAATAGGTCCTGTAACTAAATAGGAAACAGGCTATTTTAGATCTTGTATTGTTTAATGAGACAGGGTTAATTGGTAATCTCATAGTAAAGGATCCTCTGAGGCAGAGTGATCATAATATGATAGAATTTCACGTAAAGTTTCAGAGTGACATACGTCATTTGGAAGCGAGAATCTTAAAATATTAGTAGAGCCAATTACAAAGGTATGAGGGGCGAGTTAGGTCAGGTAGATTGGGAAATTAAATTAAAAAGTATGACGGTAGACAAGCAGTGGCAAACATTTAAAGAAATATTCCAAATTTCCCTCCAAATATACATTCCATTGAGAAATATAAACTCTACGGGAAAAGTGATCCATCAGTGGCTAAATAAAGAAGTTAGGGGAAAGTATTACATTAAAAGAAGTAGTTTATACTGTTGCGAAGAATAGTAGTAACCATAGGATTGGGAGAGCTTTAGAAACCAGCAAAGGATGAACAAAACATTGTTAAAAATGAAGAAAATAGAATATGAGATTAAACTAGCAAGAAATATAAAAACACAATGTAGGTGCTTCTTAAAGAATGTAAAACGGAAGAGAGCAGCAGAAGTAAACGATGGTCACTTAGAGGCTGAGACAGATGTAATTTTAATCTGAAATAAAGAAATGGCAGAGATTTTAAACAAATATTTTGTAACTGTCTTCACAGTAGAAGACACAAAAGGCATACTAAAAATAGTGGGGAACCAAGGCGCTACTGAGGGTGAGGAACTTAAAGTAATTAATATCAGTAGAGAAAAAGTACTTGAGAAACTGTGGAACTAAAAGCCGACAAATGCCCTGGACATGGCGGCTTACATCCTCGGGTTCTAAAAGATGTGGCTGCAGAGATAGTGGATGCATTGTTTGTGATCTTCCGAAATTCCATAGATTCTAGAACCGTCCCAGCTGATTTGGAAGTTAAAAAATGTAACATCGCTATGCATAAAGGAGGGAGAGTGAAAACAGGGAACTACAGCTCAGTCGTCGGGAAAATAATGGAATCCATTATAAATAAAGTGGTAACTGGGTACTTAGAAAATCATAATATCATTAGGTCGAGTCAACGTGCTTTAATGAAAAGGAAATCGTGTTTAACAGATTTATTAGATTTTGTTGAGGATGTAACTAGCAGGGTAGATATAGGGGAAACTGTGGATGTAGTATATTTGGATTTACAAAAGGCATTCAATAAGGTGCCACATAAAAGGTTGCTACACAAGGTGAGGGCTCATGGGGTTGGATGTAATATATTAGAATACATAGAAGATTGGTTAACGGACAGAAAACAGAGTAGGGATAAATAAGTCATTTGCTGGTTGGCAGGCTGTAACTAGTGGGGTGTCGCAATGATCAGTGCTTGGGCCTCAGCTATGTACAATCTATATTAATGACTTACATGAAGGGATCGACTGTAATGTATCCAAGTTTGCTGAAAATACAAAGTTAGGTGGGAAAGTAAGCTGTGAGGAGGACACAAAGAGCCTGCAAAGGGATATAGACAGATTAAGTGAGTGGGCATAAAGGTGGCCAATGGAGTATAACATGAGGAAATGTGAGGTTATTCACTTTGGTACGAAGAATAGAAAAACAGAATATTTCTTAAATGGCGAGAAACTATTAAATGTTGGTTTTCAGGGCGATGTAGGTGTCCTCGTACAGGAAACACAGAAAATTACCTTGCAGTTAAAGCAAGCAATTACGAAGGAAATGTCATGCTGGCCTTTCTTGCAAGGGTAAGCGTCAGGAAGCTTTATTACAGTTGTACTGGTTTTTGGTGAGACCACACTTGGTGTACAGTGCACAGTTTTGGTCTCCTTATCTGAGAAGGGACATATATGCATTAGAGGCGGTGCAACGAAGGTTCACTAGATTGCTTCCTGGGAAGAGGCGCTTGCCCTCTGAGAAGAAATTGAGTAGATTGAGCCTATACTCTCTGGAGTTTAGAAGAATGAGAGGTGCTCTGATTGAAATATAATATTCTGAGGGGCATTAACAGGGTAGATGCTGAGAGGTTGTTTACCGGGCCAGAGAGTCTAGAGCAAGGGGGCCTAGACTCAGGATAAAGGATCGGCCATTTAAAAGCGAGGTGAGGAGGAGTTTCTTCACTCAGACTGTTGTGAATCTCTCGAATTCTGTGCCCAAAAGAGCTGTGGATGCTGAATCGCTGAGTATATTCAAGGCTGAGATAGATACATTTTTCAACTCTAGGGGAATCAAGGGAATGGTGAAACAGGCGGGAAAGTGGAGTTGACGTGGAAGATCAGCCGTGTTCTTTTTGAATTTTGGATCAGGCTCGCAGTGCAGTATGGCCTACGTCTGCTCCTAATTCTTCTCTTATTATATAACAGGGATATTAACGTCTTTCGCAATAACCAGAAATACTCCAACAATTTTCCAGCTTGGCTTTGCTTCCAGTGATGGAACCTGATTATTTTAGCTGTGACAGGGCATCCTGGAGATGGAATTTGTAATCAGAGTAATCGATAATGAATAGTCAAATAAGTTACGTGATGGATCAGATGAAACAGGGTTAAAAACAGGAACCGAATTGAGAATGAATGCAAAAGTATCCAATCGAGAAGTGGAAGCCTCACTTACACCTGAGCCCGCGGGAGAAAGAAGGCTGGGTCGTTACAGTCCCCAAGTTGGGATGGTAAGAAAAGAGCCCTGGGAGTAAGGAGAATGGGCGAGTCGATGGCGCTCTCTGAAAGGTTCGTAACCTGACAACACCCACTGTTTGTGCTGTTTCATTGACTATGGTCACCTGATCAAGGCATTTACCGCTTCTGCACAATGGCACTTCCAAATTTTGTAATCTATATGAGAAACAGTAATATAGGAATATAGAAACTGCTGCATGTAAAAAGACCGCACTTTACAGAGTTCAGCTCCTAACTTCCTGGAAGTCACATGATCAAACAATAAAGAAGTTGTTGACTAAACATAGAAATCAATCTCTATTAATTAGACTACAACAGAGCCAGACTGTTTGTGGATCGTGGGAAGGAGGCAGAAGCGGGCTGTGCGGGGTTGGGGAACTATGAGGTTGGCGGCCGTGGAGGGAAGATCTCCAGAGGAGATAAGGTCAGTGACAGTCTTGGAAACAGTGGCTTGATGTTTAGTAGTGGGCCATCCTCGGCCTCTTAAAATGTTCCAATGAAGCTCAACGTAAGCTTGAGGAACAGCACCTCATCTTTCGATTAGGCACTAAGCCTTCTACACGCAACATCGAGTTCAACAATTTCAGACCATAACCTCTGGCCTTTTTTTTTCACATGGCAGCTGTAGATGATTCTGCCATTGCCATTTACACTTCATCTAGGCTTATCTTTTGTTTCTTAACTTGTCGCATTACCATTTTCATTTTCCTTGCACCATCATCTCTTTTATCTCTTAATTTCTCCTGCCTTCCATCCTATCACAGACCTTCACTTTTGTTCTTTCCACCCCTCCCCCCTCTCCCTGCCCCTACACTTGCTTAAAACATTTTTACATCTCCAACTTTTTCCAGTTCTGGCGAATGGTCATCGACCTGAAACGTTAACTCTGGTCTCTCTCCACAGATGTTGCCTGAACTGCTTAATATTTCCAGCATTGTGTGTTTTTATTTATAAAAGGGAAATCGTGTTCGACAAACCTGATAGAGATTTTTGAGGTTGTAACTAGCAGAATTGATAAGGGGAACCAGTGGATGTGGTGGTTTTGGATTTTCAGAAGGGATTCGATAAGGTGCCACACAAGAGGTTATTGAACAAAATTAGGGCTCATGGGATTGGGGGTAATGTACTAGAATGGATTGTGGATGTGTTAACAGACACAAAACAGAGAGCAGGAATAAACGGATCATTTTCGGGTTGGCAGGCTGTAACTAATGCGTACAGCAAGGATCAGTGCTTGGGCCCCAGCGACTCACAATCTATGTCACTGATTTGGATGAGTCGACCAAATGTACTATATCCAAGTTTGCTGATGATACACAGCTGGGCGAGAAAGTAAGCTGTTTAATAGGATGCAAGGGCGCTTCAAGGGGATATAGACAGGCTAAGTGAGTGGGCAAGAACATGGTAAATGGAATATAATGTGGTGATATGTGAAGTTATCTACTTTGGTAAGACAAATAGAAAAGCAGAGTCTTTTTTAAATGATGAGAGATTGGGAAATGTTGTTGTTCAGAGGGACCTGGGTGTCCCTGTACCCGAATCACTGAAAGTTAACATACAGGTACGGCAAGCAATTAGGTTAAAAAATGGTATGTAGGCCTTTATTACAAGAGGATTTGAATATAAGAGTAAAAACGTCTGACTGCAATTATAAAGGGCCCTGGTGAGACCAAATCTGGAGTATTGTTTACAGTTTTGATCTCCTTACCTAAGGAAATATATACTTGCCTCAGAGGGAGTGTAACGAAGGTTCACCAGACTGCTTCCTGGGATGGGGGATTGTCCTATGAGGACAGTTTGACTAGATTAGGCCTATATTCTCTAGAGTTTAGAAGAATGAGAGCTGATCTAATCGAAACACACACAATTCTTACAGGGCCTGACAGGGTAGATACAGGCAGGGTTTTTCCCCTGCCTGGGGAGTCTAGAAACAAGGGTCACAGTCTCAAAACAAGGTGTCGGCTACTTAGGACTGAGATGAGGAGAAATTTCTTCCCTCAAAGGGTGGTGAATCTTTGGAATTCTCTACCCCAGAGGGCTGTGGAGGATCAATCATTGAGTATATTCAAGATAGAGATCGATATTTTTTTTGAATATTAATGGTATCATGGGATATGGGGATAGTTCAGGAAAGTGGAGTTGAGGTAGAAGATCAGTCATGATCTTAGTGAATGGTGGAGCAGACTCGAAGGGCCAAATGGCCGACTCCTGCTCCTATTTCCTATGTTCTTATGTTCTTAATTTACGTTTCCAGTCCCTGCGGTGGAATTACCACAAAGGCTGCCTGACCTGCTGAGTGTTTCCAGCATGTTTTGTTTTTAGTTTAGATTTCCAGCATCCGCAGTATTTTCCTTTTTCTATGCTTTCATAACCCATATGCCGATGATTAACACTGGGCTCCCTGTTTTATAAAATAAATACACCGCTGGACACATCTATTCCAGTTGCTGATACCAGTCAGAATCTTTATATTATGCAGAAAGAAGGAAAGGGAGAAAGAAACAGGAGGAAAGAAAGAAGAACAGAAAAAAGAATGAAATAAAGAAAATGTAATCATTGTTGTAGTGTAGGCACTTCTCCAATTTAAAACAAAGTGTCACTATTTCTGTTTGAATAACAGGGAGAGGGAATTGAGACCCGCAGATTTAATCTTTATTTACCACCATCCCAGCGCCAAATTTCGGGTCTTTATCGATATTCGACGGAGATTATCTCAACAAGCGTGAATCACCTTTAGCCAATTCCTAACGGGTGATATTGCCTAGTTGCTGATTCCACACTCTGCCTCTCTCTGTCTTTACACTGATCGCTCCGTATTTTATCCACTTCTTATGCTGAACGACCAACACTCGCCTTTCCCTGTCTGCTCGTGCATTTGTTACTTTGGCCTGTGATTAATCAGTTCTTTGACTGAATCTATGCCCACAACTTGACCCCTTCACTGTGCACTGAGATATTCGCAAATGATATTGGCAGATAAATGTGAGGTATTACATTTTGATAAGAAAAGTAAGGAGGTCATATATCACTTGTAAAATAATCATCTAATTGTGGTAGAAGAGCAAAGGGATCTCGGAGTATAAATACACAACTCAGAAGAAGAAGCGACGCAGGTTATTACGGCCATTAAAAACAAGGACTCGTGTTTATTCCTGGAGGGATAGAATTGAAAAGTCGAGAAATTATGGTAAACTTGTATCGAAACTTGGTTAGGTCGCACTTGGAGTACTGTGTACAATTCTGGTCGCCATTTTAAAAAAAGGATACTGAAGCACTAGAGAAGGTGCAAAAAAGATTTACAAGGATGATACCAGAAATGCGAGGGTATAAGTTTCAGTGAAGGATGAACAGGCTGCGTCTCTTTTCTCTTGAAAAGAGAAGGCTGAGGGGTGACCTAACAGATGTATTTCAAGTTATGAAAGGTTTTCAGAGAGTGGTTACAGAGAAAATGTTTCCACTTGTGCGGAAGAGAAAACAAGAGATCAGCAATATAAGATAGTCACCACTGAATCAAATAGAGAGTTCAGAAAAAAACGTCTTTAACCAGAGAGTGGCGAGAATGTGGAACTCGCTACCACAGGGAGTGGTTGAAGCGAATAGTATAGATGCATTTAAGGGGAGGCTGGGTAAGCAAATCAGGGAGGAGAAAGTAGAGGGCTATGCTGATAGACTTCGATGAAGAAAGTCGGGAAAAGTGTCGAGTGGAACACAAACGCCAGCATGGACTGGTTGGCCCGAATGGCCTTTGTCTCTGCTGTATATCCTATGTAATCCTATGCAAGTACCTGCGGGTACAGTACAATTCACTTCAATGTAACTTCAATATTCTGAACAGCAGTGCCTCGCCTAACATTATTTCCTTTACGCTGAGTTGACCTCAATGAGCTGCATCAATTCACCTATCGACCCCAGTGCTATCCGTTCCCTCACCCCTCCATCTCACTAACGAGCACTTATTTACCTCTAGACCCTAGTATTACCCGCTCCACCACCCCTCCTTCTCACTAACCAGCACTGATTTACCTACAGACCCAAGTACTACCGGTTTCATAAGCACATAAGAAGATATGAACATGACAAATAGGAGCAGGAGTAGGGCAGTCGGCCCTCGAGCCTGCTCCGCTATTCAATAAGATCTTGGCTGATCTTTTACCTCAACACGACTTTCCTGCACTATCCCCATATCCTTGATTCCCTTAATATAAAATCATCTATCGATCTCTGTCTTGAATATACTGAACGACTGAGCCTCCACAGCCCTCTGGGGTAGATAATTCCAAATTTTCGCCACCCTCTGAGTGAAGAAAGTTCTCCTCATCTCTGTCCTAATTGGCCGACAACTTATTCTGAGACTGTGACACTACTTCTAGACTCCCCAGACAGGGGAAACATCCTCCCTGCATCTACCCTGTTAAGCCCTGTAAGAATATTGTATGTTTCAATGAGATCACCTCTCATTCTGCTAAACTGTAGAGATTATAAATCTAGACTACTCAATCTCCCCTCATAGGACAATTCTCCCAATCCCAGGATCAGTCTGGTGCACCTTCATTGCACTCCCTCTATTGCAAGTATTTCCTTCCTTAGGTAAGGAGACCAAAATTGTACACAATACTACAGGTGTGGTCTCACTAGGGCCCTATATAATTGCGGTACGACATCTGTACTCTTATACTCAAAGCCTCTTAAAATAAAACCCAACATACCATTTGCAATCCTAACTGTTTGCTGTACCTGCATGTTAACTTTCAGTAATTCGTGTACAAGGACAGCCAGTCTCCTCTGAATACCAACCTTTCCCAATCTCTCACCATTCAAAAACTACACTGCTTTTGCATGTTTCCTACCGAAGTGGATAACTTCACATTTCTCCGCGTTATATTTAATTTGCCATGTTCTTACCCTCTCACTTAGCCTGCCTAAATCCCCTTGAAGCCCCTTTAGATTCTCCTCACAACTTACATGCCCTCATAGCTTTGTACTATCAGCAAACTTGGATGTATTACATTTGGTCCCCTCAGCCAAATCATTGATATAGATTGTGAATAGCTGAGGCCCAAGCACTGATCCTTGCGGTACCCCACTAGTTACAGCCTGCCAACCCAAAAATGACCCGTTTATTCCTATTCTCCATTTTCTGTCCGTTAACCGATCCTCAATCTATGCAAGTATATTGCCTCCAATCCCATGACCCCTAATTTTGTTTAATAAACTCTTGTGTGGCACCTTATCGAATGCCTGCTGAAAATCTAAATACACCACATCCACTGTTTATTCATTATCGATTCTGTTACTTACAGCCTCAAAAAACTCTAACAGATGCGCCAAATATGAATTCCCTTTCAGAAATCCGTGTTGACACTGCCCAATCCTATTATTATTTTCTAAGTGTCCTGTTACCACGTCCTTAATAATAGGTTCTAACATTTTCCATACTCCTGATGTTAGGCTAACTGGTCTGTGGTCCTCCGTTTTCTCTCTCCCTCCTTTCTTAAATAGTGGGGTTATATTTGCTACCTTCTAATGCGCAGGATCCGTTCTAAAATCTATGGAATTTTGGAAGATGACAACCAATGCATTCTCTACCTCTATAGCCGCCACTTATAAAACCGTAGGATGCAGGCCATCAGGTCCAGGAGTTTTATCAGCTTTCTGTCGCATTAATTTCTCCAGTATTTATTTTTACTAATACTAATCTGTTTCAGTTGCTCATGCACGCTAGACCCTTGGTTCTCCATTATTTCTGGGAGGTATTCTGCGTCTTCATACGTGAAGACAGACACAAATGATTTGTTTAATTTCTCTGCCATTTCCTTATTAGCCATTATAAACTCTTCTGTCTCAGCCTGTAAGGGACCCACGTTTACTTTCGCTAAACTTTTCCTTTTTACATAAATATAGAAGCGTTTGCAGTCTGTTTTCATATCTCTCGCTAGTTTACTCTCATATCCTATTTTCCCTTTATTTACTAATTTTTTGGTCCTCCTTTGTAGAATTCTAAAATACTCCCAATCCTCACGCCTACTACTCTTTTTGGCAACATTATAAGCCTCTTACTTTAAACCAAAACTGTCTTCAATTTTTCTTATTAGCCAACGTTGCACCATTTTTCCCGTGTTGTATTTATACTTTAAGGGAATGTATATTCGTTGCAAATTATGAATTATTTCTTTAAATGTTTTCAATTGCTTTTCTAGTGTCATATCTTTTAAACTAGTTTCCCAATCTACCTCAGCCAACTCGTCTCTCATACCTTTGTAGTTTGCTTTGTTCAGGTTTAGGACGATAGTTTCGGGCTTAACTAAATGACTCTTAAACTCAACATAACTTTCTATCATATTATGATCACTGCTCCCCAGAGGCTCCTTCACTACAAGGTTGTAAGTTAACCCTGACTCATTCCACAATGCTAGATCTAAATTAACCAATTCCCTCGTAGTTTCCTTGAAATACTGATCTAGAAAACGATCTTGAATGCATTCCATGAACTCTTCCTCTGCACTATTGCTGCAAATTTGTTTTCCCCAGTCTATATGAAAGCTAAAGTCCCCCCTGATTACTGTATCAGTCTTGTTACATCCATCTGTAATTTCCTGATTTATATTCTGCCCGCTACTACAACCACTGGTAGGGGGCCTATAGACTACTCCCAGTAATGTTTTCTGCCCCTTGTTTGTTAGCTCAACCCAAACGGATTCTGCATCTTGTTTTTCTGAGCCAAGATCCTTTCTCTCTACTGTCTTTATTCTCTCCTTTTTTATCAGGGCTACCCCTCCTTCTTTTCCATTCTGCCTGTGTCTTCTAAAAGTCAAATATCTTGGAATACTTAGTTCCCAACCTTGGTCACCCTGCAACCACATTTCGGTGATGTCTATTAACACAAACCCATTTATTTCATTCAGCGCTATTAATTCATCTATTTTGTTGTGACTGCTTCATGCATTCAGACATAGTACCTTTAGCAGTACATTTGTTCTATTTTCCCTGATGTCACTTTTGTCACTAATGCCCTTTTATTTTTGTCAATCTGTCTGCGCCCTCCTGACCCACTCTGCTTATATTAACCCAGATCATTGCTCTGCTCTCCAGTCTTGACATTTCTCTTACTTCTTTTGATTTACCCCTTCCAGAATCCTCCCACACCCCACCCCCTTCATTAGTTTAAAGCCATATTTCTGCCCTAGTTATTCGATTTTCCAGGACACTGGTCCCAGCCCGGTTTAAGTGGAGCCCATTCACAAGTATCAGCTCCCTCTTTCCCCCGTACTGATGCCAGTGTCCCATGAAATGAAACCCATGCCTCCCATATCATGCTTTGAGCCACGCATTTATCATTCTAATTTGTTTGTCCCTATGCCAGTTTGTGCGTGGCTCAGGTAACAATTCTGAGATTATTACCTGTGAGTGTCTGTCCTTTAATTTCAACCCTCGCCTTCCAACTCTCTCAGCAGAACCTCATTCCTTGCTCTACCGATGTCGTTGGTTCCTACATGGACCACTACAACTACATCCTCCCCCTCCCACTTCAAGTTCTTATGCATCCGCGAATAGCCACCCTTTACCCTGGCACCAGGCAGGCAACACAACCTTCGGAAGTCCCGGTCGGGGCTGTAGAGAAAAGTATCTATCCCTCTGAGTTTGCGGTCCCCTACCACTAACATATTCCGTTTCACTCCCCCGACATGAATGGCCTCCTGCACCATGGTGCCATAGTCAGTTTGCTCATCCACCCTGCAGTCCTTGTTCTCATCCCCACAATTAGCAAGTATCTCATACCTATTGGTCAAAGTGAAGGTCCGAGGCACCTCCATCACTACATCCTGGGCCCTTATACCTTCCTGACTCGCCGTCTCACCCTTCTGTCCCTGGCCACTAACGAACTCTAAAGTACTACTTAATGTAAAGTATGTGACTGTCTCCTGGAGCAAAATGTCCAACTATCTCTCCCCCTCCGTGACGCCCCGCAATGTCTGCCTTTCGTACTCCAGCTCAATAACACTGAGCCAAAAGTTCTTCGAGCTGCAGACACCTACCACAAATGTGGTTTCTTGGGATCTCGCTGGTCTCCACAAACTCGCACATGCTGCAGTTACGATCCACCACCTGCCCTGGCATGTCTATCTAGCCTTCGTTATTTATTTGATCAGTTAATTAATTTTTATTTTTACTTTTTCAATCAATTATTTTAGTTGTATTAATGAATTTGTTTATCTAGTTTAAGTTACTAATTCAGTAAAGTAAAGTAATAGCAAGTTACAGTTTCCTAGCACTGAGTTAACTCACTTCCCTTGCATCGAGGCTGAAAAAAACTTTCATACCCGCCAACCAATCACCTACCGGCTGCCATGTAATGTCATTCCTTGATTTTTTTCTGTGGTGAATGTTCCTCCCGCGAACTCTCTCTTAAAAGCGCCGCCGCCCGGAGTGAAAAAAGAGGGTAAACCGAAGGTGGCAGAGTGCAACCGAATTTGGGGAAGAGGGAAAACCGAAGGGGGGGAGCGATTCACAGAGGTGAAACCAGAGGAAGGAGGAACTTTGATTCCACCAATAAATAATGGCCCAAAAATTCGGCCGTTATCGGGTGAGGACGGACTGTGCACTCACCCGAATTCATTCCCGAAGTGCCTTTTTCTTGCATGCACTGCGCATGCGCGGGGAACCGGCACTTCCTGTATGGCGTCCGTGGCGGTTCTGAGGTGAACCGCGTTCGCACTCGATGCTGCGCGCACGCAGCACACTTAGGTTTTTTTTCAGATTTCAACGCGAGGGTAAGTATTGAAGATTGTACGCTCGTAAAAAGGAGGTGTAAGACCCCTTTTGAACAAGGTAAGTAGTTAATTAAGTGTAATTTTAAATTTTTCTCAACAGTTTTATCTTTTTTAGAGACTTTAAAGAAAGGTAAGTTTATTTTTATAACTTTTAAAATGTATTTTATTTTTTTCAGGTGAAACAGCGATTTACTTGTACTTCTTGCAATTTAGTATACTGTATTTGCTGCTCACGATGCGGTCTCCTCTACATTGGGGAGACCAAATGCAGATTGGGTGACCGCTTTGCGCAATACCTCCATTCAGTCCGTAAGAGAGACCCCGAGCTTCCGGTCGCCTGTCACTTTAATTGACCGCTCCATTCCCACTCAGACCTCACCATCCTTGGCCTCTTGCATTGTTCCACGGAAGCTCAGCGTAAGCTCGAGGAACAGCACCTCATCTTTCGCTTAGGCACTTTACAGCCCTCTGGACTAAACATGGAGTTCAACAATTTCAGATCATAACCTCGGCCCCTATCAAATATATATATTTTTTAACTAAGCAAAAAAAAAATTTGTGCGTGTTTTTTTCTTCCCTCCCACATGGCAGCTGCCCTTCATTCTTCCAGCGCAATTCACACTTCATCTGGAGTTAGCCTTTGTTCCTTAACATGTTCCATTCCCATATCCTCTTGCCTTGAATATCTCTAAATGCCTCTTTACTTCTCCTGCCTTCCATCCTATCACTGACCTTCCCTTTTGTTCTATAATCCCCTCCCCCATTTCCAAGCCCCTAAACTTGCTTTAAAATCTGTTCCATTTCCTGCTTTTTTCCAGTTCTGACGAAAGTTCTTCCACCTGAAACGTTAACTCTGTTTCTCTCTCCACGGATGCTGCCGGGCCTGCTCAGTTTTTCCAGCGTTTTCTGTTGTTATTTAATAAATAATGCTGTCTCACTGAAGCTGCATTCATTGCTGATAATTCTGAACCAGGAGCTTCTGTCAGAGCTGATCTGTTCTTATTCTTCACACGTCAAAACTGGGCAGCACAGAACGACTAAAACCAATCCGAGTGTTGGCACAGAGGGCCGTGGGCTCACAGAGCATATCGTTCGGAGCTCAGCTCATCACCAACATTTCTAAACCACCCCCTGAGCTCGGACAGTAATTGCACATATTTTTCCACCAATTCGAATTGCAGTGAGGTTGAAGAACCCTGGAAGGTGTACAGTCCAGAGTCTGGCATCGTGAGGCAAAGTACTGCACATGTGGGTATCCAAAGTGTAATTGCACCAGTAATTGGGGATTCGATAGTCAGGGAGGCAAATAGTTAGTTCTGCGACCATGTGGTACGCTGCCTCACTGGTGCCAGGGTAAGTGATATCACGGAGAGGGTGCAGAACATTCAGTGGCGGGGTGTGGGGGTGGGTGCGGCTGCGTGGAATGGAAGAGCCAGAAGTTATGGTCCATGTCTGAACCAACGGCATAGGGAAGAAGATGGTTGAAGTCCTGCAGTCAGAGTTTAAGAAGCTAGGGAGGAAGTTAAATAGCAGGACCTCAAAGGTCGTAATCTCTGGATTACTCCCAGTGCCAACCGCTGGTGAGAGTAGAAATAGGGGATATTGCAGTGTAAAGCGTGGCTACAGACACTGTGCAACAGCGAGGGCTTTAGATTCCTGTGGCATTGGGACCAGTTCTGTGGAAAAAGGGATCAGCTCCAGATGGACCGCTTGCACCACAATTGAACGTTGACCAATATCCTCGCAGGAAGGTTAACTAGTGCGAGGCGGAGGGTTTAAACTAATTCGGCAGTGAGTTGGGCACCAAGATGTAGTATTATACTATAGAATCAAAGTGCACTGAGGGCTGGGGAGATCGTTATAGTTAGAAGTAATACATAATTAGGTGAGATGATAGAAAATACAAAGAGATCTAAGATTGATTTGGAGCGCATGTGTTTAAATGCGTGAAGTTTGCCTTAATAATGCTGGCGAGCTGCAGGCTCAAATCGCCACGTGGGAATATACTGTAGTGGCGATAACGAGACCTGGCTCAACAAAGTGGGTGCTTGGATGCTTCATATTCCTGGGTACAAATTATTCAGGAAAGAAAGTTCAAGAAAAAAGGAGGAGTGGTGGCAGTTTTGATTAAGGTAAACATTTCACTGCGAGAAAGAGTGAATGCCCTTGAGGGTTCAAAGACAGAACATTTGTTTGGAGTTAAGGAGCAATAGAGAAGCTATTACGCTGCTTGGTGTATTTTATAGGCCAACAAAGAATGGGATGTTGATTGAGGAACAGATTTGCTAGGAAATTACAGAGAGGTGCATTACATATAGAATAGAGATAATGGGAGACATTACCAGACAATTTTCAGACCTGGCGTCCTATTTGAACCTGAGATGATATCCAGAGCCCATACCCTCTCCATCACCGAGACTGCCTACTTCCACCTCAGTAACATTGCCCATCTTCAACTCTGCCTCAGCTTATCTGCTGCTGACACCCTCATCCGTGCCTTTGGTACCTCTAGAACCGACTGTTCCAATGCCGTCTTGGCCAGCCTCCCTAATTGCATCTTCATAAACTTGAGCTCATCCATAGTTCTGCTGCTTGTATCCTAATTCGTATCAAGACCCATTGACACTTCGCCTCCGTGTTCGCTCACCTAGATTAGCTCCCGGTCCAGCAATGCCACGATTTAAAAATGATCATCCCTCTCTTGAAATCGATCCATGCCCTCGCCCTTCCCTATCTCTGTGACCCCCTCAAGACCATCAACCCTTAGGAACTCTGAACTCCTCCAATTCTGGCCACTTGCATGTCTGATTTTAATCGCTCTAGCACTGGTGGATGTGCCTAGAGCTGCCTAAGCCCTAAACTCTGGAATTCCCTTCCTGAACATCTCCACCTCTTTACATCTCTCTCCTCCTGCAAGGCTGTCCTTATAACCTATCTGGTCGACCATCCATTTGCCACCTGTACTAATATCTCCCTAGTGTCTGATTGTGTCTGATGACGCTCCTGTGAAGCGCCGTGCGACGTTTTACTGTGCTAAAGGCGCTATATAAATGCAAGTAGTTACAGTTGTTCAAAAGCAAAATACTGCGGATGCTGGAAATCTCAAATAAAAGCAGAAAATGCTGGAAATACTCACCAGGGCAGGCAGCATCTGTGGAGAGACAAACAGTGTTAACGTTTCAGGTCGATGACCTTTCATCAGAAATTGTTTGTCATTGTTGTCGTTGTATGACTCGGACGAGAAGAACAGGATTATGGAAAATACAAGGACAGGTTATGGTTCTGACCCCGTGAATTACTTTCTGGGGAATTATTATGTGAATCGTGAAGCTGTCAGATTAACTTTCCACAGTCTGTTGTGAGATAGCTATTAACCCATTTAACACACCGGATATTAAGCCATTAATAACAATGGATATTAATGCTTGACCACACAATGTGTTAACCTATTTAAAATACCGAGTTTTAACCCATTGAACACACCGCTTAAAACAACAGCTGGATTGACTTAACAGAGGCTCATGTCTTGCTGGACTATTGATGCCATCAGCAATATTTGAGCTGCGGCACAAGTAACAACATCGATGTTGTAATGATTGTCTCCGGTGTGGTTTATATTGATGAGAATTTAACAAGATCCCATGATATAGTGTAACATTTGTTTAATCGATAAACCACAATGATTTTTTTATAAAGTATAACCCTTATAAAAACTACAAGCAGAGATGAATTGGGACTGCTGCAGGTGTCTATTCCATTTCAGTAAATCACTTAGCCCGTTAAGTGTCTCGTCACGTGCTTTTTCTAGATATGGACTCCTGCAGCCGGGAGTTTGCTGTACTGGAACCAGAAGTGTGCTGTACTGGAACCAGGACTGTGCTGGACTGGAACCCGGGAGTGTGCTGTACTGAAACCAGGAGTGTGCTGTACTGGAACCATAAGTGTGCTGTACTGGAACCAGGAGTGTGTCGTACTGGAACCCGGGAGTGTGCTGTACTGGAACCAGGAGTGTGCTGTACTGGAACCAGGAGTGTGCTGTACTGGAGCCCGGGAGTGTGCTGTACTGGAACCCGGGAGTGTGCTGTACTGGAACCCGGGAGTGTGCTGTACTGGAACCCGGGAGTGTGCTGTACTGGAACTCGGGAGTGTGCCGTACTGGAACCAGGAGTGTGCTGTACTGGAGAACGTGAGTGTGATGTACTGGAACCAGGAGTGTGCTGTACTGGAACCAGGAGTGTGCTTTACTGGAACCAGGAGTGTGCTGTACTGGAACCAGGAGTGTGCTGACCTGGAACCCGGGAGTGTGCTGTACTGGAACCAGGAGTGTGCTGTACTGGACCCCGGGAGTGTGCTGTACTGGAACCAGGAGTGTGCTGTACTGGAACCAGTAGTGTGCTGTACTGGAACCAGGAGTGTGCTGTACTGGAACCAGGTGTGTGCTCTAACAGGAGTCGCAATGTGCTGCACCGGGACCTGGCAATGTGCTGGAATTTGTCCAGGGGTGCGGTTTAACATGACCCTGGATGGTGCTGTACCGGGAACCGGGTGTGTATTATCAGGACTCGGGAGTATAGCAATGCCTTCCCCCTCTGATCTGGTCCGATCTCCATGTGTCCTCTTACAGTCTATCCAACTCACTGGGAAAAGTGAATTTTAGTTCGATTCTCAATTTCTTTTATTGAGCAACAGATAAAAAATGAAAAACACTGAGTGTGATGTATTCAGTTCAACATCGGCCCGGAAAATTCTCAAATAAAGAGCACAATTAACTAACACCCGGGTTTGATTGGAATTAATGTACAAATATTGATTCCTTTTCTCTATCTGTCCCAGTGACGTTGCAGAGACCAATACCCTTCGCAGACTTCCTGCTGCCTTGAGCTTTTTCTGGTGTCCATCTTGATTTTCAAAACAATCTTCCTTCAAAGACTAGCAGAGATCAGAGAAAGCTGTGAGCACTGAGGTACTAAACACCCCCTGAAAGATGGGACATTGGGAACGATTTGCCTACTATGGTGAAATAATCACAGCAAGCGGTCATTCCCAAAACACCCCTGGAGTGTGAGCTCAGCATTAGACTGTCTAAAGCAGCTCACCGCTCTTGGGCATGTATCTGCTCAAAGCGCCTAACTAAATAACTCGTGTCCAGGTCACAACCTTGGAAAAAGAGCTACACGTTCCTGAACTAAGACATTAACTTACTTTGAAGTTGTAATCAGCTGGTGAAATGTTTTAGAAAATATAAAGGCTTGGAATTTGCAATCAGTGGCGATGGACCGGTGATCGCCGCTGACTGCGAAGATTGCTGCACTGAAAGATCTTGCAATCTCTGTGGAGAACATTTTAGTTTTCTCAATATTATATTGGTTGTCGCGCTGTCTTTAGGGGATCTCCAACTCAGACAGTTTCACCATCATCACAACCGCAAAATCCGGGCCAAAGAATTAAAGCAGCCCGAAAGTGGATTCTACAGAATATCAAACAAAAATACATGATAATCACAGAAAGTGTTCGGACTTCTCATCTCATTAATTTGACCATCATTGCAATAGGATATTTCACTCCATTGCTCAACTCCTCTCTGTATTTCCTCTGGGTCACTACATAAATAAAAGTGTTCGTGCAGCAACTCAGGAGCTGGAGCATGAAGCCGATTTCTGATAAAATCTGGGTGGAAAAACAGGATATCCCAAGTAATCCAATCGTCTCATTATAGAACAAACCATGAACACCACCCACAGTAGTATGAAATTCGCCGATATAACAAAGAGTACAATCATGGATTTCCTTCGGCTCTCCATCTCTGGGTCACTGGGACTCTCGCCACTGCTCTGACCCCGGAGTCTGCTGCGGGCTCTGCTGGCCACTAAAATGTGTCTGACCGTCAATGCATTGAACAGTAGAATCAAAAGAAATGGAACAAATGGCGTTAAAATATAATGCATTAATTCAACGATGGCCCAGGCCAGCGAGTTAGATGCACTGAATGGCACTTGGCAAAACCAGGGATTGTTAGAAAGCATGTATTTGCCTTTTTCCAGAAAATACCAGAAAATATTCATCAAACAGCTTAGCCCAGTCAATGTTCCTAAAACAACAACCGCCGTTTTCTCGGTGCAATATTTGGATTTCAGCTTCTGACAACAAATGGCCACAAATCGATCGAAGGTGAAAGTTACAGTGAACCAGACAGAACAGTCTGTAGCGGCATGAAGTAGAATGGCATGAATATTACATACTCTAATGTACCATACTAACAGGAATAGTTCCCGATAAACAATAGGAATCTGCCTGAGTATCAGATCGATGATCACAACCAGTAGATCTGCCGCTGCCATGGCCACCAGGTAGTGAGTGACACATTTCGAGAGACCGCACTTTCCCCGAGACAGGATCGCAATCCTCACCACGTTAACTGTGAGCAATCGTAGAAAATCAGAAATTATTCACCGAACACGGGGCACATAGATTAGTTTGATTTGTTTCAAGTAATGTAACGGAGTAGGTGTACCGATGGTCTGGACAGAATGGGTTGAAACGGAGAGCTTCAAAACAGCATGTAATATTTAACTGATCAAGACCTTCGATCCAGAACTTCAAAGCATCCTACGCGCTCTCATCACACCTATTCTCCGCGTAGGAGACTTCTACTGCATCCCAAAGATACACAAAGCCAACACACCCGGACGTCCTATCGTATCGGGCAATGGAACCCTGTGTGAAAAACTGTCTGGATACATCGAGGGCATCCTGAAACCCATCGTACAGGGAACCCCCAGCTTCTGTCGCGACACTACAGACTTCTAACAGAAACTCAGCACCCACGGACCAGTTGAACCAGGAACACTCCTCGCCAAGATGGACGTCTCGGCACCAGTATCCCCCACTATGACGGCATCGCTGCGACAGCCTCAGTACTCAACACCAACAACAGCCAATGTCCAGATGCCATCCTACAACTCATCCGCTTCATCGTTGTCCACAATGTCTTCAACTACGACAAACAGTTTTTTACCCAATCACACAGAACAGCCATGGGGACCAAGTTCGCACCCCAATACGCCAACATCTTCATGCACAAGTTCGAGCAAGACTTCTTCGCTGCACCGGACCTCCAACCAACGCTATACACCAGATACATCGACGACATTTTCTTACTTTGACCCACTGCAAAGAATCACTGAAAAATGTACACGATAACATCAACAGTTTCCATCCCACCATCAAACTCACCATGCACTACTCCTCAGAATCGTTTTCATTCTTGGACACACGAATCTCCATCAAAGACGGACACCTCAGCACATCACTCTACCGCAAGCCCACGGACAACCTCACGATGCTCCACTTCTCCAGCTTCCACCCTAACCACGTTAAAGAAGCCATCCCCTATGGACAAGCTCTGCGATTACACAGGATCTGCTCAGACAAGGAGGAACGCAATGGACACCTACAGACGCTGAAAGACGCCCTCGTAAGAACGGGATGTGACGCTCGACTGGTCGATCGACAGTTCCAACGGGCCACAGCGAAAAATCGCATAGACCTCCTCAGAAGACAAACACGGGACACAACCAACAGAGTACCCTACGTCGTCCAGTACTTCCCCAGAGCGGAGAAACTACGCCATGTTCTTTGCAGACTTCAACATGTCATCGATGACGATGAACACCTCGCTAAGGCCATCCCCACGCCCCCACTACTCGCCTTCAAGCAGCCACCTAAACTCAAACAGACCATATTTCGCAGCAAATTACCCAGCTTTCAGGAGAACAGCGACCACGACACCACACAACTCTGCCACGGCAACCTCTGCAAGACATGTCAGATCATCAACACAGATACCATCATCACACGTGAGGACACCACCCACCAGGTACTTGGTACATACACATGTGACTCGGCCAACGTTGTCTACCTTATACGTTGCAGCAATGGATGCCCCGGAGCATGGTACATCGCCGAGACCATGCAGACACTGCGGCAACGTATGAACGGACACCGCACAACAATCGCCAGGCAGGAGAGTTCCCTCCCAGTCGGGGAATACTTCAGCAGTCAAGGACAGTCTGCCTCCGATCTTCAGGTAAGCGTTCTCCAAGGCAGCCTTCGAGACACACGACAACGCAAAATCGTCGAGCAGAAACTGATAGCCAAGTTTTGCACCCATGAGGACGGCCTCAACCGGGATCTTGGGTTCATGTCATGCTACATGTACCCCCACCTGACGTAGAGTCATCCAGACTCGAGTCGTCGTTGGCTTGTTCTCTCTACACAGATGCGGCCGGACCTGCTGTGATTTCCAGCAAAAAAGTTTTTTGTTTCCCATACAGACACCAGCATCTGCCACATTTGACCCCTTGTGACCCCACCTCATTGTCTTTGATGTAATGTTTTCCTGACTGACCTGTTTGGACACCATCCACACCTTTGATTGACATGATTATCTCTCTGCCGCGGTGTGATAAAGGGCAGTTAGAAAGATTAACTATAATCATCTGGCAGTGTTCTCTGACTATATATGCTGTGCCTATATGCATCTCTTCACTTCACCTGACGAAGAAGCAGCAGCCGAAAGCTTGTGATTTCAAATAATACTGTTCGACTATAACCTGGTGTTGTGCGACTTCTCACACTTATCCAAAATGTGCGAGGTTCTTGTGGTCTATGTAAATGAGGGAAAAGTCTGCAGGGTGGAATAGCAAAATGACCACGTCACCGTGGTACAGGAGGCCTTCCAAGTGGACGGGAGTGAAAAATAAAGTTTTGTGCTAGGGGACAGTATATTGAGGGCGCTAGATACTGTTGTAAGGGAAAAAAGATCCTTCCTATCCACTCTATCTAGGCCCCTCCTAATTATATACAACTCAATTAAGTCTCACCTCAGCCTCCTCTGTTCCAAAGAAAATAACCCCAACCTTTGAAATCTTTACTCATTGCTAAAATTCTCCAGGCCTGGAAACATCCTCACAAATCTCCTCTGCAGCCTATCTTGTGCAATCAAATCTTTCCTGTAATGTGCTGACCTGAACTAAACGTACTAGTTGAGCTATGGCTGAACTAATGTTTTATACAGTTCAAGCAGAATCTCCCTGCTCTTATATTCTGTGCCTTGTGTAATACTGGAAAGTATCCCGTATGACTTCTTAACTAGCTTATCGACCTCTTCTGCTACCTTCAGGGATCTGTGGTCTTGCATTCCAATGTTCTTCTGTTCCTCTACAATGCTCAGTATCCTACCATTCATTGCGCATCCCCTTGCCTTGTGAGCTCTCCCCAGATCCACTACCACGTACATCTCCGGATTGAATTGAATTTGCCAATTTCTGCCCACCTGAATGGCCGTCGACATCTTGCAGGAGTCTACTGCTTTCTTCGTCACTATCAACCACAGGGCCAATTTTTGTATCATATAAAATCCTCTTAATCATGTCCCCTACATTGCAGTCGAAGTCATTGATTTATATAAACACACACAGAGAAAAAGAGCATAAGAGAGAATGAAAGAAAGAACTTGCATCCGTACAGCAACTTTCACCACGTCAGGACACCACAAAGTGCTTTACAGCCAACAACGTATTATTGAAGTTTATTCACTGTTGCAATGTGTGGAAATTAATAAAATAAAGAGCTGGACACACGGAATCAGATGCCACATTCTGTTAATCTACATTTCCTGAAATAATAGCTGCAGGTTGTAACTTACCCGGAACTCCGACCGCAGCCAGGTGGGATAGTAAATCTTTTGTATATCATTAATCGCCAACAGAATCTTGAGCTTGATTAGATAACCAAGAGACATTTTACGCCTTTCTGTTAACATCGATGATTCGATGGTTGGTGGTGATGCTGGGAGCAATTCTCCGATTGAATCATTGAGAATATTCCACTTATTTCTAGGAGAGAGAATCCATCCGGTCAGAAATTCGGTTCCTCTGCTGACTGTGTTTAATTGCAGCCACTGAACAAATAGATGATGTCAACAATTTTCACTACAAGACTTTTAACAACAACAGCGGAACTTTCAATTAGATAAAGCCCCGAAGACCAGGATAAATGCTGCACCTTCATACACTGAGACGAGTCTCACAATCCTAACAAGAATTTCCACAGATGAATTTTCATTAAAAAAAGTATACGGAGACAATGGTATGCTCCAGTGTCATCAATCAAAAAGCCTATCAAACATGCCCGCTTTTAGAGGGGCACAATTAATACAGAACATATGAATTTAAATTATATTGTTCCTTATATTCACCACTCCTTCCAGTCCATGCTATGCAATTACCACCGATGTTCTCTGATCTGCTGAGTGTTTCCAGCATGTTCTGCTTTTCGTTCAGATTTCCAGCATCTGCAGTTATTTGCTTTGTTTTTTAGGATTTCATAACCCATAGTCTGACCATTAATTCTTGGCGTGCCTGGTTAATTAAATCAATAACCACCGGACACTTCTATTCCAGTTACTGATACCAGTCAGAATCTTTACATTAAGCAGAATGAAGGAAAGGGGGAGAGAAATAGAAAAAGAAAGAAAGACAATTAAAAAGCATGAAATAAAGAAAATCTAGTCACTGTTGTAGTGTAGGCACTACTACAATTTAAAATAAAAGGTTAATATTTCTGTTCATTTTAAAGGGAGAGGGAATTGAGACCTGCACATCAAATCTTTGTATTCCACCATCCCACCGCCAAATTTCGGGGCTTTATCGATATTCGATAGAGATTATCTCAAGAAGCGTGACTCACCTTTTGCCAATTCCTAACTAGTGATATTGCCTAGTTGCTGATTCCACGCTCTACCGCTCTCTCTGTCTTCTCAGCTCTTACCCTGAACGACCAACACTCGCCTTTCCCCCGCTGCTCGTACATTTCTTACATTGGCCGTGGTGAATCAGTTCTTTGATTAATTGTATGACCACAACTTGACCGCGTCACTGAGCACTGAGGTGGTGGCAGATTAATTTCAACACAGATAAATATGAGGTACCACATTTCGGTAAGAAAAATAAGGAGGTCACATGTTACTTGTAAAATATGTATCTAAATGTGGTAGAAGAGCAACGGGATCTCGGAGTAGAAATATACAAATCACTAAAAGAAGTGATGCAGGTTAGTAAGGCCATAAATAACCAAGCACTTAGGTTTATTTCTAGAAGTATAGAGTCGAAAAATAGAGAGGTTATTGTAAACCTGTATCGAGCCTTGGTTAGACCACACTTGGAGAAGTGTGTACAATAATGGTCACCATATTTTAAAAATGATATGGAGGAACCAGGGAAGGTGCAAAAAATATTTACAAGGATGATACCTGAAATGCGAGGTCACACCTTTGAGGAAAGGATGAACAGGCTGGATCTCTTTTCTCTTGAAAAGAGAAGGCTGAGGGGTGACCTAAAACAGGTATTTAAGTTTGTGAAAGGTTTTCAGAGAGCTTACACTTGCCGGGATGAGCAAAACTTGTGGCCATCCATAACAGATATAAGATAAAAGATTTAAGAAGCGCACCAAGAAATCAAATAGAGAATTCAGCAAAAAACATCTTTACCCAGAGATTGGTAATAATGTTGAATTCGCTACCACAGGGAGTGGTTGAAGCTAATAGTATAGATGCATTTAAGGGGAGGCTAAACAAGCATATGAGGGAGTAGGGAATGGAGGGTTGAGCTGATAGAGTTAGATGAGGAAAGACGGAAGAAGGGTCGAGTGGCCACGCTGACACAGACTGTTTGGGCCGAATGGCCTGTTTCTGTGCTGTATATCCTGTGTAATCCTCTGCAAGTACCTGCGGGTACAGTACAAGTCACTTCAACATATCTTCAATATTCTGAACAGCAGTGACTCGCCTAACATTATTTCCTTTACAAGCGTTCACCTCAATAAGATACATTAATTCACCTACCGAACCTAGTGCTATCCATTCCCCTACCCCTCCATCTCACGAACCAGCACTGATTTACCGATAGACCCCAGTATTACCGGTTTCATAATAATATAAGAACAGAAGTAGTTGGAGCAGGTGTAGGCCAATTGGGCTCTCGAGCCCGCTTCGCCATTCAATAAGATCATGGCTGATCATCTAACTCATCTTCACTTTTTAGCACTATCTGCAGATCCCTTGATTCCCTTAATATACAAAAATCTATCCATCTCTGTCTTGCATATAATGAACGACTGAGCCAACACAGCCCTCTGGGGTAAAGAATTCAAAAGATTCAGGACCATTTGAGTGAACAAATTTCTCCTCATCTCAGTCCCAAATGGCCGACCCCTTATTCTGAGACTGTGACCCCTGGTTCTAGACTCGCCAGACAGCGGAAATATCATTCCTGCTTCTCCCCTGTCAAGCCCTGTAAGAATTTTATATGTTTCAATGAGATCACCTCTCATTCTTCTAAACGCTGGAGAATATGTGCCGAATCTATTCAATCTCTCCTCATTGATCAATCCCACCATCCCAGGAACAGTCTGCTGAACCTTCGTTACACTCCCTCTAATGCATGCATATCCTTCCTTAGGTAAGGAGACCAAAACTGTGCACAATACGCCAAGTGTGGTCGCACCAGGGACCTATATAATTGCAGTAAGACGCCTTAACTCTTATACTCAAATCCTCTTCCAATAATCGCCAACATACCATTGGCATTCCTAATTTCTTGCTGTAGCTGCATTTTAATTTTCAGTGTTTCATGTACAAGGACACGCAGGTCCCTCTGCATACCAAGATTTCCCAATCTCTCACCATTCAATAATACATTTTTTTTAATTTTCCCGACCAAATTGGATAACTTCACATTTCTCCACATTATATTCCATTCGTCCGGTCCCTGCCCAATCACTTAACCTGTCTATATTCCATTGAAGTCTCTTTGCATCATCCTCACAATTACATTCCCACCGAGATTTGTGTCATCAGCACACTTGGATTTATTACATTTGGTCCCCTCATCCAAATCTTTGATATAGATTGGGAATATGTGTGGCCCAAGCGCTGATCCTTGTGGTTCCCCACTAGTTACAGCCTGCCAACCAGAAAATGACCCGTTTATTCGTACTCTCTGTTTTCAGTCCGTTAACCAATCCTCAATCCATGCTATTATGTTTGTCAACATCCCATGAGCCCTAATTTTGTTTAATAAACTTTTCTGTGTCACCTTAGCGAATGTCTTCTGAAAATCCAAATACACTGGTTCCCCTTATCTCTGCTGCTAGTTATAACCTCAAAAAACTCTAAAAGAATCGTCAAACATGATTTCCCTGCCATAAATCCGTATTGACTCTGCCCAATGCTGTTATTATTTGTAAGTGCCCTGTTTCCACGTCCTTAATAATAGATTCTGGATTTTGCCCTACTCCTGATGTCAGGCTAACTGATCTGTATTTCGCCATTTTCTTTCTCTCTCATTTCTTAAATAGTGATGTTTTATTTGCTACCTTCCAATCCATGGGAATCGTTCTAGAATCATTGGAATTTTGGAAGATGACAACTAATCCATCCAGTATTACTATAACCACCACTTTTAAAACGCTGGGATGCTATCCATCAGGTCCAGGGGATTTATAAGCTTTCAGTCCCATTAATTTGTCCAGTACATTTTTTTACTAATACTACTTTCTTTTAGTTCCTGATTCTCGCTCGACCCTTGGTTCTCCATTATTTTCGGGAGTTTTTTTGCATCTTCCTCTATGAAAACAGACACAACGTATTTGTTTAATTTTTCCGCCATTTCCTTATTGCCCATTATAATTTCTCCTCTCTCAGCCTGTAAGTGACCCACGTTTACTTTCGCTGCTATATTCCTTTTCACATATCTATAGAAGATTTTACAGTCTGTTTTTATGTCTTTTGCAAGTTTACTCTCATATTCTATTTTTCCTTTCTTCATCAATTTCTTGGTCCTCCTTTGCTGACTTCTAAAATCCTCCCAATCCTCAGGTTTACTAATCTTTTTGGCAACATTATAAGACTCTTCTTTTAATCTAATACTATCTTTAATTCATCTTGTCAACCATAGCTGGAACATTTTTCCCGTTGTGTTTTTATTCGTTAAGGCAATGAAAGTTTGTTGCGAATTATGATTAATTTCTTTAAATGTCTGCAATTAATTTTCTACTGTCGTATCTTTTAATCTAGACTCCTAACCGACCTTAGCCAACTCGTCTCTCATACCACCGTAATTCGCTTTGATCAGGTTTACGACCTTAGTTTCAATCTTATCTAAATCACTCTCAAACTCAACATACAATTCTATCATATTAATATCACTGCTCCCCAGAGGCTTCTTTACGACAAGGTTATGAATTAACCCTGTCCCATTGCACTGCACAAGATCTAAAATGATCAGTTCCCTCGCAGTTTCCTTGACATACTGACGTGGAAAACTGTCTTGAATGCATTGCTGAACTCTTCCTCTGCACTATTTCTGCAAATTTGGTTTTCCCAGTCTATATAGAAGTTAAAGTTTCCCATGATTACTTTATTAACCTTGTTACATGCATTTCTAATTTCCTGATATATACTCTGCCCGCCACGACAGACACTGTTAGGGTCCGATAGAATACTCCCACTACTATTTTCTCCCCCTTGTTGTTACTGAGCACCAGCCAAACTGATTTTACATTGGGACAGTAATTCGACTCTCCGGCTTCCTGCGGGTGCAGGCATCGCGCCCGTACTTAGCTACCGCGCCTGCCGTTCTGCTTCGGGTCCACGAGGAATATCGGTCCTGGGCATCCTGCAGCTGCCGGCACATAGTGCTCGCGTATCCCAGAGGCGCAGTTAGTTCGAAGCGTCCCCTGGGATCACGTGGGCCATGGAGCGCCAATCGTAGCAGGGAATTTTCATTCATAGATTTGTTAGGAAGATCTGTCAAATCTATGAATAGATATCGGCCACAAAACCACACTAAAACATCAAATACATTAAAAAAAACATCACATTTTTAAAATAACTATACATTACGTAAATTAACTTCGTTAAACAAAAATTTAAATTTTTTTAAAAATTAATTAAACTTTTTAACGGTGCCAAAAATATACTTATCTTTCTATAAAATACGTAAAAAACATAAACCTGTTGAAAAAATGTTTAAATTGTTCTTAATTGCAGCTTTGCCATACTTACCCTCAGGGAGAAACCTGAAAAAAAACGGAAGTTCGCTGCGTGTGCGCTGCCTCTCCCGCGCACGTGTTCGACTTCTGAACCCTTCCTTCAGAGAAACGGAAGGTCCGAATTCCCGCGCATGCGCAGTGCATGCGTGAAACATGCACTTCAGGTGGCCTTACGGGTGAGTACACAACGCGTACTCACCCGTGGAGAGTCGAATTTCTGGCCCATTGTGTTTTTCGGATCCAAGATCCTTTCTCTCTGCTGTCTTTATTCCCTCCTTTATTATCAGGGCAACCCCTCCTCTTTTCCCATTGCGACTGTTTATTCTAAAGTTCAAATATCCTGGAATATTTAGTTCCCAACCTTGGTCACTCTGCAACCACGTCTCTGTATTGGCTATTAAAACAAACACATTTATTTCTATCTGCGCTATTAATTCCTCTATTTTGTTGTGACTGCTTCGTTTATTCAGCTATAATACCTTTAGCTTTAATTTTTTCTCTATTTTCCCCTGACGTCACTTCAGCCACTAATGCCCGATTACCATTATAAATCTCTCTGTCCCTTCCTAACCCGCTCTGATTATCTTTACCCAGATTTACTCGGCCCTACAATCTTGACATTTCTCTTACTGCTTTTGAATTTCCAACTTCCGCATTCCACCCGCACTCACCCCTCTTCATTCGTTTAAAGCCCTATCTTCTGCTCTCGTTTTCGATTTGCCAGGATAATGGTCCCTGCCCGGTTTAAGAGGGTCCCGTCCTCACCGAATTACTCCCTCTTTCCCCAGTACTGGTGCCAATGCCCTATGAAATGAAATCCCTGCTTCCCACATCAATCTTGGAGTTAGGAATTTAACCTTCTAAACTGTTTGTCCCTATGCCAATTTGAGCGTGGCTCAGTTAAAAATCCAAGGATTATTACCTGTGAGGTTCTGCATTTTAGTTTCGACCCTAGCTCCTCAAACTCTCTCAGGAGAACTTCATTCCTTGTTCTATCTATGTCGTTATTTCCTACATGGAACACGACAACTGGATCTTCCCCCTCCCACTTCAAGTTCGTATGCACCCACGAGGAGAAAACGTCTGCCTTGGCACCAGGCAGGCAACACCACCTTCAGAGCTGCCGGTCACGGCTGCAGGGAACTGTATCTATCCCGCTGACTATGCTGTCCCCTACCACTAACACTTTCCTTTTCTCTCCCCCCACTAGAATGGCCTCCTGAACTATGGTGCCATGGTCAGTTTGCTCATCTACCCTGCAGTCCTAGTATCTCATACGTGTTGCTCAAAGTCAAGGGCCGAGGCTCCTCCATCACCACATCCTCGGTCCCTATACCTTCCTGACTAGCGGTCACACCCTCCTGTCCCTGACCATTGACGAACTCTGAAGTCCTACTTAAGCTGAGGAATGTGTCTGCCTCCTGGAACAAAGTGTCCAGGTTACTCTTCCCCTCATTGATGCCCCGCAATGTCTGCACCTCGTACTCCAGCTCAAAATTTCTGAGCCGAAGTTCATCGAGCTGCATTCATTTACTGCAGATGTGGTTGCTTGGGATCTCGCTGATCTCCAACAACTCCCACACGCTGCAGTTACAGCACACCCCTGCACTGCCATGTCCAGCTAACCTTCTTTATTTATTTTGTTAGTTAATTAATTATTTTAATTATTTTTTCAGTCAATTATTTCTGTTTTATTAATTGATTGGTTACTCTAGTTTAATTTACTAATTCAGAAAATTAAAGTAACAGCAAGTTACAGTTTCCTAGCTCTGCGTTTAACACACTTCCCCAGCCTGGAGGCTAAAACAAACTGTCATACTTAACAACCAATCACCTACCTGCTGCCCTGTGATGTCACTGCTGGATTTTCTTCTATTGTGAAGTTTCCTCTTGCTGCCTCTCTCTTGATGCGCCGCCGCCGGGAGTGAAAAGATAGGGGAAACCGAGGGTGTCAGAGTGGAACCGAATGTGTGGTGGAGGGGAACCGAGGGTGGGGAAGAGGAAAACCGAAGTGGGGAGAGCGATTCACAGATGTGAAACCAGAGGAAAGAGGAATTTTGATTCCACCAATAAATAATACTATCTCACTGAAGGTGCACTCATTGCTGACAATTCTGAAACAGGATATTTTGTCAGAGCTGATCTGTTCTTATCCTTCACACGCCAAAACTGGGTGGCACAGAGCGACTTAAACCAACCTGAGAGTTGGTGCAGATGGCCGCGTGCTCATAGTGCACATCGTCCGAAAATCAGCTCATCGTAAACATTCCTAAACCACCCCCTGAGCTCGGACACAAAAAAGGGGAGTTTTCATAGAATGGCAGGAATTACTGCACAGGAGGAGGCCATTCGGCCCTGGGGCGAGCGCTCGCTAATGTAACCTCATTAACGCACCCCCCCCCCCCGATCTTTTCATATTCCTCCTTTTCAAATCTTGCTAATTTTCAAATTGAAATGAATTATTAGTCGCTATCTCAATACCCACATATGGTGAATGGTCCCATGGTCTTATAGCCCGCTGGTTATTGACCCCTCTACTAAGGGGAAAAGTTCCTTTCTATCTACCGTATCTATGCCCCTCATAATTTTGTGCACCTAATTCAGGTCCCCCCTCAGCCCCTCTGCTCTAAGGAAAATAACCCCAGCCTGTCCATTCTCTCTTAATAGCTGAAGCGCTTCAGTTCAGGTAACATCCTGATGAATCTCCTCTGCACACTCTCCAATGCAATCACATCCTTCCTATAGTGTAGCGACCAGAACTTCACACAGTATCCAGCTGTGGGCTAACTACCGTTTTGCACAGCTCCATCATAAACTCATTGCTCTTATAGTCTATGCTCGGCTAATGAAGGCCAGTATCCCATATGACTTTTTAACCATCTTATCTACCTGCCCTCCTGCCTTCAAGGATCTATGTACATGCACATCAAGGTTCCTCTGATCCTCTGCCCATCCTGGGGTCCTACCATTCATTGTGTATTCCCTTGCCTTGTTAGTCCTCCGAAAATGCATCATCTCACACTTTTCAGGTTAAATTCCATTTGCCAATGTTCTGCCCATCTAACCAATCCGTCTATATCGTCCTGTAGCCTAAGGCTTCCCTCCTCGCTATTTACCACTCCACCAATTTACGTGTCATCTGCGAACTTACCGATCATACCTCCTACATTCATATCTAAATCGTTTATATACACTACAAACAGCAAAGGACCCAGCATCTATCCGTGCGGTACACCACTGGACACAGGCTTCCAGTCACAAAAACAAACTTCGAACATCACTCTATGCCTCCTGCCACTAAGGCAATTTTGAATCCAATGTGCCAAATTGCCCTGGATCCCATGGGCTCTTACCTTCTTGACCAGTCTCCCATGCGGGACTTTGTTAAAAGCCTTACTGAAGTCCATGTAGACTACATCAGCTGCACTACCCTCATCCACACACCGAGTCAGCCCCTCGAAAAATTCAATAAAATTGGTTAGACATGATCTCCCCCTGACAAAGCCATGCTGACTATCCTTGATCAATCCTTGCCTCGCCAAGTGCAGACTAATTCTGTCCCTCAGAATTTGTTCCTATAATTTCCCGACCACTGATACTAGGCTCACTGGCCTGTAATTCCCTGGTTTATGCCTACTACCCTTCTTGAATAATAGTATTACGTTAGCTGTCCTCCAGTCATCTGGCACCTACCCTGTGGCCAGAGAGGTTCTAACAATTTGTGTAATAGCCCCTGCAATCTCCTCCCTTGCCTCACACAGCAGCTTGAGATACATCTCAACTGGTCCTGGGCAATTATCCACTTTTAAGCCCACTAAAACCGCTCGTACCTCCTCCCTCGCAATGCTAATTTGTTCAAGTATAACACAATCCCCCTGCCTGATTTCTAAGTCTACATCTTCCTTCTCCAATGTGAATGCAGATGCAAAATATTCATTTAAAAACTCACCCACATCTTCCCGCACTACACACAGATTCCCACTTTGGTCCCTAATGAGCCCTACTCTTTCGCTGGTTATCCACTTGCCCTTAATATACTTATAAATCACCTTGAGATTTTCCTTCATTTTGCCCGCCAGTGTTTTTTCATGCACCCTCTTCGCTCTCCTAATTTCTTTTTCAATGCTCCTCACGGGCTTCCACTGATTTTCGTCCTTTGTATCTGCGAAAAGCCTTCCTTTTTTCATAATCCATTCTTGTATATCTCTTAACATCCAGGGTTCCCTGGTCTTGTTGGTCACACCCTTGACCTTAACGGGAACATGTTTGCGTTGTACTCTCTCCATTTCCTTTCTGAAAGACTCCACTGCTCTGAAGTGGATTTTCCTACAAGGAGCTTATCCCAATCCACTTTGGCTAGATCCTGCCTTATCATATTAAAATCAGCCTTCCCCAATTTAGAACCTTTATTCCATGACTACCTTAAATCTCACCGAATTATGGTCACTTCTCTCCCCTGACCTCCAATCCAGAATCACCTTCACACCGAATCCCCCATTCCACAATCTCCATCTCTCCCCGAGCCCCCATTCCCAGCCTCCATCTCTCTCCCCAAACCCGCATTTTTGTGTCTGTATCTCCCCCCGATCCCCAATTCTACGCTCTCCATTTCTTCCCGAGCCCCCATTCCTCATTCTCCATCACTGCCCCTCTTTTATTATAGGTAACATATTGAACTAGATTGAGGACTGCCTAAAAAGATGCAGGCAGAAATATGTTAACGATGAATTTGGATCTGTTTGGAAACCAGTCACCAGTGGTGTCACACAGGGTTCAGTGGCGGCACTGTTGCCTTTTATTATTTTTACTTGAGTTCTATATGTAGGTGTTGGGGCCCAATCTGCAAGTTTGCAGATGATTCGAAGATCTTATCAGTTTCCGTACAATAGATGATTTGATACAGCTTCAGGTGGCTCTTGAATTGTTGGGGGAGAGGTTAATGACTAGGAAATGTTGTATAATTTGGAAAAGTGCAGTGTTGTTCACGTGGGCAGGGCGAATGCTTAACACACATACACCCTTCAGGAAAAAGCAATAAAGCAATTGGAGCAAGCAAGAGATCTGGGTGTTCCAGGGAATGCCTCTCTTCAGGTTCATGTGCAATGCCATGAATCGATTGCGAGTGCCAAGAGGGCATTCACAGGATTATTGACTATGAGACCTGCCCCGATCACTACAGTCGAGAACTTCTGGGGCCAGAAATTCTGGTCTCCACGGGTGAGTACGCGCTGTACACTCACCCGTCGACCCAACGAAAGTGCCGGTTTCGTGCATGCACTGCACATGTGCGGGAAACCGGAACTTCCGTTCCCTTGAAGGAAGGGGTTCGGTGGTCATACGCGTGCGCCGGAGAGGCAGCGCGTACGCATCGAACTTGCGCTTTTTTTCATGTTTCTCTGTGATGGTAAGTCCCGAGCACCTGCGCGGGAAAAAGCAGGTGCAAGGCCTGCTTTTAACAAGGTAAGTGGTGAATTAAGTAATATGTAAACATTTTTTCCACAGGTTTATCTTTTTTAAATACTTCAAAAAAGATAAGTTTATTTTTAGCCCCGTTAAAAAGTGTAATAAATTTTTTCAAAAATTGAAATTTTTGTTTAATATAGTTAATTTATGTAATTTATAGTTATTTTAAAATGTGATTTTTTTTTTTATTTATTTGATGTTTTAGTTAGTTTTTGGGGCCGATCTCTATTCATAGATTTGACAGGTCTTCCTGTCAAATCTATGAATGGAGATTCCCTGCTACGATTGGCTCCCCATGGCCCACGTGATCCGAGGTGCCGCTTGTAACGAACTGCGCCCCTCGGATACGGAAGCAGCAAAATGCACACCGGCAGCTGGATGAGGTCCTGGATCGAAATCCCACGCGGGCCCACAGCACAACGGCAGGCGTGTTAGGTAAGAGCAGGTTGGGGGCTTGATCCCGCGGGAAGCCTCCGACCCGAATTTCTGGCCCCTGATCTCTAAAATTTCATGGGCAATACTTGGCCCAGAAATTTGACTCGGAGGCTTGCCGCGGGGGTAAGGATCTTGCGCTATATCACACTCCGCGCCGGCGGTTGTGTTTCGGGTCCACACGAACTTCGGGTCCTGGGCCTCTCCCTGGTGCCGGCGCGCAGTGTGTGCGTGTCCCAGAGGCGCAGTTAGTGCGATGCGACCTCTGGGTCACGTGGGTCATGGAGAGCCAATGGCAGCACACCATCTTTCATTCACAGATTTGACAGGAGAACATTCAAATCTATGAATACAACTTGCCCCCAAAAGAACAGATAAACCTCAAATATTTTTTTTAAAAATCCATCGCATTAATAAAATAACTATATTTAAATAAATTAACCACTTGAAACAAAAATTTAAATTTTTGAAAAATTTTTAATTCTTTTTAAAAGTTATAAAAATAATCTCACCTTTTTTAAAAGTCTCTCAAAAAGATAAACCTGTTGAAATTTTTTTAAAATAATACTTATTAACTACTTACCTTGTTAAATGGGGGTCTTACGCCTCCTTTTTCCATGTGTAAAATCTTCCAGACTTCCCCTCGGGTTCCAACCTGAAAAAAAAACTAAGTTCGCTGCGTGCGCACAACCTGTAGTACGCACGCAGTTCACTTCGGAACCGACCCCCTCGCCACATCGGAAGTGCCGGTTTCCCACGCATGCGCAGTGCGTGCAAGAAACCGGCACTTCGGGACCGAATGCGGGTGAGTGCACAGTGCGTACTCTCCCGTATTCGGCCGAATTTCTGGGCCAAAGCCAACCGATTGTCTTCCAGTTGATAGTTTGTGGCAATTAAATAGGTTAGGGAGGACCAGGGGTCACAATTTTAAGTTGTGTAAGGCCAGATCTCGGGTACATGTCAGGAGGTTATCCTTTTCCCAGAGAATAGTGGAGCTCCAGATCAGGTTGCCTTCTCATGCGGTGAACTTGACCTGTTTCTGGCTGGGACGAAGATCAACTCTACCAAAAGGGAGGAACTGCAAGAAATTATCAGGACCAGAGTGATCTCATGGATAAGTTTTCATCGCCCAGGCTTGTCGGAGAGGAATTTCCAATATTTGTCCCCAATTTGAATTCCAATGCGGTTGACAAACCCTCGAAGGTGTGCAGTCCAGCGTCTGACACCGTGAGGCAAAGGACTGCACACGGGGGCATCCAAACTGTCATTGCAGCAGTAATTGGGGATTCGCTAGTCAGGCGACAGATATTTAGTTCTGCTACCAACTGCGTGAGACCCGTGTGGTACGTTGCCTCTCTGGTGTCAGGGGAAAGGTTATCACGGAGAGTTTGCAGACATTCCGTGTGGGGTGGGAGTCGGGGAGTGTAATGGAAGAGCAGGAAATTGTGGTCCATGTCTGAACCAACGGCATAGGGAAGAAAAGGGTTGAGGTCCTGCATCAGAGCTTAAGGAGCTAGGGAGGATGTTAAATAGTCGGATCATAATAAGTCCGTAATCTCTGGGTTACTGGCAGTGCCACGCACTAGTGTGATTAGAAATAGGGGATATGGCAGGTTAAAGCGTGGCTACAGACACGTTGCAGCAGGGAGGGCTTCAGGTTCCTGGGGCATTGCGAACAGTTCTGTGGCAGAAGGGACATTTTCAAGATGGACGGCTTGCACCTCAAGTGAGCTGGGACCAATATCCTCGCGGCAAGATTAACAAGTGGGAGGCGGAAGTTTTAAACTAATTCTGCAGTGGGTTGGGCACCAAGATGCCGTATCAAAATGTAGAATCAAAGCGCACAGAGGGCTAGGAGATATCGTTATAGTTAGTAGTAATGCAGAATTAGGGGAGATCATAGAAAATATAAGGAGGTCTAAGTTAGGTTTGGAGTGCATGTGTTTAAATGCACCAATTTGTCTTGATAAGGTTGGTGAGCTGCAGGCCCAAATAGCAACATGCGAATATAATGTAGTGGCGATAACGAGACCTGAAAAGTGTACTGGATGCTTAATATTCCTGGGTACAGGGTATCCAAGAAAGAAAGGCAAGGACTAATTGATGAGTGGTTGAAGATTTGATTAAGGAAAGTATTTTAGCGCTTTAATTCCCTTGAGGGATCAAATGCAGAACATTGGGTTGGAGTTAAGGAACAAGAGAGAAGCTATTACGCTGCTGGATGTTTTTTATAGGCGAACAAAGAGTGGGATGTAGATTGTGGAGCAGGTTTGCAAGACTATTACTGAAAGGTGCATGAAATATGGTTTAGAGATAATAGGAGACTTTACCAGACCCTTTGCAAACTTGGCGCCGTATTTGACCATGAGATGAATTTCGGACCCCATATCCTCTCCATCACCAAGACTGCCTACTTCCACCTCAGCAACATTGCCCATCTCCGACCCTGCCTCAACTTATCTGCTGCAGACACCCTCATCCGTTCCCCTGATACCTCTAGACTCGACTATTCCAATGCGCTCATGGTCGGCCTCCCAACTTGCAACTTCGTAACTTGAGCTCATCCATACCTCTGCTCCTTGTATCCTAATTCGCATTTAGTCTCATTCACACATCACCTCCGTGTTCGCTGACCTGCATTAGCTGCCGGTCCAGCAATGCCTCGATTTAAAAAGTCTCATTCCTCTTTTGAAATCGCTCCATGTCTTCGCCGGCCCAATCTCTGTAACCTCCGCCAGATGTGAACCCTCCACGATCTCTGCATTCTTCCAATTCTCGCCTTTGCATGTCCCTCATTTTCATCACTCCAGATGTGGTGGATGGGCCTTCAGCTGTCTAGGCCCTAAGCTCTGTATTCCCTTCCTAAAACTCTCCGCCTCTCTACCTCTCTCTCGTCCTTCAAGACACATCATAATACCACCTATTCGACCATCGATTTGCCACCTGTACTGATATCTCCCTGTTGTCTGATTGTGCCTGATGACGCTCCTGTGAAGCGCATTGCCTCGTTTTACTATGCTAAAGGCGCTACATAAATGCAAGTCGTTATTGTAGTTGAAAAGCAAAATATTGCACGTGCTGGAATTCTGAAATAAAGGCAGAAAATGCTGGAAATACTCAGCAGGTCAGGTCATAACTGTGGAGAGAGGAACAGGGATAATGTTCCAGGTCGATGAACTTTCATCAGAAATTGTGTGTTATTGTTGTCGTTGTACGACTCGGTTGAGAAGAACAGGATTATGGAAAATACAAGGACATATTACGCTTCTAAACCCGTGAATGACTGTCTGGGGAATAATTATGTGAATCTTGAAGCTGTCAGATTAACATTCCACAGTCTATTGTGAGACGGGTATTTACCCATTGAATACACACCGGATATTAACCGATTTTTAACAACGGATATTAACGCATTGAACAAACCATTTTTTACCAATTTTAAATACCGAGTATTAACGCGTTGAACACACCTCTTAAAACCAGAGCTGGATTAAATTAACAGAGGGTAAAGTCTTGCTGGACAATGGATGTCAACAGTTTCGGCACAAATAATAACAGAGATGGCGGAATGAATGTCCCCGGTTATGGTTTATATTGATGAGAATTTAACAATATTCCATAATATGGTTTATCATTAGTTTAATCGATACACCACAATGGATTCCTATAAAGTATAACCCTTAACAAAACTACAAACTGTGATGAATAGAGGCTGCTGCAGGTGTCTATTCCGTTTCAGTTAAATCACTCAGCTTTGTCCAGGGGTGCGCTCCATCAGGACCAGGGATGGTGCTGTACCGGGACCCGGTTTTGTATTATATCAGGACTCGGGAGGTGTAGCAATGCCATTCCCTACTGATCTGGTCCGATCTCTATGTGTCCCATTACTGTCTATCCAACGGTGGATCGAGTTCAAACTGGGAAAAGTGACTTTTAGTTCGATTCTCAATTTGTTTTATTGAACAACAGATAAATCATCGAAAACACCGAGTGTGATGTATTCAGTTCAACCTCGGCCTGGAAAATTCTAAAATAAAGATCAAAATCAGAGTAATACCCGTGTTTGATTGGCTGTAATGTACACGTATTGATTCCTTTTCTCTATCTGTCCCAGTGACGCTGCAGAGATTAATAACCTTCGCAGAATTCCTGCTGACTTGAGTTTTTTCTGGTGTCCATCTTGATTTTCAAAACACTTCTCCTTCAAAGACTAGCGGAGATCAGAGAAAGCTGTCAGCAATGAGGTACTAAACACCTCCTGAAAGATGGGACATTGGGAACGATTTGCCTGTTATGGTGAAATAATCACACCAAGCGCTCATTCCCAAAACACCCCTGGAGTGTGAGCTCAGCATTAGACTGTCGAAAGCAGCTCAACGCACTTGGGCAAGTATCTGCTCAAAGCGCCTAACCAAATAACTCGTGTCTAGGTCACACCCTTGGAAAAAGAGCAACACGTTCCTGAACTAAGACATTAACTTACTTTGAAGTTGGAATCAGCTGGTAAAATGTTTTAGAAAATAAAAAGGCTTGGAATTTGCTGTCAGTGGCGATGCACCGGTGATCGCCGCTGACTGAGAAGATTGCTGTAGAGAAAGATCTTGAAATCTCTGTGGAGAACATTTTAGTATTCTCAATATTATATTGGTTGTCGCGCTGTCTTTAGGGGATCTCCAACTCAGACAGTTTCACCATCATCACAACCGCAAAATCCGGGCCAAAGTTTTAAAGGAGCCTGACAGTGTATTCTACAGAATATCAAACACAAATACATGATAATCACAGAAAGTGTTCGATCTTCTCATCTCATTAATTTGACCATCATTGCAATCGGATATTTCACTCCATTGCTCAACTCCTCTCTGTATTTCCACTGGGTCACTGCATAAATAAAAGTGTTCGTGCAGCAACTCAGGAGCTGGAGCATGAAGCCGATTTCTGATACAAATTTGGGTGGAGAAACAGGATATCCCAAGTAATCCAATCGTCTCATTATAGAACAAACCATGAACACCACCCACAGCAGTATGAAATTCCCCGATATAACAAACAGTACAATCATGGATTTCCTTCGGTTCTCCATCTCTGGATCACTGTGAATGTCGCCACTGCTCTGACCCCGGAGTCTGCTGCGGGCTCTGCTGGCCACTAAAATGTGTCTGACCATTCAAGGATACCCCTCCATTGTGGTTGACGGGGCCCTCGACCATGTCCGTCCCATTCCTGCAATTCTGCCCTCACCTGCAATTCTGCCCTCATCACTTCCCCTCCCTCACAGAACCATGATAGGTTCCACCTTGGCCTCACATTACACCCCACCAACTTGCAACAACAACTTACATTTGTGTAGCACCTTTAACATACTAAAAGATCCCAAGGCGCTTCACCGGAGCTGAATGAGACCAAATTGGACACCGAGCCACATAAGGAGATGTTAATGCAGATGAGCAAATGCTTGGTCAAAGAGGTATGTTTTAAGGTCATCTTAAACGAGGAGAGAGAGGCGGCGATGCGGAGAGGTTTAGGGAAGGAATTCCAGAGCTGAGGGTCCTCGCAGTTGAAGACACGGTCGCCAATGGTGGATCGATTAAAATCGGGTGACCATACATCCTCGTTTTCCCAGATGAGGGACTGTGTCCCCGGGCAAACAATATCCCTTAAAGAGTCCCCGATTCAGGAAACCCGTTCCCGAATACATGCGGTTTCAAATCTGGAGCGTCTTGACCCCGAGCTGCCCCGTGGTCGATCAATTAAGTGGGCGGGTCTGTGTGGTGGGCCGTGCTGCCATTGGTGGGAGGGATGTAAATCTCCTGTTTTCAACCACTAGAAGGGGCATCACTCAGGGAATATATGTTATGCAGAGATCGCATTCTGTGACCGCACTTGCAATGCTCCATCCCTCCCAATCACAGAGTATTCCATCACACTCCTGCCTTGTGCCTTTTAGATGGTGGAATCGCTTTGGGGAGTCAGAAGGTGAGACACTCTCCGCAGAATAAGCAGTCTCTGAGCAGCTCTTGTAGCCACAATATTTATGTGGCTGGTCCACTTAAGATTCTTCTCAATGGTGACCCCCCAGGCAGTTGTTGGTGGGGGATTTGGTGATGGTAATGCCGCTGAATGTCAAGTGAAGGTGATTAGACTATCGCTTGTTGGAGATGGTCATTGCCTGGCACTTTTTTGGCTCGAATGTTACTTGCCACTTATAAGCACAAGCCTGAACGTCGTCCAGGTCTTGCTGCATTCGGCCACGGACTGCTTCATTATCTGAGCAGTTGTGAATGGCACTGAACACTGTGCAATCATCAGCGAATATTCCAACTTCTGAACTTATGATGGAGGGAAGGTCATTGATGAAGCAGCAGAAGATCGTTGGGCCTAGGACACTGCCCTGAGGTACTCCTGCAGCGACGACCTTGAGCTGAGATGATTGACCTCGAACAACTACAAGCATCGACCCTTGTGCTTGGCATGACTCCAGCCCGTGGAGAGTTTTCCCCCTAATTCCCATTAACTTCAATTTTACTGGGGCTCCTTGATTCCACACTCCGTCAAATGCTGCCTTGATGTCAAGGGCAGCGACTCTCACCTCACCTCAGGAATTCAGCTCTTTTGTCCATATTTGGACCAAGGCTGTAATGAGTTCTGGAGCCGAGGGGTCCTGGCGGAAACCAAACTGGGCATCAATGAGCAGGTTATTAGTGAGTAAGTGCCGCTTGATAGCACTGTCGACGACACGTTCCATCACTTTGCCGATGATTGAGAGTAGACTGATGGGACGGTAATTGGCCGGATTGGATTTGTCCTGCATTTTGTGGCCAGGACATACCTGGGCAGCTTTCCACATTGTCGGGAAAATGCCAGTGCTGTAGCTGTGCTGGAACAACTTGGTTAGAGGCGCGGCTAGTTCTGAAGCACAAGTCTTCAGCACGATAGCCAGGATGTTGTCAGAGCCCATAGCCTTTGCTGCAACCAGTACGCTCAGCCATTTCTTGATATCACCGGCTTCTCTGATGGTAGGGACATCAGGAGGAGGCAGATATGGATCATCCACTCAGCACATCTGGTAGAAGATGGTTGCAAACGCTTCAGCCTTGTCTTTGCACTCACGTGCTGGGCTCCATCATCATTGAGGTTGGGGATATTCATGGAGCTTCCTCCTCCTGTTAGTTGTTTAATGCTCCACCACCATTCACGACTGGATGTGGCAGGACTGCAGAGCTTGATCTGGTGCGTTGATTGTGGAATCGCTTAGCTCTGTCTATAGCATGTTACTTCCACTCTTTAGATCGTATGTAGTCCTGCATTGCAGCTTCCCCAGGTTGGCACCTCATTTGTAGGCACGCCTGGTGCTGCTCCTGGCATGATCTTCTACACTCCTTATTGAACCAGGGTTATTCCCCTGGCTTGATGGTAATGATCGAGTGAGGAATATGCCATCCATGATGTCACAGATTGTGATGGAATGCAAATCTGCTGCTGCTGATGCCCCTCAGCGCCACATGGATGCCCAGTTTTGAGCTGCTTGATCTCTTCTGAATCTATCACATTTAGCACGGTGGTAGTGCCACACAACACGATGGATGGGGTCCTCAGTGGATAGACGGGACATTGTCTGCACAAGGTCTGTGCGTTCATCACTGCTACCAATGTTGTCATGGACAGATGCATCTGCGAATGGTAGATGGGTGAGTACGAGTTCAAGTAGGGTTTTCCCTCGCGTTGGTTCCCTCACCACCTGCCACAAGCCCAGTCTGGCAGCTATGTCCTTCAGGACTCGACCAGCTGGGTCAGTATTGGTGCTGCCGAGCCAGTCTAGCTAACGGACATTGAAGTCCCACACCCAAAATACATTCTGTGCCATTGCCTTCCTCATTGCTTCCTCCAAATTGTGTTCAACATGGAGGAGTACTGATTCATCAGCTGAGGGAGGGCGCTAGTTGGTAATCAGCAGGAGGTTTCCTTGTCCATGCTTGACCTGAACCTATGAGACTTCATGGGGTCCGGAGGCAATGTTGTGGACTCCCGGGGCCATTCCCTCCCGACTGTATACCACTGGTTGTTCTGTATTTCCGGTGGTACAGGACATATCCAGGGATGGTGATGGAAGAATCTGGGAAATTGGCAGTAAGTTATGATTCCTTGAGTATGACTATGTCAGGCTATTACTTGACTAGACTTTGGGACAGCTCTCCCTATTTTAGCACAAGTCCCCAGATGTTAGGGTGGAGGACTTTGCAGGGTCCACTGGGCTGGGTGTGCCGTTGTCGTATCCAAAGCTGGCGAGTGGTCCATCCGATTGTATTCTTATTATTGTTTATTTTAGCGGATGTGTACTCTGAGTGGCTTGCCAGGCCATTTCAGAGGGCAGAGAAGAGTCAACTACATGGCGGTAGGTCTGGAGTCACATATGGGCCAGACCAGGTAAGGAGCGCAGATTTCCTTCCCTAAAGGACATTAGTGAACAACATTTTTACGACTATCAGTTTCATGATCACCATTACTGATAGTTGCTTTGTATTCCAGATTGTTTTAATTAACTCAGTTTAAATTCCCCAGCTGCCGTTTTGGAATGTTGCGCTCACAACTCCGAATTATTTGTCCAGGCCTCGTGTTTACTAGTCCAGTAACATAACCACTACACTACCGTTCCCCAACCGATGCATGTCTGTGTATCAGATTACAAGTCCCACTGAAGTGTGTTGCTATCCTCCTCATTCTTTACTACATTTCAGAGTTTCGGGTTATCTCCAAGCTTTGAAATTATGCCCTCTATATTCAAGGCAGGGTCATTAATATTTATCAATAAGAGTGCTTTTGATAGAGCGAATAGGGAGAAACTGTTTCCTGTGACATTTGAGCTTGTAACCAGAGGTCATAGATTTAAAATAATTCTCAACAGAACTGGCGGGGAAATGAGGAGAAATTTCTGCACACAGTGGGTTGTTATGACCTGGAATGCATTACCTGAAAGGGCGGTGGAGCCAGATTCCAAAAGAACATTTAAAAGGCAACTGGACATGTACTTGAAGAGGGCTAATGTGCAGAGAATTGGTGAATAAGCTGGGGAGTGGGACTAAATTGGACAGCGCTTTCAAGAAGTCGGCAGAGGCACGATGGACCGAATGGCCTCCTTCTGTGCTGTAACATTCTGTGATTATATTGTATGATTCTAAATGGCGAGACAAAGTTGAATGGTGCAGGCAAAATTGTCCAATGCCTGCAGTTTTGTTGGTGGGAGATGTTTATAATTAGCCATGATGTGTCGCCATTGCAGGGCTGAGAAAAGGGACAAGTTTCTTTGAATGACGGGTCCTCGACACAATCCCCACGTGGCTTCCATGGTCTAATAAGAACATAAGAAATAGGAGCAGGAGTCGGCCATTTGGCCCCTCGAATCTACTCCGCCATTCAATAACATCATGGCTGATCTTCTACCTCAACTCCATTCTCCTGCACTATCCCCATATCCCTTTACCCTCCTAATATTCAAAAATCTATCGATCTCTGTCTTGAATATACTCAACAATTGTGCCTCCACAGCCCTCTTGAGGAGAGAATTCCAAAAATTCACGAACCACTGAGTGAAGAAATTTCTCCTCATCTCTGTGCTAAATGGCCGACTTCTTATTCTGAGACTGTGACAGCTGGTACTAGACTCACCAGCCAGCGGAAACATCCTCCCTGCATCTACCGTGTCAAGTCCTGTAAGAATTTTGTATGTTTCAAAGAGTTGACCTCTCATTCTTCTAAACTCTAGAGAATATAAGCCTAGTCTGCTCAATCTCTCCTCAGAGGATAGTCCCTCCATCCCAGGAACCAGGTTGATGAATCTTCGTTGCATATCCTTCCTTCGGTAAGGGGACCAAATCTTCATACAATACCCCATGCTTGCTGTCACGAGGGCCCTGTATAATTGCAGTAGGACGTCTTTAATCTTATACTCAATTCCTCTTGTAATAAAGGCCAACATAACATTTACTTTCCTAATTGCTTGCTGTACCTGCATGTTAACTTTCATTGATTCGTGAACAGTGACGCTCAGGTCGCTCTGAACACCAACATTTCCCAATCTCTCACCATTGCAAAAATACACTGCTTTACTATTTTTCTTACCAAAGATGATAACTTCACATTTCTCCACATTATATTCAATTTGCCATGTTCTTACCCACTCACTTAGCCTGTCTATATCCCCTTGAAGCCTCGTTGCATCTTCCTCACAACATACATTCTCACCCAGCTTTGTATCATCAGCAAACTTGAATATATTACATTTGGTACACTCATCCAAATCATTGATGTAGATTGTGAATAGCTGAGGCCCAAACAGTGATCCTTGCGGTACCCCACTAGTTATAGCCTGCCAACCTGCAAATGACCCGTTTATTCCTACTCTCTGTATTCTGTCCGTTACCAATCCTCAATCCATGCTAATATTTTACCCCAAATCACATGCACCCTAATTTTGTTTAATAGCCTCTTGTGTTCCACAGTATGGAATGCGTTCTGAAAATCCAAATACACCACACCCACAAGTTCCCCTTATCTATCCTGCTAGATACAACCGCAAAAACTCTAACAGATTCGTCAAGCACGATTTCTCTTTCATAAATCTGTGTTGACTCTGCCCAATCCTATTAATATTTTCTAAGTGCGCTGCTACCACGTCCTTAATAATAGACTGTAGCATTTTCCCTACTGCTGATGTCAGGCCAACTGGTCTGTAGTTCCCCGTTTTCTTCCTCCCTCCTTTCTTAAATAGTGGGGTTACATTTACCACCTAATGGTGAGCACTCAGGACTCTGAATCCAGCGATCTCTGTTCAAAATTCGGTGGATACTGCTTTTTGTCAATCCCTCTGTTCCCCGAGTAAATGGAGACAAATTTTAAAATTTGTCCGCAGCTCGATTTTAGACTATGACATTCTAAAACCCTCCTGCCGCCTGAGCTGTTGCTGCAAGCCATGTTACTGGAGTTCATATTCCAGCTCTTTGATCGAAGACATGTTTGTTTTTGGCTGAGTTCGTTCGTTCTGAAGTTGAAACGATGCTTCTCTTTGCGTCACAACACACGTCCCACTGAACTGGAGTCAGACAAAATTCCGAAAGCAAAATACTGCGATTTCTGGTAATCTGAAATAATAACAGAAACTGCTGGAAATATTCAGCAGGTCAGGCAGCAATTGTGGAGAGTGAAACAGAGTTAACGTTTCAGATCGATGCCCTTTGGTCAGATCTCTTACTCTGACCTGCTGAGTACTTGAAGCATTTTCCGAAAAAAGTCCAGTGGCTGTGAATTTTAGGAGAGAAGGAGATATCCGAGTCGGCTCACATCAACGGTGTAGTGGTGAGCACTCTGGACTTTAAATCCAGTGATCGTAATTCAAATCTCCGTGAAACTTGATTGCTTGTTCTCCCAGCTGTTGGAAAATTTGGGACATATAAGGGAAAGGCACCTGGAAGCCAAACACGTATACTGAGCAGTTTGCTGACTGAAACAATGAGCATTGATTTCCTTGTCTAGATGTCAAATCATACGTTTAACCTGCCATTCCATGTTTCAAATGAGCGGAGAAGAAAGATGTGTGTTGTCCGGTGCTGCGTTTGACTGCACAACAGGTTGGTGTTTACTCAACTTTTCTCTGTTGAAATTGAAAGCAGTACTTCTTGAAATGCAGGCATTGAATATCTTGCACGCGAACAAAGTTTATATTGGCCCGAATATTAGACCTAATACGCGAGAGTACGCAATTTGTACTCTCGCGTTTCAGGTCTCCAATTGCACGTTTCCTGCATGCACTGCGCATGCGCGGGAAACCAGCACTCCGTGATTTCAAAAGGGGGCGGTTCCTAAGTGAACCGCGTGCGCGCTACAGGCTGCGCGCACGCAGTGCACTTAGTGCTTTGAACGCGCAGGTAAGCATGGAAGATTTTATACATAAAGGAGGCGTAAGACCCTCTTTTAACAAGGTAAGTAGTTAATTAAGTATTATTTTAAATTTTTTTCAACAGGTTTATCTTTTTTAGAGACTTTAAAGAAAGGTAAGTTTATTTTTATATCTTTTAAAAAGATTTTAAATTTTTTCAAAAATTTAATTTTTTGTTTAAAGTGGTTAATTTATTTAACTATACTTATTTTTATTAAGCTGATGTCTTTTTTAAATTTAATTGAGGTTTAGCTGTTATTTTCGGGGGGTATAGTATTCATAGCTTTGACAGCCCTTGCTGTCAAACCTATGAATGAAAGATGGTGTGCTGCCATTGGCTCTAACTGAATCACGTGATCCCAGAGCTCGCACGAACTAATTACGTCTCTGGGTCACGCAAGCACTGCACAGCTGCAGCCTTGAAACTAAACTTTGTGTGGGCCCGGAGGAAAAAGGTAGGCGCGGAGTGAGATAACGCGGGGAAGCCTTACCCCCGCGTGAACACTCAGTGTTTAATTTCTGGGCCATTATATTTTCAATCCAAGCATTGTGCATCAGTGCCGTGCAATGCTTTTACACTTTTTACCTGGCAAGACTGTAATACAAGCTGCTTTGAAAATGAAGCAGCGATTTGAGGACCGATAGCCTTCACGGCAGATGTCTGATTTATCAGCATTGATAATTTGCAGAGGGGCAAGTGGGGAAGCTGAAGGTACGGATCAGTCCAGGACCAGCCAAAGTTGAATGATGGAAACGTTAATGTTGCAGTTTTTGAGTAAAGGAGGTAACACGCACTTCATTGTCGGTTCCATGGTGTAATGGTGAGCACTCTGGACTCTGAATCCAACACTCCGAGTTCAAATCTCGATAAAACCTACTTTTTGTCAATCCCTCTGTTTCCCGAGCAAATTGACGCACATTTTAACATTTGTGCACAGCTCGATTTTAGAGTACGATAGCACTTCACTCCCACACTGTTCCACGGAAGCGCAGCATAAGCTCGAGGCACAGCACCTCATCTTTCGTTTAGGCACGCTACAGCCCTCTGGACTCAATATCGAGTTCAACAATTTTAGATCATAACCTCAGCCCCAATCACATTTACATTTTATTTTTTCATCCACCCTTTTGTTTGCCCCCCCCCCCTTCTTTTCCCTCCTAGAAGCTGGCAGCTGTCCTTCATTCTGCCAGTGCATTTCACACTTCTTTTATCCTTAACCTGTCACATTAACACCACCTCTTGCCTTCAATATCTCTTAATGTCTCTTAATGTCTCTTAATCTCTCCTTTTGTTCTGTCATCCCCTCCCCCTTTTCCCAGCTTTATCCTTGCCTTAAATCTATTTGATTTCCTGCTGTTTCCAGTTCTGACGAAAGGTCTCGAACTGAAACGTTAACTCTGTTTCTCTCTCCACGGATGCTGCCTCGCCTGCTGAATTTTTCCAGCGTTTTCTGTTGTTATTTCGATTTTAGTGTATGTTATTCCAAAATCCTCCTGCCCCCTGAGCTCTTGCTGCAATCCATTTTACTGGAGTTCATATTCCAGCTCTTTGCCGTATCAAATGTTTGTTTTTGACTGAGATAGTTCGTTCTGAATTTGAAACGATGCACCTCTTTGCGTCACACCACATGTCCCACTGAACTGGAGTCACACAAAATGCCAAAAACTGCGGATGCTGGAAATTTGAATTAGAAGAAGAAAATGCTGGAAATACTCAGCAGGCCAGGCAGTATCTGTGGAGGAAGAAACAGGATTAAAGTTTCAGGTCTGCTGAAGTTTCTGTTCGGTCTCCCCAAATGCATCCTGGCCTGCTGAGTATTTCCAGCATTTTCAGAAAAGATTCCAGTAGATTTCCAAAGTGGGAGAGCTGGAGAAATCAGAGTCCGCTCAGTACAGTGGATGTGAGTTCCTTGGTGTAATGGCGATCACTCTGGACTTTGAATCCAGTGATCCGACTTCAAATCTCGGTGAAACTTTATTTCTTGTTGTCCCAGATGTTGGAAATGTGGGACAAACTAGCGAAAGGCATTGAGACTTCAACCGTGGTTGCTGGTTAGTTTGCTACCTGAAACAATGTGGATTGATTCCTTGTCTAGAAGATAAACCATAGGCTCAACCTGTCATTCCCGATCCAAATGTGCGTAAAATAAAGATGTTTATTGTCCGGTGCTGCGTTTGACTGCACAGCAGATTGCTGTTTACTCAACTTTTCTTTGCAATCTGAATTCAGGAGGCATAGTTGATGAAATTGAAAGCAGTGCTTCTTGAAATGGAGATCATGATGTGGAGATGCCGGCGTTGGACTGGGGTGGACAGAAATGAGAAGTCGCACAACACCAGGTTATAGTCCAACAGATTTATTTAATTTTACAAGCTTTCGAAGCAGTTCGCTCCTTCGTACCTGACGAAGGAGCGAACTGCTTCGAAAGCTTGTAAAATTAAATAAATCTGTTGGACTATAACCTGGTCTTGAAATGGAGGCATCGCATTTATTGTGTTCTTGCACCTGAGCAGAGTTGATATTTATTTTTTCTACATCTCTTTCCTAGTTAAGGCGCTCCTTAAAACCTATCTCACTGACCAATCTTTTAGTCATCTGTGCTAATATCTCCTTATGTGTATCAGTGTCACATTTTGTTTGGTAACGATCCTGTGAAGCGCCTTGGAACGTTTTGTGATGCGAAAGGTGTTGAGATGCAAGTTGCTGTTGCTCCTGATTTGTGGGTTCCATCGTGTAATGGTGAGCGCTCATGGCTCTCCATCCAGTCATCCGGGTTCAAATGTCGCAGAAAACTGTCTTATGTCAGTCTCTGTGTTTCACATGTAAACGCCGACACTTTTTAAAATCTGTAGACAGATCAGTTCTAGACTATAATCTTCAAAAGTCCACCAGCTGCCTGGTGCTGCTCCTGTAATCCAAGTTATTAGAGTTCTTAATCTAGCTCATTGGACAAGGACAAAATGTTGTTCTTGGCTGAGATAGATCTTTCTGAAGTTGAAACGACGCATCTCTTTGCGTCAGACCACAAGTCCCACTGAACTGGAGTCAGGAAACAGCTATAGCACTGCGTGCTGTTCTGGTCCCCACATTACAGGAAAGATGTGATTGCAGTAGAGAGGGTACAGAGGAGATTTACAAGGCTGTTGCTGGGAGTAGAGAATTTTAGCTATGAGGAAAGACTGGATAGGCTGGGTTTGTTTTCCTTGGAAAAGTGGAGGCTGAGGGGAGACCTTATTTAGGTGTATAAACTGATGAGGAGCCTAGATAAACTGGATAGAAAGGACGTATTTCCTTTGCAGAGGGGTCAAATACCAGGGGGCACAGATTTAAAGTAATTTGTGGAAGGTTTAGAGAGGATTTGAGGGAAAATTTCTTCACCCTGAGGCTTGTGGGGCTCTGGAACTTTCACTTCCTGAAAGGGTGGAATTGTTAGAATCCCTAATCACATTTAAAAAGTACTTGAATGTGCACTTGGGATGCCGTAACCTGCAGGGGTACGGATCAAGAGCTGGGAAGTGGGATTCGGCTGGATAGCTCTTTGTTGGCCGGCGCGGACACGATGGGTCGAAATGGCCTCCTTCCGTGCTGTAACTTTCTATGATTCAATAATTCTATGAAATATTCAAGTGTCTGCGAATGGTAGAAGAGCTGCAGAAAGCCGAGTTGTCTGAGAGGAGCGCCTGTGGGTTCCATGGAGTAATGGTGAGCCAGTTGTGTTGCAAACTAGGGTCGCTGCATTCCTGGAGGTTTAATCACGTGAGATGCTGATGGAATGACATCTGATCACCTGATTTCTACACAGGCTGTTGCATTTACCGTATACATGTTTGTCCCCTGTAGTTGAGTGCTTTGCTCGTAGTTTATACCTGCAGCTGTTGTGGGACAAGTTCCCAGAACCAGGAGGCCACCCGCGAGCAGGCGAAGAGGGAGCACCGAAGTTGGGGGAGGAGGGGAAACCGAGGGCGGGAGGGGTTGGAAAACCTAAGTGGAGGAGAGATTCACATAGGGGAAACCAGAGGTGGGAGGAACTTTGATTGCACCAGTAAATAAATGTAACTGACTGAAATTGCACTCAGTGCTGACAACTCTGAACGAAGAGCTTCTGTCAGAGCTGATCTGTTCTTATTCTTCAAACGTCAAAACTGGGCAGCACAGAGCGACTTTACCTAACCCGGGAAATGGCACAGAGGGCCGGGGGTTCACAGAGCACATCTTCCGGAGCTCAGCTCAGCTCCAACTTTTTTCAACCGCTCCCTGAGCATTTACTCAATAAAGGAGAGTTTTCATAGAATGGTAGGAATTAGAGCACAGGAGGAGGCCATTCGGCCCCGGTGGTTGCGCTCTCTACCCTGACCCCATTAACCCCCCAGATATTTTCATATTCCACCTTTTCAAATATTTTTCCTATCCCCTTTGAAATTAAGTTTTAATCTCTACTTCAAAAGCTACACGTGGTGAACGATCCCAGGGTCTAATAGCACTCAATGCAAGAACCTTACTCCTCCCTTCACACCTGGTTCTTCCAAAGAGAATCCTTGGTTTCCGTTCCCTAGTTCTTTAATCCCCCAACAGCGGAAACAATCTTTCAATACATCCACGCAATTATGTCCCCAGATTTCTCTCTCCCATTTACTGGCTGCCGCTCCCACTCACCACTCTCTGTGCCGCTCCCACTTATCAAGTTGCTGATTTGATGAATTCGGTCAAGTGGGAGCTTGACCACTTTCTGGATGGGGCGAGGATCAACTCGAACAAAAGGGAGGCGCTGCCGGAAATGATCAGGATCAGAGTGATCTGCTGGACATTTTTCGATCACCTAAGGGGGTCGGAGAAGAATTTCCCAAATTTTTTCCCCAATTTGAATACCAGTGAGGGTGACAAATCGTCGAAGGAGTCCAGTCCAGAGTATGGCACCGTGAGGCAAAGGCCTGCGTACTTGGATACAGCAAACTGTAAATGCGGTATTAATTGGCTATTCGATTGTCAGGCGGCCAGATAGGCAGTTCTGCTCCCATCAGCTTGAGACCCGTGTGGTCCGTTGCCTCTCTGGTGCCTGTGTAAGAAATAACATGGCGAGGTTGCAGAAACATTGAGTGGGAAGAGGATGCGTGAAATGGAAGAGCCAGAATGTGTGGTCCATGTTGGAACCAACGACATAGGGAAGAAGAAGGTTTGAGTCCTGCATTCAGAGTTTCGGGAGCTCGGGAGGAAACTGAAAAGCAGGACCTCAAAGGTCGTAATCGCTGGATAACTCCCAGTGCCAATTTCTGGTGAGAGTAGAAATAGGAGGATAGTGCAGGTTAAAGCATGGCTACAGATACTGTGCAACAGGGAGGGCTTCAGATTACTGGGACATTGGGAGCAGTTCTGCGGCAGAATGGACCAGTTCAAGATGGATGGCTTGCACCTCATCAGAGCTGGGACCAATATCCTCGCAGCAAGGTTAACTAGTGCGAGGCGGAGGGTTTAAACTAATTCGGCAGTGGGTTGGGCAACAAGTTGTAGTATTAAACTATGGAATCAAAGTGCACAGAGTATTGCGAGAGATAGTTAGAGTTAGAAATAATGCAGAATTAGGTAGTTCATAGAAAATACAAAGAGGTCTAAGTTAGGTTTGGAGTGCATGTGATTAAATGCACGAAGTTTGCTTATTAATGCTGGTGAGCTGCAGGCACAATTAAACACGTGGGAATATGATGTTGGGGCAATAATGCAATCTGGATCAACAAAGAGGGGATTCGTTGCTTAATATTCCTGGGTACATGGTATTCAGCAAGGAAAGGGAAGGAAACATGAGGCACAATAGTATTATTGATAAACCACAATTAATTTACATAAAGTTTAACCATTATCAAAAACGAGAAACAGTGATGGATTGGGGCTGCTGCAGGTGTCTATTCTGTTTCAGTTAAAACACTCAGACGGTTATGCTGGACGCGGACTCCATGCACTCGGTAATGTGCTGTACCAGGATATGTGAAAGTGCAGTACCGGGACCCTGGAGTGTAATGTACCACGACCCAGAATGTACTGTACCGGGATCCAGAATTGTGCTATACCGGGCCCGGGTGTGTGCTGTATCGAGATCCAGGAGTGTGCTGTATCGGGACACAGAAATGTGCTGTGCCGGGACTCAGAGTGTGCTGTACTGGGATCCGGGAATGTGCTCTACTGAGACCAGGAGAGTGCTGTACTGGGATCAGGAGTATGCTGTACTGTGACCAGGAGTTTGCTGTACTGGGACCAGGAGTGTGCTGTGCTGGGACCAGGAGGGTGCTGTACTGGGACCAGGAGTATGCTGTACCGGGACCAGCAGTGTGCTGTACTGGGACCAGGAGTGTGCTCTACTGGGACCAGGAGTATGCTGTACTGGGATCAGGAGTGTGCTGTACTGGGACCAGGAATGGTCTATACTGGGAACAGAATTGTACTGTACTGGTACCAGGAGTGTGCTGTACTGGGACCAGGAGTGTGCTGAACTGGGAGCAGGAGTGTGCTGACCTGGTAGCAGGAGTTTGCTTTACTGGGACCAGGAGTGTGCTGTACTGGGAACAGAATTGTACTGTACTGGAACCAGGAGTGTGCTGTACTGGGACCAGGAGTGTGCTGAATTGGGAGCAGAAGTGTGCTTTACTGGGACCAGGAGTGTGCTGTACTGGGACCAGAATTATGCTTTACTGCGACCAGGAGTGTACTATAATGGGAGCAGGAGTGTGCTGCACTGGGAGCAGGAGTGTGCTGTACTGGAACTAGGAGTGTGCTGTACTGGGAACAGGAGTATGATGTACTGGGAGCAGGAGTGTGCTGTACTGGGAACAGGAGTGTGCTGTACTGGTAACAGGAGTATGATATACTGGGACCAGGAGTGTGCTGTACTGGGTAGAGGAGTGTGCTGTACTGGGACCCGGAGTTCACTCTACCGGGACACGGGAATATGGTTTACCGGGACACAGAATAAACTGTGCAGGGACCGGGAAATGTGTTGCACCAGGACCCGGAAGTGTGCTGTACCGGAACCTGGGAATGTGCTATACCAGGTCCGAGGAGTGTGCTGTACCGGGATCCAGGAGTGTAAAACATTCAGTTCACTGAGTTCGATGTATTCAGTACAACATCATCTTGGAAACGTCAATAATAAAGAATACACTTACACTAATACCCGGGTTTGATTGGATTTAATGTACCAACGTTGATTCAATTTCTCTATCTGTTCCAGCAATATTGCAGAGATTAATCTCCTTCGCAGTCTTCCTGCTCCCTTGACGTTTTCTGCTGTCCGTCTTGATTTTCAAAAAAGCCATTCCCTTCAAAGACTGGCAGAGATGAGAGAAAGTTGTCAACACTGAGGCACTAAACACACTCTGAACGATGGGACATTGCGAACGATTGGTTTATGTTGTTGAAATAATCACAACAAGGGCTCATTCTCATAACAGCTCTGCAGTGTGAGCTCAGCATGGGACTGTCTGAAGCAGCTCACCGCTCTTGGGTATGTATCTGCTCAATTCGCCTCTGTGAATAACTGATGCTTAGGTCCCACACTTGTAAAAATGGCCACACGTTCCTGAACTATGAAATTAAAATACTTTTAAGTTGGAATCATATTGTGAAATTATGCAGAAAATATAAAAGCCTGGAATTTGCAAACAGCGGCGAAGTGATGCCGATCGCCACTGACCTCGAAAAAAGCTGTCCACAAAGATCCTGCGATTGCTGTGTCAAAAATTTTAGCTTTCTCAATGATAATTTGATGGAATCGCTGTCTTTTGTGGATCTCCAGCCTCCAGCAGCAGTGACGTCATCTGTCTGGCTGGGCAGCCAGTCATATTGAAGAATTCTCACAGACAGCAAACCAGGAAATAAAAAGCAGGATTTTTCATTCATTTTAAAAACAATTTACAGAGGGCAAAACAAAGTTTGGGACAAATACATGGGGTTAAGGTAGAAGCTGAAATATCAGAACGCAGTTTAAAAAAAATACTTTATAAATCTAGTCATTTTAATCTTAATAGAGAAATTTGTCATTCCTTGAATATAAAGTTAGTTTTCAAGGTGAGAACGTTTGTTCAGCAGTAGTTAATTTTCAGAACGCAATTACAACCCAGTTACACCTCATTGAACAAGGCTGAACATTTTATGCGTTTTACACAGCGATAGTAGAGCGGAAAAGGGGAAGTTTTCGTTCGTTCAACTGATTTCGCTGATTACTGATAGGTTTCCCGGGGATTTGAGGGGAAATTTCTTCACCCAGATGGTTGTGGGGATCTGGAACTCACTGCCTGAAAGGGTGGTAGAGGCAGGAACCCTAACCACATTGAAAAAGTACTTGGATGTGCACTTGGGTTGCTCTAACCTGCAGGGCTACGGACCAAGAGCTGGGAAGTGGGATTAGGCTGGATAGCTCTTTGTTGCCCGGCGCGGACACGATGGGCCGAAATCGCCTCCTTCCGTGCTGTAACTTTCTACGATTCTATGATTCAAGCTCAAAAACTTTGAGCCGAATTTCCTCGAGTTGCAGACACTTACTGCAAATGTGGTTGCTTGGGATCTCGCTGTTCGTCACAAACTCACACATGCTTCAGTTGCGGCACACCACCTGCCTTGCCATGTCTATCTTGACTTCGTTATTTATTTGATTGCTTAATTAATTAGTATTATTACCTTGTCAATCAATTATTTCAGTTGTATTAATTAATTTGTTTATCTAGTGTAAGTTACTAATTCAGTAAAGAAAAGTAATAGCAAGTTACAGTTTCCTAGCTCTGAGTTTAACACACTTCCCTTGCGTAGCGGCTAAAAAACTTTCACACTCGCCGACCAATCACCTCCCGGCTGCCCTGTGATGTCACTCCTTGATTTTCTTCTGTTGTGAATGTTCCTCCCGCTTCCTCTCTCTTTATAGCGCCAACGCCCGGAGTGAAAAAAGAAGGGAAACCTGGGGTGGCAGACTGGAACCGAATGTGGGGAAGAGGGAAAACCGAAGGTGGGGATGAGAGGACCGAAAGTGGGGGAGAAGTGGTATCCATGGGTGGGGTGGAGGGAAAACCGACCTGGGGGGAGTGATTCACAGAGGTAAATCCAGAGGAAGGAAGAACTTTGATTGTATCAATGTATCATATTATCTCACTTAAGCTGCACTCATTGCTGACAATTCTGAACCAGGAGCTTCTGTCAGAGCTGATCTGTTCTTGTTCTTCACACGTCAAATCTGGGCAGCACAGAACGACTAAAACCAATCCGAGAGTTGGCACAGAGGGCCGTGTGCTCATACAGCATATCGTTCGGATCTCAGCTCATCACCAACATTTCAGAGCCACCCCCTGAGCTCGGACAGGAATTTCCCATATTTTTTCCCCAATTCGAATTCCAGTGAGGTTGACAACCCCTGGAAGGAGTACAGTCCAGCGTCTTGCACCGTGAGGCAAAGGACTGCACATGTAGGTATCCAAACTGTAATTGAACCTGTAATACGGGATTCGACAGTCAGGGAGACAAATAGATAGTTCTGCTACCATCGGCGTGAGACCCGTGTGGTACGCTGTCTCTCTGGTGCAAGGGTAAGTGATATCACGGAGAGGTTGCAGGAAATTCTGTGTGTGGGGGGTGGGGGGGGTGGGGTGTGGTGGCGTGGAATGGAAGAGCCAGAAGTTGTGGTCCATGTCACTAACAACGGCATAGGGAAGAAGATGGTTGAGGTCCTGCAGTCAGAGTTCAAGAAGCTAGGGAGGAAGTTAAATAGCAGGACCTGAAAGGTCGTAATATCTGGATTACTCCCAGTGCCAACCGCTGGTGAGAGTAGAAATAATGTATTGTGCAGGTTGAAGCGTTGCTACAGATACTGTGCAACAGGGAGGGCTTCAGTTTCCTGTGGCATTGGGATCAGTTCTGTGGCAGAAGGGAACAGGTCAAGATGAATGGCTTGCACCTCAAGTGAGCTGGGACCAATATCCTCGCAGGAAGGTTAACCAGTGCGAGGCGGCGGGTTTAGAATAATTCGTCATTTGGTTGGGCACCAAGATGTAGTATCAAAATATCGAATCAAAGTGCACAGAGGACTGGGAGAGATCATTATAGTTACAAATAATATAGAATTAGGTGGGATCATAGAAAATACAAAGAGGTCTTAGTCTGTTTTGGAGGGCATATGTTTAAATGCACGATGTTTGCTTGATATTGGCCCAGAAATTAAACATCGATGTTTCCCGCGGGGGTAAGGATTCCCCGCGATATCGCACTCCGCGCTTACCTTTTTGTTTGGGGCCCACACAAACTTTAGTTTCAGAGCCTCTTCTTGTTGCAACCGCGCAGTGTGTGCGTTTACCTGAGGCGCAATTTGTTCGTGCGAGCTCTGGCATCACGTGATTCAGTTAGAGCCAATGGCAGCAAACCATCTTTCATTCATAGTTTTGACAGGAAGAGCTGTCAAAGCTATGAATACTACAAACCCCCAAAAGAACAGCAAAACCTCAATTAAATTTAAAAAAGCCATCACATTAATAAAATAAGTATAGTTAAATAAATTAACCACATTAAACAAAAAATTAAATTTTTGAAAAAGTATAAAATCTTTATAAAATTTATAAAAATAAAATTACCTTTCTTTAAAGTCTATAAAAAAGATAAACCTGTTGAAATTTTTTTAAAATAACACTCAATTAACTACTTACCTTGTTAAAATAGGGTCCGACGCCTGCTTTCTTTGTGTAAAATCTTCACCACTGACCTGCGCGTTCAAAGCTGAAAAAAAACTGAGTGCACTGCGTGCGCACAACCTGTAGCGCGCACGCGGTTCACTTCGGAACCGCCCCCTTTGCAATTCACGAATATGCCGGTTTCCCGCACATGCGTAGTGCATGCAGGAAACCGGCAATTCGGGATCAAATACGCGAGAGCACACAGTGCGCACTCTCGCGTATTAGGTTTAATTTTCGGGCCAATGTTGTTGAGCCGCAGGTGCAAATAACCACGTGGTATTATGATGTAGGGGCGATAACGAGACCTGCCTCAACAAAGTGGGGGATTGAATGCTTAATATTCCTGGGTACAAGTTTTTCAGGAAAGAAATGGAAAGTAAAAAGCAGGCGGTGTGGCAATTTTGATCAAGGTAAACATTTCAGTGCTAGAAAGATTGAATGCGCTTAAGGGATCAAAGACAGAACATTTGGTTTGACTTAAGGAACAATAGAGAAGCTATTACGCTGCTTATTGTATTTTATAGACCAACAAAGTACGGGATGAATAGTGAGGGGCAGGTTTGCAAGGAAATTACTGAGAGGTGCATGAAATATAGAATAGAGATAATGGGAGACATTACCAGACAATTTATAGACCTGGCGTCCTATTTGACCCTGAGATGAGTTTCAGAGCCCATACCCTCTCCATCACCAAGACTGCCGACTTCCACCTAAGTAACATTGCCCATCTTCACCCCTGCCTCATCTTATCTGCTGCTGACACCCTCATCCGTGCCTTTGGTACCTCGAGACTCGACTGTTCCAATGCGGTCTTGGCCGGCTTCCCTAATTGCATCTTCATAAACTTGAGCTCATCCATAGCTTTGCTGCTTGTATCCTAATTCGCATCAAGTTCCATTGACACTTCGCCTCCGTGTTCGCTCATCTGGATTAGCTCCTGGTCCAGCAATGCCACGATTTAAAATGATCATCCCTCTCTTGAAATCGATCCATGCCCTCGCCCTTCTCTATCTCTGTGACCCCCTCAAGACCATCAACCCTCCAGGAACTCTGAACTCCTCCAATTCTGGCCACTTGCATGTCTGATTTTCATCGCTCAAGCACTGATGGATGTGCCTTGAGCTGCCTAAGCCGTAAGCTCTGGAATTCCCTTCCTAAACAGTTCCACCTCTTTACATCTCTCTCCTCCTGCAAGGCTGTCCTTATAACCTATCTGGTCGACCATCCATTTGCCACCTGTACTAATATCTCCCTGGTGTCTGATTGTGTCTGATGACGCTCCTGTGAAGCGCCGTGCGACGTTTTACTGTGCTAAAGGCGCTACATAAATGCAAGTAGTTACAGTTGTTCAAAAGCAAAATACTGCGGATGCTGGAAATCTCAAATAAAAGCAGTAAATGCTGGAGATACTCACCAGGGCAGACAGCACCTGTGGAGAGAGAAACAGAGTTAACGGTTCAGGTCGATGACCTTTCATCAGAAATTGTTTGTCATTGTTGTCGTTGTATGACTCGGACGAGAAGAACAGGATTATGGAAAATACAAGGACAGGTTATGGTTCTAACCCCGTGAATGACTTTCTGGGGAATTATTATGTGAATCTTGAAGCTGTCAGATTAACATTCCACAGTCTATTGTGAGATAGCTATTAACCCATTTAACACACCGGATATTAAGCCATTTATAACAATGGATATTAATGCATTGACCACACAATGTGTTAACCTATTTAAAATACCAAGTGTTAACCCATTGAACACACCGCTTAAAACCACAGCTGGATTTACTTAACAGAGGCTCAAGTCTTGCTGGACTATTGATGCCATTAGCAATATTTGAGCTTCGGCACAAATAACAACATAGATGGTGGAATGATTGTCTCCGGGGTGATTTATATTGATGAGAATTTAACAAGATTCCATGATATACTGTAACATTAGTTTAATCGATACACCACAATGATTTTTTTTAATAAAGTATAACCCTTATTGGGTTTTACTCGCTGGAGTATAGAAGAATTAGAGGGGATCTCATCGAAACATATAACATTCTGACAGGTCTGGACAAACTAGATGCAGGAAGAATGTTCCCGATGGTCGGACAGTCCAGAACCAGGGGTCATAATCTAAGGATAACGGGAAAGCCATTTAGGACAGAAATGAGGAAGAATTTCTTCACCCAGAGAGTGGTGAACATGTGGAATTCTCTACCACAGAAGGTAGTTGAGGCCAAGTCATTAAATATATTCAAGAAGGAGTTAGATATATTTCTTAAAGCTAAAGGTATCAAGGGATATGGGGAGAAAGCAGGTACAGGGTACTGAGTTTGGATGATCAGCCATAATATCATCGAATGTCGGAGCAGGCTCGAAGGGCCGAACGGCCTAATCCTCCTACTATCTTCTATATTTCTATGTTTCTATGTTTATAAAAACTACAAGCAGTAATGAACAGGGACTGCTGCAGGCGTATATTCCATTTCATTAAATCACTTAGCCGTTAAGTGTCTCGTCACATGCTTTTTCCAGATATGGACTCCGAGCAGCCGGGAGTGTGCTGTACTGGAACCAGGAGTGTGCTGTACTGGAACCAGGATTGTGCTGTACTGGAACCAGGAGTGTGCTGTACTGGAACCAAGAGTGTGCTGTACTGTAACCCGGGAGTGTGCTGTACTGGAACCAGGAGTGTGCTGTACTGGAACCAGGAGTTTGCTGTACTGGAACCAGGAGTGTGCTGTACTGGAACCCGGGAGTCTGCTGTACTGGAACCAGGCATGTGCTGTACTGGAACAAGGAGTGTGCTGTACTGGACCCGGGAGTGTGCTGTACTGGAACCCGGGAGTGTGCTGTACTGGAATCAGGAATGTGCTTAACTGGACCCAGGGAGTGTGCTGTACTGGATCCAGGAGTGTGCTGTAGTGGAACCAGCAGTGTGCTGTACTGGAACCAGGAGTGAGCTGTACTGGACCCCGGGTGTGTGCTGTACTGGAACCAGGAGTGTGCTGTACTGGAACCAGGAGTGTGCTGTACTGGAACCAGGAGTGTGTTGTACTGGAACCCGGGATTGCGCTGTACTGGAACCAGGAATGTGCTGTACTGGCCCCCTTGAATGTTCTGTACTGGAACCAGGAGTTTGCTGTACTGGAACCAGGAGTGTGCTGTACTGGACCCCGGGAGTGTGCTGTACTGGAACCAGGAGTGTGCTGTACTGGAACCAGGAGTGTGCTGTACTGGAACCAGGAGTGTGCTGGACTGAAACCAGGCGTGTGCTCTAACAGGAGCCGGGAATGTGCTGTACCGGAACCTTGCAAAGTGCTGGAATTTGTCCAGGGGTGCGGTTTAACAGGACCCTGGATGGTGCTGTGCCGGGAACCGGGTGTGTATTATCAGGACTCTGGAGTGCAGCAATGCCTTCCCCTTCTGATCTGGTCCGATCTCTATGTGTCCTCTTACAGTCTATCCAACTCACTGGGAAAAGTGAATTTTAGTTCGATTCTCAATTTATTTTATTGAACAACAGGTAAAACATCAAAAACACTGGGTGTGATGTATTCAGTTCAACATCGGCCAGGAAAATTCTCAAATAAAGAGCACACTTAACTAACACCTGGGTTTGATTGGAATTAATGTACAAATATTGATTCATTTTCTCTATCTGTCCCAGTGACGCTGCAGAGATCAATACCCTTCGCAGACTTCCTGCTGCCTAGAGCTTTTTCTGGTGTCCATTTGATTTTCAAAACAATCTTCCTTCAAAGACTAGCAGAGACCAGAGAAAGCTGTCAACACTGAGGTACTAAACACCACCTGAAAGATGGGACATTGGGAACGATTTGCCTATTATGGTGAAATAATCACAACAAGTGGTCATTCCGAAAACACCCCTGGAGTGTGAGCTCAGCTTTAGACTGTCGAAAGCAGCTAACCGCTCTTGGGCAAGTATCTGCTCAAGGCGCCTAACTAAATAACTCGTGTCTAGGTCACACCCTTGGAAAAAGAGCTACACGTTCCTGAACAAAGACATTAACTCAATTTGAAGTTGGAATCCGCTTGTGAAATGTTTCAGAAAAGATAAATGCTTGGAATTTGCAGTCAGTTAGATGGACCGGTGATCGCCGCTGACTGCGAATATTGCTGCACAGAAAGATCATGCAATCTCTGTGGAGAACATTTTATTTTTCTCAATATTAAAATGATTGTCGCGCTGTCTTTAGGGGATCTCCAACTCAGAAAGTTTCACCATAATCACCACCGCAAAATCCGGGCCAAAGAATTAAAGCAGCCCGAAAGTGGATTCTACAGATTATCAAACAAAAATACATGATAATCACAGAAAGTGTTCGGACTTCTCATCTCACTAATTTGACCATCATTGCAATAGGGTATTTCACTCCATTGCTCAACTCCTCTCTGTATTTCCTCTGGGTCACTGCATAAATAAAAGTGTTCGTGCAGCAACTCAGGAGCTGGTGCATGAAGCCGATTTCTGTTACAAATCTGGGTGGAGAAACAGGATATCCCAAGTAATCAAATCGTCTCATTATAGAGCAAACCATGAACACCACCCACAGTAGTAAGAAATTCGCCGATATAACAAAGAGTACAATCATGGATTTCCTTCGGCTCTCCATCTCTTGGTCACTGGGACTGTCGCCACTGCTCTGACCCCGGAGTCTGCTGCATGCTCTGCTGGCCACTAAAATGCGTCTGACCGTCAATGCATTGAACAGTAGAATCAAAACAAATGGAACACATGGCGTTAAAATATAACGCATTAATTCAACGGTGGCCCAGGCCAGCGAGTGAGATGCACTGAATGGCACATCGCAAAACCAGGGATTGTTAGAAAGCATGTATTTGCTTTTATACAGAAAATACCAGAAAATATTCTTCAAACAGCTCAGCCCAGTCACTGTTCCTAAAACAACAGCCGCCGTTTTCTCGGTGCAATATTTGGATTTCAGCTTCTGACAACAAATGGCCACAAATCGATCGAAGGTGAAAGTTACGGTGAACCAGACAGAACAGTTTGTAGCGGCATGAAGTAGGACGGCATGAATATTACATACTCTAATGTACCATGCAAACAGGAATAGTTCCCGATAAACAATAGGAATCTGCCTGAGTATCAGATCGATGATCACAACCAGCAGATCTGCCGCTGCCATGGCCACCAGGTAGTGAGTGCCACATTTCGAAAGACTGCACTTTCCCCGAGACAGGATCGCAATCGTCACCACGTTAACTGTGAGCAATTGGCGATATCAGAAATTATTCACCGAACACGGGGCACATAGATTACTTTGATTTGTTTCAAGTAATGTAACGGAGCAGGTGTACCGGTGGTCTGGACAGAATGGGTTGAAACAGAGTGCTTCTAAACAGCATGTTAAATTTGACTGATCAAGACCTTCGATCCAGATCTTCAAAGCATCCTACGCGCTCTCATCCCACCTACTCCCCGCGTGGGAGAATTCTACTGCTTCCCAAAGATACACAAAGCCAACACACCCGGACGTCCTATCGTATCGGGCAACGGAACCCTGTGTGAGAACCTGTCTGGATACGTCGAGGGCATCCTGAAACCCATCGTACAGGGAACCCCCAGCTTCTGCCGCGATACTACAGACTTCTTACAGAAACTCAGCACCCACGGACCAGTTGAACCAGGAACACTCCTCGCCACGATGGACGTCTCGGCACTCTACACCATTATCCCGCACTATTACGGCATCGCTGCGACAGCCTCAGTACTCAACACCAACAACAGCCAATCTACAGACGCCATCCTACAACTCATCCGCTTTATCCTTGACCACAATGTCTTCACCATAGACAAACAGTTTTTTACCCAAACACACGGAACAGCCATGGGGACCAAATTCGCACCCCAATACGCCAACATCTTCAAGCACAAGTTTGAGCAAGACTTCTTCGCTGCACCGGATCTCCAACCAACGCTATACACCAGATATATCGACGACATTTTCTTCCTATGGACCCACTGCAAAGAATCACTGAAAAGACTAAAGGATAACATCAACAGGTTCCATCCCACCATAAAACTCACCATGGACTACTCCTCAAAATCGGTTTCATTCTTGGACACACGAATCTCCATCAAAGACGGACACCTCAGCACTTCACTCTACCGTAAGCCAACCGACAACCTCACGATGCTCCACTTCTCCAGCTTCCACCCTAACCACGTTAAAGAAGACATCCCCTATGGACAAGCCCTGTGAATACACAGGATCTGCTCAGACGAGGAGGAACACGATGGACACCTCCAGACGCTGAAAGACGCCCTCGTAAGAACGGGATGTGACGCCCGACTCGTCGATCGACAGTTCCAACGGGCCACAGCGAAAAATCGCATAGACCTCCTCAGTAGACAGACACGGGACACAAACAACAGAGTACCCTACGTCGTCCAGTACTTCCCCGGAGCGGAGAAACTACGCCATGTTCTTCACAGACTTCAACATGTCATCGATGACGATGAACACCTCGCTAAGGCCATCCCCACGCCCCAACTACTCGCCTTCAAACAGCCGCCTAACCTCAAACAGAACATCATTCGCAGCAAATTACCCAGCTTTCTGGAGAACAGCGACTACTACACCACACAACCCTCACACGGCAACCTCTGCAAGACATGCCAGATCATCAACACAGATACCATCATCACACGTGTGGACACCACCCACCAGGTACATGGTATATACTCATGTGACTCGGCAAACGTTGTCTACCTCATATGTTGCAGGAATGGATGCCCCGGAGTATGGTACATCGGCGAGACCATGCAGACACTGCAACAACGCATGAACGGAAACCGCACAACAATCGCCAGGCAGGATTGTTCCCTCCCAGTCGGGGAACACTTCAGCAGTCAAGGACAGTCTGCCTCCGATCTTCGGGTAAGCGTTCTCCAAGGCGGCCCTTGAGACACACGACAACGCAAAATCGTCGAGCAGATACTGATAGCCAAGTTCCGCACCCATGAGGACGGCCTCAAACGGGATCTTGGATTCAGGTCACGCTACATGTAACCCCACCTGACGTAGAGTCATCCAGAATCGAGTCGTCGTTGGCTTGTTCTCTCTACACAGATGCGACAGGACCTGCTATGATTTCCAGCAAAAAAAGTTTTTTGTTTTCCATACAGACACCAGCATCTGTCACATTTGACCCCTTGTGAACCCACCTCATTGTCTTTGATGTAATGTTTTCCTGACTGACCTGTTTGGACACCATCCACACCTTTGATTGCCATGATTATCTCTCTGCCGAGGTGTGATAAAGGGCAGTTAGAATGATTAACTATAATCATCTGGCAGTGTTCTCTGACTATATATGCTGTCATGATGCGGAGATGCCGGTGTTGGACTGGGGTGGACAAAATTGAGAGGTCGCACAACACCAGGTTATAGTCCAACAGTTTTATTTGAAATCACAAGCTTTCGGAGCTATCGATTGCTCCTTCCTCAGGTGAAGTAAATTAGATACAGAATCGCCAAAGCATATAAAGATAGAAAACAAAGCATGTGTACCTTACAATTGCAGACCACTAAATTAAATCATCCTGACTATCTGCCGAGGTGTGATAAAGTTAATTAAGTCAGCCAGGAAGGTACCACATCAAAGACATAGCAAGATACAACTGAGACAATGAGGTGTAGTCGCAGGGGTTCTAACGTGTGAAAAGCTGCCGTCTGTATGTAAAACGAAAAGCTTTAACATTTTTACTTTTTTACTGGGAAAATTTTTACTTTTTTACTGGGAATCACATCTGTGAACAAGCTAACGACGACTCGAGTCCGGATCACGTCATGTATCGTGACATAAACCCAAGATCCCGATTGAGACCGTCCTCATGAGTGTGGAACTTAACTATCAGTTTCTGCTCGATGATTTTGCGTTGTCGTGTGTTTCTAAGGTTGCCTTGGAGAGCACTTACCCGCAGATCCGAGGCTGAATGTCCTTGACTGCTGAAGTGTTCCCCGACTGGGAGGTAACAATCCTGCCTGGCGATTGTTGCGCGGTGCTCGTTCATACGTTGTCTCAGTGTCTGCATGGTCTCGCCGATGTACCATGCCGCGGTGCATTCTTTCCTGCAACGTATGAGGTAGACAACGTTGGCCGAGTCACATGAGTATGTACCAGTAAAAAAGTAAAAATTTTAAAGCTTTTCGTTTTACATACAGACGGCAGCTTTTGACACGTTAGAACCCCTGCGACTACACCTCATTGTCTCAGTTGTATCTTGCTATGTCTTTGATGTGGTACCTTCCTGGCTGACATAATTAACTTTATCACACCTCGGCAGATAGTCTGGATGATTTAATTTAGTGGTCTGCAATTGTAAGGTACACATGCTTTGTTTTCTATCTATATATGCTTTGGCGATTCTGTATCTAATTTACTTCACCTGAGGAAGGATCAATCGATAGCTCCGAAAGCTTGTGATTTCAAATAAAACTGTTGGACTATAACCTGGTGTTGTGCGACCTCTCAATTTTATATATGCTGTGCCTATATACATCTCTTCACTTCACCTGACGAAGAAGCAGCGCTCCGAAAGCTTGTGATTTCAAATAAAACTGTTGGACTATAACCTGGTGTTGTGCGATTTCTCACACTTATCCAACACGTACGAGGTTCTTGTTGCCTGTGTGAATGAGGGCAAAGTCTGCAGGGTGGATGAGCAAAATAACCACGTCACCGTGGTGCAGGAGGCCTTGCAAGTGGACGGGAGTGAAAAAGAAAGTTTAGTGGTAGGGGACAGTATAGTGAGGGCGCTAGATACTGTTCTAAGGGAAAAAGATCCTTCCTATCCACTCTATCTAGGCCCCTCCTAATTATATACAACTCAATTAAGTCTCACCTCAGCCTCCTCTGTTCCAAAGAAAACAACCCCAACCTTTGTAATCTTTACTCATTGCGAAAATTCTCCAGGCCTGGAAACATCATCACAAATCTCATCTGTAGCCTGTCTAGTGCAATCAAATCTTTGATGTAATGTGCTGACCTGAACTAAACGTAGTAGTTGAGCTATGGCTGAACTAATGTTTTATACAGTTCAAGCAGAATCTCCCTGCTCTTATATTCTGTGCCTTGTCTCATGCTCGATAGTATCCCATATGCCTTCTTAACTAGCTTATCGACCTCTTCTGCTACCTTCAGGGATCTGTGGACATGAAGTCCAATGTTCTTCTGTTCCTCTACAATGCTCAGTATCCTACCATTCATTGCGCATCCCCTTGCCTTGTGAGCTCTCCCCAAATCCACTACCACATACATCTCAGGATTGAATTCCATTTGCCAATTTCTGCCCACCTGAATGCCGTTGATATCTTCCTGCAGTCTCGAGCTTTCTTCCTCACTATCAAACACAGGGCCAATTTTTGTATCATCTGAAATCTTCTCAATCATGTCCCCTACATTGAAGTCTAAGTCATTGATATATATAAACACACACAAGAGAGAAACAGCGTAAGAGATAATGAAAGAAATAACTTGCTTCCGTACAGCAACTTTCAACACGTCAGGACACCACAAAGTGCTTTACAGCCAACAACGTATTATTGAAGTTTATTCACTGTTGCAATGTGTGGAAATTAATAAAATAAAGAGCTGGACACACGGACTGAGATGCCACATTCTGTTAATCTCCAGTTCCTGAAGTAAAAGCTGCAGGTAGTAACTTACCCGGGACTCCGACCGGAGCCAGGATAGGATAGTAAATCTTTTGTATATCATTAATCTCCCACAGAATATTGAGCTTGATTAGATAACCAAGAGACATTTTACGCCTTTCTGTTAGAATCGATGATTCGATGGTTGGTGGTGATGCTGGGAGCAATTCTCCGATTGAAACATTTAGAAAATTCCACTTATTTACAGGAGAGAGAATCCATCCGGTCAGAAATTCGGTTCCCCTGCTGACTGGGTTTAATTGCAGCGACTGAACAAATAGATGATATCAACAATTTTCACTCCATGACTTTTAACAACAACAGCGGAACTTCCAATTAGATAAAGCCCCGAAGACCAGGATAAATGCTGCACCTTCATACACTGAGACAAGTCTCACAATCCTAACAAGAATTTCCACAGATGAATTTTCATTATTAAAGTATAAGGATTGAATGGTATGCTTCAGTGTCATTAATCAAAAAGCCTATCAAACATGCCCGCTTTTAGAAGGGCACAATTAATACAGAACATATGAATTTAAATTATATTGTTCCCTATATTCACCACTCCGTCCAGTCCATGCTGTGCAATTACCACCGATGTTCTCTGATCTGCTGAGTGTGTCCAGCATGTTCTGCTTTTAGTTCAGATTTCCAATATCTGCAGTTATTTGCTTTGTTTTTAGGATTTCATAACCCATAGTCTGACCATTCATTCTTGGCGTGCCTGTTTAATAAAATTAATAGTCCACCGGACACTTCTATTCCAGTTACTGATACCGTCAGAATCTTTACATTACGCAGAAAGAAGGAAAGGGAGAGAGAAATAGAAAAAGAAAGAAAGACAAGCAATAAGCATGAAATGAAGAAAATCTAGTCAGTGTTGTAGTGCAGGCACTTCCACAATTTAAAGTAAAAGGTTAATATTTCTGTTCATTTTAAAGGGAGCGGGAAGTGAGACCAGTACATCAAATCTTTGTATTCCACCAATCCCACCGCCAAATTTCGGGGCTTTATCGAGATACGACAGAGATTATCTCAAGTAGCGTGACTCACCTTTAGCCAATTCCTAACTAGTGATATTGCCTAGTTGCAGATTACATGCTCTACCGCTCTCTCTGTCTACTCACTTCTTACCCTGAACGACCAACATTCGCCTTTCCCACGCTGCTCGTACATTTCTTACTTTGACCATGGTGAATCAGTTGTTTGATTAACTGTATGACCACAACTTGACCGCGTCACTGAGCACTGAGGTGGTGGCAGATTAATTTCAACACTGATAAATATGAGGTACCACATTTCGGTAAGAAAAATAAGGAGGTCACCTGTTACTTGGAAACTATGTATCTAAATGTGGTAGAAGAGCAACGGGATCTCGGAGTAGAAATATACAAATCACTAAAAGAAGTGATGCAGGTTAGTAAGGCCATAAATAACCAAGCACTTAGGTTTATTTCTGGAAGTATAGAGTCGGAAAATAGAGAGGTTATACTAACCTGTATCGAGCCTTGGTTAGACCACACTTGGAGAAGTGTGTACAATAATGGTCGCCTTATTATAAAAATGATATGGAGGAACCAGGGAACGTGCAAAAAATATTTACAAGGATGATACCAGAAATGCGAGGTCACACCTTTGAGGAAAGGATGAACAGGCTGGATCTCTTTTCTCTTGAAAAGAGAAGGCTGAGGGGTGACCTAAAACAGGTATTTAAGTTTGTGAAAGGTTTTCAGAGATCTTCCACTTGCGGGGATGCGCCAAACTAGTGGCCATCAATATCAGATATACGATATAAGATTTAAGACGTGCACCAAGAAATCAAATAGAGAATTCAGCAAAAAACATCTTCACCAGAGATTGGTAATATTGTTGAACTCGCTACCACACGAGTGGTTGAAGCTAACAGTATAGCCACATTTAAGGGGAGGCTAGACACGCATATGAGGGAGTAGGGAATGGAGGGGTTGTGCTGATAGAGTTAGATGAGGAAAGACGGAAGAGGGGTCGAGTGGAACGTAAACGCCGACATAGACTGTTTGGGCCGAATGGCCTGTTTCTGTGCTGTATATCCTCTGTAATCCTATGCAACTACCTGCGGTTACAGTACAAGTCACTTCAATATACCTTCAATATGCTGAACTGCAGTGACTCGCCGAACATTATTTCCTTTACAAGCGTTCACCTCAATAAGATACATCAATTCACCTACCGAACCTAGTGCTATCCGTTCCCCTACCCCTTCATCTAACGAACCAGCACTGATTTACCGATAGACCCTAGTACTACCGGTTTCATAAGAATATAAGAACATATGTAGATGGAACTGGTGTAGGCCACTTGGCCTCTGGAGCCCGCTTCGCCATTCAATAAGATCATGGCTGATCATCTAACTCATATTCACTTTTCTGCACTATCCGCAGATCCCTTGATTCCCTTAATATACAAAAATCTATCGATCTCTGACTTGAATATAATGAACGACTGAGCCTCCACAGCCCTCTGGGGTAAAGAATTCAAAAGATTCACGACCATTTGAGTGAACAAATTTCTCCTCATCTCTGTCCTAAATGGCCGACCCCTTATTCTGAGACTGTGACCCCTGGTTCTAGACTCGCCAGGCAGGGGAAATATTATTCCTGCTTCTCCCCTGTCAAGCCCTGTAAGAATTTTATAGGTGACCCACCTTTAGTTTTGCTGATATATTCCTTTTCACATATCTATAGAAGATTGTACAGTCTGTTTTTATGTCTTTCGCAAGTTTACTCTCATATTCTATTTTCCATTTCTTCATCAATTTCTTGGTCCTCCTTTGCTGACTTCTAAAATCGTCCCAATCCTCAGGTTTACTAATCTTTTTGGCAACATTATAAGCCTCTTCCTTCAATCTAATACTATCTTTAATTCATCTTGTCAACCATAGCTGGAACATTTTTCCCGTTGTGTTTTTATTCCTTCAGGCAATGAAAGTTTGTAGCGAATTATGAATTATTTCTTTAAATGTCTGCAATTGATTTTCTACTGTCGTATCTTTTAACCTGCATTCCTAACCGACCTTAGCCAACTCGTCTCTCATAGCGCCGTAGTTCGCTTTGATCAGGTTTATGACCTTAGTTTCGGCATTATCTAAATCACTCTCAAACTCAACATACAATTCTATCATATTAATATCACTGCTCCCCAGAGGCTTCTTTACTACAAGGTTATGAATTTACCGTGTCTCATTGCACTGTACAAGATCTAAAATGATCAGTTCCCTCGTAGGTTCGTTGACATACTGATCTGGAAAACTGTCTTGAATGCATTGCATGAACTCTTCCTCTCAACTATTTCTGCAAATTTGGTTTTCCCAGTCTATATAGAAGTTAAAGTTTCCCAAGATTACTGTATTAACCTTGTTACATGCATCTCTAATTTCCTGATTTATACTCTACCCGCTACGATAGACACTGTTAGGGTCCGATAGAATACACCCACTACTATTTTCACTCCCTTGTTGTTACTGAGCACCACCTAAACTGATTTTACATTGTGCCAGAAATTCGGCTCTCCGGCTTCCTGCGGGTGCAAGCATCGCGCCCGTACTTAGCTTCCGCGCCTGCCATTGTGCTTCAGGCCCAAGAGGAATATCGGTCCTGGGCATCCTGCAGCTGCCGGCACACAGTGCTCGCGTTTCCCAGGGGCGCAGTTACTTCGAAGCGTCCCCTGGGATCACGTGTGCCATGGAGAGCCAATCGCAGCAGGGAATTTTCATTCATAGATATCGGCCCCAAAACCACACTAAAACTTCAAATAAATTTAAAAAAAGACATCACATTTTTAAAATAACTATACATTACCTAAATTAACTAGGTTAAACAAAAATTTAATTTTTTGAAAAAATTAATCAACTTTTTAACGGTGCTATAAATAAAGTTACCTTTCTTTAAAGTATGTAAAAAACATAAACCTGTTGAAAAAATGTTTAAATTGTTCTTAATTAACCACTTACCTTGTTAAAAACAGGCCTTGTGCCTCCTTTTTAAATGTGCAGCTTTGCCATACATACCCTCAGGGAGAAACCTGAAAAAAAAACAAAGTTCGCTGCGTGTGCGCTGCCTCTCCCGCGCACGTGTACGACTTCTGAACCCTTTCCTTCAGGGAAACGGAAGTTCCGGATTCCAGCGCATGCGCAGTGCATGCGTGAAACCGACATTTCAGGTGGCCTTACGGGTGAGTACTCAACGCGTCCACACCCGTGGAGAGCCGAATTTCTGGCCCAATTATTGTGTTTTTGGCATCCAAGATCCTTTCTCTCTGCTGTCTTTATTCCCTCCTTTTTTATCAGGGCTACCCCTCCTCTTTTCCCATTGCGACTGTATATTCTAAAGTTCAAATATCCTGGAATATTTAGTTCCCAACCTCGGTCACTCTGCAACCACGTCTCTGTATTGGCTATTAAAAGAAACCCATTTATTTCTATCTGCGCTATTAATTCATCTATTGTTGTGACTGCTTCGTGATTTCAGCTATAATACCTTTAGCTTTAATTTTTTCTCTATTTTCCCCTGACGTCACTTCAGCCACTAATGCCCGATTACCTTTATAAATCTCTCTGTCCCTTCCTAACCCGCGCTGCTTATCTTTACCCAGATTCACTCTGCCCTACAGTCTTGACATTCTATTACTGCTTTTGAATTTACCCTTTCCGCATTCCACCCACACTCACCCCTCTTCATTAGTTTAAAGCCCTATCTTCTGCCCTACTTTTCGATTTGCCAGGATTCTGGTCCCTGCCCGGTTTAAGTGGAGCCCGTCCTCACGGAATTGCTCCCTCTTTCCCCAGTACTGGTGCCAGTGCCCCATGAACTGAAACCCCTGCCTCCCACATCAATCTTGGAGTTCGGAATTTAACCTTCTAAACTGTTTGTCCCGATGCCAATTTCAGCGTGGCTCAGTTAAAAATCCAAAGATTATTACCTGTGAGGTTCTGCATTTTAGTTTCGACCCTAGCTCCTCAAACTCTCACAGCAGAACTTCATTCCTTGTTCTATCTATGTCGTTAGTTCCTACATGGAACACTACAACTGGATCCTCCCCCTCCCACTTCAAATTCGTATGCACCCACGAGGAGAAAACGTTTGCCTTGGCACCAGGCAGGCACCACCACCTTCAGAGTTCCCGGTCACGGCTGCAGAGAACTGTATCTATCCCGCTGACTATGCTGTCCCTTACCAGTAACACTTTCCTTTTCACTCCCCCCACTAGAATGGCCTCCTGAACTATGGTGCCATGGTCAGTTTGCTCATCTACACTGCAGTCTTCGTATCTCATACCTGTTGGTCAAAGTCAAGGGCCGAAGATCCTCCATCACCACATCCTCGGTCCCTATACCTTCCTGACTAGCGGTCACACCCTCCTGTCCCTGACCATTGACGAACTCTGAAGTCCTGCTTAATCTGAGGAATGTGTCTGCCTCTTGGAACAAAGTGTCCAGGTTACTCTCCCCCTCACTGATGCCCCGCAATGTCTGCACCTCGTACTCCAGCTCAACAATTCTGAGCCGAAGTTCCTCGAGCTGCAGACATTCACCGCAGATGTGGTTGCTTGGGATCTCGCTGATCTCCACAAACTCCCACACGCTGCAGTTACAGCACACCCCTGCACTGCCATGCCCAGCTAACCTTCTGTATTGATTTTATTGGTTAATTAATTATTTTAAGTATTTTTTCAGTCAATTATTTCAGTTTTATTAATTGATTGGTTACACTAGTTTAATTTACTAATTCAGAAAATTAAAGTAACAGCAAGTTACTGTTTCCTAGCTCTGAGTTTAACACACTTCCCCAGCCTGGAGGCTGAAAAAATCTGTCTTGCTCAACAACCAATCACCTACATGCTGCCCTGTGATGTCACTGCTGGATTTTCTTTTATTGTGAATTTTCCTCTTGCTGCCACTCCCTTGATGCGCCGCCGTCGGGAGTGAAAACAGAGGGGAAACCGAGGGTGGCAGAGTGGAACCGAATGTGTGTTGGAGTGGAACCGAGGGTGGCAGAGTGGAACCGAATGTGTGGTGGAGGGGAACCGAGGGTGGCAGAGTTGAACCGAATGTGTGGTGGAGGGGAACCGAGGGTTGGGAAGAGGAAACCCGAAGTGGGGAGAGCGATTCACAGATGTGAATCCTGAGGAAAGAGGAATTTTGATTCCACCAATAAATAATGCTATCTCACTGAAGGTGCACTCATTGCTGACAATTGTGAATCAGGAGCTTTTGTTAGAGCTGATCTGTTCTTATTCTTCACACGCCAAAACTGGGTGACACAGAGCGACTTAAACCAACCTGAGAGTTGGTGCAGATGGCCGCGGGCTCACAGTGCACATCGTCCGAAAATCAGCTGATGGTAAACATTCCTAAAGCACCCCCTGAGCTCGGACACAAAAAAGGGTAGTTTTCATAGAATGGCAGGAATTACAGCACAGGACGATGCCATTCGGCCCTGGGGCGAGCGCTCGCTACTGTAACCTCATTAACGGTCCAACCCCGATCTTTTCATGTTCCTCCTTTTCAAATCTTTCTAATTTTCACTTTGAAATGAAATTTTAGTCGCTATCTCAATAGCCACAAATGGTGAAGTGTCCCATGGTCTAATAGCCCCCTGGTTATTGAACCCTCCACTCAGTGGAAAAGTGCCTTGCTATCTAACGTATCTATGCCCCTCATAATTTTGTACACCTAATTCAGGTCCCCCCTCAGCCCCTCTGCTCTAAGGAAAACAACCCCATCCTGTCCAGTCTCTATGGGATCTATGTACATGCACACCAAGGTTCCTCTGATCCTCTGCCCATCCTAGGGTCCTACCATTCATTGGTTATCCCCTTGCCTGGTTAGTCCTCCGAAAATGCATCTTCTCACATTTTTCAGGGTTAAAATCCATTTGCCACTGTTCTGCCCATCTAACCAATCCGTCTATACCGTCCTGTAGCCTGAGGCTTCCCTCCTCGCTATTTACCACTCCACCAATTTACGTGTCATCTTCGAACTTACTGATCATACCTCCTACATTCATATCTAAATCGTTAATGTACACTACAAACAGCAAAGGACCCAGCATCTATCCGTGCAGTACACCACTGGACACAGGCTTCCAGTCACAAAAACAAATTTCGACCATCACCCTATGCCTCCTGCCACTAAGGCAATTTTGAATCCAATGTGCCAAATTGCCCTGGATCCCATGGGCTCTTACCTTCTTGACCAGTCTTGTAGGCTTCGCAAAATCCCCCAGAAACTCGAACAGAACCCTAAAGGGAGTGATTTTTGGACTTTTCATACAAACTTGGGATGATGGGACCTCAGTGAAGTGATTTAATGTAAAAAAACAAAAGATCAGGGAAGAAAAACCTGAGGAAACTGATTTGTTTGAATCTTATTGTTGGGAGAGACATTTTTTCACAGGCACAATCTGCGAGGGGCGTGGCCGGTCAGTGAACTGATCAAGCTGTCTGGGAATTGTTTGAGACAATGCAAAACTCACAAACACATTCAAATATGGATCCCCAGGGGCAAACAAGATGCTGGAAATCTAAAAACGATTCAATGACAATATAACTTCGATCACACAGTTTCATAGCCATTATCCCATCAACAAAATCAATCAACCAGGTATCCAGAGAACAGATTTAAAAGCCTGCCAACAGAAGGACAATAGGGTGATGATTTGGCGCGTAGATAAGGCCGTGTTTTAAATCGGAAAACGATTAACACTAAGCAAAAACCATCGGAACTGGCAAGCAAAAAACTAGACAATTGGACGAAGCAAGGATCATTTACATTCAAAAAGGAATTCGTTTTAGTGTTGGTTTTTGGGCGCGAAAAAGAAACAGTATATTTTGAAAGCCTGTGCCATCATCTCTCTCTCTTTCGGACTGCTGCAGTGACCATCAGACAACTCGCAGCAACAAGGGACTTACGGAGTCCTTTTAAACTAAAGACTCTAATATCCTGTCAAAGATTCGTTGGTGAGCATTATCCCTGTTCTCCTGAAACCAAAAACCTAGCCAGATAGTGGGATCTTTGTGAGGGATAAGGTTTTGTTTGATATATTGTCATTTCCCTCGCTTGTACCGTGTGTTCCCCGAATCTGTGTTTAAGTAATAAGTGTGTTTCAAGTATGTTACCTTTTTTTTCTTTTAATAAAGTAAATTTCTTTCATCAGAACCTGTTTACTGCAATTTTGTTCACAATCCCTAAATAAGCCCAAAGTCTAGGAACCGGAGGGGTGTTGGAGTGATTCGAAACGTTCACTGTGTCAGAAAGCGAAGGCTGACCGCACTTAAGATACTCCTTACAGTCTCCCATGCGGGACTTTCTCAAAAGCCTTACTGAAGTCCATGTATACTACATCAGCTGCACTACCCTCATCCACACACCGAGTCAGCCCCTCGAAAAATTCAATCAAATTGGTTAGACATGATCTCCCCCTGACAAAGCCATGCTGACTATCCTTGATTAATCCTTGCCTCGCCAAGGGCAGACTAATTCTGTCCCTCAGAACTTTTTCCAATAATTTCCCCACCACTGATACTAGGCTCACTGGCCTTTAATTCCCTGTTTTTTCCCTACGACCCTTCTTGAATAATAGTATTACGTTAGCTGTCCTCCAGTCCACTGGCATCTACCCTGTGGCCAGAGAGGTTCTTAAAATTTGTCTCATAGCCCCTGCAATCTCCACCCTTGCCTCACACAGCAACCTGGGATACATCTCATCTGGTCCTGGGGATTTATCCACTTTTAAGCCCACTAAAACCGCTAGTACCTGCTCACTCTCAATGCTAATTTGTTCAAGTATATCACAATTTCCCTGCTTGATTTCTATGTCAACATCGTCCTTCTCCATTGTAAACGCAGATGCAAAATATTCATTTAAAACCTCACCCACAGCTTCCGGCGCTACACACAGATTCCCACTTTGATCCCTAATGGACCCTACTCTTTCGCTGGTTATCCACTTGCCCTTAATATACTCATAAAACACTTTCGGATTTTCCTTTATTTTGCCCGCCAGTATTTTTTCATGCACCTTCTTCGCTCTCCTAATTTATTTTTCAATGCTCGTCTCGGGCTTCCAATGTTTTTCGTCCTTTGCATCTGCGAAAAGCCTCCCTTTTTTTGATAATCCATTCTTGTATATCTCTTAACATCCAGGGTTCCCTGGGCTTGTTGGTCCCACCCTTGACCTTTACGGGAATATATTTGCGTTGTACTCTCTCGATTTCCTTTCTGAAAAACTGCACTTCTCTGAAGTGATTTTCCTACAAGGAGTTAATCCCAATCCACTTTGGCCAGATCCTGCCTTATCATATTAAAATCAGCCTACCCCCAATTTAGAAACTTTATTTCCGCTCCGTCTTTGTCCTTTTCCATGACTACCTTAAATCTCACCGAATTATGGTCACTTCTCTCCCCTGACCTCCAATCCAGAATCACCTTCACACCGAATCCCCCATTCCACAATCTCCATCTCTCCCCGAGCCCCCATTCCACACTTTCCATTTCTTCCCGAGCCCCCATTCCTCATTCTCCATCACTGCCCCTCTGTTATTAGAGGTAACATATTGAACTAGATTGAGGAATGCCTAGAAAGATGCAGGCAGAAATATGTTAAAGATGAATTTGGATCTGTTGTGAAACCAGTCAGCAGTGGTGCCACACACGGTTCAGTGGCGGCACCGTTGCCTTTTACTATTTTTACTTGAGATCTATATGTAGGTGTTGGGGCCCAATCTGCAAGTTTGCAGATGATACGAAAAGATCTTATGTGTTTCCGTACAATAGATGATTTGATACAGCTTCAGGTGGCTCTTGAATTGTTGGGGGAGAGGGTAATGATTGGGAACTGATGTACAATTTGGAAAAGTGCAGTGTTGTTTACGTGGGCAGGGCGAATGCTTAACACACTTACACCCTTCAGGAAAAAGCATTAAAGCAATTGGAGCAAGCAAGAGATCTGGATGTTCCAGGGAATGCATCTCTTCAGGTTCATGTGCAATGCCATGAATCGATTGCTAGTGCCGAGAGGGCATTCACAGGATTATTGACTATGAGACCTGCCCCGATCACTACAGTCGAGAACTTCTATACAGCAGGGGCCAGAAATTCTGGTCTCCACGGGTGAGTACGCGCTGTGTACTCACCCGTAGACCCAACGAAAGTGCAGCTTTCGTGCAAGCACTGCGCATGCACGGGAAACCGGAACTTCCGTTCCCTTGAAGGAAGGGGTTCGGTGGTCATACGCGTGCGCCGGAGAGGCAGCGCGTACGCATCGAACTTCCGCTTTTTTCAGGTTTCTCTGTGATGGTAAGTCCCGAGCACCTGCGTGGGAAAAAGCAGGTGCAAATTGATTATGAGGCGATGCATACCATTTTGTCCATGTAGAAACCAAGGTCACGACTCACTTTGAATTCTTTGTCCAGTTTTGATCTCCTCATATGGTGGGTAATAATGAGGCTTTGGAAAGGGTGCAGAGAATGTCCACTGGACTAATTTCTCGTTTGCAGCATCTTAGTTATCAAGATAGGCAAAAAGTTTTGGGACTGTACACATTAGTGATTCGGAGACTTAGGGGTGATCTGATTGAGGTTTCTAAGATAATAAAGCCAACAGATTGTCTTCCAGTTGATAGGTTGTGGCAATTAAATAGGTTAGGGAGGGCCAGGGGTCACAATTTTAAGTTGTGTAAGGCCAGATCTAGGGTACATGTCAGGAGGTTATCCTTTTGCCAGAGAATAGTGGAGCTCCAGATCAGGCTGCCATCTCATGCGGTAGCCGCCGATTCGCTGAACTACTTCAAGTGAGAACTTGACCTGTTTCTGGCTGGGACGAAGATCAACTCTACCAAAAGGGAGGTACTGCAAGAAATTATCAGGACCAGAGTGATCTCATGGATAAGTTTTCATCGCCCAGTCTTGTCGGAGAGTAATTTCCAATATCTGTCCCCAATTTGAATTCCAATGCGGTTCACAAACCCTCGAAGGCGTGCAGTCCAGCGTCTGACACGGTGAGGCAAATGACTGCACACGGGGGCATCCAAACTGTCATTGCAGCAGCAGTTGGGGATTCGATAGTCAGGCGACAGATATTTAGTTCTGCTACCAGCGGCGTGAGACCCGTGTGGCACGTTGCCTCTCTGGTGTCAGGGGAAAGGTTATCACGCAGAGGGTGCAGAACATTCAGTGAGGGGTGGTGGTCGGGGAGTGTAATGGAAGAGCTGGAAGTTGTGGTCCATGTCTGAACCAGCCGCATAGGGAAGAAAAGGGTTGAGGTCCTGCATCAGAGCTTAAGGAGCTAGGGAGGATGTTAAATAGTCGGATCTGAAAGGCCGTAATATCTGGGTTACTGGTAGTGCCACGCACTAGTGTGATTAGAAATAGGGGATATGGCAGGTTAAAGCGTGGCTACAGACACGGTGCACCAGGGAGGGCTTCAGATTCCTGGGGCATTTCGACCAGTTATGTGGCAGAAGGGACCAGTTCAAGATGGACGGCTTGCACCTCAAGTGAGCTGGGACCAATATCCTCGCGGCAAGATTAACAAGTGGGAGGCGGAGGGTTTAAATGAATTCTGCAGTGGGTTGGGCACCAAGATGCCGTATCAAAATGTAGAATCAAAGCGCACAGAGGGCTAGGAGAGATCGTTAAAGTTAGAAGTAATGCAGAATTAGGGGAGATCATAGAAAATACAAAGATTTCTAAGTTAGGTTTGGAGTGCATGTGTTTAAATGCACCAACTTTTCTTGATAAGGTTGGTGAGCTGCAGGCGCAAATAGCAACATGCAAATATAATGTAGTGGCGATAACGAGTCCTGAAAAGTGTACTGGATGCTTATTATTCCTGGGTACAGTGTATCCAAGAAAGAAAGGCAAGGACTAATTGATGAGTGGTTGAAGATCTGATTAAGGAAAGTATTTTAGTGCTTTAATTCCCTTGAGGGATCAAATGCAGAACATTGGGTTGGAGTTAAGGAACAAGAGAGAAGCTATTATGCTGCTTGGTGTATTTTATAGGCGAACAAAGAGTGGGATGTAGATTGTGGAGCAGGTTTGCAAGAATATTACTGAAAGGTGCATGAAATATGGTTTAGAGATAATAGGAGACTTTACCAGACCATTTGCAAACTTGGCGCCCTATTTGACCCTGAGATGAACTTCCGACCCCATATCCTCTCCATCACCAAGAATGCCTACTTCCACCTCAGTAACATTGCCCATCTCCGACCCTGCTTCAACTTATCTGCTGCAGACACCCTCATCCGTTCCCCTGTTACCTCTAGACTCGATCATTCCAATGCTCTCATGGTCGGCCTCCCAACTTGCACCTTCGTAACTTGAGCTCATCCATACCTCTGCTCCTTGTATCCTAATTCGCACTTAGTCCCATTCACACATCACCTCCGTGTTCGCTGACCTGCATTAGCTGCCGGTCCAGCAATGCCTCGATTTAAAAAGTCTCATTCCTCTTTTGAAATCGCTCCATGTCCTCGCCCCGCTCAATCTCTGTAACCACCGCCAGATGTCAACCCTCCACGACCTCTGCACTCAGCCAATTGTAGCCTTTGCATGTCCCTGATTTTCATCGCTCCAGATGTGGTGGATGGGCCTTCAGCTGCCTAGGCCCTAAGCTCTGTATTCCCTTCCTAAAACTCTCCGCCTCTCTACCTCTCTCTCGTCCTTCAAGACACATCATAATACCTACCTATTCGACCATCCATTTGCCAACTGTACTGATATCTCCCTGGTGTCTGATTGTGCCCGATGACGCTCCTGTGAAGCGCATTGCCTCGTTTTACTGTGCTAAAGGCGCAAGTCGTTATTGTTGTTCAAAAGCAAAATATTGCACGTGCTGGAATTCTGAAATAAAAGCAGAAAATGCTGGAAATACTCAGCAGGTCAGGTCACAACTGTGGAGAGAGGAACATGGATAATGTTCCAGGTCGATGAACCTTCATCAGAAATTGTGTATTATTGTTGTCGTTGTACGACTCGGTTGAGAAGAACAGGATTATGGAAAATACAAAGACATTTTACGCTTCTAAACCCGTGAATGACTGTCTGGGGAACTATTATGTGAATCTTGAAGCTGTCAGATTAACATTCCACAGTCTATTGTGAGACGGGTATTGACCCATTGAACACACCGGATATTAACCGATTTTTAACAACGGATATTAACGCATTTAGCAAAACATTTTTAAGCAATTTTAAATACCGAGTATTAACGCGTTGAACACACCTCTTAAAACCAGAGCTGGATTAAATTAGCAGAGGTAAAGTCTTGCTGGACAATGGATGTCAACAGCTTCGGCACAAATAACAACACAGATGGCGGAATGAATGTCCCCGGTTATGGTTTATATTGATGAGAATTTAACAATATTCCATAATATGGTTTATCATTAGTTTAATCGATACACCACAATGGATTCCTATAAAGTATAACCCTTCTCAAAACTACAAACTGTGATGAATTGAGGCTGCTGCAGGTGTCTATTCCGTTTCAGTTAAATCACTCAGCTTTGTCCCGGGGTGCGCTCTAACAGGACCAGGGTTGGTGCTATACCGGGACCCGGTGGTGTATTATATCAGGACTCGGGAGGTGCAGCAATGCCATTCCCTACTGATCTGATCCGATCTCTATGTGTCCCATTACAGTCTATCCAACGGTGGATCGAGTTAAAACTAGGAAAAGTGACTTTTAGTACGATTCTCAATTTGTTTTATTGAACAACAGATAAATCATCGAAAACACCGAGTGTGATGTATTCAGTTCAACTTCGGCCCGGAAAATTCTAACATAAAGATCAAAATCAGAGTAATACCCGGGTTTGATTGGAATTAATGTTCACGTATTGATTCCTTTTTCTCTATCTGTCCCAGTGACGCTGCAGAGATTAATAACCTTCGCAGACTCCCTGCTGCCGTGAGTTTTTTCTGGTGTCCATCTTGATTTTCTAAACACTCCTCCTTCTAAGACTAGCGGAGACCAGAGATAGCTGTCAGCACTGAGGTACTAAACACCTCCTGAAAGATGGGACATTGGGAACGATTTGCCTATTATGGTGAAATAATCACAACAAGCGCTCATTCCCAAAACACCCCTGGAGTGTGAGCTCAGCATTGGACTGTCGAAAGCAGCTCACCGCTCTTGGGCAAGTATCTGCTCAAAGCGCCTAACTAAATAACTCGTGTCTAGGTCACACACTTGGAAAAAGAGCTGCACGTTCCTGAACTAAGACATTAACTCACTTTGAAGTTGGAATCAGCTGGTAAAATGTTTTAGAAAATATAAAGGCTTGGAATTTGCAGTCAGTGGCGATGGACCGGTGATCGCCGCTGACTGCGAAAATTGCTGCACAGAAAGATCTTCAAATCTCTGTGGCGAACATTCCAGTTTTCTCAATATTATATTGGTTGTCGCGCTGTCTTTAGGGGATCTCCAACTCAGACAGTTTCACCATCATCACAACCGCAAAATCCGGGCCAAAGTTTTAAAGGAGCCTGAAAGTGGATTCTACAGAATATCAAACAAAAATACATGATAATCACAGAAAGTGTTCGGTCTTCTCATCACATTCATTTGACCATCATTGCAATCGGATATTTCACTCCATTGCTCAACTCCTCTCTGTATTTCCTCTGGGTCACTGATTAAATAAAAGTGTTCGTGCAGCAACTCAGGAGCTGGAGCATGAAGCCGATTTCTGATACAAATTTGGGTGGAGAAACAGGATATCCCAAGTAATCCAATCGTCTCATTATAGAACAAACCATGAACACCACCCACAGAAGTATGAAATTCCCCGATATAACAAACAGTACAATCATGGATTTCCTTCGGTTCTCCATCTCTGGATCACTGGGACTGTCGCCACTGCTCTGACCCCGGAGTCTGCTGCGGGCTCTGCTGGCCACTAAAATGTGTCTGACCGTCAATGCATTGAACAGTAGAATCAAAACAAATGGAACAAATGGCGTTTAAATGTAATGCATTAATTCAACGATGGCCCAGGCCAGCGATTGAGATGCACTGAATCGCACATCGCAAAACCAGGGATTGTTAGAAAGCCAGTATTTTCCTTTATACAGAAAATACCAGAAAATGTTTTTCAAACAGCTCAGCATAGTCACTGTGCCTAAAACAAAAGCCGCCGTTATCTCAGTGCAATTTTTAGACTTCAGCTTCTGACAACAAATGGCCACAAATCGATCGAAGGTGAAAGTTACGGTGAACCAGACAGAACAGTCTGTAGCGGCATGAAGTAGAATGGCATGAATATTACTTACTCTAATGTTCCATACAAACAGGAATAGTTCCCGATAAACAATAGGAATCTGCCTTAGTATCAGATCGACGATCACAACCAGTAGATCTGCCGCTGCCATGGCCACCAGGTAGTGAGTGACACATTTGGAGAGACCGCACTTTCCCCGAGACAGGATCGTAATCGTCACCACGTTAACTGTGAGCAATTGGAGAAAACGGACATTATTCACCGAACACCGGGCACATAGAGTACTTTGATTTGTTTCAAGTAATGTAACGGTAAAGGTCTACCGAGTGTTCGGGACAGAATGGGCTTAAACAGAGTGATTCTAAACAGCGTGTTAAAGTTTGGAATTTGGAGAGAATGAGAATTCGGAGCCAAGGGGGAACGAGGTGCTGCTTTTAGCGACCAACACTTGTACTGCTTTGTGTTACAGGTAAATGTTTAAGTTGTTCTACCTATAACTTGTGAAGACTTAAATACAAAACTATAAACGACGATAATTAAGTATATAAACTTTAAAAAGTTAAATTAATAAAAAGGGGGTAATATGAATGGCAGTGCCATTGGTTTCCAGAAATGCAGCATGTGTGAGTTTGTGGAGAGCATCGCAATACCGGACGAACATGTCTGTAGTAAATGTCTGCATCTCGAGGAACTTCAGCGCCGAGTTGTTGAGCTCGATTCCGTGTCACAGACATTGTGAGGCTTCAGGGAGGGGGTTAGTTACTTGAGCTCTTTGATCCACTAGGCAGTCACACCCCTTGGGTTAGGTAGTGGTACACGTCTGTTTAGTGGTCAGGAATATGAGGATGTGACTGTGACACAGGTTCAGTGCTGGAGGAGCCTGAGCCTTTGCCCTTATCCAACACGTACGAGGTTCTTGTTGCCTGTGTGGATGAGGGCAAAATCTGCAGGGTGGATGAGCAAACTGACCTGGTCACCGTGGTACAGGAGGCCATGCAAGTGAGGGGGTGGGGGAAGGAAAGTTTTGTGGCAGGGGACAGCATAGTGAGGGCGCTAGTTACTGTTCTCTGGAAAATATCGCCTTCCTTTCCACTCTCCAGGCCTGGCCACATCCTAACAAATCTCCTTTGTAGCTTGTCTAGTGCAATGAAATCTTTCCTGTAATGTGCTGACCTGAACTAAACGTAGTAGTCTAGCTTTGGCCAAACTAATGTTTTATACAGTTCAAGCAGAATCTCGGTGCTCTTATATTATGTGCCTTGTCCAATAAAGCAAAGTATCCCATTTACCATCTTAACTAGCTTATCGACATCTTCTGCTGCCTTCAAGATCTGTGGACACGCAGTTCAATGTTCTTCTGTTCCTCTACAATGCTCAGTATCCTACCATTCATTGTGTATTCCCTTGCCTTGTGAGCTCTCCACAAATCTACTACCACATACATCTCAAGAATTGAATTCCATTTGACAATTTCTGCCCACCTGAATGGCCGTTGATATCTTCCTGAAGTTTACAGCTTTCTTCCTCACTATCAAACAAAGGGCCATTTTTTGTATCAACTGAAAACTTCTTAATCATACCCCCTACGTTGAAGTCTAAGTCATTGATATGCAAACACACACATGAGAGAAAGAGTGTAAGACAGAATGAGGAAAGAATTTGAATCCGTACAGCAACTTTCACCACGTCATGACACCACAAACTGCTTTAAAGCCAACAAGTATTATTGAAGTTTATTCACTGTTGCAATGTGTGGAAATTAAAGAAATAAAAAGCAGGATACACGAACAAAGATACTACATTCTGTTAATCTCCAGTTCCTGAAGTACCAGCTGCAGGTAATGAATTACCCGGGACACCGACCGCAGCCAGGATAGGATAATAAATCCTTTGTATATCATTAATCGCCCACAGAATCTTGAGCTTGATTAGAAAACCAAGAGACATTTTATGCCTTTCTGTTAGAATCGATGATTCGATGGTTGGTGGTGATGCTGGGAGCAATTCTCCGATTGACACATTGAGAAGATTCCCTTATTTATAGGAGAGAGAATCCATCCGGTCAAAAATTCGGTTCCCCTGCTGACTGGGTTTAATTGCAGCCACTGAACAAAGAGATGATGTCAACAATTTTCACTCCAAGACTTTTAACAACAACAGCGGAATTTCCAATTAGATAAAGCCCCGAAGACGCACATAAATGCTACACCTTCATACACTCAGCGAAGTCTCACAATAATTTCACAAGGTGACTTTTAATTAATAAAAGTTTAAGTAGACAATGGGAGCTCCAGTGTCATCAATTAAAAAGCCTATCAAACATACCCGCTTTTAGAGGGGCACAACTAATAAAGAACATTAGCAAAAAACAAAACGAAACAACAGGAACCTTATGAATTTATATTATATTGTTCCCTATATTCACCACTCCTTCCAGTCCATTCTCTGCAATTACCACAGATCTTCTCTGATCTGCTGAGTGTTTCCAGCATGTTCTGCCTTTAGTTCAGTATTCCAGCATCTGCATTATTTTGCTTTGTTTTTAGGATTTCATAACCCATAGTCTGATCATTAATCCTGGTGTGCCTGTTTAATAAAATCAATAGACAACCGGACACTTCTATTCCAGTTACAGATACCAGTCAGAATCTTTATATTATGTAGAAAGAAGGAAAGGGAGAGAGTAATAGAAAAAGAAAGGCAAGAAAAAAGCATGAAATATAAAAATGTAGTCACTGTTGTAGTGTAGGCAATTCTACAATTTAAAATATAATGTTAATATTTCGTTTCATTTAAAAGGGACAGAGAATTCAGTCCAGCACATTCAGTCTTTGTACTCCACCATCCCATCGCCAAATTTCCGGACTTTATTGATATTCGAAGGAGACTATATCAACAAGTGTGACTCCAATTCCTAACTGGTGATGTTGCCTAGTTTCAGATTCCACTCTGTGTCGCTCTCTCTGTCTTCTCCCTGATTGCACCGGGTTTTACCCACTTCTCACCCTGAACGACCGACATTTGCCTTTCCCTCTCTGCTCGTGCTTTTGATACTTTGGGTGTGATGAATCAATTATTTGACTAATTTTATGACCAGATCTTGAACGCTTCACTGAGTACTGAGATATTGGCAAATTAATTTCAACACAAATAAATGTGAGGTATTACATTTTGGTAGTAAAAATAAGGCAGTCACATATTACATGGAAAATAAGAATCTAAATGGATTGGAAGAGTTGAGGGATCTCAGAGTACAAAAACACAAATCACGAAAGTTAGCAACGCAGGTTAATAAGGCCAAAAAAAAACAAGCACTAGCGTTTATTTCTAGAGGGGTAGAATTGTAAAGTACAGAAGTTATGCTAAATTTTTATCGAACCTTGTTTAGAGCGCACTTGGTGCACAGTTTACGATTCTGGTAGCCATAATATAAGAAGGATTCTGAGGACATAGAAAGGGTGCAAAAAAGATTGACAAGGATGATACCAGAAATGTGAAGTTATATCTATCAGGAAAGGATGAACAGGCGGGGTAAAGAGACGACTGAGGGGTGACCTAATAGAGGTCTTTAAAATTATGAAAGGTTTTGATAGAGTAGACACAGAGACAGTTTTTAACTTGTGGGGAAGAGCGAAACTAGAGGCCATCAATATAAGATCGTCGCCAAATAATCAAATATAAATTCCGAAAACAACTTCTTTACCGAGAGAGTGGTGATAATGTGGAACTCGCTACCACAGGGAGTGGCTGAATCGAATAGTATGGATGCATTTAAGGGGAGGCTAGATATGAGGGAGAAAGGAATAGAGGGTTATGCTGATAGAGTTAGATGAGGAAAGACGGTAGAAGTTTCATAGAAACATAGAAACATAGAAAATAGGTACAGGAGTAGACCATTCGGTCCTTCGAGCCTGCACCGCCATTCAATGCGTTCATGGCTGAACATGCTACCTCAGTACCCCATTCCTGATTTCTCGCCATACCCCTTGATCCCCCTAGTTGTGAGTGTTATATCTAACTCCCTTTTGAATATATTTAGCGAACTGGCCTCAACAACCTTCTGTGGAAGAGAATTCCATAGATTTACCACTCTCTGGGTGAAGAAGTTCCTCCTCAGCTCAGTCTTAAATGGCTTCCCCTTAATCCTTAGACTGTGACCCCTGGTTCTAGTTTTCCCTAACATTGGGAACATTCTGCCCGCATCTAATTTGTCTAAACCAGTCAGGATTTTAAATGTCTCTATAAGATCCCCCCTCATTCTTCTGAACTCCAGAGGATACAAGTTCAAATGACCCAATCTTCCTTGATATGTCAGTCCGGCCATCCCAGGAATCAATCTAGTGAACCTTCGCTGCACTCCCTCAATAGCAAGAATGTCCTTCCTTAAGTTAGGAGACCAAAACTGCGCACAATACTCCAGGTGTGGCCTCACCAAGGCCCTGTACAACTGCAGCATCACCTCCGTACTCCTGTACTCAAATCCCCTTACTATGAAGGCCATCATTCCGTTTGCTTTCTTGACTGCCTGCTGCACTTGCATTCCCACCTTCATTGACTGATGTACCATGACGCCCAGGTCTCGTTGCACCTCCCCTGTCCCTAATCTGCCACCATTCAGGTAATAGTCCGCCTCTCTATTTTTACCACCAAAGTGGATAACCTCACATTTATCCACATTGTACTTCATCTGCCAGACATTTGCCCATTCACCCAACCTGTCCAAGTCACTCTGTAGCCTCCCAGCATCCTCCTCATTGTTCACACTGCCTCCCAATTTAGTGTTATCCGCAAATTTGGAGATATTACATTTAATCCCTTCTTCCAAATCATTAATATATAATGTAAACAGCTGGGGTCCCAGCACCGAACCCTGCGGTACCCCGCTGGTCACTGCCTGCCATTCTGAAATGTACCCATTTACTCCTACTCTTTGTTTCCTGTGTGCCAACCAGTTCTCAATCCACGTCAACACATTACCCCCAATCCCATGTGCTTTAACTTTGCTCACCAATCTCTTGTGTGGGACCTTGTCGAAGGCCTTCTGAAAGTCCAAATACACCACATCTACTGGTTTCCCCCTGTCCACCCTATTGGAAACATCCTAAAAAATTCCAGTAGATTTGACAAGCATGATTTCCCTTTCACAAATCCATGCTGACTTGGACCTATCATGTCGCCACTTTCCAAATGGTCTGTTATGACATCTTTAATAATTGCTTCCATCATTTTACCCACGACCGATGTCAGGCTGACCGGTCTATAATTCCCTGCTTTCTCGCTCCCTCCTTTTTTAAAAGGAGGGGTTACATTGGCCACCCTCCACTCCATCGGAACTGATCCAGAGTCTAAGGAATGTTGGAAAATGATCGTCAATGCATCCACTATTTCCAAGGCCACCTCCTTAAGTACTCTGGGATGCAGACCCTCAGGCCCCGGGGATTTTTCAGCCTTCAGTCCCATCAATTTCCCCAATACCTTTTCCCGACTAATAAGGATTTCTCTCAGCTCCTCCCACTTACCAGATCCTCTGACCCCTTTTATTTCCGGCAGGTTGTGTGTGTCCTCCACAGTAAGCACCGAACCAAAATACTTGTTCAATTGATTTGCCATTTCCTTGTTCCCCATTACGACTTGCCCTGTTTCCGACTGCAGGGGACCTACGTTTGTTTTTACTAACCTCTTTCTTTTTACATATTTATAGAAGCTTTTGCAGTCCATTTTAATGTTCTCTGCAAGCTTCCTTTCATATTTTATTTTCCCTGCCCTAATCAATCCCTTCGTCCTCCTCTGCTGAGTTTTGAAGTTCTCCCAGTCCCTGGGTTTGCTGCTACTTCTGGCCAATTTGTATGCAACTTCCTTGGTTTTAATACTATCCCTGATTTCCCTTGTTAGCCATGGTTGAGCCACCTTCCCTTTTTTATTTTTACACCAGACCGGGATGTACAATTGTTGTAGTTCATCCATGCGATCTCTAAATGTCTGCCATTGCCCTTCCACTGATAGACCCTTAAATATCGCTTGCCAATTTATCCTCGCCAATTCACGCCTCATACCCTCAAAGTTGCCCTTATTTAAGTTCTGGACCATGGACTCTGACTTAACTGTTTCCTTCTCCATCCTAATGTAGAACTCCACCATACTATGGTCACTCTTCCTCAGGGGGCCACGTACCACAAGATTGCTGATTAGTCCTTCCTCATTAAACAACACCCAGTCCAGGATGGCTTCCCCTCGAGTTGGTTCCTCAACATATTGGTTTAGGAAACTATCCCTTAAACACTCCAGGAAATCCTCCTCCACCGTATTGCTTCCAGTTTGAGTAGCCCAAGCTATATGCATATTAAAGTCACCCATGATAACTGCCGTGCCTTTTTTGCACGCACCTCTGATTTCCTGTTTCATACCATCCCCCACCTCACCACTGCTGTTTGGAGGTCTGTACACAACTCCCACTAACGTTTTCTGCCCTTTGGTGTTCTGCAGCTCAACCCATATTGATTCCACATCCTCCAAGCTGATGTCCTTCCCAGCTATTGCATTAATCTCCTCTTTAACCAGCAATGCGACCTCACTCCCTTTTCCTTTCATTCTATCCTTTCTGAATGTTGAATACCCCTGGATGTTCAGTTCCCAGCCTTGATTGTTCTGGAGCCACGTCTCTGTAATCCCAATCACATCGTATCCGTTAACATCTATTTGCACAGTCAATTCATTCACCTTATTACGGATACTCCTTGCATTAAGACACAGAGCCTTTAGGCTTATTTTATTAACATCCTTTGTCCTTTTAGACTTATGATTTAGTATGGCCCTTTGTGTTTCTTGCCTTTGTTTACTCGGACTTCCCCTATTGTTTCTCACCCTTCTAACATTTGTTTCTGACAGCATATTACTTCCCCCTGTTTCGCTACATAGGTTCCTCTTCCCCTGCCATATTAGTTTAAATCCTCCCGAACTGCTTTAGCAAATATTACCCCGAGGACATCGGTTCCATTCCTGCCCAAGTGCAGACCGTCCCTTTTGTACAGGTCCCACTTCCCCCAGAACTGGTTCCAATGCCTCAGTAATTTGAATCCCTCCCTCCTGTTCGACTGGAACATAAACGCTGCCATAGACTGGTTGGGCCGAACGGCCTGTTTTTGTTCTGTACATCCTATGTAATGCAATGCAAATACCTGCAGTATAGTACAAGTCACTTAAATATACTTTCAATATTCTGAGCAGCATTGACTCGCATGACATTATTTCCATTACCCTGTGATCACCTCAATGAGCTGCATCAATTCAGCTATCGACCCTAGTACTACCCGCTTCACTACCCCTCCACCTTACTAACCAGCATGGATTTACCGACAGACCCCAGTACTACCCGCTAAACTACGCCTCAATCTCACTAACGAGCACTGATTTACCTATAGTCTCTAGTACCACACGTTTCCCAAACCTCCATCTCACGGATCAGCAATGAGTGATCTCAGCAACTAATATTAGCCATTGCTCGTGGGACTGATCAGTTTGTGCGGGACCGTCTCCCGATATTAATGCTGGGAATCAACATTTCATCAGGAACAGGACTTTGTATTGATGCAGCGCCTTTAATGTAGGAAACAGGCTCTTCGGCGCTTCTTAGAAACAAGAAAGACATGGACCTCAAGCCAAAAAAGCAGATAATAAGAGGGGTGACCAAAGGCTCAGCCAAAAAGATGTTGTGGTTTTGCCTGGTTTGAAAGGGCCAGACGCAGGTGGAGAACTATGGAATTAATGAGAGCATTTCAGACGTGGATCCCATACAGCCGACAGGAAAGGAGGCGGGAGTTGTAAGCTGGGAATGTTTGTTGGAAAGTTTGATTCACTGAAGGAGTTTACAGACCTAGGAAGGGTAGACAGCAGTGGTGGATTGAAACACAAGAATACGATTTCTATTTTTGAGGCTTTTGGGGGACCAAGAGTTATTGTAGATTAGTAACGACTGAGGTGATAGGGAGTGCGACTTGGTCTTTGCAGCACATGGAGAGCATAGATTCAAATGATCTGAATTTCATGGGGGCTGGAGGATTGGAGGCCCTTACCAATTCCTTTTCACCATGGAAGTTCAGTCCCTCTACACTTCCATCCCCGCCAGGACGAGTGCCCTTCGCTTCTTCCTTGAACGGAGGCACAAACAGTCCCAATCCACCACCCTCCTCTGTCTGGCTGAACTTGCTGAACTTATTCTTATATTTAGTAACTTCTTCTTTGACTCCACTGACTACCTCCGAATAAAAGGCGTTGCTCTGGGAACCGCTATGGTTCGTAGCAATGCCTGCGTTTTCGTGGGATATGTGGAAGATTTTTTGTTCCAGTCGCACTCAGCTCCCTTCTCTCATCTCTGTTTGCCGTACATTGATGTCTCTCTCGATACCTTTTCCTGCTCTCTGGAAAAAATCTACTGGAAAAATCATCAACTTTGTATCCAATGTACACACCTCCCTCGCCTCCACATGTTCCGATTCTTCCCTTTCCTTCCTTTACTTCTCTCTCTCCATCTCTGGGGATATGCTGTCGACTAATATCTGCTATAACCACAATGACTTCCAGAGCTGCCTTGATTACACTTTCCATCGCCCTGCTTCCTATTCCATTTTAGCAGTTTATCTGTCTCCGTTGCTCTGTTATGACGATGCTTCCTTCGATACCAGTGCTGCCGATATTTCTTCTCTTTTCTTCAACCGAAGATTCTCCTGCAACGTCGTTGAGTGGCCCTCGACCAAGTTCATCTCATTTCCCACACTTCGTCCTCCCAGAACCACGATATAGTTCCCCTCACCTTCCTCCCCACCAGCCTTCATATTCAACCGATCATCCTCCGCCACCTCCAGCGTGATGCCACTACCAAAAACAACTTGAAATCCCCATCTGTTCCAAAAACGGAAGTTCCCTCTTGGCCACACTGGTCCACTCTTCAATTACCCCCAACTTGCCCTCATCTTCTCACGGCACCTTCACTTGCAAGCGCTGGAGATGCAACAATGGGGAGACCAAACACAAATTATGTGATCGCTTGGCGGAACACCTCGTTTGAGTCGCTGCATGACCCTGAGATTCCGTGGCTTGCCACGTTCGAAGGTGAAACAAACACGGATGTGAGTTCAGTGGTGGAGGAAATGACGTCAGGATTGAGGTCGGAGATGTTCCAGAGCTGGAAATCTGCAAGTTTTATATACAAACTGGTGATGTGTCTCTTTGACATAATGTGGTCTGAATGGATATGGATGCAAAAGTGAGTAACTGGAGAGAGACGGAGGTTCAGGTGTAGATTCCTAGGAGGGTTTGCGGGACGTTTGGGTTGTTGGGTAATGAGAAGGGGCAGCCGCAGATGCGGCTGAATGGATAACGAATGCACTTGTTGAAAAAAATATCCATGTATAGGTGAGAATCTTCAATGAAACGTGATCTGTAAGAAATACCGTTTTCTAGTCTTTACAAATCCAAAATAGCTTTGTCATTCAGGACAGTGGACCGAATAAAGTTGAACTTGTTGGAATACTCACTTCAATTATCTCTGACTTATTTGAAAAGTCGCCCCAGTAAATCCTTGGGGAGATGAAGTCCTGTCTTCACACGGAGGACTCCCTCCATCCGTGTTGTCTGGCTCTACCTCCATGCCAAATGGGCTGGATTCAGAACAGATCTTGCAGCTCAAAACTGTGCACCCATGAAGCGCTGTGGCCAATCAGCAGCAGCAAAATTGTATTCCAGCAGAACCTGTAACCTCATGGCTCCACATATCCCTCATTCTATCATCAAACCAGGGAACCAACCATGGCTGAATGAGGAGTGTGGAAGTGCATGCCAGGAGCTGCACAAAGAGTACCAAAAATGAGGTTCCAATTTGGTGATGCTGCTACACAGGACAACATGTACGTTAAACATTGGAAAGTGCATGCTATAGACAGAGCTCAGCAATAACATGAGCAACGGACCAGATGAAAGCTCGGCAGTCCTGCCACATCCACTCGTGAATGGTGGTGAATAATTAAACAACTAACGGGAGTAGAAGGTTCTTTGATCAACCCATCCTCAACGATGGTAGAGCCCAGCACGTCAGTGCACAAACCAAGTCTGAAGCGTTTGCAACTATCTCAGCTCAACCAGAAGTCCCGAGTGAGTGGTCGATCACGGTCTCCTCCTGAGTCCCCACCATCACAGATGCCAGTCTTCAGTTAGTTCGATTGACTCCACATGATATAGAGGCATGGAGTCACAAAGGTACAGAAGGAGGCCATTCGGCACTGTAGAGCAATCCAGTCAGTCCAATTTCCCAGTTCTATCCCCGTAGCCCTGCATGTTTATTTCCCTCAAGTGCCGATCCAGTCTCCCCTTGAAAACATTGAGTGTCTCTGCTTCCACCATTTCCGTCGGCAGCGAATTCCAGGTCAACACCACTCGCTGTGGAAAAAGTATTTCCTCTTTCCCCACTGTATCTCTTGCCCAAAATCATGAATCTGTGTCCCCTCGTCCTTGTACCATCAACTAGGGGGAGCAGTCTTTCCCCGTCTAGCCTATCCAAACCCGTCATAATCTTGTACACCTCTATCAAATCACCCCTCAACCTCCTTTGCTCTAATGAAAACAGATCCAGCTTCTCCAACCTGTCCTTACAGCTAAGATTCCACATCTCCGGAACCATTCCGGTAAATCTCCTCTGCACCCTCACAAGGGCCTTCGCATCCCCCTAAAGTGTGGTGACCAGAACTGTACGGAATACTCCAGTTGTGGCCTAACCAGCACTTTATAAATGTTCAGCATAACTTCTCTACTTTTGTACTCAATACCTTTATATATGAAGACCAATAAACGGCTGAGCATTCTGGATACAGCAGAGGCTATGGGTCCCAACAACATCCCTGAATACTTCTGCTCCAGAACTAGTCGCGCCTCCAGCCTACCTCTCCCAGTTCAGCTACAATACCGGCATCTACCTCACAAAGGGTAAAATTGCCCAGGAATGTCCTTTCCACAAAAAGTAGGACACATTCAGTAGCTGCAGAATGTAGTGTTGAATGGAGAGTCAAAGGCTGGCCATTTTGGAATATGAAATTGATTTGGGGGAGAGATTTTGCCAGTGGTGGAGAAAGAAGGAAGTGGGGTTCGTAGTGCGATGGGGTTTGGGTGGAGAGGGATAGAAGGAAGTGATCAGAGATGGCCTTACCTGTGATTGAAACAATAGCAGCAGAGAGACAAATTTCGAGGGCATAGCTGTGAATATATGTACGATAGTTTACTTGGAGGGAGGGTTTAAAGGAGGATTGAAGGGCAGTGAACTCAGAGGAAAGTGGGCATCCAAACAGTGCTGTCTCTGCCCTTGGGAGTGTTTTATGGTACACTGTAGAGGGAGCTTTACTCTCCAACTAAACAGTGCTGTATCTACAATGAGAATGTTTGATGGGACAGTATAGAGGGAGTTTTACACTCTAACTAACCCAAGCTCTATCTGTAATGAGATTGTTTGATGGGACAATGTAGAGTGAGCTTTGATCTGTATCTAACCAGTGCTCTATCTGGTCTGTTAGACTTTAATGGGTCAGTGCCTGGAGAGCTTTACTCTGTAGCCAACCATTGCTATGTATGCCCCGGGACTATTTGATGGGGCAGTGTAATGGGAGTTTTGCCGCATTATTGCCAATGACAGATCCTCCAATTCATGCTCTGGATGTCCCACCGCTTGATAACCTTGATGATCCCTACACTTTGTGCATCTGACGATCGTTCAGTGTTACAGGGAGTGGTTGGTTTCAGAACACAGAAGAGATTGTAATATCCCTGCCTCATCTCAACATCATAAGCTCAATCTTCCAAAATAAGTGCGAGACACACTGCCTGATATAAAGTGATTGAGATTGTGACATGTATAAAGTAAGAAGTGGACATGGGGGCCATTAAATAGTGGGATCTCACATTATGTGAATGGGAAGGAATATTTGTGTGGGTTAATTATGTTTGAAAAGTAGGTGCTTAATAGATCGCCATGGAAGAAACAGTGTTGGACAAGATCAAATGGTCTAACGGTGAGGCAGTCGTGTTGCCAACTCTGGTTTGATGCATTGATGGAGGTTTTATCACGTCACATGTTGATGACATGACATTTAATCACAGGATTTCTACAAATGCTATTGCGCTTACCGTTTAAACGTCGGGTATACTTTAGGTGAGTGTTGCTGCTCGAAGTTACGCCCCAGCAGCTGTAGTAGACAAATTCCAAGAACCAGGAGGCCACCCGCGAGTTTCTGAAAAGCGGAAACTGAGTGCGGGAGAGGAGGGGAAACCAAGTTTGAGGGAGGGGAATGGAGGTTGCGGAGAACTGGAAACCGAGGGTGGGGGTGGGGAATGGATGGTGGGGGAGGAGGGGAAACCGAGGGTTGATGAGGAGAATGGAGGGTGCGGTGGAGGGGAAACCAAGGATTGGGGAGTGGAATGGATGTTGTGTAGGAGGGGAAACCTAGGGTGGGGCAGAGGAATGGAGAGTGGGTAGGAGGGCAAACCGAGGTTGGGGGAGGGCAATGGATGGTGGGTAGAAGGGGAAACTGTGGTGAGTCAAAAAAGAGGGGAACCGAGGGTGGCAGAGTGAAACCGAATGTGGGGTGGAGGGGAACCGAAGGTGGGGATGAGTGGAACCGAGAGTGGGGAGAAGGGGTATCCGAGGGTGGGGAGGATGTAAAATCGAAGTTGGTGACCGATTTACAGAACTGAAACCAGTAGAAGGAGGGACTTTGATTGCACCAATAAATAATGGTAACTCACTGAAATTGCACTCAGTACTGACAACACTGAACCACGTGCTTCTGTCAGAGCTCATCTGTCCTTATTATTCACACGTCAAAATTGTGTGACACAGAGCGACTTAAACCAATCCGAGAGAAGGCACAGAGGGCCGCGGGCTCACAGATCACATCGTCCGTAGCTCAGCTCATCACAAACATTTCTAAACCACCCCTTGAGCTCGGATACAATAAAGGGGAGTTTTCATAGAATGGCAGGAATTATAGCACAGGAGGAGGCCATTCGGGCCCGGTACGAGCGCTCGCTCCTGTATCTCATTAAACTGCCAGATCTTTTCATATTCCTCCTTTTCAAATCTTTCTCATTTTTCCTTTGAAATGAAGTTTTAGTCGCTATGTCAATAGCCACATGTGGTGAAAGGGCCCAGGTTCTAACAGCCCTCAGTTCAAAAAACTTCCTCCTCCCTTCAACCTGGTTCTGCCAGTGAGAATGCTTGGTTTCCGTTCACTCGTACCCCATTTCCCCACCAATGGACCAACGCTTCTCTACCCTGACCTCCAATCCACACTCACCTTCACTCCCAATCCCCATTCCACAATATCCATCTCTTCCCGAGCCCCCATTCCCAGTCTCCATCTCTCTCCTGAAACCCGCATTTCCGAGTCAATATCTCTCTCCAAGCCCGCATTTCCGAGTCCACATCTCTCCCCGAGCCGCCATTTCCGAGTCTCCATCTCTCCCCAAGCCCCCATTCCCCAGTCTCCATCACTCCCCCTCTGTTATTAATGGTAACATATTGAACTAGATTGAGGACTGCCTAGATACATGTTTGCAGACATAAGTTACATATGGATTTGGATCTGTTTAGAAACCAGTCTCCAGTGGTGTCCCACAGGGTTTAGTGTCGGCACCGTTGCCTTTTACTATTTTTATTTGTGATCTAAATGTTGGTGTTGGGGGCAGAATCTGCAAGTTTGCAAATGATACTAAGATCCATATGAGTTTCCGGGCACCAGATGATTTTTTACTGCTTCAGGGGACTCTTGAGTTGTTTGTTGTGGGAGTGGCTCATGACTGGAAAATTATGTATAATTTGGAAAAGTGCAGTTTGTTCACGTGGGCAGGGCGAATGCTTAACATACGCACACCCTTCAGGGAAAAGCATTAAAGCAAGTGGATCAAGCAAGAGATCTGGTGATTCCAGTGAATGCATCTCTTAAGGTTCATGTGCAATGCAATGAATCGATTGCTAGAGCCAAGAGTGTATTCACAGGATTATCGACTATGAAACCTGCCTCGATCACTACAGTCACGAACTTCTATACAACTGATCTCTAAACCTTCATGGACAATGCCGTGAAGCGATTGCTGGACCAAATAATGGTTAGGGGTACATTCATAGGACAATTGATTATGAGGCAACATATACCATTTTGTCCAGGCACAAACCATGGTCAGGCCTCACTTGGAATACTGTGTCCAGTTTTGATCTCCTCATATGGTGGGTGATAATGAGGCTTTGGACAGGGTGCAGGGAAAGGCCACCAGACTAATTTCTCGTTTGCAGCATCTCAGTTATCAAGATAGGCTAAAAGAGTTGGGACTGTACTCATTAGAGAAGCATAGACTTAGGGGTGATGTGATCGAGGTTTCTAAGATAACAAAGGGAACAGATTGTCTTCCAGTTAATAGTTTGTTCCAATTAAATAGGTTAGGGAAGACCAGGGGTCACAAAAGTAAGATGTGTATGGCCAGATCTAGGTTAGATGTCAGGAGGTTGACCTTTTCCCAGAGAATAGTGGAGCTCCACATCAGGCTGCCGTCTCGTGCGGTGGACGTCGATTCGCCAAACTGCTTCAAGCGAGAGCTTGACCTGTTTCAGGATGGGGCGAAGATTAACTGCACCAAAAGGCAGTTACTGCAAGGAACTATCAGGACCAGTGTGATCTCCTGGACAATTTTCGATCGCCGGGGGTGTCGTAGAGGAATTTCCAATATTTGTCTCAAATTTGAATACCAGTGAGGTTGACAAACCCTCGAAGGTGTGCAGTCCAGAGTCTGACACCGTGAGGCAAGGGAATACACACGGGGGCATCCAAACTGTAATTGCAACAGTAATTTGGGATTCGATGGTCAGGGGGACAGATAGGTAGTTCTGCTACCATCGGCGTGAGACCCATATGATACGTTGCCACTCTGGTGCCGGGCTCAGGGATATCACGGAGAGGGTGCAGAACATTCTGTGGGGGGTTGCGGGTGGAATGGTAGAGCCGGAAGTTGTGGTCCATGTCTGTAGCAATGATATAGGGAAGGAGAGGGTTGAGGTCCTGGAGTCAGAGTTTATTAGCTAGGGAGGAAGTTAAATAGCAGGATCTCAAATATCGTAATCGCTGGATTACTCCCAATGCCACGCCCCAGTGAGAGTTGAAAGAAAAGGATAGTGCAGATTAAAGCGTGGCTACAGACAAGCTGCAGCAGATTCCTGCGACATTGCGACATAGTCTGTGGCAGGACGGATCTGTTCAAGATGGACGGCTTGCACGTCAAGTGAGTTGGGACCAATATCCTCGCGGCAAGGTTAACTAGTGCGAGGCGGAGGGTTTAAACTAATTCGGCAGTGGGTTGGGCACCGAGATGTTGGATTAAAATATGGAATCAAAGTGCTCAGAAGACTGGGACAAATAGTTAGAGTAAGAAGTAATACAGAATTAGGTGGGATCAAAGAAAATACAAAGAGGTCTAATTTGGGTTTGGAGTGCATGTGCTCAAATGAACGAAGTTGGTTTAATAAGATTGGTGAGCTGAATGCGCAAATTGTCACGTGGGAATATAATGTAGTGGCGGTAACGAGACCTGAAAAGTGTATTGGATGCTTCATATTCCTGGCGACAGGGTATTCAAAAACTAAAAGCAAGGAGAAAGGAGAAGGGGTTTCAGCTTTGATTAAAGGAAAATTGGAGATAATCGGAGACTTTACTGGACCATACTGAACTTTGCCGTCGTAATTGACCCTGAGGTGAGTTTTCAACCCCGTATCCTCTCCAGCTCCAAGACTACCTACTTCCACCAGTAACATTGCGCATCTTCGCCGCTGCCTCAGCTTATCTGCTGCTGACACTTTCATTTGTGCCTCTGTTACCTCTAGACTCGAATATTCCAATGCATTCATTGTCGGCCTCTCAACTTGGACCTTCGGAACTTGAGCTCATCCATACCTCTGCTGCTCGAATCCTAATTCGCACCAAGTCCCTTTGACACATCACCTCCGTGTTCACTGACCTACATTAGCTCCCGGTCCAGCAATGTATCGATTTAGGAATGCTCATCCCTATGTTGAAATCGCTCCTTTTCATCGCCTCTGCCTATCGTTGAAACCTCTTTCAGACCGTCAACCCTGCATGAGAATGCACTCCTCCAATTCTGGTCCCTTGCATGTCCGTGATTTTTTATCGCTCCAGCATTGGTGGCCGTGCCTTCATCTGCCGAGGCACTTAGCTCTGGAATACCCATCCAAACCTCTCTGCCTCTTTACATCTCTCTCCTCCTATCTCTTCGACTATCCATTGGGCCACCTGTACTAATATCTCCCTGGTGTCTGATTGTGCCTGATGATGCTCCTGTGAAGCGCCTTGTGACGTTTTACTGTGTTAAAGGCGCTATATGAATGCAAGTATTTATTGTTGTTAAAAGCAAAATACTGCACGTGGTGGAAATCGGAAATAAAAGCAGAAAATGCTTGAAATACTCAGCAGGTCAGGCAGCATCTGTGGAGAGAGAAACAGAATTAACGTTTCAGGTCGATGACATTTCATCAGAAATTGTGTGATATTGTTGTCGTTGTATGAATCGAGCAAGAACAACACGATTATGAAAAATACAAGGACAGGTTACGGTTCTAAACATGTGAATGACTTTCTGACGAATTATTATTAGCTGAATCTTGAAGCTGTCAGATTAACATCTCGCAGTCCGCTAGTAACCCATTTAACACACCGGATATTAAGCCATTTATATTAACGGATATTAGTGCATTGAAAAAAACATGTATTAACCCATTTAGAATACCGAGTGTTAACCCATTGAACACACCGCTTAAAGCCACAGCTGGATTAAATTAACAGCGTGTCAAGTCTTGCTGGACTATTGATTGCAACAGCAATATTTGAGCTTCGGGATAAAAAAAACCATTGATGGTGGAATGATTGTCTCTGGTGTGGTTCATATTGGTGAAAATTTAGCAAGATTCCATGATATGGTTTAACATTAGTTTTATCAACAAACCACAATGCATTTATGTAAAGTATAGCCGTTATGAAAAAACTATAAACCGTGATGAATTGTGGCTGCTGCAGGTGTCTTTTCCGTTTCAATTAAATCACTCAGCCGGTTAAGCGGTCTGGTCACCTGATTTTTCCGGACTTGGAATCCGAGCACCCTGGAATGTGCAGCACCGGGACCCGGGAGTGTGGTGCACTGGGACCAGGAGTGTGCAATAACAGGATCAGGGAGTGCGCTGTACCGGGACCCGGGAATGTACTGATGTAATTACTGTACCGGACAAGGGAGTTTGCTGTACCGGGACTCGGGAATGTGCAGCACCGGCTCGGGAATGTGGCTCACTGGGACTAGGAGTGTGCAATAACAGGACCAGGGAGTGCCAGGTACCGGGACCCGGGAATGTACTGATGTACTGTACCGGGACTCGGGAGTTTGCTGTACCGGGACTCGGGAGTGTGCTGTACCGGGACCCGGGAGTGTGGTGTACTGGGACCAGGAGTGTGTAATAACAGGACCAGGGAGTGTGCTGTTCCGTGACCCGAGAATGTACTGATGTACTGAAGCGGGACCCTGAGTTTGCTGTACTTGGTCCCGGGAGTGTGCTGTACCCGGTCCCGGGGATGTGTTTGAAGTACTGGGACTCGCGAGTATATTTGGTCAGCACTCGGGAGTGTCGCAATCACATTCCCTTCTGATCTGGCCCCCATCTCTATGTTACCTCTTACTGTTTATCCAACGGTGGATCGAGTTATCACTGGGAAAAGTGAATTTGAGTTCAATTCACAATCTGTTTTATTGAACAACAGATAAAATATCCTGAACACTGAGAGCAATATATTCAGTTCAGCATCGGCCCTGAAACTTCAAAAATAAAGAACACACGTAGACTAACGAATGGGTTTGATTGGAATTAATGTACAAACAATGATTCCTTTTCTCTATCTGTCCCAGTGAGAGTGCAGATATTTTCTCAGTCTTCCTCCTGCCTTGACATTTTTCGGGCGTCTGTTTTGATTTTCAAAAAAGTCTTCCTTCAAAGACTGGCAGAAATCAGAGAAAGTTGTCAACACTGAGGCGCTAATCACTAACTGAACGATGGGACATTGGGCACGATTGGTCTATTTTGGATTGAATAATCAGAACAAGTGCTCATTCCCAAAACACCCCTGGAGTGCAAGCTCAGCATGGGTCTGTGTGAAGCAGCTCACCGCTCTTGGGTAAGTATCTGCTCAAAGCGCCTCTGTAAATAACTCATGTCTAGGTCCCACCCTTCGAAAAATGTCTGCATGATCTTGAACTTTGATATTAACTAACTTTTAACTGGAAGCAGATTGTGAAATGTTTCCAAAAAAGAATTACAAGAGCCCGAAAGTGGATTCTACAGATTATTAAATGAAAATACATGATAATTAGAGAAAGTGTTCGGTCTTCTCATTTAATTAATTGGACCATCATTGCGAAGGGATATTTCACTCCATTCCTCAACTCCTCTCTGTATTTCCTCTGGGTCACGGCATAAATAAAAGTGTTCATAAGAACATAAGAACATAAGAAATAGGAGCAGGAGTAGGCCAATCGGCCCCTCGAGCCTGCTCCGCCATTCAATAAGATCATGTTCGTCCAGCAACTGAGGAGCTGGAGCATGAAGCCGATTTCCGTTACAAATTTGGGCAGAGAAACAGAATATCCCAAGTAATCCAATCGTCTCCATATAGAACAAATCATGAACACCACCAACAGTACTATGAAATTCCCTGATATAACAAACAGTACAATCATGGATTTCCTTCTGCTCTCCATCTCAAGATCACTGGGACTCTCGCCACTGCTCCGACCCCGGAGTCTTCTGCGGGCTCTGCTGGCCACTAAAATGTGTCTGACCGTCAATGCATTGAACAGTAGAATCAAAACAAATGGAACAAATGGCGTTAAAATATAATGCATTAATTCAACGATGGCCCAGGCCAGCGAGTGAGATACACTGATTGGCACATGGCAAAACCAGGGATCGTCAGTAAGCCAGTATTTACCTTTATACAGAAAATACCAGAAAATGTTCTTCAAACAGCTCAGCACAGTCACTGTTCCTAAAACAACAGCCGCCGTTTTCTCGATGCAATATTTAGATTTCAGCTTCTGGCAACAAATGGCCACAAATCGATCGAAGGTGAAAGTTACGGTGAACAAGACAGAACAGTCTGTAGCGGCATGAAGTAGGACGGCATGAATATTTCATATTCTAATGTACCATACAAACAGGAACAATTCCCGATAAACAATAGGAATTTGCCTGAGTATCAGATCGATGATCACAACCAGTAGATCCGCCGCTGCCATGGCCACCAGGTAGCGAGTGACACATATGGAGAGACCGCACTTTCCCCGAGACAGGATCGCAATCGTCACCACGTTAACTGTGAGCAATTGGAGAAAAGGAAATTATTCACCGAACACTGGACAAATAGAGTACTTTGATTTTGTTTCAAGTAATGTAACGGAGTAGGGCTACAGAGTGGTCTGGACAGAATGGGCTTAAACAGAGTGATTCTGAACAGCGTGTTAAAGTTCATAATTTGGAGAGAATGAGAATTCGGAGCCAAGGGAGAACGAGGTGCTGATTTTAGCCACCAATATATTCAAGAATGAGTTAGATATATTTTTTAAAGCTGAAGGTATCAAGGGATATGGGGAGAAGGCACATACAGGGTACTGAGTTTGGATGATCAGCCATGATCTCATTGAATGGCGGAGCAGGATCGAGGGGCTGAATGGCCTACTCCTGCTCCTATTTTCTATGTTTCTATGTTTCTATGCAATCCATGTTACTGGTGTTCATATTCCATGTAGTGCTTTGTGTTACAGGTAAATCTTTAAGTTATTCTAAATGTAATTTGTAATGAGTTAAATACAAAACTATAAGCTCAGTTAATTAAGCACATAAACTTTAATAAGTTAAATAAATAAAACAGGGAAAAATATGTATGGCAGTGCAGGTGGTGTGCCACAACTGCAGCATGTGTGAGTTTGTGGAGAGCATCGCAATACCGGACGAACATGTCTGTAGTAAATGACTGCATCTCGAGGAACTTCAGCTCAGATTTGTCTAGTGCAATCACATCTTTCCTGTAATATGGTGACATGAACTGTACGCAGTACTCTAGCTGTGGCCAAACTAATGTTTTATGAATTTAAAGCAGAATCTCCGTGCTCTTATATTCTATGCCTTGTCTAATAAAGGAAAGTATTCCATATGCCTTCTTAACTAGCTTATCGACCTCCTCTGCTACTTTCAGGGATCTGTGGACATGCAGTCCAATGTTCTTCTGTCGCTCTACAATGTTCAATATCGTTCCATTTATTGTGTATTCACTTGCCTTGTGAGCCCTCCCCATATCCACTAACTCATACTTCTCTGGATTGAATTCCATTTGCCACTGTCTGCCCATCTACCTGCAGTCTACAGCTTTTTTCCTCACCAGTAACCACACGTCCAATTTTTTATCATCTGAAATCTTCTTAATCATGACCCTACATTGAAATCTAAGTCATTGATATAACAACACACACTTGAGAGAAAGAGCGTAAGAGAGAATGAAAGAAATAACTTGCATTCATACAGCACCATTCATGACGTCAGTTTACCCCAAAGCAGTTTACTGCCAACAAAGTATTATTGAAGTTTATTCACTGCTCTAATGTGTGGAAATTAATAAAATAAAAAGGTGGACACACGGAATAAGATGCGACATACTGTTAATCTCCAGTTCTTGAAGTACCAGCTGCAGGTAATGACTTACCCGGGACTCCGACCGCAGCCAGGATGGGGTAGTAAATCCTTTGTATATCATTAATCGCCCACAGAATCTTGAGCTTGATTAGAAAACCAAGAGACATTTTACGCCTTTCTGTTAGAATCGATGATTCGATGGTTGGTGGTGATGCTGGGAGCAATTCTCCGATTGACACGTTGAGAATATTCCCCTTATTTATAGGAGAGAGAATCCATCCAGTCAGAAATTCGGTTCCCCTGCTGACTGGGTTTAATTACAGCCACTGAACAAATAGATGATGTCAACAATTTTCACTCGAAGACTTTTAACAACAACAGCGGAACTTCCAATTAGATAAAGCACCGATGACCAGGATAAATGCTGCACCTTCATACACTTGGACAAATCTCACAATCCTAACAAGAATTTCCACAGGTGACTCTTCATTAATAAAAGTATAAGGAGACAATGGGTTGCTCCAGTGTTATCAATCAAAAAGACTATCAAACATGCCCGCTTTTAGAAGGCCACAACGTATAAAGTATATTAACATAAAGCAAAACGAAACTAAAGGAATATTATGAATTTAAATAATATTGTTCCCTATATTAATCACTCCTTCCAGTCCTTGCTGTGCAATTACCACAGATGCTGTCTGATCTGCTGAGTGTTTCCAGAATGTTCTGCTTTTAGTTCAGATTTCCATTATCTGCAGTATTTGGCTTTGCTTTTAGGATTTAATAACGCATAGTCTGATCATTAACCCTGACGTGCCTGTTTAATAAAATCAATAGTCCACCGGACACTTCTATTGCAGTTACTGATACAAGTCAGTAGCTTTATATCATGCAGAAAGAAGGAAAGTGAGAGAGAAATAGAAAAAGAAAGGCAAGAAAAAAGCATGAAATAAAGAAAATGTAGTCACTGTTGTAGTGTAGGCACTCCTAAAATTTAAAATAAAAGGTTAATATTGCTGTTTATTTAAAAGGCAGAGGGTCATAGAGCCATAGAGTTATACAGCACAGAAAGAGGCCCTTCGGCCCATCGTGTCTGCGCCGGCCATCAAGCCCTGTCTATTCTAAACCCATTTGCCAGCACTTGGTCCGTAGCCTTGTATGCTATGGCGTTTCATGTGCACATCTAAATGCTTCGTGAATATTGTGAGGGTTCCTGCCACTACCACCGTTTCAGGCAGTGAGTTACAGATTACAACCACCCTCTGGGTGAAAAAGCTTTTCCTCAAATCCCCTCTAAACCTCCTGCCCCTTAACTTGAAACTATGCCCCCTAGTTGTTGATCCCTCCACTTAGGGGGAAAATTCCTTTCTAACTACATTATCTATGCCCCTCATAATTCTGTACACCTCAATCATGTCCCCCCTCAGCCTTCTCTGCTCTATGGAAAACAATCCAGCGTGTCCAGTCTCTCTTCATAGCTGAAGCGCTCCAGCCCATGTAACATCATGGTGAATCTCTTCTGCACGCTCTCCAATGCAATCACATCCTTCCGAGAGTCCCACCATTCATTGTGTATTCCCTTGCCTTGTTAGTCCTCCCACTTTTCAGTGCTAAATTCCATTTGCCACTGTTCTGCACATCTGACCAATCCGTCTATATAATCCTGCTGCCTAAGGCTTCCCTCCTCGCTATTTACCACTCCATCAATTTTCGTGTCATCTGCTAACTTACTGATCATACCTCCTACATTCATATCTAAATCAATAATGTACACAAAAAACAGCAAAGGACCCAGCACCGATCCCTGCGGTACACCACTGGACACAGGCTTCCAGTCACAAAAATAACCTTTGACCTTCACCCTCTGCCTCCTGCCACTAAGTCCTGTGACCAGCACATCAAATCTTTGTATTCCATCATCCCACCGCCAAATTTCGAGGCTTTATCGATATTCGACGGAGACTATCTCAACAAGCGTGACTCACCTTTAGCCAATTCCTAACAATAATGATCGCCATATTGCAAAAAGGATATCTAGGAACTAGAGAAGGTGGAAAAAAGATTTACAAGAATGATACCAGAAATGCGAAGTTACACTTTTCAGGAAAGGATGAGCAGGCTGGGTCTCTTTTCTCTTGAAAAGAGAAGGCTGTGGGGTGACCTAGTTCAGGTCATTATGTTTGTGAATGGTTTTCAGAGAGCAGACACAGCGATTGTGTTTCCACTTGCGGGGAAGTGAAAAACTATGGCCATAAAATAGAGAATTCATGAAAAAATTCTCTTTACCATGAGAGGGGTAAGAATGTGGAACTCGCTACCACAGGGAGTGGTTGAAGCGAATATTATAGATGCCTTTAAGAGGAGCTTAGAAACGCATATGAGGTTGTAGGGAGTAGACGGTGACGCTGACAGAGTTAAATGAGGAAAGAAGGAAGAAGTTTCGAGTGGAGCGTAATCATCGACATAGACTGTTTCGGCCGAATGGCCTGTTTCTGTGCTGTATATCCTATGTAATGCTCTGCAAGTACCTGCGGGAAACAGTACAAGTCACTTCAACTTACCTTCAATATTCTGAACAGCAGTGAATCGCCTAGCATTATTTCCTTTACATGCGTTCACCTCAATAAGATACATCAATTCACCTATCGACCCTAGTGCTAGTACCACCCGCTCCACCACCCCTCCATCTCAATAACCAGCACTGAATTACCGATAGACCCTAGTACCACCGATCATAAGAAAATATGAACATAAGCAACAGGAGCAGGAGTAGGACATTCGGCCCCTCGAGCCTGCTCCGTCGTTCAATAACATCATGGCTGATCTGCTACCTCATCTCCACTTTCCTGCACTATCCCCATAACTCTTGATTCCCTTAAGATACACAAATATCTATCGAGCTCTGTCTTGAATTTACTCAACGACTGACCCTCCAGAGCCGTCTGGGGTAGAGAATTCCAAAGATTCACAACCATTTGAGTGATGAAATTTCTCCCCATCTCAGTCCAAAATGGTGACCCCTTATTCTGAGAATGTGACCCCTGCTTCTAGATTACCCAGACAGGGGAAAGATCCTTCCTGCATCTTCCCTGTCAAGCCCTGTAAGAATTTTATATGTTTCAATGATCGCCTCTCATTCATCTAAACGCTGGAGAATATAGGCCGAGTCTACTCAATCTCTCCTCATTGGTCAATCCCCCCATCCCAGGATCAGTCTGCTGAGCCATCGTTGCACTCCCACTATTGCATGTATATCCTTCCTTAGGTAAGAAGACCAAAACTGTACACAATACTCCACGTGTGGTCTCACCAGGGCCCTATACAATTGCAGTAAGACGCCTTTGCTCTTATACTCAATTCCGCTTGTAATAAACGCCAACATACCATTTGCATTCCTAATTGCTTGCTTTACCTGCATTTTAATTCTCAGTGATTAAAGTGCAAGGACACCGAGGTCCCTCTGAATAGCATCATTTCCCATTCTCTCGCCATTCTATAATACCTGCTTTTCTATTTTCCCTAGAAAAGTGGATAACATCACATTTCTCCACATTATATTCCTTTGACCGTTTCTTACCAAATCCCTTAGGCTGTGAATGTCCGTCTGAAGCCTCTTTGCATCATCCTCACAACTTACACTCCCACCAAGGTTTGTGTCATTAGCAAACTTGGATAGTTTGCATTTGTTCCCCTCATCCAAATCTTTGATATAGATTGTGAATAGCTGTGGTCCTAGCACTGATCCTTGCGCTACACCACTGGTTACAGCCTGCCAACCCGAAAATGACCCGTTTATTCCTACTCTCTGTTTTTAGTCAGTTAACCAATCCTCAATCCATGCTTTATGTTAGCCCGAATCCCATGAGCCCTAATTTTGTTTAATAACCTTTTGTGTGGCACCTTATCGAATGCATTCTGAAAATCTAAATGCACCACATCCACTGTTTCCCCCTCATCCCTTCTGCAAGTTACAACCTCAAAAACCTCTAACAGATTCGTCAAACATGATTTCCCTGTCATAAATCCGTGTTGACTCTGCCCAATCCTATTATTTTTCGTAAGTACCCTTTTACTACGTCCTTAATAATAGATTCTAGCATTTGCCCTACTACTGATATCAGATTTATAAATGTTATAAAAATAAACTTACCTTTCTTTAAAGTCTCTAAAAAAGATAAACCTGTTGAATTTTTTCTTAAATAAGACATAATTAACTACTTACCTTGTTAAAAGGGGGTCTTACGCCTGCTTTCTTTATGTGTAAAATCTTCAACACTTACCTGCGCGTTCAAACCTGAAAAAAAACCTAAGTGCGCTTAGGCCCCGAAGTGCCAGTTTCCCGCGCATGCGCACTTCGGGGCCTAATATGCGAGAGTACACAGTGCGTACTCTCCCACATTAGGTCTAATTTTCGGGCCAATGCATTTGTTTAATTTCTCTGTCATTTCCTTATACAACATTATAATTTCTCCTGTCTCGGCCTGTAAGTGACCCACGTTTATTTTCTCTGATCTTTTCCTTTTGACATACCTATAGAAGCTTGTACAGTCTGTTGTTATGTCTCTCGCAAGTTTACTCTCATATTCCATTTTCCCTTTCTTCAGTAATTTCTTGGTCCTCCTCTGCTGAATTCTAAAATCCTGCCAATCCTCAGGCTTGCTAATCTTTTTGGCAACATCATAAGCCTCTTCCTTTAATCTAATTCTATCTTTAATCTCTCTTATTAGCCATAGTTGGACCATTTTTCCCGAGTTGTTTGTATTCCTAAAGGCAATGAAAAGTCGTTGCGAATTATGAATAATTTCTTTAATTGTTTGCAATTGCTTTTCTACTGTCATATCTTTTAATCTGGTTTGCTAAACGACCATAGCCAACTCGTCTTTCATACCTACGTAGTTGTCTTTGGTCAGGTTTAGGACCCTAGTTTCGGGCTTAACTAAATCACTCTCAAACTCAACATAAAATTCTATCATATTAATATCACTGCTCCCCAGAGGCTCCTTTACAACAAGGTTATTAATTAACTCTGTCACATTGCACAGTACTACATCTAAAATAACATTTCCCTGGTAGCTTCCTTTACAACTATCTTGAATGCATTGCATGAGCTCTTCCTCTGCATTATTTCTGCAAATTTGGTTTTACAAATCTATATGAAAGTTAAATTCCGCATGATTACTGTATTAGCCTTGTTACATGCATCTCTAATTTACTGATTTGTCCTCTTCCCGCCATTACAACCACTGCTAGGAGGCGTACAGACCACTCCAACAGCTATTATCTCCCCCGTGTTGTTTCTTAGCTCCACCCAAACCGATTCTACAGTTTGTTTTCCGAACCAAGATGCTTTCTCTCGACTGTTTTTATTCCCTCCTTTATTATCAGGGCTACCACTCCTCTTTCTCCATTGCGACTGTCTATTCCAAAGTTCAAATATGCTGGAATACGTAGTTCCCAACCTTGGTCTCCCTGCAACCACGTCCCTGTAATGGCTATTAAAACAATCCCATGTATTTCTATCTGCGCTTTTAATTCATCTATTTTGTTGCGAATGCTTTAGCTTTACTTTTTCTCTATTTTTCCCTGATGTCACTTTAGTCACTAATGACCTGTTACTTTGATTAATCTTTCTGTCCCTTCCTGACCCTCTCTGCTAATCTTTACCCAGATCACTGCTCTGCTCTACAGCCTTGAGTTTTCTCTTAATACGTTTGAATTTACCCTTCCCTGAATCCTTCCACCCCGCTTCATTAGTTTAAAGCCCTATCTTCTGCCCTAGTTTTCGATTTGCCAGGATACTGGTCCAAGCCCGGTTGAAGTGGAGCCCGTACACGAGGAAGAGCTCCCTCTTCCCCAGTACTGATGCCAGTGCCCCTTGAAATGAAACCCTTGCCTTGCACATCACCCTTTGAGCCAAAAATTTAATCTTCCAATCTGTTTGTCGCTATGCCAATTTGAGCGTGGCTCAGGTAACAATCCAGAGATTATTACCTGTGAGGTTCTGCTTTTTAATTTCGACCCCAACTCCTCAGCAGAACCTCATTCCTTGTTCAACCTATGTCGTTGGTTCCGACATGGACCACTACAACTGGATCCTCCCACTTCCCCTTCAAATTCTTAGCACCCGCGAGGTGACACCGTTTGCCTTGGCACCAGGCAGGCAACACAACCTTCAGAACTCCCGTTCGCGGCTGCAGAGAACTGTTTCTATCCCCCTGACTATGCTGTCCCCAACCACTAACACTTCCCTTTTCACTCCCGCCACTTGAATTGCCTCCTGCACCATGATGCCATGGTCAGTTTGCTCATCTACATTGCAGTCCTAGTATCTCATACTTGTTGGTCAAAGTGAAGGGCCGAGTCTCCTCCATCACTACTTCCTCGTTCGCGATACCTTCCTGACTCGCGGTCACACCCTCCTGTCCCTAAGCATTGACGAATTCTGAAGTACTACTTAATCTGAGGGGTGTGACTGCCTCCTGGAAAAATGTGTCCAGTTGCCTCTCCCACTCCCTGATGCCCCGCAATGTCTGCACCTCGTACTCCAGCTCAACAATTCTGAGCCGAAGTTCCTCGAGCTGCAGACATTTACCGCAGATGTGGTTGCTCGGGATCTCGCTGATCTCCACAAACTCCCACATGCTGCAGTTACAGCACACCCCTGCACACCCATGTCTAGCTAACCTTCTTTATTTAACCGATTAGTTAATTATTTATTTTAATTATATTTTCAATCAATTATTTCAGTTTTATTAATTGATTGGTTACTCTAGTTTAATTTACTAATTAAGTAAAGTAAAATAATAGCAAGTTACAGTTTCCTAGCTCTGAGCTTCACACACTTCCCCAGCTTCGAGGCTAAAAAACTGTCATACTCACCAACCAATCACCTACCTGCTGCCATGTGATGTCACAGCTTGATGTTCTTCTTTTGTGAAGGTTCCTCTCGCTGCCTCACTCTTGAAAGCGCCCCCGCTGAGAGTGAAAACAGAGGGGAAACCGAGCGTGGCAGAGTGGAGCCGAGTGTGTGGTGGAGGAGAACCGAAGGTAGGGAAGAGGTAAAACCGAAGTGGGGAGAGCGATTCAGAGAGGTGAAACCAGAGGAAGGAGGAATTTTGATTCCACCAATAAATAATGCTAACTCACTGAAGCTGCACTCATTGCTGCCAATTCTGAACCAGGAGCTTCTGTCAGAGCTGATCTGTTCTTATTCTTCACACGTCAAATCTGGGTGGCACAGAGCGACTTACACCAACCTCTGAGTCTGTGCAGAGGGCCGCGGGCTCACAGTGCACATCGTCCGAAAATCAGCTCATCGTCAGCATTTCTAAATCACCCCCTGAGCTGGGACACAATAAGGGATTGTTTTCATAGGATGGCAGGAATTACAGCACAGGAGGAGGCCATTCGGCCCCGGGGCTAGCGCTCGCTACTGTAATCTCATTAAAACCCGATCTTTTCATATTCCTCCTTTTCAATTCTTTCTCATTTTCCCTTTGAAATGAAGTTTTAGTCCCAATCTCAATAGGAACATGTGGTGAAGGGTCCCATGGTCTAATAGCCCTCAGTTGAAGAAACTTTCTCCTCCCTTTCCACCTTGTTCTACCAGTGAGAATGCTTGGTTTCCGATCACTAGTTCCCCATTTCCCCACCAGTGGACCACCCGATCTCTCCTCTGACCTCCAATCCACAATAACATTCACTCCCAATCCCACATTCCACAATCTCCATCTCTCCCCGAGCCCCCATTCCCAGTCTCCATCTCTCTCCCCAAACCCGCATTTTTGAGTCTCCATCTCTCCCCGATCCCCCATTCCCAGTCTCCATCACTCCCCCTCTGTTATTAGAGGTAACATATTGAACTAGATTGAGGACTGCCTCGAAAGATGTAGGCAGAAATATGTTAAAGATGGATTTGCATCTGTTTGGAAACTAGTCACCAGTGGTGTCAAGTAGGGTTCGGTGTCGGCACCGTTGCCTTTTACTATTTTTATTTGTGATCTAAATGTAGGTGTTGGGGGCACAATCTGCAAGTTTGCAGATGATACTAAGATCTATATGAGATTCCGGACAGAAGATTATTTTTTACAGCTTCAGGTGGATCTTGAATTGTTGTGGGAGTTGCTCATGACTGGAAAATGATGTATAATTTTGAAAAATGTGCAGTGTTTTTCACGTGGGGAGGGCGAATGCTTTTCAATTGCACACACTTCAGGAACCGGTTCTGGGGGAGGTGGGACCAGTACAAACCGAACGGTCTACAACTGGGCAGGGCCGGGACTGATGTCCTAGGGGGAATGTTTGCCAGTGCTCTGGGGGTGGGTTTAAACTAAAATGGCCGGGGGTTGGGAACCTGAGCAGGGAGACAGAGGAAAGGGAATCAAGGATAAAAGCATAAGATAGGAAGGAGAAAAACAAAAGTAGCAGTCAGAGAAAACAACGGTTTAAATCAAACATGGCCACAGAAAATACGAATTCTAATAGGTCTAATAGCGTTAAAAAACAAGCCTGCAGGCTTTGTGTCTTAATGCAAGGAGCATTCGGAACAAGGTGGATGAATTAGCTGTGCAAATAGAGGTAAACGAATCTGATTTGATTGGGATTACCGAAACATGGCTCCAGGGTGGCCAATGCTGGGAACTCAACATCCAGGGGTACTCAATATTCAGGAAAGATAGGCAAAAAGGAAAGGGAGGTGGGGCTGGTTAAAGAGGGGATTAACACAATTGAAAGGAAGGATATTAGCTCTGATGAATCTGTATGGGTTGAACTGAGAAATAACAAGGGGCAGAAAACGTTAGTGGGAGTGATATATAGACCTCCAAACAGTAATGTGGAGGTTGGGGATGGCATTAAAAGGGAAATTAGAGAAGCGTGCAATAATAGCACAGCAGTCATCATGGGTGACTTTAATCTACATATAGATTGGGCTAACCAAATTAGCAACAATACTATGGAGGAGGAATTCCTAGAGTATTTACGGGAGGGTTTCCTGGACCAATATGTCGATGAACCAACCAGAGATCAGGTCATCTTAGACTGGGTATTATGCAATGAGAAAGGATTAATTAGCAATCTTGTTGTGCGAGGTCCCTTGAGTCAGAGCGATCATAATATGATAGAATTCTTCATTAGGATGGAGAGTGAAGTATTTGACTCAGAGAATAGGGTCCTAAATATAAATAAAGGAAACTACGATGGTATGAGGTGCGAGTTGGGTAGGATTGATTGGGGAATGTCACTCAAATGGTTGACGGTGGATAGGCAATGGCAAACATTGAAAGACCGCATGGACAAACTACAGAATTTGTTCATCCCAGTTTGGCATAAGAATAAAACAAAAAGTGTGACTCAACCGTGCCTAACAAGGGAAATTAGGGGTAGCATAAAATCGAAGGAGAGGGCATATAAATTGGCCAGAAAAAGCAGTAACCCTGAGGATTGGGAGCAGTTTAAGATTCAACAAAGGAGGACAAAGCGATTAATTAAGTAGGGGAAAAAAGAATACGAGAGTAAGCTTTCAGTGAAGAAAAATACTGACTGTAAAAGCTTTTATAGATGTGTGAAGAGAAAAAGATTAGTGAAATCAATCACAGGTCCATTGCAGTCAGAATCAGGGGAACTTATAATGGGAACAAAGAAAGGTCAGACAAAGTAAATAAATATTTTGTTTCTGTCTTCACAAAGGAGGACACAAATAATCTCCGAGAGATGTTGGGGAACATAGGGTCTGATGAAAGTGAGGAACTGAAAGGAATCAGTATTTGTTGGGAAATGGTGTTAGGGAAATTGAAGGGATTGAAGGCCGATAAATCCCCAGGGCCTGATAATCGACATCCGAGAGTACTTAAGGAAGTGGCCCTAGTTTTAGTAGATGCATTGCTGATCATCTTCCAACATTCGATGGAATCTGGAACATTACCCATGGATTGGAGGGTAGCTAATGTTGCCCCACTATTCAAAAAGAGTGGTAAAGAGAAAACGGGGAATTACAGACTGTAAGCCTGACATCGGCAGTGGGGAAAATGCTAGAGTCCGTTATAAAAGATGTCATAGCTGAGCACTTGGAAAACAGTGACAGGATCGGACAAAGTCAACATGGATTTACAAAAGTTAAATCATGCTTGACTAATCTACTGGAATTTTTGAGGATGTAACTGGTAAAATAGATAAGGGAGAATCGGTGGATGTGGTGTATTTGGACTTCCAAAAGGCTTTTGATAAATTCCCGCATAAGAGATTAGCGTGTAAAGTTAAGGCATATGGGATTGAGGGCAAGGTATTGACTTGGATAGAGAACTGGTTGGCAGACAGAAAGCAAAGAGTTGGAATAAGCGGGCCTTTTGCCGAGTGGCAGGCAGTGACTAGTGGGGTACCGCAGGGATCGGTCCGTAGACCCCAGCTATTCACAATATGTATTAATGATCTAGACAAGGGAACTAGATGTAATATCTCCAAGTTTGCAGCCGACACAAAACTGGGTTGGCGTGTGCGCTGCGAGGAGGATGCTGAGAAACTCCAGGATGATTTGGATAGGTTGGGTGATTCAACAGAAGCGTGGCAGATGCTATATAACGTGGATAAATGCGAGGTTATACACTTTGGTGTCAAAAACAGAAAGGCAGATTATAATCTGAATGGCAATAGATTGGGAGAAGGGGAAGTGCAACGAGACGTGGGTGTCCTTGTGCACCAGTCGCTGAAGGTAAGCATGCAGGTGCAGCAGGCGGTTAAGAGATGAGGAAGAATTTCTTCACCCAGAGAGTGGTGAACCTGTGGATTTCTCTACCACAGAAGGCAGTTGAGGCCAATTCATTAATTATATTCAAGAAGGAAATAGATATATTTCTTAAGGCTAAAGGGATCAAGGGATATGGGGAGAAAGCAGGGGCAGGGTACTGAATTTGGATAATCAGCCATGATCGCATTGAATGGTGGAGCAGGCTCAAGGGGCCGAATGGCCTACTGCTGCTCCTATCTTCTATGATTCTATGTTTCTATGAAAAGCATTAAAGCAAGTGGAGCAAGCAAGAGATCTGGGGGTTCCAGTGAATGCATCTCTTAATGTTCATGGGCAATGCCGTGAAGCGATTGCAATATCAAATAAAGTTTACGGCTGCATTCATACGACAATTGATTATGAGGCGATACATACCATTTTTTCCATGTACAAACCATGGTCAGGCCTTACTTGGAGTACTGTGTCCTGTTTTGGCCTCCTCATATGGTGGGTGAAAATGAGGCTTTGGAAAGGGTGCAGCGAATAGCCACTAGACTAGTTTCTCGTTTGCAGCACCTTAGTTATCAAGATAGGCTAAAAGAGTTGGGATTGTACACATTAGAGAAGCGTAGACTTAGGGGTGGTCTGATTGAGGTTTCTAAGATAATAAAGGGAACAGATTGTCTTCCAGTTGATAGTTTTTCCAATTAAATAGGTTGGGCAGGAACAGGGGTCCCAATATTGGCCCAGAAATTGATCTCGCTCTGTTCACGCGGGGGTAAGGCTTCCCCGCGATCTCTCACTCCGCTTGTGCTTTTTCAGATCCAGCTCGCACGAACTTGATGTTCCAGACATCAGCTGGGCAGTGCTTGTGTATCCCACCGGCGGAGTGAATCCGTGCGAGCTGTGGGATCACGTGACTCAGTTAGAGCCAATGGCAGCACACCATCTTCCATTCATCAGTTTCACAGACGTGCTGTGAAATCTATGAATCTTACACCCCCTCAAAATAACAGCTAAACGTCAACTAAATTAAAAAAAAACCATCACATTAATAAAATAAGTATAGTTAAATAAATTAACCATTTTAAATAAAAAATGAAATTTTTGAAAAAATGTTAAATCTTTTAAAAAGTTATAAAAATAAACTTACCTGTCTTTAAAGTCTCTAAAAAAGATATACCTGTTAAAAAAAATTCAAAAAAATACTTAATTCACTACTGACCTTGTTAAAAGTGGGTCTTACTCCTCCTTTTTCCATTTCTAAAATCTTCCGTACTTACCTGCGCGTCCAAAGCATGAAGTGCACAGCGTGTGCGCAGCCTGTCGCGCGCACGCGATGCACCGAGGAACCGCCCCCTTTTCAAAAGACCAGTTGCCGGTTTTCAGCGCATGCGCAGGGCATCCAGAAAACCGGCAATTGGAGTGGGAATACGCGAGAGTACGCAGTGCGTGCACTCGCGTCGCGGGAAGAGTTTTTGGCCCATTATGTTGTTTAAGGCCAGATCTTGATTAGATATCAGGATGTTGCCCTTTTCCCAGAGAATTGTCGAGCTCCAGATCAGGCTGCCATCTCATGTGGTGGACGCCGATTTGCTGAAATCCTTCAAGTGAGAGCTGGAACTTTTTCTGGATGGGGCGAAGATCAACTCTAACAAAAGGGAGGTACTTCAAGAAATTATCAGGGCCAGAGTCATCTCATGTGTAAGTTTCGATCGCCCAGGCTTGTCCGAGAGGAATTTCCCATATTTGTCCCCAGTTTGAAAACTAGTGAAGTTTACAGTCCATCGAAGGAGTGCAGCCTGGATTCTGGCACCGTGAGGCAAAGGACTGCATGCGAAGGTATCGAAACTGCAATTGCAGCAGTAATTGGGGATTCGATAATCAGGGGGACAGATAGGTAGTTCTGCTACCATACGCGTGAGACCCATGTGATACGTTGCCTCGCTGTTGTCAGGGGAAGCGATATCACGGAGAGGGTGCAGAACATTCTGTGAGGGGCGGGGGTTGTGCGGTGTAATGGAAGAGCTGAAAGTTGTGCTTCATGTCTAGACCAATGACATAGGGAAGAAGAGGGTTGACGTCCTAGAATCAGAGTTTAAGGAGCTAGGGAGGAAGTTAAATAGTCGGATCTCAAAGGTCAAAATCTCTGGATTACTCGCAGCGCCACGCACCAGTGCGATTAGAGATAGGAAATATGGCAGGTTGAAGCTCGGCTACAGATACATGGCTACAGTTATGATCTCCATCAATTAAGCCCCAAATCAGCGGCGGCAACAGAAACAATGCCGCAGGAAAATCAACACTGGAGAACTCAAAGACCCCGCTGAGAAAGCCCTGTTCAGACTGTGCCTCACAAACAACCTGACGACTCCCAGTTATGCAGAGACACAGAGTACCCACAGCGCCTGGTCTGCATCAAGGCCTCCATAATCCGCACCTGTGAAGAGACGCTCGGTCACTCGACCAGGAAACACCAAGACTGGTTCGACGAGAACGACCAGGAGATCCAGGAGCTAATAAGCCGCAAGTGCAAGGCATTCCTGATCTGGAAACAGCAACAGAACTCGAGAGCAAGAAAGCAGCTCTACAGCCGCCTGAAGGCTGAGGTCCAACAAAAACTCGCGACCTAAAGAACAGGTGGTGTGTGGAGAAAGCGCATGAGATCCTTCAGCTAGCCGACAACCACGATGTGCATGGATTCTTTAGCGCATTAAAGACCATCTGTGGCCCAAGCACCCAAGGCCCTACCCCACTGCGGGCCAAGAACGGAGAGGTACTCATCAAGGACAGAGAGGCAGGCAGTGCCCGCTGGAAGGAGCACTTCGAAGATCTCCTTAACCGAGACTCTGTCTTCGAAGCGAGTGGCCTCAACTCCATTCCGCAGCATGCTACCCCCCACCATCTCAGCACAACCCCAGCCCGACATGAGGTTGAAAAGGCCATCCGACAACTGAAGAACAACAAGGCCACAGGAGCAGATGGAATCCCTGCCGAGGAACTAAAGCACGGCGGAGAACAACTACTGGCGTGAATTCATAAACTAATTTCTCTTATCTGGAAGGAGGAGAGCATGCCAGCGGACCTCAGAATAGCCGTAATTGTGACCATCTTCAAGAAAGGTGACAAGTCCGATGGCAGTAATTATAGAGGAGTTTCCCTGCTTGTCTGCCACAGGGAAAGTCATCGCAAGAATCCTCCTCAATCGCATTTTCCCAGTGGCCGAAGAGCTCCTCCCAGAGTCGCAATGCGGATTCCGCCCTCTGAGGGGCACAATGGACATGATGTTCACTGCACCTCAATTCCATGAGAAATGCAAGGAACAGCACCAACCGCTGCACATGGACTTCTTTGATCTCAAAAAACGCCTTCGACACTGTCAACCATGAGGGATTTTGGAGTGTCCTCCTCAAATTCGGCTGCCCTCAGAAGTTTGTCACTATCATCCGCCTGCTTCACGACGACATGCAAGCTGTGATCCTGACCAACGGTTCCACCACACACCCAATTCACGTACGAACCGGGTTCAAGCAAGGCTGTATCATCGCACAAACGCTCTTCTCGCTCTTCCTTGCTGCAAAGCTTCATCTCAACCTCAGTAAGCTCCCCACTGCGAGTGGAGCTAATTTACCGAACAAACGGGTGTCCCGTGATGCGTTTGACTGCACAACAGGTTGGTGTTTACTCAACTTTTCTCTGCAATCTGCATTCAGCAGGCATGCTTGTTGAAATTGAAAGCAGTACTTCTTGAAATGCAGGCATTGAATATCTTGCACGCGAACAAAGTTTATATTGACCCGAATATTAGACCTAATACGCGAGAGTACGCAATGTGTACTCTCGCGTTTTTGGTCTCCAATTGCCGGTTTCCTGCATGCACTGCGCATGCGCGGGAAACCGGCACTTCGTCATTTCAAAAGGGTGCGGTTCCTCAGTGAAGCGCGTGCGTGCTACAGGGTGCGCGCACGCAGTGCACTTAGTGCTTTGAACGCGCAGGTAAGCATGGAAGATTTTATACATGAAGAAAGGAGGCGTGAGACCCTCTTTTAACAAGGTAAGTAGTTAATTAAGTATTATTTTAATTTTTTTTCAACAGGTTTATCTTTTTTAGAGACTTTAAAGAAAGGTAAGTTTATTTTTATATCTTTTAACAAGATTTTAAATGTTTTCAAAAATTTAATGTTTTGTTTAAAGTGGTTAATTTATTTAACTATACTTATTTTATTAATGTGATGGTTTTTTTTTAAATTTAATTGAGGTTTAGCTGTTATTTTCGGGGGTATAGTATTCATAGCTTTGACAGCCCTTGCTGTCAAACCGATGAATGAAAGATGGTGTGCTGCCATTGGCTCTAACTGAATCACGTGATCCCAGAGCTCGCACGAACTAATTGCGTCTCTGGGTCATGCAAGCACTGCACAGCTGCAGCCTTGAAACTAAAGTTTGTGTGGGCCCGGAAGAAAAAGGTAGGCGCGGAGTGAGATATCGCGGGGAAGCCTTACCCCCACGTGAACACTCAGTGTTTAATTTCTGGGCCATTATATTTTCAATCCAAGCATTGTGCATCAGTGCCGTGCAATGCTTTTACACTTTTTACCTGGCAAGACTGTAATACAAGCTGCTTTGAAAATGAAGCAGCGATTTGAGGACCGATAGCCTTCACGGCAGATGTCTGATTTACTCAGCATTGATAATTTGCAGAGGGGCAAGTGGGGAAGCTGAAGGTACGGATCAGTCCAGGACGAGCCAAAGTTGAATGATGGAAACGTTAATGTTTCACTTTTTGAGTAAAGGAGGTAACACGCACTTCATTGTCGGTTCCATGGTGTAATGGTGAGCACTCTGGACTCTGTAATCCTAACACTCCGAGTTCAAATCTCGGTGTAATCTACTTTTTGTCAATCCCTCTGTTTCCCGAGTAAATTGACGCACATTTTAACATTTGTGCACAGCTCGATTTTAGAGTACGATAGCACTTCACTCCCACTCTGACCTCACCGTCCTCGGCCTATTACACTGTTCCACGGAAGCGCAGCATAAGCTCGAGGAACAGCATCTCATCTTTCGTTTAGGCCCGCTACAGCCCTCTGGACTCAATATCGAGTTCAACAATTTTAGATCATAACCTCAGCCCCAATCACATTTATATTTTATTTTTTCATCCACCCTTTTGTTTGCCCCCCCCCTTTTTATCCCTCCTAGAAGCTGTCAGCTGTCCTTCACTCTGCCAGTGCATTTCACACTTCTTTTATCCTTAACCTGTCACATTAACACCACCTCTTGCCTTCAATATCTCTTAATGTCTCTTAATGTCTCTTAATCTCTCCTTTTGTTCTGTCATCTCCTCCCCCTTTTCCCAGCTTTATCCTTGCCTTAAATCTATTTGATTTCCTGCTGTTTCCAGTTCTGACGAAAGGTCTCGACCTGAAACGTTAACTCTGTTTCTCTCTCCACGGATGCTGCCTCGCCTGCTGAGTTTTTCCAGCGTTTTCTGTTGTTATTTCGATTTTAGTGTATGTTATTCCAAAATCCCCCTGCCCCCTGAGCTCTTGCTGCGATCCATTTTACTGGAGTTCATATTCCAGCTCTTTGCCGTATCAAATGTTTGTTTTTGACTGAGATAGTTCGTTCTGAATTTGAAACGATGCACCTCTTTGCGTCACACCACATGTCCCACTGAACTGGAGTCACACAAAATGCCAAAAACTGCGGATGCTGGAAATTTGAATTAGAAGAAGAAAATGCTGGAAATACTCAGCCGGCCAGGCAGTATCTGTGGAGGAAGAAACCGGATTAAAGTTTCAGGTCTGCTGAAGTTTCTGTTCGGTCTCCCCAAATGCGTCCTGGCCTGCTGAGTATTTCCAGCATTTTCAGAAAAGATTCCAGTTGATTTCCAAAGTGGGAGAGCTGGAGAAATCAGAGTCCGCGCAGTAAAGTGGATGTGGCTTCCATGGTGTCATGGCGAGTACTCTGGACTTTGAATCCAGTGATCCAACTTCAAATCTCGGTGAAACTTTATTTCTTGTTGTCCCAGATGTTGGAAATGTGGGACAAACTAGCGAAAGGCACTGAGAATTCAACCGCGGTGACTGGTTAGTTTGCTGCCTGAAAAAAGTGGATTGATTCCTTGTCTAGAAGATAAACCATGGGCTCAACCTGTCATTCCCGATCCAAATGTGCGTAAAATAAAGATGTTTATTGTCCGGTGCTGCGTTTGACTGCACAGCAGATTGCTGTTTACTCAACTTTTCTTTGCAATCTAAATTCAGGAGGCATAGTAGATGAAATTGAAAGCAGTGCTTCTTGAAATGGAGGCATCGCATCTATTGTGTTCTTGCACCTGAGCAGAGTTGCTATTTATTTTTTCTGCATCTCTTTCCTGCTTAAGGCGCTCCTTAAAACCTATCTCACTGACCAATCTTTTAGTCATCTGTGCTAATATCTCCTTATGTGTATCAGTGTCACATTTTATTTGGTAACGCTCCTGTGAAGTGCCTTGGAACGTTTTGTGATGCTAAAGGTTTTGAGATGCAAGTTGCTGTTGCTCCTGATTTGTGGGTTCCATCGTGTAATGGTGAGCGCTCATGGCTCTCAATCCAGTCATCCGGGATCAAATGTCGCAGAAAACTCTCTTGTGTCAGTCTCTGTGTTTCACATGTAAACGCCGACACTTTACATGTAGACAGATCAGTTCTGGACTATAACCTTCAAAATTCCACCAGCTGCCTGGTGCTGCTCCTGTAATCCAAGTTATTAGAGTTCTTAATCCAGCTCATTGGACAAGGACAGAATGTTGTTCTTGGCTGAGATAGATCTTTCTGAAGTTGAAACGACGCATCTCTTTGCGTCAGACCACAAGTCCCACTGAACTGGTGTCAGGAAACAACTATAGCACTGCGTGCTGTTCTGGTCCCCACATTACAGGAAAGATGTGATTGCAGTAGAGAGGGTACAGAGGAGATTTACAAGGCTGTTGCCGGGAGTAGAGAATTTTAGCTATGAGGAAAGACTGGATAGGCTGATTTGTTTTCCTTGGAACAGTCGAGGCTGAGGGGAGACCTTATTTAGGTGTATAAAATGATGAGGAGCCTAGATAAACTGGATAGAAATGACGTATTTCCTTTGCAGAGGGGTCAAATACCAGGGGGCACAGATTTAAAGTAATTAGTGGAAGGTTTAGAGAGGATTTGAGGGGAAATTTATTCACCCTGAGGGTTGTGGGGCTCTCGAACTTTCACTTCCTGAAAGGGTGGAGTTGTCAGAATCCCTAATCACATTTAAAAAGTACTTGAATGTGCACTTGGGATGCCGTAACCTGCAGGGGTACGGATCAAGAGCTGGGAAGTGGGATTCGGCTGGATAGCTCTTTGTTCGCCGGCGCGGACACGATGGGTCGAAATGGCCTCCTTCCGTGCTGTAACTTTCTATGATTCAATTATTCTATGAAATATTCAAGTGTCTGCGAATGGTAGAAGAGCTGGAGAAAGCCGAGTTGTCTGAGAGGAGCGCCTGTGTGTTCCATGGAGTTTTGGTGAGCCAGTTGTGTTGCCAACTCGGTTCGCTTCATTCCTGGAGGTTTGATCACGTGAGATGCTGATGGAATGACATCTGATCACATGATTTCTACACAGGCTGTTGCATTTACCGTATACATGTTTGTCTCCTGTAGTTGAGTGCTTTGCTCGTAGTTTACACCTGCAGCTGTAGTGGGACAAGTTCCCAGAACGAGGAGACCACCCGCGAGCAGGCGAAGAGGGAGCACCGAAGTTGGGGGAGGAGGGGAAACCGAGGGCGGGAGGGGTTGGAAAACCTAAGTGGGGGGAGAGATTCACATAGGGGAAACCAGAGGTGGGATTAACTTTGATTGCACCAGTAAATAAAGGTAACTGGCTGAAATTGCACTCAGTGCTTACAACTCTGAACGAAGAGCTTCTGTCAGAGCTGATCTGTTCTTATTCTTCACATGTCAAAACTGGGCAGCACAGAGCGACTTTACCTAACCCGGGAAATGGCACAGAGGGCCGGAGGTTCCCAGAGCACATCTTCCGGAGCTCAGCTCAGCTCCAACTTTTTTAAACCGCTCCCTGAGCATTTACTCAATAAAGGGGAGTTTTCATAGAATGGTAGGAATTACAGCACAGGAGGAGGCCATTCGGCCCCGGTGCTTGCGCTCTCTACCCTGACCCCATTAAACCCCAGATATTTTCATATTACACCTTTTCAAATATTTTTCCTTTCCCCTTTGAAATTAAGTTTTAGTCTCTACTTCAAAAGCTACACGTGGTGAAGGATCCCAAGGTCTAATAGCCCTCAATGCAAGAACCTTACTCCTCCCTTCACACCTGGTTCTTCCAAAGAGAATCCTTGGTTTCCGTTCCCTAATACTTTAATCCCCCACCAGTGGAAACAATCTTTCAATACATCCACGCAATAATGTCCCCAGATTTCTCTCTCCCATTTACTGGCTGCCGCTCCCACTCACCACTCTCTGTGCCGCTCCCTCTTATCAAGTTGCTGATTTACTGAATTCGTTCAAGTGGGAGCTTGACCACTTTCTGGATGGGGCGAGGATCAACTCGAACAAAAGGGAGGCGCTGCCGGAAATGATCAGGATCAGAGTGATCTGCTGGACATTTTTCGATCACCAAAGGGGGTCGGAGAAGAATTTCCCAAATTTTTTCCCCAATTTGAATACCAGTGAGGGTGACAAATCGTCGAAAATGTCCAGTCCAGAGTATGGCACCATGAGGCAAATGCCTGCGCACTTGAATACAGCAAACTGTAAATGCGGTATTAATTGGCTATTCGATTGTCAGGCGGCCAGATAGGCAGTTCTGCTCCCATCAGCTTGAGACCCGTGTGGCCCGTTGCCTCTCTGATGCCTGTGTAAGAAATAACATGGCGAGGTTGCAGAAACATTGAGTGGGAAGAGGACGCGTGAAATGGTAGAGCCAGAATGTGTGGTCCATGTTGGAACCAACGGCATAGGGAAGAAGAAGTTTTAAGTCCTGCATTCAGAGTTTCGGGAGCTAGGGAGGAAGTTAAAAAGCAGGACCTCAAAGGTCGTAATCGCTGGATAACTCCCAGTGCCAATTTCTGGTGAGAGTAGAAATAGGAGGATAGTGCAGGTTAAAGCATGGCTACAGATACTGTGCAACAGGGAGGGCTTCAGATTACTGGGACATTGGGAGCAGTTCTGCGGCAGAATGGACCAGTTCAAGATGGATGGCTTGCACCTCATCAGAGCTGGGACCAATATCCTCGCGGCAAGGTTAACTAGTGCGAGGCGGAGGGTTTAAACTAATTTGGCAGTGGGTTGGGCAACAAGTTGTAGTGTTAAACTACAGAATCAAAGTGCACAGTGGATTGCGAGAGATAGTTAGAGTTAGAAATAATGCAGAATTAGGTCGTTCATAGAAAATACAAAGAGGTCTCAGTTAGGTTTGGAGAGCATATGATTAAATGCACGAAGTTTGCTTATTAATGCTGGTGAGTTGCAGGCACAATTAAACACGTGGGAATATGATGTTGGGGCAATAATGCAATCTGGATCAACAAAGAGGGGATTCGTTGCTTAATATTCCTGGGTACATGGTATTCAGCAAGGAAAGGGAAGGAAACATGAGGCACAATAGTATTATCGATAAACCACAATTAATTTATATAAAGTATAACCCTTATCAAAAACGAGAAACAGTGATGGATTGTGGCTGCTGCAGGTGTCTATTCTGTTTCAGTTAAAACACTCAGACGGTTATGCTAGACGCGGACACCATGCACTCGGTAATGTGCTGTCCCGGGATCTGGGAAAGTGCAGTACCGGAACCAAGGAGTGCAATGTACCACGACCCAGAATGTACAGTACCAGGATCCAGAATTGTGCTATACCGGGCCCGGGTGCGTGCTGTATCGAGATCCAGGAGTGAGCTGTATCGGGACACAGAAATGTGCTGTGCCGGGACTCAGAGTGTGCTGTACTGGGATCCGGGAATGTGCTGTACTGAGACCAGGAGAGTGCTGTACTGGGATCAGGAGTATGCTGTACTGGGACCAGGAGTGTGCTGTACTGGGACCAGGAGTATGCTGTGCTGGGACCAGGAGTGTGCTGTACTGGGACCAGGAGTATGCTGTACTGGGATCAGGAGTGTACTGTACTGGGACCAGGAGTGTGCTGTACTGGGAACAGAATTGTACTGTACTGGTACCAGGAGTGTGCTGTACTGGGACCAGGAGTGTGCTGAACTGGGAGCAGGAGTGTGCTGACCTGGGAGCAGGAGTGTGCTTTACTGGGACCAGGACTGTGCTGTAGTGGGAACAGAATTGTACTGTACTGGGACCAGGAGTGTGTTGTACTGGGACCAGGAGTGTGCTGAACTGGGAGCAGAAGTGTGCTTTACTGGGACCAGGAGTGTGCTGTACTGGGACCAGAATTATGCTTTACTGCGACCAGGAGTGTGCTATACTGGGAGCAGGAGTGTGCTGCACTGGGAGCAGGAGTGTGCTGTACTGGAACTAGGAGTATGCTGCACTGGGAGCAGGAGTGTGCTGTACTGGGACCAGGAGTGTGCTGTACTGGTAACAGGAGTATGATGTACTGGGAGCAGGAGTGTGCTGTACTGGGAACAGGAGTGTGCTGTACTGGTAACAGGAGTATGATGTACTGGGACCAGGAGTATGCTGTACTGGGTAGAGGAGTGTGCTGTACTGGGACCCGGAGTTCACTCTACCGGGACACGGGAATATGGTTTACCGGGACACAGAATAAACTGTGCAGGGACCGGGAAATGTGTTGCACCAGGACCCGGAAATGTGTTGTTTCGGTCGCGGAAATGTTCTGCACCAGGACCCGAAAGTGTGCTGTACCGGAACCTGGGAATGTGCTATACCAGGTCCGAGGAGTGTGCTGTACCGGGATCCAGGAGTGTAAAACATTCAGTACACTGAGTGCGATGTATTCAGTACAACATCATCTTGGAAACTTCAAAAATAAAGAATACACTTAGACTAATAACCGGGTTTGATTGGATTTAATGTACCAACGTTGATTCAATTTCTCTATCTGTCCAAGTGACGGTGCAGAGATTAATCTCCTTCGCAGTCTTCCTGCTCCCTTGACGTTTTCTGCTTTCCGTCTTGATTTTCAAAAAAGCCCTTCCCTTCAAAGACTGGCAGAGATGAGAGAAAGTTGTCAACACTGAGGCACTAAACACACTCTGAACGATGGGACATTGCGAACGATTGGTTTATTTTGGTGAAATAATCACAACAAGGGCTCATTCTCATAACACCCCTGGAGTGTGAGCTCAGCATGGGACTGTCTGAAGCAGCTCACCGCTCTTGGGTAAGTATCTGCTCAATTCGCCTCTGTGAATAACTGATGCTTAGGTCCCACCCTTGGAAAAACAGCCACACGTTCCTGAACTATGAAATTAAAATACTTTTAAGCTGGAATCAGATTGTGAAATTATGCAGAAAATATAAAAGCCTGGAATTTGCAAACAGCAGCGAAGTGATGCCGATCGCCACTGACCTCGAAAAAAGCTGTCTACAAAGATCCTGCGATTGCTGTGTCAAAAACTTTAGCTTTCTCAATGATAATTTGATGGTATCGCTGTCTTTAGTGGTTCTCCAGCCTCCAGCAGCAGTGACATCATCTATCTGGCTGGGCAGCCAGTCACATTGAAGAATTCTCACAGACAGCAAACCAGGAAATTAAAAGCTGGATTTCTCATTAATTTTAAAAACAATTTACAGAGTGCAAAACAAAGTTTGGGACAAACTCATGGGGTTAAGGTAAAAGCTGAAATATCATAACACAGTTTAAAAAAAATACTTTAAAAATCTAGTCATTTTTATCTTAATAGAGAAATTTGTCATTCCTTGAATATAAAGTTAGTTTTCAAGGTGAGAACGTTTGATCAGCAGTAGTTAATTTTGAGAACGCAATTACAACCCAGTTACACCTCATTGAACAAGGCTGAACATTTTATGGGTTTTTCACAGCGATAGTAGCGCGGAAAAGGGGAAGTTTCCGTTCGTTCAACTGATTTCGCTGATTACTGATAGGTTTCCAGGGGATTTGAGGGGAAATTTCTTCACCCAGAGGGTTGTGGGGATCTGGAACTCACTGCCTGAAAGGGTGGTAGAGGCAGGAACCCTAACCACATTGAAAAAGTACTTGGATGTGCACTTGGGTTGCTCTAACCTGCAGGGCTACGGACCAAGAGCTGGGAAGTGGGATTAGGCTGGATAGCTCTTTGTTGCCCGACGCGGACACGATGGGCCGAAATCGCCTCCTTCCGTGCTGTAACTTTCTATGATTCTATGATTCAAGCTCAAAAACTTTGAGCCGAATTTCCAGGAGTTGCAGACACTTACTGCAAATGTGATTGCTTGGGATCTCGCTGTTCGTCACAAACTCACACATGCTTCAGTTGCGGCACACCACATGCCCTGCCATGTCTATCTTGACTTCGTTATTTATTTGATTGCTTAATTAATTAGTATTATTACCTGGTCAATCAATTATTTTAAATAACAACAGAAACGCTGGAAAAACTCAGCAGGCCAGGCAGCATCCGTGGAGAGAGAAAGAGAGTTAACGTTTCAGGTCGATGACCTTTCATCAATTATTTTAGTTGCATTCGACAGTCAGGGAGACAAATAGATAGTTCTGCTACCATCGGCGTGAGACCCGTGTGGTACGCTGCCTCTCTGGTGCAAGGGTATGTGATATCACGGAGAGGTTGCAGTAAATTATGTGTGTGGGGGGTGGGGGGGGGGGGGTGGCGTGGAATGGAAGAGCCAGAAGTTGTGGTCCATGTCACAAACACCGGCATAGTGAAGAAGATGGTTGAGGTCCTGCAGTCAGACTTCAAGAAGCTAGGGAGGAAGTTAAATAGCAGGACCTCAAAGGTCGTAATATCTGGATTACTCCCAGTGCCAACCGCTGGTGAGAGTAGAAATAATGTATTGTGCAGGTTGAAGCGTTGCTACAGATACTGTGTAACAGAGAGGGCTTCAGTTTCCTGTGGCATTGGGACCAGTTCTGTGGCAGAAGGGAACAGGTCAAGATGGATGGCTTGCACCTCAATTGAGCTGGGACCAATATCCTCGCAGGAAGGTTAACTAGTGCGAGGCGGCGGGTTTAGAATAATTCGTCATTTGGTTGGGCAGCAAGATGTAGTATCAAAATATCGAAACAAAGTGCACAGAGGACTGGGAGAGATCATTATAGTTACAAATAATATAGAATTAGGTGGGATCATAGAAAATACAAAGAGGTCTAAGTTTGTTTTGGAGGGCATATGTTTAAATGCACGAAGTTTGCTTGATATTGGCCCAGAATTTAAACATCGATGTTTCCCGTGGGGGTAAGGATTCCCCGCGATATCACACTCCGCACCTACCTTTTTGTTTGGGGCCCACACAAACTTTAGTTTCAGAGCCTCTTCTTGTTGCAACCGCGCAGTGTGTGCGTTTCCCTGAGGCGCAATTAGTTCGTGCGAGCTCTGGGATCACGTGATTCAGTTAGAGCCAATGGCAGCACACCATCTTTCATTCATAGTTTTGACAGGAAGAGCTGTCAAAGCTATGAATACTACAAACCCCCAAAAGAACAGCTAAACCGCAATTAAATTTAAAAAAATGCCATCACATTAATAAAATAAGTATAGTTAAATAAATTAACCACATTAAACAAAAAATTAAATTTTTGAAAAAGTTTAAAATCTTTTTAAAAGTTATAAAAATAAAATTACCTTTCTTGAAAGTCTCTAAAAAAGATAAACTTGTTGAATTTTTTTTTAAATAACACTTAATTAACTACTTACCTTGTTAAAAGAGGGTCCTGCGCCTGCTTTCTTTGTGTAAAATCTTCACCACTTACCTGCGCGTTCAAAGCTGAAAAAAAACTAAGTGCGCTGCATGCGCACAACCTGTAGCGCGCACGCGGTTCACTTAGGAACCGCCCCCTTTGCAATTCACGAATAGCCCGGTTTCCCGCGCATGCGTAGTGCATGCAGGAAACCGGCAATTCGGGACCAAATACGCGAGAGTACACAGTGCGTACTCTCGCGTATTAGGTTTAATTTTCGGGCCAATGTTGTTGAGCCGCAGGCGCAAATAACCACGTGGTATTATGATGTAGGGGCGATAACGAGACCTGCCTCAACAAAGTGGGGGATTGAATGCTTAATATTCCTGGGTACAAGTTTTTCAGGAAAGAAATGGAAAGAAAAAAGGAGGCGGTGTGGCAATTTTGATCAAGCTAAACATTTCAGTGCTAGAAAGATTGAATGCGCTTGAGGGATCAAAGACAGAACATTTGGTTGGACTTAAGGAACAATAGAGAAGCTATTACGCTGCTTATTGTATTTTATAGACCAACAAAGTACGGGATGAATAATGAGGGGCAGGTTTGCAAGGAAATTACTGAGAGGTGCATGAAATATAGAATAGAGATAATGGGAGACATTACCAGACAATTTTTAGACCTGGCGTCCTATTTGACCCTGAGATGAGTTTCAGAGCCCATACCCTCTCCATCACCAAGACTGCCTACTTCCACCTCAGTAACATTGCCCATCGTCACCCCTGCCTCATCTTATCTGCTGCTGCCACCCTCATCCGTGCCTTTGCTACCTCGAGACTCGACTGTTCCAATGCGGTCTTGGCCGGCCTCCCTAATTGCAGCTTCATAAACTTGAGCTCATCCATAGCTTTGCTGCTTGTATCCTAATTCGCATCAAGTCCCATTGACACTTCGCCTCCGTGTTCGCTCATCTAGATTAGCTCCCGGTCCAGCAATGCCACGATTTAAAAATGATCATCCCTCTCTTGAAATCGATCCATGCCCTCGCCCTTCCCTATCTCTGTGACCCCCTCAAGACCATCAACCCTCCAGGAACTCTGAACTCCTCCAATTCTGGCCATTTGCATGTCTGATTTTCATCGCTCAAGCACTGATGGATGTGCCTTGAGCTGCCTAAGCCGTAAGCTCTGGAATTCCCTTCCTAAACATCTCCACCTCTTTACATCTCTCTACTCCTGCAAGGCTGTCCTTATAACTTATCTGGTCGACCATCCATTTGCCACCTGTACTAATATCTCCCTGGTGTCTGATTGTGTCTGATGACGCTCCTGTGAAGCGCCGTGCGACGTTTTACTGTGCTAAAGGCGTGACATAAATGCAAGGAGTTACTGTTGTTCGAAAGCAAAATACTGCGGATGCTGGAAATCTCAAATAAAAGCAGAAAATGCTGGAGATACTCACCAGGGCAGGCAGCACCTGTGGAGAGAGAAATAGAGTTAACGTTTCAGGTCGATGACCTTTCATCAGAAATTGTTTGTCATTGTTGTCGTTGTATGACTCGGACGAGAAGAACAATATTATGGAAAATACAAGGACAGGTTATGGTTCTAACCCCTTGAATGACTTTCTGGGGAATTATTATGTGAATCTTGAAGCTTTCAGGTTAACATTCCACAGTCTATTGTGAGATACCGGATATTAAGCCATTTATAACAATGGATATGAATGCATTGACCACACAATGTGTTAACCTATTTAAAATGCCAAGTGTTAACCCATTGAACACACCGCTTAAAACCACAGCTGGATTAACTTAACAGAGGCTCAAGTCTTGCTGGACTATTGATGCCATCAGCAATATTTGAGCTTCGGCACAAATGACAACATAGATGGTGGAATGATTGTCTCCGGGGTGATTTATATTGATGAGAATTTAACAAGATTCCATGATATACTGTAACATTAGTTTAATCGATACACCACAATGATTTTTTTAATAAAGTATAACCCTTATTGGGTTTTACTCGCTGGAGTATAGAAGAATTAGAGGGGATCTCATCGAAAAATATAAAATTCTGACAGGTCTGGACAAACTAGATGCAGGAAGAATGTTCCCGATGGTCGGAGATTCCAGAACCAGAGGTCATAATCTAAGGATAACGGGTAAGCCATTTAGGACAGAAATGAGGAAGAATTTCTTCACCCAGAGCGTGGTGAACCTGTAGAATTCTCTACCACAGAAGGTAGTTGAGGCCAAGTCATTAAATATATTCAAGAAGGAGTTAGATATATTTCTTCAAGCTAAAGGTATCAAGGGATATGGGGAGAAAGCAGGTACAGGGTACTGAGTTTGGATGATCAGCCATAATCTCATCGAATGTCGGAGCAGGCTCGAGGGGCCGAACGGCCTAATCCTGCTACTATCTTCTATGTTTCTATGTTTCTATGTTTATAAAAACTACAAGCAGTAATGAACAGGGACTGCTGCAGGTGTCTATTCCATTTCATTAAATCACGTAGCCCGTTAAGTGTCTCGTCACATGCTTTTTCCAGATATGGACTCCGAGCAGCCGGGAGTGTGCTGTACTGGAACCAGGAGCGTGCTGTACTGGAACCTGGAGTGTGCTGCACTGGAACCAGGAGTGTGCTGTACTGGAACCAGGAGTGTGCTGTACTGGAACCCGGGAGTCTGCTGTACTGGAACCAGGGATGTGCTGCACTGGAACAAGGAGTGTGCTGTACTGGAACCCGGGAGTGTGCTGTACTGGAACCCGGGAGTGTGCTGTACTGGAACCAGGAGTGTGCTGTACTGGAACCCGGGAGTATGCTGTATTGGAAACAGGAGTGTGCTTAACTGGACCCCGGGAGTGTGCTGCACTGGATCCAGGAGTGTGCTGTAGTAGAACCAGGAGTGTGCTGTACTAGAACCAGGAGTGTGCTGTACTGGAACCAGGAGTGTGCTGTACTGGAACCAGGAGTGTGCTGTACTGGACCCCGGTAGTGTGCTGTACTGGAACCAGGAGTGTGCTGTACTGGAACCAGGAGTGTGCTGTCCTGGAACCAGGAGTGTGCTGGACTGAAACCAGGCGTGTGCTCTAACAGGAGCCGGGAATGTGCTGTACCGGGACGTGGCAAAGTGCTGGAATTTGTCCAGGGGTGCGGTTTAACAGGACCCTGGATGGTGCTGTACCGGGAACCGGGTGTGTATTATCAGGACTCGGGAGTGTAGCAATGCCTTCCCCTTCTGATCTGGTCCGATCTCTATGTCTCCTCTTACAGTCCATCCAACTCACTGGGAAAAGTAAATTTTAGTTCGATTCTCAATTTATTTTATTGAACAACAGATAAAACATCAAAAACACTGAGTGTGATGTATTCAGTTCAACATCGGCCCGGAAAATTCTCAAATAAAGAGCACACTTAACTAACACCTGGGTTTGATTGGAATTAATGTACAAATATTGATTCCTTTTCTCTATCTGTCCCAGTGACGCTGCAGAGATCAATACCCTTCGCAGACTTCCTGCTGCCTAGAGCTTTTTCTGGTGTCCATTTTGATTTTCAAAACAATCTTCCTTCAAAGACTAGCAGAGACCAGAGAAAGCTGTCAACACTGAGGTACCAAACACCACCTGAAAGATGGTACATTGGGAACGATTTGCCTATTATGGTGAAATAATCACAACAAGTGGTCATTCCCAAAACACCCCTGGAGTGTGAGCTCAGCATTAGACTGTCTAAAGCAGCTAACCGCTCTTGGGCAACTATCTGCTCAAGGCGCCTAACTAAATAACTCGTGTCTTGGTCACACCCTTGGAAAAAGAGCTACACTTTCCTGAACAAAGACATTAACTCAATTTGAAGTTGGAATCCGCTTGTGAAATGTTTTAGAAAAGATAAATGCTTGGAATTTGCAGTCAGTGGCGATGGACCGGTGATCGCCGCTGACTGCGAATATTGCTGCACAGAAAGAGCTTGCAATCTCTGTGGAGAACATTTTATTTTTTTCAATATTAAATTGATTGTCGCGCTGTCTTTAGGGGATCTCCAACTCAGACAGTTTCACATTAATCAACACCGCAAAATCGGGGCCAAAGAATTGAAGCAGCCCGAAAGTGGATTCTACGGATTATCAATCAAAAATACATGATAATGACAGAAAGTGTTCGGACTTCTCATCTCATTAATTTGACCATCATTGCAATAGGATATTTCACGCCATTGCTCAACTCCTCTCTGTATTTCCTCTTGGTCACTGCATAAATAAAAGTGTTCTTGCAGCAACTCAGGAGCTGGAGCATGAAGCCGATTTTTGTTACAAAGCTGGGTGGAGAAACAGGATATCCCACGTATTCAAATGGTCTCATTATAGAACAAACCATGAACACCACCCACAGTAGTAAGAAATTCGCCGATATAACAAAGAGTACAATCATGGATTTCCTTCGGCTCTCCATCTCTGGGTCACTGGGACTCTCGCCACTGCTCTGACCCCGGAGTCTGCTGCGGGCTCTGCTGGCCACTAAAATGTGTCTGACCGTCAATGCATTGAACAGAAGAATCAAAACAAATGGAACACATGGCGTTAAAATATAATGCATCAATTCAACGGTGGCCCAGGCCAGCGAGTGAGATGCACTGAATGGCACATCGCAAAACCAGGGATTGTCAGAAAGCATGTATTTGCCTTTATACAGAAAATACCAGAAAATATTCTTCAAACAGCTCAGCCCAGTCACTGTTCCAAAAACAACAGCCGCCGTTTTCTCGGTGCAATATTTGGATTTCAGCTTCTGACAACAAATGGCCACAAATCGATCGAAGGTGAAAGTTACGGTGAACCAGACAGAACAGTCTGTAGCGGCATGAAGTAGGACGGCATGAATATTACATACTCTAATGTACCATACAAACAGCAATAGTTCCCGATAAACAATAGGAATCTGCCTGAGTATCAGATCGATGATCACAACCAGTAGATCTGCCGCTGCCATGGCCACCAGGTAGTGAGTGACACATTACGAGAGACCGAACTTTCCCCGAGACAGGATCACAATCGTCACCACGTTAACTGTGAGCAATTGGAGAAATCAGAAATTATTCACCGAACAAGGGGCACACAGATTACTTTGATTTGTTTCAAGTAATGTAACGGAGTAGGTGTACCGATGGTCTGGACAGAATGGGTTGAAACAGAGTGCTTCTAAACAGCATGTTAAATTTGACTGATCAAGACCTTCGATCCAGACCTTCAAAGCATCCTACGCGCTCTCATCACACCTACTCCCCGCGTGGGAGATTTCTACTGCATCCCAAAGATACACAAAGCCAACACACCCGGACGTCCTATCGTATCGGGCAACGGAACCCTGTGTGAGAACTTGTCTGGATACATCGAGGGCATCCTGAAACCCATCGTACAGGGAACCCCCAGCTTCTGTCGCGACACTACAGACTTCTTACAGAAACTCAGCACCCATGGACCAGTTGAACCAGAAACACTCCTCGCCACGATGGACGTCTCGGCACTCTACACCATTATCCCTCACTATTACGGCATCGCTGCAACAGCCTCAGTACTCAACACCAACAACAGCCAATCTCCAGACGCCATCCTACAACTCATCCGCTTCATCCTTGACCACAATGTCTTCACCATAGACAAACAGTTTTTTACCCAAACACACGGAACAGCACTGGGGACCAAATTCGCACCCCAATACGCCAACATCTTCAAGCACAAGTTTGAGCAAGACTTCTTCGCTGCACCGGACCTCCAACCAACGCTATACACCAGATACATCGACGACATTTTCTTCCTATGGACCCACTGCAAAGAATCACTGAAAAGACTACAGGATAACATCAACAGGTTCCATCCCACCATCAAACTCACCATGGGCTACTCCTCAAAATCGGTTTCATTCTTGGACACACGAATCTCCATCAAAGACGGACACCTCAGCACTTCACTCTACCGTAAGCCCACGGACAACCTCACGATGCTCCACTTCTCCAGCTTCCACCCTAACCACGTTAAAGAAGCCATCCCCTATGGACAAGCCCTGCCAATACACAGGATCTGCTCAGACGAGGAGGAACGCGATGGACACCTACAGACGCTGAAAGACGCCCTCGTAAGAACGGGATGTGACGCCCGACTCGTCGATCGACAGTTCCAACGGGCCACAACGAAAAATCGCATAGACCTCCTCAGAAGACAAACACGGGACACAACCAACAGATTACCCTACGTCGTCCAGTACTTCCCCGGAGCGGAGAAACTACGCCATGTTCTTCACAGACTTCAACATGTCATCGATGACGATGAACACCTCGCTAAGACCATCCCCACGCCCCAACTACTCGCCTTCAAACAGCCGCCTAACCTCAAACAGAACATCATTCGCAGCAAATTACCCAGCTTTCAGGAGAACAGCGACTACTACACCACACAACCCTCCCACGGCAACCTCTGCAAGACATGCCAGATCATCAACACAGATACCATCATCACACGTGAGGACACCACCCACCAGGTACATGGTACATACTCATGTGACTCGGCCAACATTGTCTACCTCATATGTTGCAGGAATGGATGCCCCGGAGTATGGTACATCGGCGAGACCATGCAGACACTGCGACAACCTATGAACGGACACCGCACAACAAACGCCAGGCAGGATTGTTCCCTCCCAGTCGGGGAACACTTCAGCAGTCAAGGACAGTCTGCCTCCGATCTTCGGGTAAGCATTCTCCAAGGCGGCCTTTGAGACACATGGCAACGCAAAATCGTCGAGCAGAAACTGATAGCCAAGTTCCGCATCCATGAGGACGGCCTTAAACGGGATCTTGGGTTCAGGTCACGCTACATGTAACCCCACCTGACGTAGAGTCATCCAGAATCGAGTCGTCGTTGGCTTGTTCTCTCTACACAGATGCGACCGGACCTGCTGTGATTTCCAGCAAAAAAAGTTTTTTGTTTTCCATACAGACACCAGCATCTGCCACATTTGACCCCTTGTGACCCCACCTCATTGTCTTTGATGTAATGTTTTCCTGACTGACCTGTTTGGACACCCTCCACACCTTTGATTGCCATGATTATCTCTCTGCGGAGGTGTGATAAAGGCAGTTAGAATGATTAACTATAATCAACTGGCAGTGTTCTCTGACTATATATGCTGTGCCTATATACATCTCTTCATTTCACCTGACGAAGAAGCAGCGCTCCGAAAGCTTGTGATTTCAAATAAAACTGTTGGACTATAACCTGGTGTTGTGCGAATTCTCACATTTATCCAACACGTACGAGGTTCTTGTTGCCTTTGTGAATGAGGGCAAAGTCTGCAGGGTGGATGAGCAAAATGACCACGTCACCGTGGTACAGGAGGCCTTGCAAGTGGACGGGAGTGAAAAAGAAAGTTGTGTGGTAGGGGACAGTATAGTGAGGGCGCTAGATACTGTTCTAAGGGAAAAAAGATCCTTCCTATCCACTCTATCTAGGCCCCTCCTAATTATATACAACTCAATTAAGTCTCACCTCAGCCTCCTCTCTTCCAAAGAAAACAACCCCAACCTTTGTAATCTTTACTCATTGCTAAAATTTTCCAGGCCTGGAAACATCCTCACAAATCTCCTCCGTAGCCTGTCTAGTGCAATCAAATCTTTCCTGTAATGTGCTGACCTGAACTAAACGTAGTAGTTGAGCTATGGCTGAACTAATGTTTTATACAGTTCAAGCAGAATCTCCCTGCTCTGATATGCTGTGCCTTGTCTAATACTGGAAAGTATCCCATATGCCTTCTAAACTAGCTTATCGACCTCTTCTACTAACTTCAGGGATCTGTGGATATGCAGTCCAATGTTCTTCTGTTCCTCTACAATGCTCAGTATCCTACCATTCATTGCGCATCCCCTTGCTGGACACACGGACTGAGATGCCACATTCTGTTAATCTCCAGTTCCTGAAGTAACAGCTGCAGGTAGTAACTTACCCGGGACTCCGACCGCAGCCAGGATGGGGTAGTAAATCTTTTGTATATCATTAATCGCCCACAGAATCTTGAGCTTGATTAGATAACCAAGAGACATTTTACGCCTTTCTGTTGGAATCGATGATTCGATGGTTGGTGGTGATGCTGGGAGCAATTCTCCGATTGAAACATTGAGAATATTCCACTTAATTATAGGAGAGAGAATCCATCCGGTCAGAAATTCGGTTCCCCTGCTGACTGGGTTTAATTGCAGCCATTGAACAAATAGATGATGTCAACAATTTTCACTCCATGACTTTTAACAACAACAGCGGAACTTCCAATTAGATAAAGCCCCGAAGACCAGGATAAAAGCTGCACCTTCATGCACTGAGACAAGTCTCACAATCCTAACAAGAATTTCCACAGATGAATTTTCATTATTAAAGTATAAGGAGACAATGGTATGCTTCAGTTTCATTAATCAAAAAGCCTATCCAACATGCCCGCTTTTAGAAGGGCAAAATTAATACAGAACATATGAATTTAAATTATATTGTTCCCTATATTCACCACTCCTTCCAGTCCATGCTGTGCAATTACCACCGATGTTCTCTGATCTGCTGAGTGTTTCCAGCATGTTCTGCTTTTAATTCAGATTTCCAGCATCTGCAGTTATTTGCTTTGTTTTTAGGATTTCAAACCCATAGTCTGACCATTCATTCTTGGCGTGCCTGTTGAATAAAATTAATAGTCCACCGGACACTTCTATTCCAGTTACTGATACCGTCAGAATCTTTACATTACGCAGAAAGAAGGAAAGGGAGAGAGAAATTGAAAAAGAAAGAAAGACAAGTAATAAGCATGAAATAAAGAATATCAAGTCACTGAATGTAGTGTAGGCACTTCTACAATTTAAAATAAAAGGTTAATATTTATGTTCATTTTAAAGAGAGAGGGAAGTGAGACCAGTACATCAAATCTTTGTATTCCACCAATCCCACCGCCAAATTTCGGGGCTTTATCGATATTCGACCGAGATTATCTCAAGAAGCGTGACTCACCTTTAGCCAATTCCTAACTAGTGATATTGCCTAGTTGCAGATTCCACGCTCTACCGCTCTCTCTGTCTACTCACTTCTTACCCTGAACGACCAACACTCGCCTTTCCCACGCTGCTCGTACATTTCTTACTTTGACCGTGGTGAATCAGTTCTTTGATTAATTGTAAGACCACAACTTGACCGCGTCACTGAGCACTGAGGTGGTGGCAGATTAATTTCAACACTGATAAATATGAGGTACCACATTTCGGTAAGAAAAATAAGGAGGTCACCTGTTACTTGGAAAATATGTATCTAAATGTGGTAGAAGAGCAACGGGATCTCGGAGTAGAGATATACAAATCACTAAAAGAAGTGATGCAGGTTAGTAAGGCCATAAATAACCAAGCACTTAGGTTTATTTCTAGAAGTATAGAATCGGAAAATAGAGTGGTTATACTAAACCTGTATCGAGCCTTGGTTAGACCACACTTGGAGAAGTGTGTACAATAATGGTCGCCTTATTATAAAAATGATATGGAGGAACCAGGGAACGTGCAAAAAATAATTTACAAGCATTATACCAGAAATGCGAGGTCACACCTTTGAGGAAATGATGAACAGGCTGGATCTCTTTTCTCTTGAAAAGTGAAGGCAGAGGGGTGACCGAAAACAGGTATTTAAGTTTGTGAAAGGTTTTCAGAGATCATCCACTTGCGTGGATGCGCCAAACTAGTGGCCATCAATATCAGATATACGATATAAGATTTAAGATGTGCACCAATAAATCAAATAGAGAATTCAGCAAAAAACATCTTAACCCAGAGATTGGTAATAATGTTGAACTCGCTACCACAGGGAGTGGTTGAAGCTAATAGTATAGCCGCATTTAAGGGGAGGCTAGACAAGCATATGAGGGAGTAGGGAATGGAGGGTTGTGCTGATAGAGTTAGATGAGGAAAGACGGAAGAAGGGTCGAGTGGAACGTAAACGCCGACATAGACTGTTTGGGCCGAATGGCCTGTTTCTGTGCTGTATATCCTGTGTAATCCGATGCAACTACCTGCGGTTACAGTACAAGTCACTTCAATTTACCTTCAATATGCTGAACTGCAGTGACTCGCCTAACATTATTTCCTTTACAAGCGTTCACCTCAATAAGATACATCAATTCACCTACCGAACCTAGTGCTATCCGTTCCCCTACCCCTCCATCTCACGAACCAGCACTGATTTACCGATAGACCCTAGTACTACGGGATTCATAAGAATATAAGAACATATGTAGATGGAGCAGGTGTAGGCCAATTGGCCTCTGGAGCCCGCTTCGCCATTCAATAAGATCATGGCTGATCATCTAACTCATATTCACTTTTCTGCACTATCCGCAGATCCCTTGATTCCCTTAATATACAAACATCTATCGATCTCTGTCTTGAATATAATGAACGACTGAGCCTCCACAGCCCTCTGGGGTAAAGACTTCAAAAGATTCACGACCATTTGAGTGAACAAATTTCTCCTCATCTCAGTCCTAAATGGCCGACCCCTTATCTGAGACTGTGACCCCTGGTTCTAGACTCGCCAGACAGGGGAACTATCATTCCTGCTTCTCCCCTGTCAAGCCCTGTAAGAATTTTATATGTGACCCACGTTTACTTTCGCTGATATATTCATTTTCACATATCTATAGAAGGTTTTACAGTCTGTTTTTATGTCTTTCGCAAGTTTACTCTCATTCTATTTTCCCTTTCTTCATCAATTTCTTGGTCCTCCTTTGCTGACTTCTAAAATCCTCCCAATCCTCAGTTTTACTAATCTTTTTGGCAGCATTATAAGACTCTTCCTTTAATCTGATACTATCTTTAATTCATCTTGTCAACCATAGCTGGAACATTTTTCCCGTTGTGTTTTTATTCCTTCAGGCAATGAAAGTTTGTTGCGAATTATGAACTATTTCTTTAAATGTCTGCAATTGATTTTCTACTGTCGTATCTTTTAATCTAGATTCCGAACCGACCTTAGCCAACTCGTTTCTCATAGCGCCGTAGTTCGCTTTGATCAGGTTTCTGACCTTAGTTTCGGCCTTATCTAAATCACTCTCAAACTCAACATACAATTCTATCATATTAATGTCACTGCTCCCCAGAGGCTTCTTTACTACAAGGTTATGAATGTACCGTGTCTCATTACACTGTACTAGATCTAAAATGATCAGTTCCCTCGTAGGTTCGTTGACATACTGATCTGGAAAACTGTCTTGAATGCATTGCATGAACTCTTCCTCTGCACTATTTCTGCAAATTTGGTTTTCACAGTCTATATAGAAGTTAAAGTTTCCCATGATTACTGTATTAAGCTTGTTACATGCATCTCTAATTTCCTGATTTATACTCTGCCCGCCACGATAGACACTGTTAGGGTCCGATAGAATACTCCCACTACTATTTTCTCCCCCTTGTTGTTACTTAGCACCACCTAAACTGATTTTACATTGTGCCAGAAATTCGGCTCTCCGGCTTCCTGCGGGTGCAAGCATCGCGCCCGTACTTAGCTACCGCGCCTGCCATTGTGCTTCGGGCCCAAGAGGAATATCGGTCCTGGGCATCCTGCAGCTGCCGGCACACAGTGCTCGCGTTTCCCAGGGGCGCAGTTACTTCGAAGCATCCCCTGGGATCACGTGTGCCATGGAGAGCCAATCGCAGCAGGGAATTTTCATTCATAGATTTGACAGGAAGACCTGCCAAATCTATGAATAGATATCGGCCCCAAAACCACACTAAAACTTCAAATAAATTTAAAAAAACATCACATTTTTAAAATAACTATACATTACGTAAATTAACTACGTTAAACAAAAATTTGAATTTTTGAAAAAATTAATTAACTTTTTAACGGTGCTATAAATAATGTTACCTTTCCTTAACGTAAGTAAAAAACATAAACCTGTTGAAAAAATGTTTAAATTGTTCTTAATTAATCACTTACCTTGTTAAAAACAGGCCTTGTGCCTCCTTTTTAAATGTGCAGCTTTGCCATACATACCCTCAGGGAGAAACCTGAAAAAAAAAAGTTTGCTGCGTGTGCGCTGCCTCTCCCGCGCACGTGTACGACTTCTGAACCAATTCCTTCAGGGAAACGGAAGTTCCGGATTCCAGCGCATGCGCAGTGCATGCATGAAACCGGCACTTCAGGTGGCCTTACGGGTGAGTACACAGCGCGTCCTCACCCGTGGAGAGCCGAATTTCTGGACCAATTATTGTGTTTTTGGCATCCAAGATCCTTTCTCTCTGCTGTCTGTATTCTCTCCTTTATTATCAGGGCTACCCCTCCTCTTTTCCCATTGCGACTGTCTATTCTAAAGTTCAAATATCCTGGAATATTTAGTTCGCAACCTTGGTCACTCTGCAACCACGTCTCTATATTGGCTATTAAAACAAACCCATTTATTTCTATCTGCGCTATTAATTCATCTATATTGTTGTGACTGCTTCGTGATTTCAGCTATAATACCTTTAGCTTTAATTTTTTCTCTATTTTCCCCTGACGTCACTTCAGCCACTAATGCCCGATTACCTTTATGAATCTCTCTGTCCCTTCCTAACCCGCTCTGCTTATTTACTCTGCCCTACAGTCTTGACATTTCTCTTACTGCTTTTGAATTTACCCTTTCGGCATTCCACCCACACTCACCCCTCTTCATTAGTTTAAAGCCCGTCCTGACGGAATTGCTCCCTCTTTCCCCAGTACTGGTGCCAGTGCCCCATGAAATGAAACCCCTGCCTCCCACATCAATCTTGGAGTTAGGAATTTAACCTTCTAAACTGTTTGTCCCGATGCCAATTTGAGCGTGGCTCAGTTAAAAATCCAAAGATTACTTCCTGTGAGGTTCTGCATTTTAGTTTCGACCCTAGCTCCTCAAACTCTCACAGCAGAACTTCATTCCTTTTTATATCTATGTCGTTAGTTCCTACATGGAACACTACAACTGGATCCTCCCCCTCCCACTTCAAATTCGTATGCACCCACGAGGAGAAAACGTTTGCCTTGGCACCAGGCAGGCACCACCACCTTCAGAGCTCCCGGTCACGGCTGCAGAGAACTGTATCTATCCCGCTGACTATGCTGTCCACTACCACTAACACTTTCCTTTTCACTCCCCCCACTAGAATGGCCTCCTGAACTATGGTGCCATGGTCAGTTTGCTCATCTATACTGCAGTCCAAGTATCTCATACCTGTTGGTCAAAGTCAAGGGCCGAGGCTCCTCCATCACCACATCCTCGGTCCCTATACCTTCCTGACGAGCGGTCACACCCTCCTGTCCCTGACCATTGACGAACTCTGAAGTCCTGCTTAATCTGAGGAATGTGTCTGCCTCTTGGAACAAAGTGTCCAGGTTACTCTCCCCCTCACTGATGCCCCGCAATGTCTGCACCTCGTACTCCAGCTCAACAATTCTGAGCCGAAGTTCCTCGAGTTGCAGACATTTACCGCAGATGTGGTTGCTTGGGATCACGCTGATCTCCACAAACTCCCACACGCTGCAGTTACAGCACACCCCTGCACTGCCATGCCCAGCTAACCTTCTTTATTGATTTTATTGGTTCATTAATTATTTTAAGTATTTTTTCAGTCAATTATTTCAGTTTTATTAATTGATTGGTTACACTAGTTTAATTTACTAATTCAGAAAATTAAAGTAACAGCAAGTTACAGTTTCCTCGCTCTGAGTTTAACACACTTCCCCAGCCTGGAGGCTGAAAAAAACTGTCTTGCTCAACAACCAATCACCTACATGCTGCCCTGTGATGTCACTGTTGGATTTTCTTCTATTGTGAAGTTTCCTCTTGCTGCCACTCTCCTGATGCGCCGCCGTCGGGAGTGAAAACAGAGGGGAAACCGAAGGTGGCAGAGTGGAACCGAATGTGTGGTGGAGGGGAACCGAGGGTGGCAGAGTGGAACCGAATGTGTGGTGGAGGGGAACCGAGGGTGGCAGAGTTGAAGCGAATTTGTGGTGGAGGGGAACCGAGGGCTGGGAAGTGGAAAACCGAAGTGCGGAGAGCGATTCACAGATGTGAAACCAGAGGAAAGAGGAATTTTGTTTCCACCAATAAATAATGCTATCTCACTGAAGGTGCACTCATTGCTGACAATTGTGAACCAGGAGCTTTTCTTAGAGCTGATCTGTTCTTATTCTTCACACGCCAAAACTGGGTGGCACAGAGCGACTTAAACCAACCTGAGAGTTGGTGCAGATTGCCGCGGGCTTACAGTGCACATCGTCCGAAAATCAGCTCATCATAAACATTCCTAAACCACCCCCTGAGCTCGGACACAAAAAAGGGTAGTTTTCATAGAATGGCAGGAATTACAGCACATTTGGAGGCCATTCGGCCCTGGGGCGAGCGCTCGCAACTGTAACCTCATTAACGGTCCCACCCCGATCTTTTCATGTTCCTCCTTTTCAAATCTTTCTAATTTTCACTTTGAAATGAAATTTTAGTCGCTATCTCAATAGCCACAAATGGTGAAGTGTCACATGATCTAATAGCCCCCTGGTTATTGACCCCTTCACTAAGGTGAAAAGTGCCTTGCTATCTAACGTATCTATGCCCCTCATAATTTTGTACACCTAATTCAGGTCCCCTCTCAGCCCCTCTGCTGTAAGGAAAACAACCCCAGCCTGTCCAGTCTCTAAGGGATCTATGTACATGCACACCAAGGTTCCTCTGATCCTCTGCCCATCCTAGGGTCCTACCATTCATTGGTTATCCCCTTGCCTGGTTAGTCCTCCGAAAATGCATCATCTCACACTTTTCAGGGTTAAAATCCATTTGCCACTGTTCTGCCCATCTAACCAATCCGTCTATACCGTCCTGTAGCCTGAGGCTTCCCTCCTCGCTATTTACCACTCCACCAATTTACGTGTCATCTTCGAACTTACTGATCATACCTCCTACATTCATATCTAAATCGTTAATGTACACTACAAACAGCAAAGGACCCAGCATCTATCCGTGCAGTACACCACTGGACACAGGCTTCCATTCACAAAAACAAATTTCGACCATCACCCTATGCCTCCTGCCACTAAGGCAATTTTGAATCCAATGTGCCAAATTGCCCTGGATCCCATGGGCTCTTACCTTCTTGACCATTCTTGTAGGCTTCGCAAAATCCCCCAGAAACTCGAACAGAACCCTAAAGGGAGTGATTTTTGGACTTTTCATACAAACTTGGGATGATGGGACCTCAGTGAAGTGATTTGATGTAAAAACCAAAAGATCAGGGAAGAAAAACCTGAGGAAACTGATTTTTTTGAATCTTATTGTTGGGAGAGACATTTTTTCACAGGCACAAGCTGCGAGGGGCGTGGCCGGTCAGTGAACAGATCAAGCTGTCTGGGAATTGTTTGAGACAATGCAAAACTCACAAACACATTCAAATATAGATCCCCAGTGGCAAACAAGATGCTGGAAATCTAAAAACGATTCAATGACAATATAACTTCGATCACACAGTTTCATAGCCATTATCCCATCAACAAAATCAATCAACCAGGTATCCAGAGAACAGATTTAAAAGCCCGCCAACAGAAGGACAATAGGGTGAAGATTTGGCGCGTAGATAAGGCCGTGTTTTAAATCGGAAAACGATTAACACTAAGCAAAAACCATCGGAACTGGCAAGCCCGCCAAAAACTAGACAATTGGACGAAGCAAGGATCATTTACATTCAAAAAGGAATTCGTTTTAGTGAAGGTTTTTGGGCGCGAAAAAGAAACAGTATAATTTGAAAGCCTGTGCCATGATCTATCTCTCTTTCGGACTGCTGCAGTGACCATCAGACACCTCGCAGCAACAAGGGACTTACGGAGTCCTTTTAAACAAAAGACTCTAATATCCTGTCAAAGATTTGTTGGTGAGCATTATCCCTAATCTCCTGGATCCAAAAACCTAGCCAGATAGTGGGATATTTGGGAGGGATAAGGTTTTATTTGATATATTGTCATTTCCCTCGCTTGTACCGTGTGTTCCCCGAATCTGTGTTTAAGTAATAAGTGTGTTTCAAGTTTGTTACCTTTTTTTTCTTTTAATAAAGTAAATTTCTTTCATCAGAACCTGTTTACTGCAATTTTGTTCACAATCCCTAAATAAGCCCAAAGTCTAGGAACCGGAGGGGTGTTGGAGTGATTCGAAACGCTCACTGTGTCAGAAAGCGAAGGCTGACCCCACTTATGATACTCCTTACAGTCTCCCATGCGGGACTTTCTCAAAAGCCTAACTAAAGTCCATGTAGACTACATCAGCTGCACTACCCTCATCCACACACCGAGTCAGCCCCTCGAAAAATTCAATCAAATTGGTTAGACATGATCTCCCCCTGACAAAGCCATGCTGACTATCCTTGATTAATCCTTGCCTCGCCAAGGGCAGACTAATTCTGTCCCTCAGAACTTTTTCCAATAATTTCCATACCACTGATACTAGGCTCCCTGGCCTGTAATTCCCTGGTTTATCCCTACGACCCTTCTTGAATAATAGTATTACGTTAGCTGTCCTCCAGTCCACTGGCATCTACCCTGCGGCCAGAGGGGTTCTGAAAATTTGTCTCATAGCCCCTACAATCTCCTCCCTTGCCTCACACAGCAACCTGGGATACATCTCATCTGGTCCTGGGGATTTATCCACTTTTAATCCCGCTAAAACCGCTAGTACCTGCTCCCTCTCAATGCTAATTTGTTGAAGTATATCACAATTCCCCTGCTTGATTTCTATGTCTACATCGTCCTTCTCCATTGTAAACGCAGATGCAAAATATTCATTTAAAACCTCACCCACAGCTTCCGGCGCTACACACAGATTCCCACTTTGATCCCTAATGGACCCTACTCTTTCGCTGGTTATCCACTTGCCCTTAATATACTCATAAAACACTTTGAGATTTTGCTTTATTTTGCCCGCCAGTATTTTTTCATGCACCCTCTTCGCTCTCCTAATTTCTTTTTCAATGTTCGTCTCGGGCTTCCACTGTTTTTCGTTCTTTGTATCTGCGAAAAGCCTCCCTTTTTTTGATAATCCATTCTTGTATATCTCTTAACATCCAGGGTTCCCTGGGCTTGTTGGTCCCACCCTTGACCTTTACGGGAACATATTTGCGTTGTACTCTCTCGATTTCCATTCTGAAAGACTCCACTTCTCTGAAGTGATTTTCCTACAAGGAGTTAATCCCAATCCACTTTGGCCAGATCCTGCCTTATCATATTAAAATCAGCCCACCCCCAATTTAGAACCTTTATTTCCGGTCCCTCTTTGTCCTTTTCCATGACTACCTTAAATCTCAACGAATTATGGTCACTTCACTCCCCTGACCTCCAATCCAGAATCACCTTCACACCGAATCCCCCATTCCACAAACTCCATCTCTCCCCGAGCCCCCATTCGCAGCCTCCATCTCTCTCCCCAAACCCGCATTTTTGAGTCTCCATCTCCCCCCGATTCCCCATTCCACACTTTCCATTTCTTCCCGAGCCCCCATTCCTCATTCTCCATCACTGCCCCTCTGTTATTAGAGGTAACATATTGAGATAGATTGAGGAATGCCTAGAAAGATACAGGCAGAAATATGTTAAAGATGAATTTGGATCTGTTTGAAACCAGTCACCAGTGGTGCAAAACAGGTTTCAGTGGCGGCACCGTTGCCTTTTACTATTTTTACTTGAGATCTATATGTAGGTGTTGGGGCCCAATCTGCAAGTTTGCAGATGATACGAAGATCTTATGAGTTTCCGTACAATAGATGATTTGATACAGCTTCAGGTGGCTCTTGAATTGTTAGGGGAGAGTTTAATGATTGGGAAATGATGTACAATTTGGAAAAGTGCAGTGTTGTTCACGTGGGCAGGGCGAATGCTTTACACACATACACCCTTCAGGAAAAAGCATTAAAGCAATTGGAGCAAGCAAGAGATCTGGATGTTCCAGGGAATGCATCTCTTCAGGTTCATGTGCAATGCCATGAATCGATTGCTCGTGCCAAGAGGGCATTCACAGGATTCTTGACTATGAGACTTGCCCCGATCACTACAGTCGAGAACTTCTATACAGCAGGGGCCAGAAATTCTGGTCTCCACGGGTGAGTACGCGCTGTGTACTCACCCGTAGACCCAACGAAAGTGCCGGTTTCGTGCAAGCACTGCGCATGCACGGGAAACCGGAACTTCCGTTCCCTTGAAGGAAGGGGTTCGGTGGTCATACGCGTGCGCCGGAGAGGCAGCGCGTACGCATCGAACTTCCGCTTTTTTCAGGTTTCTCTGTGATGGTAAGTCCCGAGCACCTGCGTGGGAAAAAGCAGGTGCAAGGCTTGCTTTTAACAAGGTAAGTGGTGAATTAAGTAATATTTAAACATTTTTTCCACAGATTTATCTTTTTTAAATATTTAAAAAAAGCTAAGTTTATTTTTAGCCCGTTAAAAAGTGTAATTAATGTTTTCAAAAATTTAAATTTTTGTTTAAAATAGTTAATTTATGTAATTTATAGTTATATTAAAATGTGAAGTCTTAAAAATTTATTTGATGTTTTAGTTAGGTGTTGGGGCCGATCTCCTGTCAAATCTATGAATGCAGATTCCCTGCTACGATTGGCTCTCCATGACCCACGTGATCCGAGGTGCCGCTTCGACCTCACTGCGCCCCGAGGATACGGAAGCAGCAATATGCACACCGGCAGCTGGAGGAGGTCCAGGATCGAAAACCCACGCGGGCCCACAGCACAAAGGCAGGCGTATTAGGTAAGAGCAGATTGGGGGCTTGCACCCGCGGGAAGCCTCCAACCCGAATTTCAGGCCCCTGCTCTAAAGTTTCATGGGCAATACCGTGAAGCGATTGCTGGACCAAATAAAGTTTCGGGGTGCTTTCATAGGAAAATTGATTATGAGACGATGCATACCATTTTGTCTATGTAGAAACGAAGGTCACGCCTCACTTTGAATTAATTGTCCAGTTTTGATCTCTTCATATGGTGGGTAATAATGAGGCTTTGGAAAGGGTGCAGAGAATGTCCACTGGACTAATTTCTCGCTTGCAGCATCTTAGTTATCAAGATAGGCTAAAAGTTTTGAGACTGTACACATTAGTGATTCGAAGACTTAGGGGTGATCTGATTGAGGTTTCTAAGATAATACAGCCAACAGATTGTCTTCCAGTTGATAGTTTGTGGCAATTAAATAGGTTAGGGAGGACCAGGGGTCGCAATTTTAAGTTGTGTAAGGCCAGATCTAGGGTTCATGTCAGGAGGTTATCCTTTTCCCAGAGAATAGTGGAATTCCAGATCAGGCTGGCATCTCATGCGGTGGCCGCCGATTCGCTGAACTACTTCAAGTGAGAACTTGACCTGTTTCTGGCTGGGACGAAGATCAACGCTACCAAAAGGGAGGTACTGCACGAAATTATCAAGACCAGAGTGATCTCATGGATAAGGTTTCATCGCCCAGGCTTGTCGGAGAGTAATTTCCAATATTTGTCCCCAATTTGAATTCCAATGCGGTTGACAAACCCTCGAAGGCGTGCAGTCCAGTGTCTGACACCGTGAAGCAAAGGACTGCACACGGGGGCATCCAAACTGTCATTGCAGCAGCAATTGGGGATTCGATAGTCAGGCGACAGATATTTAGTTCTGCTACCAGCGGCGTGAGACCCGTGTGGTACGTTGCCTCTCTGGTGTCAGGGGAAAGGTTATCACGCAGAGGGTGCAGAACATTCAGTGAGGGGTGGGGGTCGGGGAGTGTAATGGAAGAGCTGGAAGTTGTGGTCCATGTCTGAACCAACCGCATAGGGAAGAAAAGGGTTGAGGTCCTGCATCAGAGCTTAAGGAGCTAGGGAGGATGTTAAATAGTCGGATCTGAAAGGCCGTAATCTCTGGGTTACTGGTAGTGCCACGCACTAGTGTGATTAGAAATAGGGGATATGGCAGGTTAAAGCGTGGCTACAGACACGCTGCACCAGGGAGGGCTTCAGGTTACTGGGGCATTGCGACCAGTTCTGTGGCAGAAGGGACCAGTTCAAGATGGAAGGCTTGCACCTCAAGTGAGCTGGGACCAATATCCTCGCGGCAAGATTAACAAGTGGGAGGCGGAGGATTTAAATGAATTCTGCAGTGGGTTGGGCACCAAGATGCCGTGTCAAAATGTAGAATCAAAGCGCACAGAGCGCGAGGAGTGATCGTTATAGTTAGAAGTAATGCAGATTTAGGGGAGATCATAGAAAATACAAAGATTTCTAAGTTAGGTTTGGAGTGCTTGTGTTTAAATGCACCACGTTTTCTTGATAAGGTTGGTGAGATACAGGCGCAAATAGCAACATGCAAATATAATGTAGTGGCGATAACGAGACCTGAAAAGTGTACTGGATGCTTAATATTTCTGGGTACAGGGTATCCAAGAAAGAAAGGCAAGGACTAATTGATGAGTGGTTGAAGATTTGATTAAGGAAAGTATTTTAGTGCTTTAATTCCCTTGAGGGATCAAATGCAGAACATTGGGTTGGAGTTAAGGAACAAGAGAGAAGCTATTACGCTGCTTGGTGTATTTTATAGGCGAACAAAGAGTGGGATGTAGATTGTGGAGCAGGTTTGCAAGAATATTACTGAAAGGTGCATGAAATATGGTTCAGAGATAATAGGAGACTTTACCAGACCATTTGCAAACTTGGCGACCTATTTGACCCTGAGATGAACTTCCGACCCCATATCCTCTCCATCACCAAGACTGCCTACTTCCACCTCAGTAAATTGCCCATCTCCGAACCTGCCTCAACTTATCTGCTGCAGACACCCTCATCCGTTCCACTGTTACCTCTAGACTCGACTATTCCAATGCTCTCATGGTCGGCCTCCCAACTTGCACCTTCGTAACTTGAGCTCATCCATACCTCTGCTCCTTGTATCCTAATTCGCACTTAGCCCATTCACACATCACCTCCGTGTTCGCTGACCTGCATTAGCTGCCGTCCAGCAATGCCTCGATTTAAAAAGTCTCATTCCTCTTTTGAAATCGCTCCATGTCCTCGCCCCGCTCAATCTCTGCAACCACCGCCAGATGTCAACCCTCCACGACCTCTGCACTCAGCCAATTCTAGCCTTTGCATGTCCCTGATTTTCATCGCTCCAGATGTGGTGGATGGGCCTTCTGCTGCCCAGGCCCTAAGCTCTGTATTCCCTTCCTAAAACTCTCCGCCTCTCTACCGCTCTCTCGTCCTTCAAGACACATCATAATACCTACCTATTCGACCATCCATTTGCCACCTGTACTGATATCTCCCTGGTGTCTGATTGTGACCGATGACGCTCCTGTGAAGCGCATTGCCTCGTTTTACTGTGCTAAAGGCGCAAGTCGTTATTGTTGTTCAAAAGCAAAATATTGCACGTGCTGGAATTCTGAAATAAAAGCAGAAAATGCTGGAAATACTCAGCAGGTCAGGTCACAACTGTGGAGAGAGGAACATGGATAATGTTCCAGGTCGATTAACTTTCATCAGAAATTGTGTGTTATTGTTGTTGTTGTACGAGTCGGTTGAGAAGAACAGGATTATGGAAAATACAAGGACATATTACGCTTCTGGGGAACAATTATGTGAATCTTGAAGCTGCCAGATTAACATTCCACAGTCTGTTGTGAGACGGGTATTGACCCATTGAACACACCGGATATTAACCGATTTTTAACAACGGATATTAACGCATTAAACAAAACTTTTTTAAGCAATTTTAAATACAGAGTATTAACGCGTTGAACACACCTCTTAAAACCAGAGCTGGATTAAATTAGCAGAGGGTAAAGTCTTGATGGACAATGGATGTCAACAGCTTCGGCAGAAATAACAACACAGATGGCGGAATGAATGTCCCCGGTTACGGTTTATATTGATGAGAATTTAACACATTCCATAATATGGTTTATCATTAGTTTAATCGATACACCACAATGGATTCCGAAAAAGTATAACCCTTATCAAAACTACAAACTGTGATGAATTGAGGCTGCAACAGGTGTCTATTCCGTTTCAGTTAAATCACTCAGCTTTGTCCCGGGGTGCGCTCTAATAGGACCAGGGTTGGTGCTGTACCGGGACCCGGTTGTGTATCATATCAGGACTCGGGAGGTGTAGCAATGCCATTCCCTACTGATCTGATCCGATCTCTATGTGTCCCATTACAGTCTATCCAACGGTGGATCGAGTTAAAACTAGGAAAAGTGACTTTTAGTTCGATTCTCAATTTGTTTTATTGAACAACAGATAAATCATCAAAAACACCGAGTGTGATGTATTCAGTTCAACTTTGGCTCGGAAAATTCTAACATAAAGATCAAAATCAGAGTAATACCCGGGTTTGATTGGAATTAATGTTCACGTATTGATTCCTTTTCTCTATCTGTCCCAGTGACGCTGCAGAGATTAATAACCTTTGCAGACTCCCTGCTGCCGTGAGTTTTTTCTGGTGTCCATCTTGATTTTCAAAACACTCCTCATTCTAAGACTAGCGGAGATCAGAGAAAGCTGTCAGCACTGAGGTACTGAACACCTCCTGAAAGATTGGACATTGGGAACGATTTGCCTATTATGGTGAAATAATCACAACAAGCGCTCATTCCCAAAACACCCCTGGAGTGTGAGCTCAGCATTAGACTGTCGAAAGCAGCTCACCGCTCTTGGGCAAGTATCTGCTCAAAGCGCCTAACCAAATAACTCGTGTCTAGGTCACACACTTGGAAAAAGAGCTACACGTTCCTGAACTAAGACATTAACTTACTTTGAAGTTGGAATCAGCTGGTAAAATGTTTTAGAAAATATAAAGGCTTGGAATTTGCAGTTAGTGGCGATGGACCGGTGATCGCCGTTGACTGCGAAGATTGCTGCACAGAAAGATCTTGAAATCTCTGTGGAGAACATTTTAGTTTTCTCAATATTATATTGGTTGTCGCGCTATCTTTAGGGGATCTCCAACTCAGACAGTTTCACCATCATCACAACCGCAAAATCCGAGCCAAAGTTTTAAAGGAGCCTGACAGTGGATTCTCCAGAATATCAAACACAAATACAAGATAATCACAGAAAGTGTTCGGTCTTCTCATCACATTAATTTGACCGTCATTGCAATCGGATATTTCAATCCATTGCTCAACTCCTCTCTGTATTTCCTCTGGGTCACTGCATAAATAAAAGTGTTCGTGCAGCAACTCAGGAGCTGGAGCATGAAGCCGATTTCTGATACAAATTTGGGTGGAGAAACAGGATATCCCAAGTAATCCAATCGTCTCATTATAGAACAAACCATGAACACCACCCACAGAAGTATGAAATTCCCCGATATAACAAACAGTACAATCATGGATTTCCTTCGGTTCTCCATCTCTGGATCACTGGGACTGTCGCCACTGCTCTGACCCCGGAGTCTGCTGCGGGCTCTGCTGGCCACTAAAATGTGTCTGACCGTCAATGCATTGAACAGTAGAATCAAAACAAATGGAACAAATGGCGTTAAAATGTAATGCATTAATTCAACGATGGCCCAGGCCAGCGAGTGAGATGCACTGAATCGCACATCGCAAAACCAGGGATTGTTAGAAAGCCAGTATTTTCCTTTATACAGGAAATACCAGAAAATGTTCTTCAAACAGCTCAGCATAGTCACTGAGCCTAAAACAAAAGCCGCCGTTTTCTCAGAGCAATATTTAGACTTCAGCTTCTGACAACAAATGGCCACAAATCGATCGAAGGTGAAAGTTACGGTGAACCAGACAGAACAATCTGTAGCGGCATGAAGTAGAATGGCGTGAATATTACATACTCTAATGTTCCATACAAACAGGAATAGTTCCCGATAAACAATAGGAATCTGCCTTAGTATCAGATCGACGATCACAACCAGTAGATCTGCCGCTGCCATGGCCACCAGGTAGTGAGTGACACATTTGGAGAGACCGCACTTTCCCCGAGACAGGATCGTAATCTTCACCACGATAACTGTGAGCAATTGGAGAAAATGGAAATTATTCACCGAACACCGGGCACATAGAGTACTTTGATTTGTTTCAAGTAATGTAACGGAGAAGGTCTACCGAGTGTTCGGGACAGAATGGGCTTAAACAGAGTGATTCTAAACAGCGTGTTAAGGTTTGGAATTTGGAGAGAATGAGAATTCGGAGCCAAGGGGGAACGAGGTGCTGCTTTTCGCCACCAACACTTGTAGTGCTTTGTGTTACAGGTAAATGTTTAAGTTGTTCTACCTATAACATGTGAAGACTTAAATACAAAACTTTAAACGAAGATAATTAAGTACCTAAACTTTAAAAAGTTAAATTAATAAAACAGGGGTAATATGAATGGCAGTGCCATTGGTTTCCAGAAATGCAGCATGTGTGAGTTTGTGGAGAGCATCGCAATACCGGACGAACATGTCTGTAGTAAATGTCTGCATCTCGAGGAACTTCAGCGCCGAGTTGTTGAGCTCGATTCCGTGTCACAGACATTGTGAGGCATCAGGGAGGGGGTTAGTTACTTGAGCTCTTTGATCCACTAGGCAGTCACACCCCTTGGGTTAGGTAGTGGTACACGTCTGGTTAGTGGTCAGGAATATGAGGATGTGACTGTGACACAGGTTCAGTGCTAAGGAGCCTGAGCCTTTGCCCTTATCCAACACGTACGAGGTTCTTGTTGCCTGTGTGGATGAGGGCAAAATCTGCAGGGTGGATGAGCAAACTGACCAGGTCACCGTGGTACAGGAGGCCATGCAAGTGGGGGGGAGGGGGGAAGGAAAGTTTTGTGGCAGGGGACAGCATAGTGAGGGCGCTAGTTACTGTTCTCTGGAAAATATCGCCTTCCTTTCCACTCTATCTAGGCCCCTCCTAATTATATACAACTCAATTGAGTCTCACGTCAGCCTCCTCTGTTCCAAAGAAAACAACCCCAACCTTTGCAATTTTCACTCATAGCTAAAATTCTCCAGGCCTGGCCACATCCTAACAAATCTCCTTTTTAGCTTGTCTAGTGCAATCACATCTTTCCTGTCATGTGCTGACCTGAACTAAACGTATTAGTCTAGCTTTGGCCAAACTAATGTTTTATACAGTTCAAGCAGAATCTCCCTGCTCTTATATTCTGTGCCTTGTCCAATAAAGTAAAGTATCCCATTTACCATCTTAACTAGCTTATCGACATCTTCTGCTACCTTCAGGGATCTGTGGACATGCAGTTCAATGTTCTTCTGTTCCTCTACATTGCTCAGTATCCTACCATTCATTGTGTATTATCTTGCCTTGTGAGCTCTCCCCAAATCTACTACCACAGACATCTCAGGATTGAATTCCATTTGACAATTTCTGCCCACCTGAATGGCCGTTGACATCTTCCTGAAGTCTACAGCTTTCTTCCTCACTATCAAACAAAGGGCCATTTTTTGTATCAACTGAAAACTTCTTAATCATACCCCCTACATTGAAGTCTAAGTCATTGATATGCAAACACACACAAGAGAGAAAGAGTGTAAGAGAAAATGAGGAAAGAATTTGAACCCGTGCAGCAACTTTCACCACGTCATGACACCACAAACTGCTTTAAAGCCAACAAAGTATTATTGAAGTTTATTCACTGTTGCAATGTGTGGAAATTAAAGAAATAAAAAGCAGGTTACACGAACAAAGATACTACATTCTGTTAATCTCCAGTTCCTGAAGTACCAGCTGCAGGTAATGACTTACCCGGGACTCCGACCGCAGCCAGGATAGGATAATAAATTTTTGTATATCATTAATCGCCCACAGAATCTTGAGCTTGATTAGAAAACCAAGAGACATTTTACGCCTTTCTGTTAGAATCGATGATTCGATGGTTGGTGGTGATGCTGGGAGCAATTCTCCGATTGACACGTTGAGAAGATTCCCTTATTTATAGGAGAGAGAATCCATCCGGTCAGAAATTAGGTTCCCCTGCTGACTGGGTTTAATTGCAGCCACTGAACAAAGAGATGATGCCAACAATTTTCATTCAAAGACTTTTACCAACAACAGCGGAATTTCCAATTAGATAAAGCCCCGAAGACGCAGATAAATGCTGCACCTTCATACACTCAGCGAAGTCTCACAATAATTTCACAAGGTGACTTTTCATTAATAAAAGTTTAAGTAGACAATGGGAGCTCCAGTGCCATCAATTAAAAAGCCTATCAAACATACCCGCTTTTAGAGGGGCACAACTAATAAAGAACATTAGCAAAAAACAAAACGAAACAACAGGAATCTTATGAATTTAAATTATGTTGTTCCCTATATTCACCATTCCTTCCAGTCCATGCTCTGCAATTACCACAGATCTTCTCTGATCTGCTGAGTGTTTCCAGTATGTTCTGCCTTTAGTTCAGTTTTCCAGCATCTGCATTATTTTGCTTTGTTTTTAGGATTTCATAACCCATAGTCTGATCATTAATCCTGGCGTGCCTGTTTAATAAAATCAATAGACAACCGGACACTTCTATTCCAGTTACAGATACCAGTCAGAATCTTTATATTATGCAGAAAGAAGGAAAGGGAGAGAGTAATAGAAAAAGAAAGGCAAGAAAAAAGCATGAAATATAAAAATGTAGTCACTGTTGTAGTATAGGCAATTCTACAATTTAAAATATAATGTTAATATTTCATTTCATTTAAAAGGGACAAAGAATTCAGTCCAGCACATTAAGTCTTTGTACTCCACCATCCCATCGCCAAATTTCCGGACTTTATTGATATTCGAAGGAGACTATATCAACAAGTGTGACTCCAATTCCTAACTGGTGATGTTGCCTAGTTTCAGATTCCACTCTGTGTCGCTCTCTCTGTCTTCTCCCTGATTGCACCGGGTTTTACCCACTTCTCACCCTGAACGACCAACATTTGCCTTTCCCTCTCTGCTCGTGCTTTTGATACTTTGGGTGTGATGAATCAATTATTTGACAAAATTTATGACTAGATCTTGACCGCTTCACTGAGTACTGAGATATTGGCAAATTAATTTCAACACAAATAAATGTGAGGTATTACATTTTGGTAGTGAAAAGAAGGCAGTCACATATTACATGGAAAATAAGAATCTAAATGGATTGGACGAGTTGAGGGATCTTAGAGTACAAAAACACAAATCAAGAAAGTTAGCAACGCAGGTTAATAAGGCCAAAAAAAAAAACAAGCACTGGCGTTTATTTCTAGAGGGGTAGAATTGTAAAATACAGAAGTTATGCTAAATTTTTATCGAACCTTGTTTAGTGCGCACTTGGAGCATAGTTTACGATTCTGGTAGCCATAATATAAGAAGGATTCAGAGGACATAGAAAGGGTGCAAAAAAGATTGACAAGGATGATGCCAGAAATGCGAAGTTATATCTATCAGGAAAGGATGAACAGGCGGGGTAAAGAGACGACTGAGGGGTGACCTAATAGAGGTCTTTAAAATTATGAAAGGTTTTGATAGAGTAGACACAGAGACAGTTTTTAACTTGTGGGGAAGAGCGAAACTAGAGGCCATCAATATAAGATAGTCGCCAAATAATCAAATATAAATTGCGAAAAAAACTTCTTTACCGAGAGAGTGGTGATAATGTGGAACTCGCAACCACAGGGAGTGGCTGAATCGAATAGTATGGATGCATTTAATGGGAGGCTAGATATGAGGGAGAAAGGAATAGAGGGTTATGCTGATAGAGTTAGATGAGGAAAGACGGTAGAAGGTTCGGCTGGAACCTAAACGCTGCCATAGACTGGTTGGGCCGAATGGCCTGTTTTTGTTCTGTACATCCTATGTAATGCAATGCAAATACCAGCGGGTACAGTACAAGTCACTTAAATATACTTTCAATATTCTGAGCAGCATTGACTCGCATGACATTATTTCCATTACCCTGTGATCACCTCAATGAGCTGCATCAATTCAGCTATCGACCCTAGTACTAGTCGCTTCAGTACCTCTCCAGCTTACTAACCAGCACGGATTTACCGATAGACCCCAGTACTACCCGCTAAACTACGCCTCAATCTCACTAACGAGCACTGATTTACCTTTCGTCTGTTGTACCACACGTTTCACTGAACCTCCATCTCACGGATCAGCACTGAGTGATCTCAACAACTAATATTAGCCATTGCTCGTGGGACTGATCAGTTTGTGCGGGACCATCTCCCGATATTAATGCTGGGAATCAACATTTCATCAGGAACAGGACTTTGTATTGATGCAGCGCCTTTAATGTAGGAAACAGGCTCTTCGGCGCTTCATAGAAACAAGAAAGACATGGACCTCAAGCCAAAAAAGCAGATAATAAGAGGGGTGGCCAAAGGGTCAGCCAAAAAGGCGTTGTGGTTTTGCCTGGTTTGAAAGGGCCAGACGCAGGTGGAGAACTATGGAATTAATGAGAGCATTTCAGACGTGGATCCCTTTCAGCCGACAGGAAAGGAGGCGGGTGTTGTAAGCTGGGAATGTTTGTTGGAACGTTTGATTCACTGAAGGAGTTTACAGACCTAGGAAGGTGGTGGATTGAAACACAAGAATACGATTTCTATTTTTGAGGCTTTTGTGGGACCAAGAGTTATTGTAGATTAGTAACGACTGAGGTGATAGGGAGTGGGACTTGGTCTTTGCAGCACATGGAGAGCATAGATTCGAATGATCTAAATTTCATGGGTGCTGGAGGATTGGAGGCCCGAACCAACTCCTTTTCACTATGGAAGTTCAGTCACTCTACACCTCCATCCCCGCCAGGACGAGTGCCCTCCGCTTCTTCCTTGAACGGAGGCACAAACAGTCCCAATCCACCACCCTCCTCTGTCTGGCTGAACTTGCTGAACTTATTCTTAAATTTAGCAACTTCTTGTTTGACTCCACTGACTACCACCGAGTAAAAGGCGTTGCTCTGGGAACCCGTATGGTTCGTAGCAATGCCTGCGTTTTCTTGGGATATGTGGAAGATTTTTTGTTCCAGTCGCACTCAGCTCCCCTCTCTCATCTCTGTTTGCCGGACTTTGATGTCTCTCTCGATACCTTTTCCTGCTCTCTGGAAAAAATCTACTGAAAAAAGCATTAACCTTGTATCCAATGTACACACCTCCCTCGCCTCCACATGTTCCGATTCTTCCCTTTCCTTCCTTTACTTCTCTCTCTCCATCTCTGGGGATATGCTGTCGACTAATGTCTGCTATAAGCACAATGACTTCCAGAGCTGCCTTGATTACACTTTCCATCGCCCTGCTTCCTATTCCATTTTAGCAGTTTATCTGTCTCCGTTGTTCTGTTATAACGATGCTTCCTTCGATACCAGTGCTGCCGATATTTCTTCTCTTTTCTTCAACCGAAGATTCGCCTGCAACGTCGTTGAGTGCCCCTCGACCAAGTTCATCTCATTTCCCACACTTCGTCCTCCCAGAACAACGATATGGTTCCCCTCACCTTCCTCCCCACCAGCCTTCATATTCAACCGATCATCCTCCGCCACCTCCAGCGTGATGCCACTACCAAAAACAACTTGAAATCCCCATCTGTTCCAAAAACGGAAGTTCCCTCTTGGCCACACTGGTCCACTCTTCAATTACCCCCAACTTGCCCTCATCTTCTCACGGCACCTTCCCTTGCAAGCGCAGGAGATGCAACAATTGGGAGACCTAACACAAATTATGTGATCGCTTGGCGGAACACCTCGTTTGAGTCGCTGCATGACCCTGAGATTCCGTGGCTTGCCATGTTCGAAGGTGAAACAGACACGGATGTGAGTTTCAGTGTTGGATGAAATGACGTCAGGATTGAGGTCGAAGATGTTCTCGAGCTGGAAATCTGCAAGTTTTATATACAAACTGGTGGTGTGTCTCTTTGACGTAATGTGGTCTGAATGGATATGGATGCAGAAGTGAGTAACTGGAGAGAGACAGAGGTTCAGGTGTAGATTCCGATAGGAGGGTTTGCGGGACGTTTGGGTTGTTGGGTAATGAGAAGGGGCAGCCGCAGAGGCGGCTGAATGGATAACGAATGCACTTGTTGAAAAAAATATCCATGTACAGGTGAGAATCTTCAATGAAACGTGATCTCTAAGAAATACCGTTTTCTAGTCTTTACAAATCCAAAATAGCATTGTCATTCAGGACAGTGGACCGAATAAAGTTGAACTTGTTAGAATACTCACTTCAATTATCTCTGCCTTATTTGAAAAGTCGCCCCAGTAAATCCTTGGGGAGATGAAGTCCTGTCTTCACACGGAGGACTCCCTCCATACCTGTTGTCTGGCTCTACCACCATGCCAAATGGGATAGATTCAGAACAGATCTTGCAGCTCAAAAATGTGCACCCATGAAGCGCTGTGGCCAATCAGTAGCAGCAAAATTGTATTCCAGCAGAACCTGTAACCTCATGGCTCCACATATCCCTCATTCTATCATCAAACCAGGGAACCAACTATGGCTGAATGAGGAGTGTGGAAGTGCATGCCAGGAGCTGCACAAACAGTACCAAAAATGAGGTTCCTATTTGGTGATGCTGCTACACAGGACTACATGTACGTTAAACATTGGAAAGTGCATGCTATGGACAGAGCTCAGCAATAACATGACCAACGGACCAGATGAAATTCGGCAGTCCTGCCACATCCACTCGTGAATGGTGGTGAATAATTAAACAACTAACGGGAGTAGAAGGTTCTTTGATCAGCCCATCCTCAACGATGGTAGAGCCCAGCACGTCAGTGCACAAAACAAGTCTGAAGCGTTTGCAACTGTCTCAGCTCAACCAGAAGTCCCGAGTGGATGGTCGATCACGGTCTCCTCCTGAGTCCCCACCATCACAGATGCCAGTCTTCAGTCAATTCGATTGACTCCACATGATATAGAGTCATAGAGTCACAACGGCACAGAAGGAGGCCATTCGGCAATGTAGAGCAATCCAGTCAGTCCAATTTCCCAGCTCTATCCCCGTAGCCCTGCATGTTTAATTCCCTCAAGTGCCGATCCAGTCTCCCCTTGAAAACATTGAGTGTTTCTGCTTCCACCATTTCCGTCGGCAGCGAATTCCAGGTCATCACCACTCGCTGTGGAAAAAGTATTTCTCTTTCCCCACTCTATCTCTTGCCCAAAACCTTGAATCTGTGTCCCCTCGTCCTTGTACCATCAACTAGTGGGAGCAGTCTTTCCCCGTCTAGCCTATCCAAACCTGTCATAATCTTGTACACCTCTATCAAATCACCGGTCAACCTCCTTTGCTCTAATGAAAACAGATACAGCTTCTCCAACCTGTCCTTACAGCTAAGATTCCCCATCTCCGGAACCATTCCGGTAAATCTCCTCTGCACCCTCACAAGGGCCTTCGCATCCCCCTAAAGTGTGGTGACCAGAACTGTACGGAATACTCCAGTTGTGGCCTAACCAGCACTTTATAAATGTTCAGCATAACTTCTCTACTTTTGTACTCAATACCTTTATTTATGAAGACCAATAAACGGCTGAGCATTCTGGATACAGCAGAGGCTATGGTTCCCAACAACATCCCTGAATACTTCTGCTCCAGAACTAGTCGCGCCTCCAGCCTACCTCTCCCAGTTCAGCTACAATACCGGCATCTACCTGACAAAGTGTAAAATTGCCCAGGAATGTCCTTTCCACAAAAAGTAGGACACATTCAGTAGCTGCAGAAATATACTGTTGAATGGAGAGTCAAAGGCTGGCCATTTTGGAATATGAAATTGATTTGGGGAGAGATTTTGCCAGGGGTGGAGAAAGAAGGAAGTGGGGTTCGTAGTGCGATGGGGTTTGGGTGGAGAGGGATAGAAGGAAGTGATCAGAGATGGCCTTATCTGTGATTGAAACAATAGCAGCAGAGAGACAAATTTCGAGGGCATAGCTGTGAATATATGTACGATAGTTTACTTGGAGGGAGGGTTTAAAGGAGGATTGAAGGGCAGTGAACTCAGAGGAAAGTGGGCATCCAAACAGTGCTGTCTCTGCCCTTGGGAGTGTTTGATGGTACACTGTAGAGGGAGCTTTACTCTCCAACTAAACAGTGCTGTATCTACAATGAGAATGTTTGATGGGACAGTGTAGAGGGAGTTTTACACTCGAACTAACCCAAGCTCTATCTGTAATGATATTGTTTGATGGGACAATGTAGAGTGAGCTTTGATCTGTATCTAACCAGTGCTCTATCTGGTCTGTTAGACTTTAATGGGTCAGTGCCTGGAGAGCTTTACTCTGTAGCCAACCATTGCTATGTATGCCCCGGGACTATTTGATGGGGCAGTGTAATGGGAGTTTTGCCGCATTATTGCCAATGACAGACCCTCCAATTCATGCTCCGGATGTCCCACCGCTTTATAACCCTGATGATCCCTGCACTTTGTGCATCTGACGATCGTTCAGTGTTACAAGAAGTGGTTGGTTTCAGAACACAGAAGAGATTGTAATATCCCTGCCTCATCTCAACATCATAAGCTCAATCTTCCAAAATAAGTGCGAGACACACTGCCTGATATGAAGTGATTGAGATTGTGACATGTATAAAGTAAGAAGTGGACATGGGGGCAATTAAATAGTGGGACCTCGCATTATGTGAATGGGAGGGAATATTTGTGTGGGTTAATTATGTTTGAAAAGTAGGTGCTTAATAGATCTCCATGGAGGAAACAGTGTTGGACAAGATCAAATGGTGTAACGGTGAGGCAGTCGTGTTGCCAACTCTGGTTTGATGCATTGATGGAGGTTTTATCACGTCACATGTTGATGACATGACATTTAATCACAGGATTTCTACAAATGCTATTGCGCTTACCGTTTAAACGTCGGGTATACTTTAGGTGAGTGTTGCTTCTCGAAGTTACGCCCCAGCAGCTGTAGTGGACAAATTCCAATAACCAGGAGGCCACCCGCGAGTTTCTGAAAAGCGGAAACTGAGTGCGGGAGAGGAGGGGATACCAAGGGTGAGGGAGGGGAATGGAGGTTGTGGAGGACTGGAAACCGAGGGTGGGGGTGGGGAATGGATGGTGGGGGTGGAGGGGAAACCGAGGGTTGATGAGGAGAATGGAGGGTGCGGTGGAGGGGAAACCAAGGATTGGGGAGTGGAATGGATATTGTGTAGGAGGGGAAACCGAGGGTGGGGCAGAGGAATGGAGAGTGTGTAGGAGGGGAAACCGAGGTTGTGGGAGGGCAATGGATGGTGGGTAGGAGGGAAAGTGCGTTGAGTCAAAAAAGAGGGGAACCGAGAGTGGCAGAGTGAAACCGAATGTGGGGTGGAGGGGAACCGATGGTGGGAATGAGTGGAACCGAGACTGGGGAGATGGGGTATCCGAGTGTGGGGAGGATGTAAAATCGAAGTTGGCGACCGGTTTACAGAACTGAAACCAGTAGAAGGAGGGACTTGGATTTCACCAATAAATAATGGTAACTCACTGAAATTGCACTCAGTACTGACAACTCTGAACCACGTGCTTCTGTCAGAGCTCATCTGTCCTTATTATTCACACGTCAAAATTGTGTGACACAGAGCGACTTAAACCAATCCGAGAGATGGCACAGAGGGCCGCGGGCTCACAGATCACATCGTCCGTAGCTCAGCTCATCACAAACATTTCTAAACCACCCCCTGAGCTCGGATACAATAAAGGGGAGTTTCATAGAATGGCAGGAATTATAGCACAGGAGGAGGCCATTCGGGCCCGGTACGAGCGCTCGCTCCTGTATCTCATTAAACTGCCAGATCTTTTCATATTCCTCCTTTTCAAATCTTTCTCATTTTTCCTTTGAAATGAAGTTTTAGTCGCTATGTCAATAGCCACATGTGGTGAAAGGGCCCAGGTTCTAACAGCCCTCAGTTCAAAAAACTTCCTCCTCCCTTCCCACCTGGTTCTGCCAGTGAGAATGCTTGGTTTCCGTTCACTCGTTCCCCATTTCCCCACCAATGGACCAACGCTTCTCTACCCTGACCTCCAATCCACACTCACCTTCACTCCCAATCCCCATTCCACAATATCCATCTCTTCCCGAGCCCCCATTCCCAGTCTCCATCTCTCTCCTGAAACCCGCATTTCCGAGTCACTATCTCTCTCCAAGCCCCCATTTCCGAGTCTACATCTCTCCCCGAGCCGCCGTTTCCGAGTCTCCATCTCTCCCCAAGCCCCCATTCCCAAGTCTCCATCACTCCACCTCTGTTATTAATGGTAACATATTGAACTAGATTGAGGACTGCCGAGATACATGTTTGCAGACATAAGTTACATATGGATTTGGATCTGTTTGGAAACCAGTCTCCAGTGGTGTCCCACAGGGTTTAGTGTCGGCACCGTTGCCTTTTACTATTTTTATTTGTGATCTAAATGTTGGTGTTGTGGGCAGAATCTGCAAGTTTGCAAATGATACTAAGATCCATATGAGTTTCCGGGCACCAAATGATTTTTTACTGCTTCAGGGGACTCTTGAGTTGTTTGTTGTGGGAGTGGCTCATGACTGGAAAATTATGTATAATTTGAAAAAGTGCAGTGTTGTTCACGTGGGCAGGGCGAATGCTTAACATACGCACACCCTTCAGGGAAAAGCATTAAAGCAAGTGGATCAAGCAAGAGATCTGGTGATTCCAGTGAATGCATCTCTTAAGGTTCATGTGCAATGCAATGAGTCGATTGCTAGAGCCAGGAGTGTATTCACAGGATTATCGACTATGAGACCTGCCTCGATCACTACAGTCATGAACTTCGATACAACTGATTTCTAAACCTTCATGGACAATGCCGTGGAGCGATTGATGGACCAAATAATGGTTAGGGGTACATTCATAGGACAATTGATTATGAGGCAACATATACGATTTTGTCCAGGTACAAACCATGGTCAGGCCTCAATTGGAATACTGTGTCCAGTTTTGATCTCTTCATATGGTTGGTGATAATGAGGCTTTGGAAAGGGTGCAGGGAAAGGCCACCAGACTAATTTCTCGTTTGCAGCATCTCAGTTATCAAGATAGGCTAAAAGAGTTGGGACTGTACACATTAGAAAAGCATAGACTTAGGGGTGATGTGATTGAGGTTTCTAAGATAACAAAGGGAACAGATTGTCTTCCAGTTAATAGTTTATTCCAATTAAATAGGTTAGGGAAGACCAGGGGTCACAAAAGTAAGATGTGTAAGGCCAGATCTAGGTTAGATGTCAGGAGGTTGTCCTTTTCCCAGAGAATAGTGGAGCTCCAGATCAGGCTGCCGTCTCGTGCGATGGACGTCGATTCGCCGAACTCCTTCAAGCGAGAGCTTGACCTGTTTCAGGATGGGGCGAAGAATAACTGCACCAAAAGGCAGTTACTGCAAGGAACTATCAGGACCAGTGTGATCTCCTGGACAATTTTCGATCGCCGGGGGTGTCGAAGAGGAATTTCCAATATTTGTCTCAAAATTGAAAAGCAGTGAGGTTGACAAACCCTCGAAGGTGTGCAGTCCAGAGTCTGACACCGTGAGGCAAGGGAATACACACGGGGGCATCCAAACTGTAATTGCAGCAGTAATTTGGGATTCGATGGTCAGGGGGACAGATAAGTTGTTCTGCTACCATCGGCGTGAGACCCATATGATACGTTGCCACTCTGGTGCCAGGCTAAGGGATATCACGGAGAGGGTGCAGAACATTCTGTGGGGGGTTGCGGGTGTAATGGTAGAGCCGGAAGTTGTGGTCCATGTCTGAAGCAATGATATAGGGAAGGAGAGGGTTGAGGTCCTGGAGTCAGAGTTTATTAGCTAGGGAGGAAGTTAAATAGCAGGATCTCAAATATCGTAATCGCTGGATTACTCCCAATGCCACGCCCCAGTGAGAGTTGAAAGAAAAGGATAGTGCAGATTAAAGCGTTGCTACAGACAAGCTGCAGCAGATTCCTGCGACATTGCGACATAGTCTGTGGCAGGACGGATCTGTTCAAGATGGACGGCTTGCACGTCAAGTGAGGTGGGACCAATATCCTCGCGGCAAGGTAAACTAGTGCGAGGCGGAGTGTTTAAACTAATTCGGCAGTGGGTTGGGCACCAAGATGTTGTATTAAAATATGGAATCAAAGTGCTCAGAAGACTGGGAGAAATAGTTAGAGTTAGAAGTAATACAGAATTAGGTGGGATCATAGAAAATACAAAGAGGTCTAATTTGGGTTTGGAGTGCATGTGCTCAAATGAACGAAGTTGGTTTAATAAGATTGGTGAGCTGAATGCGCAAATTGTCACTTGGGAATATAATGTAGTGGCGGTAACGAGACCTGAAAAGTGTATTGGATGCTTCATATTCCTGGCGACAGGGTATTCAAAAAAGAAAAGCAAGGAGAAAGGAGGAGGGGTTTCAGCTTTGATTAAAGGAAAATTGGAGATAATCGGAGACTTTACTAGACCATACAGAACTTTGCCGTCGTAATTGACCCTGAGGTGAGTTTTCAACCCCGTATCCTCTCCAGCTCCAAGACTACCTACTTCCACCAGTAACATTGCGCATCTTCGCCCCTGCCTCAGCTTATCTGCCGCTTACACTTTCATTTGTGCCTCTGTTACCTCTAGACTCGAATATTCCAATGCATTCATGGTCGGCCTCCCAACTTGGACCTTCGGAACTTGAGCTCATCCATACCTCTGCTGCTCGAATCCTAATTCGCACCAAATCCCTTTGACACATCACCTCCGTGTTCACTGACCTACATTAGCTCCCGGTTCAGCAATGTATCGATTTAGGAATGCTCATCCCTATGTTGAAATCGCTCCTTTTCATCGCCTCTGCCTATCGTTGAAACCTCTTTCAGACCGTCAACCCTGCATGAGAATGCACTCCTCCAATTCTGGTCCCTTGCATGTCCCTGATTTTTTATCGCTCCAGCATTGGTGGCCGTTCCTTCAGCTGCCGAGGCACTTAGCTCTGGAATACCCATCCAAACCTCTCCGCCTCTTTACCTCTCTCTCCTCCTATCTCTTCGGCTATCCATTGGGCCACCTGTACTAATATCTCCCTGGTGTCTGTTTGTGCCTGATGATGCTCCTGTGAAGCGCCTTGTAACGTTTTGCTGTGTTAAATGCGCTATATGAATGCAAGTATTTATTGTTGTTCAAAAGCAAAATACTGCACGTGATGGAAATCGGAAATAAAAGCAGAAAATGCTGGAAATACTCAGCAGGTCAGGCAGCATCTGTGGAGAGAGAAACAGAATTAACGTTTCAGGTCGATGACATTTCATCAGAAATTGTGTGATATTGTTGTCGTTGTATGAATCGAGCAAGAACAACACGATTATAAAAAATACAAGGACAGGTTACGGTTCTAAACATGTGAATGACTTTCTGAGGAATTATTGTTAGCTGAATCTTGAATCTGTCAGATTAACATCTCACAGTCCACTAGTAACCCATTTAACACACCGGATATTAAGCCATTTATATGAACGGATATTAGTGCATTGAAAAAAACATGTTTTAACCCATTTAGAATACCGAGTGTTAACCCATTGAACACACCGCTTAAAACCACAGCTGGATTAAATTAACAGCGTGTCTAGTCTTGCTGGACTATTGATTGCAACAGCAATATTTGAGCTTCGGGATAAAAAAAAAACATAGATGGTGGAATGATTGTCTCTGGTGTGGTTCATATTGGTGAGAATTTAGCAAGATTCCATGATATGCTTTAACATTAGTTTTATCAACAAACCACAATGGATTTATGTAAAGTATAGCCGTTATGAAAAACTATAAACCGTGATGAATTGTGGCTGCTGCAGGTGTCTTTTCCGTTTCAGTTAAATCACTCAGCCGGTTAAGCGGTCTGGTCACCTGATTTTTCCGGACTTGGAATCCGAGCACCCTGGAATGTGCAGCACCGGGACCCGGGAGTGTGGTGCACTGGGACCAGGAGTGTGCAATAATAGGATCAGGGAGTGCGCTGTACCGGTACCCGGGAATGAACTGATGTACTGTACCGGGACAAGGGAGTTTGCTGTACCGGGACTCGGGAATGTGCAGCACCGGGGCTCGGGAGTGTTGCTCACTGGGACTAGGAGTGTGCAATAACAGGACCAGGGAGTGCCAGGTACCGGGACCCGGGAATGTATGATGTACTGTACCGGGACTCGGGAGTTTGCTGTACCGGGACTCGGGAATGTGCAGCACTGGGGCCCGGGAGTGTGGTGCACTGGGACCAGGAGTGTGCAATAACCGGATCAGGGAGTGCGCTGTACCGGGACCCGGGAATGTACTGATGTACTCTACCGGGACTCGGGAGTTTGCTGTAACGGGACTCCGGAATGTGCAGCACCGGGACCCGGGAGTGTGGTGCAGTGGGACCAGGAGTGTGCAATAACCGGACCAGGAAGTGCGCTGTACCGGGACCCGGGAATGTACTGATGTACAGTACCGGGACTCGGGAGTTTGCTGTACCGGGACTCGGGACTGCGCTGTACCGGGACCCGGGAGTGTGGTGCACCGGGACCCGGGAGTGTAGTTTACTGGGACCAGGAGTGTGTAATAACAGGACCAGGGAGTGTGCTGTCCCGGGACCCGGGAATGTACTGATGTACTGTACCGGGACTCAGGAGTTTGCTGTACCGGGACTCGGGAGTGTGCTGTACCGGGACCCAGGAGTGTGGTGTACTGGGACCAGGAGTGTGTAATAACAGGACCAGGGAGTGTGCTGTTCCGTGACCCAAGAATGTACTGATATACTGAAGTGGGACCCTGAGTTTGCTGTACTTGGTCCCGGGAGTGTGCTGTACCCGGTCCCGGGGATGCGTTTGATGTACTGGGACTCGCGAGTATATTTGGTCAGCACTCGGGAGTGTCGCAATCACATTCCCTTCTGATCTGGCCCCCATCTCTAAGTTACCTCTTACTGTTTATCCATCGGTCGATCGAGTTATCACTGGGAAAAGTGAATTTTAGTTCAATTCTCAATCTGTTTTATTGAACAACAGATAAAATATCCTGAACACTGAGTGCAATATATTCAGTTCAGTATCGGCCCTGAAACTTCAAAAATAAAGAACACACGTAGACTAACGAATGGGTTTGATTGGAATTAATGTACAAACATTGATTCCTTTTCTCTGTCTGTCCCAGTGAGCGTGCAGATATTTTCTCAGTCTTCCTCCTGCCTTGACATTTTTCGGGCGTCTGTTTTGATTTTCAAAAAAGTCTTCCTTCAAAGACTGGCAGAAATCAGAGAAAGTTGTCAACACTGAGGCGCTAATCACTAACTGAACGAGGGGACATTGCGCACGATTGGTCTATTTTGGTGGAATAATCAGAACAAGTGCTCATTCCCAAAACACCCCTGGAGTGCAAGATCAGCATGGGAGTGTGTGAAGCAGCTCAACGCTCTTGGGTAAGTATCTGCTCAAAGCGCCTCTGTAAATAACTCATGTCTAGGTCCCACCCTTCGAAAAATGTCTGCCTGATCTTGAACTTTGATATTAACTAACTTTTAACTGGAAGCAGATTGTGAAATGTTTCCAAAAAATACAGGCCCGGAATTTGCAGTCAGCGGTGAATGAGCTTTGATCGTCGCAGACCTTGAAGAAAGCTGCCCACAAAGATCTTTGGATCAATGTGGCGAAACTTTAGCTTTCTCAATGTTAAAGTGATTGTACTGCTGTCCTAAGGAGTTCTCCAACTCTGACAGATTCATCACCATCACCACCGTAAAATCCGGGCAAAAGAATTACAAGAGCCCGAAAGTGGATTCTACAGATTATTAAATAAAAATACATGATAATTAGAGAAAGTGTTCGGTCTTCTCATTTAATTAATTGGACCATCATTGCGAAGGGATATTTCACTCCATTCCTCAACTCCTCTCTGTATTTCCTCTGGGTCAATAAAAGTGTTCGTGCAGCAACTGAGGAGCTGGAGCATGAAGCCGATTTCCGTTACAAATTTGGGCAGAGAAACAGAATATCCCAAGTAATCCAATCGTCTCCATATGGAACAAATCATGTACACCACCCACAGTAGTATGAAATCCCCTTATATAACAAACAGTACAATCATGGATTTCCTTCTGCTCTCCATCTTAAGATCACTAGGACTCTCGCCACTGCTCCGACCCCGGAGTCTTCTGCGGGCTCTGCTGGCCACTAAAATGTGTCTGACCGTCAATGCATTGAACAGTAGAATCAAAACAAATGGAACAAATGGCGTTAAAATATAATGCATTAATTCAACGATGGCCCAGGCCAGCGAGCGATATACACTGATTGGCACATTGCAAAACCAGGGATCGTCAGTAAGCCAGTATTTACCTTTACACAGAAAATACCAGAAAATGTTCTACAAACAGCTCAGCACAGTCACTGTTCCTAAAACAACAGCCGCCGTTTTCTCGATGCAATATTTAGATTTCAGCTTCTGGCAACAAATGGCCACAAATCGATCGAAGGTGAAAGTTACGGTGAACCAGACAGAACAGTGTGTAGCGGCATGAAGTAGGACGGCATGAATATTACATACTCTAATATACCATACAAACAGGAATAGTTCCCGATAAACAATAGGAATTTGCCTGAGTATCAGATCGATGATCACAACCAGTAGATCCGCCGCTGCCATGGCCACAAGGTAGCGAGTGACACATTTGGAGAGACCGCATTTTCCCCGAGACAGGATCGCAATCGTCACCACGTTAACTGTGAGCAATTGGAGAAAAGGAAATTATTCACCGAACACTGGACAAATAGAGTACTTTGATTTTGTTTCAAGTAATGTAACGGAGTAGGTCTACAGAGTGGTCTGGACAGAATGGTCTTAAACAGAGTGTTTCTAAACAGCGTGTTAAAGTTGATAATTTGGAGAGAATGAGAATTCGGAGCCAAGGGGGAACGAGGTGCTGATTTTAGCCACCAATATATTCAAGAATGAGTTAGATATATTTTTTAAAGCTAAATGTATCAAGGGATATGGGGAGAAGTCAGGTACAGGGTACTGAGTTTGGATGATCAGCCATGATCTCATTGAATGGCGGAGCAGGATCGAGGGGCTGAATGGCCTACTCCTGCTCCTATTTTCTATGTTTCTGTGTTTCTATGCAATCCATGTTACTGGTGGTCATATTCCATGTAGTGCTTTGTGTTACAGGTAAATCTTTAAGTTATTCCACATGTAACTTCTAATGAGTTAAATACAAAACTATAAGCTCAGTTAATTAAGCACGTAAACTTTAATAAGTTAAATCAATAAAACAGGGAAAAATATGTATGGCAGTGCAGGTGGTGTGCCACAACTGCAGCATGTGTGAGTTTGTGGAGAGCATCTCAATACCGGACGAACATGTCTGTAGTAAATGACTGCATCTCGAGGAACTTCAGCTCAGATTTGTCTAGTGCAATCACATCTTTCCTGTAATATGGTGACATGAACTGTACGCAGTACTCTAGCTGTGGCCAAACTAATGTTTTATGAAGTTCAAGCAGAATCTCCGTGTTCTTATATTCTATGCCTTGACTAATAAAGGAAAGTATTCCATATGCCTTCTCAACTAGCTTATCGACCTCCTCTGCTACTTTCAGGGATCTGTGGACACGCAGTCCAATGTTCTTCTGTCGCTCTACAATGTTCAATATCGTTCCATTTATTGTGTATTCACTTGCCTTGTGAGCCCTCCCCATATCCACTAACTCAGACTTCTCTGGATTGAATTCCATTTGCCACTTTCTGCCCATCTTCCTGCAGTCTACAGCTTTTTTCCTCACTAGCAACCACACGTCCAATTTTTGTATCATCTGAAATCTTCTTAATCATGACCCTACATTGAAATCTAAGTCATTGATATAAAAACACACACACGAGAGAAAGAGCGTAAGTGAGAATGAAAGAAAGAACTTGCATTCATACAGCACCATTCATGACGTCAGTTTACCCCAAAGCAGTTTTATGCCAACAAAGTATTATTGAAGTTTATTCACTGCTCTAATGTGTGGAAATTAATAAAATAAAAAGGTGGACACACGGACTAAGATGCTACATACTGTTAATCTCCAGTTCTTGAAGTACCAGCTGCAGGTAATGACTTACCCCGGACTCCGACCGCAGACAGGATGGGGTAGTAAATCCTTTGTATATCATTAATTGCCCACAGAATCTTGAGCTTGATTAGAAAACCAAGAGACATTTTACGCCTTTCTGTTAGAATAGATGATTCGATGGTTGGTTCTGATGCTGGGAGCAATTCTCCGATTGACACGTTGGGAAGATTCCCCTTATTTACAGGAGAGAGAATCCATCCAGTCAGAAATTCGGTTCCCCTGCTGACTGAGTTTAATTACAGCCACTGAACAAATAGATGATGTCAACAATTTTCACTCGAAGACTTTTAACAACAACAGCGGAACTTCCAATTAGATAAAGCACCGATGACCAGGATAAATGCTACACCTTCATACACTTGGACAAATCTCACAATCCTAACAAGAATTTCCACAGGTGTCTCTTCATTAATAAAAGTATAAGGAGACAATGGGGTGCTCCAGTGTTATCAATCAAAAAGACTATCAAACATGCCCGCTTTTAGAGGGCCACAACGTATAAAGTATATTAACATAAAGCAAAACGAAACTAAAGGAATATTATGAATTTAAATAATATTGTTCCCTATATTAATCACTCCTTCCAGTCCCTGCTGTGCAATTACCACAGATGCTGTTTGATCTGCTGTGTGTTTCCAGAATGTTCTGCTTTTAGTTCAGATTTCCAGCATCTGCAGTATTTGGCTTTGCTTTTAGGATTTAATAACGCATAGTCTGATAATTAACCCTGACGTGCCTGTTTAATAAAATCAATAGTCCACCGGACAATTCTATTGCAGTTACTGATACCAGTCAGTAGCTTTATATTATGCAGAAAGAAGGAAAGTGAGAGAGAAATAGAAAAAGAAAGGCAAGAAAAAAGCATGAAATAAAGAAAATGTAGTCACTGTTGTAGTGTAGGCACTCCTAAATTTAAAATAAAAGGTTAATATTGCTGTTTATTTAAAAGGGAGAGGGTCATAGAGCCAAAGAGTTATACAGCACAGAAAGAGGCCCTTCGGCCCATCGTGTCTGCGCCGGCCATCAAGCCCTGTCTATTCTAAACCCATTTGCCAGCACTTGGTCCATAGCCTTGTATGCTATGGCGTTTAAAGTGCACATCTAAATGCTTCGTGAATATTGTGAGGGTTCCTGCCACTACCACCGTTTCAGGCAGTGAGTTACTGATTACAACCACCCTCTGGGTGAAAAAGCTTTTCCTCAAATCCCCTCTAAACCTCCTGCCCCTTAACTTGAAACTATGCCCCCTAGCTGTTGATCCCTCCACTTAGGGGAAAATTTCCTTTCTAACTACATTATCTATGCCCCTCATAATTTTGTACACCTCAATCATGTCCCCCCTCAGCCTTCTCTGCTCTAAGGAAAACAATCCAGCGTGTCCAGTCTCTCTTCATAGCTGAAGCGCTCCAGCCCATGTAACATCATGGTGAATCTCTTCTGCACGCTCTCCAATGCAATCACATCCTTCCGAGGGTTATACCATTCATTGTGTATTCCCTTGCCTTGTTAGTCCTCCCACTTTTCAGTGTTAAATTCCATTTGCCACTTTTCTGCACATCTGACCAATCCGTCTATATAATCCTGCAGCCAAAGGCTTCCCTCCTCGCTATTTACCACTCCATCAATTTTCGTGTCATCTGCTAACTTACTGATCATACCTCCTGCATTCATATCTAAATCAATAATGTAAACAAAAAACAGCAAAGGACCCAGCACCGATTACTGCGGTACACCACTGGACACAGGCTTCCAGTCACAAAAATAACCTTTGACCATCACCCTCTGCCTCCTGCCACTAAGTCCTGTGTCCAGCACATCAAATCTTTGTATTCCATCATCCCACCGCCAAACTTCGGGGCTTTATCGATATTCGACGGAGACTATCTCAACAAGCGTGACTAAACTTTAGCCAATTCCTAACAATAATGGTCGCCATATTGCAAAAAGGATATCTAGGAACTAGAGAAGGTGGAAAAAAGTTTTACAAGAATGATACCAGAAATTCGAAGTTACACCTTTCAGGAAAGGATGAGCAGGCTGGGACTCTTTTCTCTTGAAAAGAGAAGGCTGTGGGGTGACCTTGTACAGGTCATTATGTTTGTGAATGGTTTTCAGAGAGCAGACACAGCGATTGTGTTTCCACTTGCGGGGAAGAGAAAAACTATGGCCATCAAATAGAGAATTCATGAAAAAATTCTCTTTACCATGAGAGGGGTAAGAATGTGGAACTCGCTACCACAGGGAGTGGTTGAAGCGCATATTATCGATGCCTTTAAGAGGAGCTTAGAAACGCTTATGAGGTTGTAGGGAGTAGACGGTGACGCTGACAGAGTTAAATGAGGAAAGAAGGAAGAAGTTTCGAGTGGAGCGTAATCGTCGACATCGACTGTTTGGGCCGAATTACCTGTTTCTGTGCTGTATATCCTATGTAATGCTCTGCAAGTACCTGCGGGTACAGTACAAGTCACTTCAACATACCTTCAATATTCTGAACAGCAGTGAATCGCCTAGCATTATTTCCTTTATATGCGTTCACCTCAATAAGATACATCAATTCACCTATCGACCATAGTGCTATCCGTTCCACTACCCCTCCATCTCACTTACCAGCACTGATTTACTGTTAAATCCTCGTACCACCCGCTCCACCACCCCTCAATCTCAATAACCAGCACTGAATTACCGATAGACCCTAGTACTACCGATCATAAGAAAATATGTACATAAGCAACAGGAGCAGGAGTAGGCCAATCGGCCCCTCGAGCCTGCTCCGTCGTTCAATTACATCATGGCTGATCTGCTACCTCATCTCCACTTTCCTGCACTATCCCCATAACTCTTGATGCCCTTAAGATACACAAATATCTATCGAGCTCTGTCTTGAATTTACTCAACGACTGACCCTCCGTAGCCATCTGGGGTAGAGAATTCCAAAGATTCACAACCATTTGAGTGATGAAATTTCTCCCCATCTCAGTCCAAAATGGCCGACCCCTTATTCTGAGACTGTAACCGCTGCTTCTAGATTCCCCAGACAGGGGAAAGATCCTTCCTGTATCTTCCCTGTCAAGCCCTGTAAGAACTTTATATGTTTCAATGATCGCCTCTCATTCATCTAAACGCTGGAGAATATAGGCCGAGTCTACTCAATCTCTCCTCATTGGTCAATCCCCCCATCCCAGGATCAGTCTGCTGAGCCATCGTTGCACTCACACTATTGCATGTATATCATTCCTTAGGTAAGAAGACCAAAACTGTACACAATACTCCACGTGTGGTCTCACCAGGGCCCTATATAATTGCAGTAAGACGCCTTTACTCTTGTACTCAAATCCGCTTGTAATAAACGCCAACATACCATTTGCATTCCTAATTGCTTGCTGTACCTGCATTTTAATTTTCAGTGATTCATGTACAAGGACACAGAGGTCCCTCTGAATAGCATCATTTCCCATTCTCTCGCCATTCTATAATACCTGCTTTTCTATTTTCCCTAGAAAAGTGGATAACATCACATTTCTCCACATTATATTCCTTTGACCGTTTCTTACCCAATCCCTTAGGCTGTGTATGTCGGTCTGAAGCCTCTTTGCAACATCCTCACAACTTACATTCTCACCAAGGTTTGTGTCGTTAGCAAACTTGGTTAGTTTACATTTGTTCCTCTCATCCAAATCTTTGATATAGATTGTGAATAGCTGTGGCCCTAGCACTGATCCTTGCGGTACACCACTAGCTACAGCCTGCCAACCCGAAAATGACCCGTTTATTCCTACTCTCTGTTTTTAGTCAGTTAACCAATCCTCAATCCATGCTTTATGTTAGGCCGAATCCCATGAGCCCTAATTTTGTTTAATAACCTTTTGTGTGGCACCTTATCGAATGCATTCTGAAAATCCAAATGCACCACATCCACTGTTTCCCCCTCATCCCTTCTGCAAGTTACAACCTCAAAAACCTCCAACAGATTCGTCAAACATGATTTCCCTGTCATAAATCCGTGTTGACTCTGCCCAATCCTATTATTTTTCGTAAGTACCCTTTTACCACGTCCTTAATAATAGATTCTAGCATTTGCCCTACTACTGATGTCAGGCTAACTGGTCTGTAGTTCCCCCTTTTCTCTCTCCCTCATTTTTTAAATATTGGGGTTACAATTTCAACCTTCCAATCGACAGGAACCGTTCTAGAATAAATGGAATTTTGGAAGATGACAACCAATCCATCCACTAAATCTATACCCACCACGTTTAAAACCCTCGGATGCCGGTCATCAAGTCCAGGGGATTTGTAATCTTTCAGTCCCATTAATTTCTCCAGTGCTTTTTTTTACTAATACTACTTTCGTTCAGTTCCTGATTTTCGTAGACCCTTGGTTCTCCAGTATTTCCAGAGGTTGCTTGCGTCTTCCTCTATGAAAGCAGACACAATGGCCCAGAAATTGGAGTTCGATGGTTGCCCGGGGGTAAGGTTCCCCCGCGATATCGCACTCCGCGCCTACCTTTATGGTTTTGACCCGCACGAACTTCATTTCCTAGGCCTCTCCCTGGTGCCGGCGCGCAGTGTGTGCGTGTCCTAGAGGCGCAGTTAATTCGATGCGACCTCTGGGATCATGTGGGCCAGTTCGAGCCAATGGCAGCACACCATCTTTCATTCATAGTTTTGACAGCAAGGGCTGTCAAGACTATGAATACAACAAGCCCCCAAAAGAACAGCTAAACCTCAATTACATTAAAAAAGGGCATCACAATAATAAAATAACTATAGTTAAAGAAATTAACCACTTTAAACAAAAATTTAAATTTTTGAAAAATTTTAATTCTTTTTAAATGTTATAAAAATAAACTTACCTTTCTTTAAAGTCTCTGAAAAAGATAATCCTGTTGAATTTTTTTTTAAATAAGACATAATTAACTGCTTACCTTGTTAAAAGGGGGTCTTACGCCTGATTTCTTTATGTGTAAAATCTTCAACACTTACCTGCGCGTTCAAACCTGAAAAAAAATGTAACTGCGCTGCGTGCGCACAACCTGCAGTGCACGCGCGGTTCACTTAGGAACTGCCCCCTTCGCAATACCCGAAGTGCCAGTTTCCCGCGCATGCGCAGTGCCTGCAGGAAACCGGCACTTCGGGACCTAATACGCGAGAGTACACAGTGCGTACTCTCCCGCATTAGGTCTAAATTTCGGGCCAATGTATTTGTTTAATTTCTCTGTCATTTCCTTATACAACATTATAATTTCTCCTGTCTCAGCCTGTAAATGACCCACGTTTATTTTCTCTGATCTTTTCCTTTTGACATACCTATAGAAGCTTGTATAGTCTGTTGTTATGTCTCTCGCAAGTTTACTCTCATATTCCATTTTCCCTTTCTTCAGTAATTTCTTGGTCCTCCTCTGCTGAATTCTGAAATCCTGCCAGTCCTCAGGCTTGCTAATCTTTTTGGCAACATTATAAGCCTCTTCCTTTAATCTAATTCTATCTTTAATCTCTCTTATTAGCCATAGTTGGACCATTTTTCCCGAGTTGTTTTTATTCCTTAACGCAATGAAAAGTCGTTGCGAATTATGAATAATTTCTTTAATTGTTTGCAATTGCTTTTCTACCGTCATATCTTTTAATCTTGTTTCCTAACCGACCATAGCCAACTCGTCTTTCATACCTACGTAGTTGGCTTTGGTCAGGTTTAGGACCCTAGTTTCGGGCTTAACTAAACCACTCTCAAACTCAACATAAAATTCTATCATATTAATATCACTGCTCCCCAGAGGCTCCTTTACAACAAGGTTATTAATTAACTCTGTCACATTGCACAGTACTACATCTAAAATAACATTTCCCTGGTAGGTTCCTTTACAACTATCTTGAATGCATTGCATAAACTCTTCCTCTGCACTATTTCTGCAAATTTGGTTTTACAAATCTATATGAAAGTTAAATTCCGCATGATTACTGTATTAGCCTTGTTACATGCATCTCTAATTTACTGATTTGTCCTCTTCCCGCATTACAACCACTGCTAGGAGGCGTATAGACTACTCCAACAGCTATTATCTCCCCCGTGTTGTTTCTTAGCTCCACCCAAACCGATTCTACAGTTTGTTTTTCCGAACCAAGATGCTTTCTCTCGACTGTTTTTATTCCCTCCTTTATTATCAGGGCGACCACTCCTCTTTCTCCATTGCGACTGTCTATTGCAAAGTTCAAATATGCTGGAATACGTAGTTCCCAACCTTGGTCTCCCTGCAACCACGTCCCTGTAATGGCTATTAAAACAATCCCATGTATTTCTATCTGCGCTTTTAATTCATCTATTTTGTTGCGAATGCTTCGTGCAGACAGTTGGCCCAGAAATTAGACTTCGATGGTTGCCGCCGGGGTAAGGATCGTGCGCGGTCTTACCTACCGCGCCTGCCTTTATGGTTCTGGCCCACACAAACTTCCATTCCTGGGCCTCTCCCTGGTGCCGGCGCACAGTGTTTGCGTGTCCCAGAGGCGCAGTTAGTTCGATGCGAACTCTGGGATCACGTGAGCCAGTTAGAGCCAATGGCAGCACACCATCTTTCATTCATAGTTTTGACAGGAGAACTGTCAAAACTATGAATACAACTTGCCCCCAAAAGAACAGCTAAACCTCAATTAAATTAAAAAAAAAACATCACATTAATAAAATAACTATACTTAAATAAATTAACCACATTAAAAAAAAATTTTAATTTTTGAAAACATTTAAATTCTTTTTAAAAGTTATAAAAATAAAGTTACCTTTCTTTAAAGTCTCTAAAAAAGATAAACCAGTTGAATTTTTTTAAAAATAAGACTAAATTAACTACTTACCTTGTTAAAAGGGGGTCTTATGCCTGCTTTCTTTAAGTGTAAAATCTTCAACAGTTACCTGCGTGTTCAAACCTGGAAAAAAAACTAAGTGCGCTGCATGCGCACAACCAGTAGTGCACACGCGGTTCACTTTGGAAACGCCTCCTTCGCAATACCCGAAGTGCCGGTTTCCCGCGCATGCACAGTGCATGCAGGAAACTGGCACTTTGGGACCGGATACGGGCGAGTACACAGTGCGTACTCTCCCGTATTCGGCCGAATTTCTGGGCCAACACCTTTTGGTTTAATTTTTCTCTATTTTTCCCTGATGTCACTTTAGTCACTAATGACCTGTTACTTTTATTAATCTTTCTGTCCCTTCCTGACCCTCTCTGCTAATCTTTACCCAGATCACTGCTCTGCTCTACAGCCTTGAGTTTTCTCTTACGCGTTTGAATTTACCCTTACCTGAATCCTTCCACCCCGCTTCATTAGTTTAAAGCCCTATCTTCTGCCCTAGTTTTCGATTTGCCAGGATACTGGTCCAAGCCCGGTTTAAGTGGAGCCCGTCCACGAGGAAGAGCTCCCTCTTCCCCAGTACTGATGCCAGTGCCCCTTGAAATGAAACCCCTGCCTTCCACATGACCCTTTGAGCCAAGAATTTAACCTTCCAATCTGTTTGTCCCTATGCCAATTTGAGCGTGGCTCAGGTAACAATCCAGAGATTATTACCTGTGAGGTTCTGCTTTTTAATTTCGACCCCAACTCCTCAGCAGAACCTCATTCCTTGTTCAACCTATGTCGTTGGTTCCGACATGGACCACTACAACTGGATCCTCCCACTTCCCCTTCAAATTCTTAGCACCCGCGAGGTGACACCGTTTGCCTTGGCACCAGGCAGGCAACACAACCTTCAGAACTCCCGGTCGCGGCTGCAGAGAACTGTTTCTATACCCCTGACTATGCTGTCCCCTACCACTAACACTTTCCTTTTCACTCCCCCCACTTGAATTGCCTCCTGCACCATGATGCCATGGTCAGTTTGCTCATCTAACCTGCAGTCCTAGTATCTCATACCTGTTTTTCAAAGTGAAGGGCCGAGTCTCCTCCATCACTACTTCCTCGGTCGCGATACCTTCCTGACTCGCGGTCACACCCTCCTGTCCCTAACCATTGACGAAATCTGAAGTACTACTTAATCTGAGGGGTGTGACTGCCTCCTGGAAAAAATGTGTCCAGTTGCCTCTCCCACTCCCTGATGCCCCACAATGTCTGCACCTCGTACTCCAGCTCAACAATTCTGAGCCGAAGTTCCTCGAGCTGCAGACTTTTACTGCAGATGTGGTTGCTCGGGATCTCGCTGATCTCCACAAACTCCCACATGCTGCAGTTACAGCACACAATCTGCCCTGCCATGTCCAGCTAACCTTCTTTATTTAACCCATTAGTTAAGTAATTATTTTAATTATTTTTTCAATCAATTATTTCAGTTTTATTAATTGATTGGTTACTCTAGATTAATTTACTAATTAAGTAAAGTAAAATAATAGCAAGTTACAGTTTCCGAGCTCTGAGTTTAACACACTTCCCCAGCAAAGAGGCTAAAAAACTGTCATACTCACCAACCAATCACCTACCTGCTGCCATGTGATGTCACTGCTTGATTTTCTTCTTTTGTGAAGGTTCCTCTCGCTGCCTCTCTCTTGAAAGCGCCACCGCTGAGAGTGAAAACAGAGGGGAAACCGAGCGTGGCAGAGTGGACCCGAATGTGTGGTGGAGGAGAACCGAAGGTAGGGAAGAGGTAAAACCGAAGTGGGGAGAGCGATTCAGCGAGCTGAAACCAGAGGAAGGAGGAATTTTGATTCCACCAATAAATAATGGTAACTCACTGAAGCTGCACTCATTGCTGCCAATTCTGAACCAGGAGCTTCTGTCAGAGCTGATCTGTTCTTATTCTTCACACGTCAAATCTGGGTGGCACAGAGCGACTTACACCAACCTCTGAGTTTGTGCAGAGGGCCGCGGGCTCACAGTGCACATCGTCCGAAAATCAGCTCATCGTCAGCATTTCTAAATCACCCCCTGAGCTGGGACACAATAAGGGATTGTTTTCATAGGATGGCAGGAATTACAGCACAGGAGGAGGCCATTCGGCCCCGGGGCTAGCGCTCGCTACTGTAATCTCATTAAAACCCCGATCTTTTCATATTCCTCCTTTTCAATTCTTTCTCATTTTCCCTTTGAAATGAAGTTTTAGTCCCAATCTCAATAGCTACATGTGGTGAAGGGTCCCATGGTCTAATAGCCCTCCGTTGAAGAAACTTTCTCCTCCCTTTCCACCTTGTTCTACCAGTGAGAATGCTTGGTTTCCGATCACTAGTTTCCCATTTCCCCACCAGTGGACCACCCGATCTCTCCTCTGACCTCCAATCCACAATAACCTTCACTCCCAATCCGCCATTCCACAATCTCCATCTCCCCCCCAGCCCCCATTCTCAATCTCCATCTCTCTCCCCAAACCCGCAATTTTGAGTCTCCATCTCTCCCCGATCCCCCATTCCCAGTCTCCATCACTCCCCCTCTGTTATTAGAGGTAACATATTGAACTAGATTGAGGACTGCCTCGAAAGATGTAGGCAGAAATATGTTAAAGATGGATTTGCATCTGTTTGGAAACCAGTCACCAGTGGTGTCAAGTAGGGTTCGGTGTCGGCACCGTTGCCTTTTACTATTTTTATTTGTGATCTAAATGTAGGTGTTGGGGGCACAATCTGCAAGTTTGCAGATGATACTAAGATCTATATGAGATTCCGGACAGAAGATTAATTTTTACAGCTTCAGGTGGATCTTGAATTGTTGTGGGAGTTGCTCATGACTGGAAAATGATGTATAATTTGGAAAAGTGCAGTGTTTTTCACGTGGGGAGGGCGAATGCTTAACAATTGCACACACTTCAGGAACCGGTTCTGGGGGAGGTGGGACCAGTACAAACCGAACGGTCTACAACTGGGCAGGGCCGGGACTGATGTCCTAGGGGGAATTTTTGCCAGTGCTCTGGGGGAGGGTTTAAACTAAAATGGCCGGGGGCTGGGAACCTGAGCAGGGAGACAGAGGAAAGGGAATCAAGGATAAAAGCAAAAGATAGGAAGGAGAAAAACAAAAGTAGCAGTCAGAGAAAACAACGGTTTAAATCAAACATGACCACAGTAAATACTAATTCTAATAGGTCTAAGAGCGTTAAAAAACAAGCCTGCAGGCTTTGTGTCTTAATGCAAGGAGCATTCGGAACAAGGTGGATGAATTAGCAGCGGAAATAGAGGTAAACGAATATGATTTGATTGGGATTACCGAAACATGGCTCCAGGGTGGCCAATGCTGGGAACTCAACATCCAGGGGTACTCAATATTCAGGAAAGATAGGCAAAAAGGAAAGGGAGGTGGGGTAGCATTGCTGGTTAAGGAGGGGATTAACACAATTGAAAGGAAGGATATTAGCTCTGATGAATCTGTATGGTTGAACTAAGAAATAACAAGGGGCAGAAATTGTTAGTGGGAGTGATATATAGACCTCCAAACAGTAATGTGGAGGTTGGGGATGGCATTAAAAGGGAAATTAGAGAAGCGTGCAATAATAGCACAGCAGTCATCATGGGTGACTTTAATCTACATATAGATTGGGCTAACCAAATTAGCAACAATACTATGGAGGAGGAATTCCTGGACTATTTACGGGATGGTTTCCTGGACCAATATGTCGAGGAACCAAACAGAGATCAGGTCATCTTAGACTGGGTATTATGCAATGAGAAAGGATTAATTAGCAATCTTGTTGTGCGAGGTCACTTGTGTCAGAGCGATCATAATATGATAGAATTCTTCATTAGGATGGAGAGTGAAGTAGTTGACTCAGAGAATAGGGCCCTAAATATAAATAAAGGAAACTACGATGGTATGAGGTGCGAGTTGGGTAGGATTGATTGGGGAATGTCACTCAAATGGTTGACGGTGGATAGGCAATGGCAAACATTCAAAGACCGCATGGACAAACTACAGAATTTGTTCATCCCAGTTTGGCATAAGAATAAAACAAAAAGTGTGACTCAACCGTGCCTAACAAGGGAAATTAGGGATAGCATAAAATCCAAGGAGAGGGCATATAAATGGCCAGAAAAAGCAGTAACCCTGAGTATTCGGAGCAGTTTAAGATTCAACAAAGAGGACAAAGGGATTAATTAAGAAGGGGAAAATAGAATACGAGAGTAAGCTTTCAGTGAACAAAAATACTGACTGTAAAAGCTTTTATAGATATGTGAAGATAAAAAGATTAGTGAAATCAAGCACAGGTCCATTGCAGTCAGAATCAGGGGAACTTATAATGGGAACAAAGAAATGTCAGACAAAGTAAATACATATTTTGTTTCTGTCTTCACAAAGGGGGACACAAATAATCTCCGAGAGATGTTGAGGAACATAGGGTCTGATGAAAGTGAGGAATTGAAAGAAATCAGTATTTGTTGGGAAATGGTGTTAGGGAAATTGAAGGGATTGAAGGCCGATAAATCCCCAGGGCCTGATAATCTACATCCTAGAGTACTTAAGGAAGTGGCCCTAGAAATAGTAGATGCATTGCTGATCATCTTCCAACATTCGATGGAATCTGGAACATTACCCAAGGATTGGAGGGTAGCTAATGGTGCCCCACTATTCAAAAAGAGTGGTAGAGAGAAAACGGGGAATTACAGACTTTAAGCCTGACATCGGTAGTGGGGGAAATGCTAGAGTCCATTATAAAAGATGTCATAGCTGAGCACTTGGAAAACAGTGACAGGATCGGACAAAGTCAACATGGATTTACAAAAGTTAAATCATGCTTGACTAATCTACTGGAATTTTTTGAGGATGTAACTAGTAAAATAGATAAGGGAGAATCGGTGGATGTGGTGTATTTGGACTTCCAAAAGGCTTTTGATAAATTCCCGCATAAGAGATTAGCGTGTAAAGTTAAGGCACATGGGATTGAGGGCAAGGTATTGACTTGGATAGAGAACTGGTTGGCAGACAGAAAGCAAAGAGTTGGAATAAACGGGCCTTTTGCCGAGTGGCAGGCAGTGACTAGTGGGGTACCGCAGGGATCGGTCCTTAGACCCCAGCTATTCACAATATGTATTAATGATCTAGACAAGGGAACTAGATGTAATATCTCCAAGTTTGCAGCCGACACAAGACTGGGTGGGCGTGTGTGCTGCGAGGAGGATGCTGAGAAACTCCAGGATGATTTGGATAGGTTGGGTGATTCAACAGCAGCGTGGCAGATGCAATATAACGTGGATAAATGCGAGGTTATACACTTTGGTGTCAAAAACAGAAAGGCAGATTATTATCTCAATGGCAATAGATTGGGAGAAGGGTAAGTGCAACGAGACGTTGATGTCCTTGTGCACCAGTCGCTGAAGGTAAGCATGCAGGTGCAGCAGGCGGTTAAGAGATGAGGAAGAATTTCTATACCCAGAGAGTGGTGAACCTGTGGATTTCTCTACCACAGAAGGCAGTTGAGACCAATTCATTAAATATATTCAAGAAGGAGATAGATATATTTCTTAAGGCCAAAGGGATCAAGGGATATCGGGAGAAAGCAGGGGCAGGGTACTGATTTTGGATGATCAGCCATGATCGCATTGAATGGTGGAGCAGGCTCAAGGGGCCGAATGGCCTACTGCTGCTCCTATCTTCTATGATTCTATGTTTCTATGAAAAGCATTACAGCAAGTGGAGCAAGCAAGAGATCTGGGGGTTCCAGTGAATGCATCTCTTAATGTTCATGGACAATGCCGTGAAGCGATTGCAATATCACAGAAAGTTTACGGCTGCATTCATACGACAATTGATTATGAGGCGATACATTCCATTTTTTCCATGTACAAACCATGGTCAGGCCTTACTTGGAGTACTGTGTCCTGTTTTGGCCTCCTCATATGGTGGGTGATAATGAGGCTTTGGAAAGTGTGCAGCGAATAGCCACTAGATTAGTTTCTCGTTTGCAGCACCTTAGTTATCAAGATAGGCTAAAAGAGTTGGGATTGTACACATTAGAGAAGCGTAGACTTAGGGGTGGTCTGATTGAGGTTTCTAAGATAATAAAGGGAACAGATTGTCTTCCAGTTGATAGTTTTTCCAATTAAATAGGTTGGGGAGGAACAGGGGTCCCAATATTATGTTGTTTAAGGCCAGATCTAGATTAGATATCAGGAGGTTGCCCTTTTCCCAGAGAATTGTCGAGCTCCAGATCAGGCTGCCATCTCATGTGGTGGACGCCGATTTGCCGAAATCCTTCAAGTGAGAGCTAGAACTTTTTCTCGGTGGGGCGAAGATCAACTCTAACAAAAGGGAGGTACTTCAAGAAATTATCAGGGCCAGAGTCATCTCATGTGTAAGTTTCGATCGCCCAGGCTTGTCGGAGAGGAATTTCCCATATTTGTCCCCAGTTTGAAAACTAGTGAGGTTTACAGTCCATCGAAGGAGTGCAGCCTGGATTCTGGCACCGTGAGGCAAAGGGCTGGTTGCGAAGGTATCGAAACTGTAATTGCAGCAGTAATTGGGGATTCGATAATCAGGGGGACAGCTAGGTAGTTCTGCTACCATAGTCGTGAGACCCATGTGATACGTTGCCTCGCTGTTGTCAGGGGAAGCGATATCACGGAAAGGGTGCAGAACATTCTGTGAGGGGTGGGGGTTGTGCGGTGTAATGGAAGAGCTGAAAGTTGTGCTTCATGTCCAGACCAATGACACAGGGAAGAAGAGGGTTGAAGTCCTAGAATCAGAGTTTAAGGAGCTAGGGAAGAAGTTAAATAGTCGGATCTCAATGGTCAAAATCTCTGGATTACTCGCAGCGCCACGCACCAGTGCAATTAGAGATAGGAAATATGGCAGGTTGAAGCGCGGCTACAGGTACATGGCTACAGTTATGATCTCCATCAATTAAGCCCCAAAACAGCGGCGGCAACAGAAACAATGCCGCAGGAAAATCAACACTGGAGCACTCAAAGACCCGCTGAGAAATCCCTATTCAGCCTGTGACTCACAAACAACCTGACGACTCCCAGTGATGCAGAGACACAGAGTACCCACAGCGCCTGGTCTGCATCAAGGCCTCCATAATCCGCACCTGTGAAGAGACGCTCGGTCACTCGACCAGGAAACACCAAGACTGGTTCGACGAGAACGACCAGGAGATCCAGGAGCTAATAAGCCGCAAGTGCAAGGCATTCCTGATCTGGAAACAGCAACAGAACTCGAGAGCATGAAAGCAGCTCTACAGCCGCAAGAAGGCCGAGGTCCAACAAAAACTCGCGACCTAAAGAACAGGTGGTGTGTGGAGAAAGCGCATGAGATCCAGCAGCCAGCCGACAACCACGATGTGCATGGATTCTTTAGCGCATTAAAGACCATCTGTGGCCCAAGCAGCCAAGGCCCTACCCCACTGCGGGCCAAGAACGGAGAGGTACTCATCAAGGACAGAGAGGCAGGCAGTGCCCGCTGGAAGGAGCACTTCGATGATCTCCTTAACCGAGACTCTGTCTTCGAAGCGAGTGTCCTCAACTCCATCCCGCAGCATGCTACCCCCCACCATCTCAGCACAACCCCAGCCCGACATGAGGTTGAAAAGGCCATCCGACAACTGAAGAACAACAAGGCCACAGGAGCAGATGGAATCCCTGCCGAGGCACTAAAGCATGGCGGAGAACAACTGCTGGCGTGAATTCATAAACTAATTTATCTTATCTGGAAGGAGGAGAGCATGCCAGGGGACCTCAGAAATGCCGTAATTGTGACCATCTTCAAGAAAGGTGACAAGTCCGATGGCGGTAATTATTGAGGAGTTTCCCTGCTTGTCTGCCACAGGGAAAGTCATCGCAAGAATCCTCCTCAATCGCATTCTCCCAGTGGCCGAAGAGCTTCTCCTAGAGTTGCAATGCGGATTCCGCCCTCTGAGGGGCACAATGGACATGATGTTCACTGCACCTCAATTACATGAGAAATGCAGGGAACAGCACCAACCGCTGTACATGGCCTTCTTTGATCACAAAAAACGCCTTCGACACTGTCAACCGTGAGGGATTTTGGAGTGTCCTCCTCAAATTCGGCTGCCCTCAAAAGTTTGTCACTATCATCCGCCTGCTTCACGACGACTTGCAATCTGTAATCCTGACCAACAGTTCCACCACACACCCAATTCACGTACGAACCGTGTTCAAGCAAGGCTGTGTCATCGCACCAATGCTCTTCTCGCTCTTCCTTGCTGCAATGCTTCATCTCAATCTCAGTAAGCTCCCCACTGTGAGTGGAGCTAATTTACAGAACAAACGGGAAACTGTTCAACCTCCGTCGCCTCCAGTCCAGATCCAAGGTCGCCCCATCCTCTGTCGTCGAATTACTGTATGCAGACGACGCTTGCGTCTGCGCTCACTCTGAGGTCGAACTCTAAATCTTCGTCAACACATTCACCGATGCATACGAGAGCATGGGCCTTATACTAAATATCCGTAAGACAAAGGTGCTCTACCAACCTGCCCCTGCCACACAGTACTGCCACCCGATTAGCAAAATCCACGACAAGGCCTTGGACAACGTGAACAACTTTCCATACCTCGGGGGCCTACTGTAAACAAGGGCAGACGTCGATGACGAAGTCCAACACCGACTTCAGTGTGCCAGTGCAGCCTTCGGCCGCCTGAGGAAGAGAGTGTTTGAAGACCAGGACCTCAAACTCGGCACTAAGCTCATGGTCTACAGAGCAGCAGTGATACCCGCCCTGTTGTATGCTTGAGAAACATGGACCATGGCAGGCACCCCAAAGCACTGGAGAGATACCATCAATGCTGCCTCCGCAAGATCCTGCAAATCGATTGGCAGGATAGGCGCACCAACGTCAGTGTCCTCGCTCAGGCCATCATCCCAAGCATCGAAGCTTTGACCACGATCGATCAGCTCCGATGGACTGGTCACATTGTCTGCATGCCCGATACAATACTCCCAAAACAAGCGCTCTACTCGGAGCTCCGGCACGGCAAAAGTGCACCAGGTGAGCAGAGGAAACGCTTCAAGGACGCCCTCAAATCCTCCTTGAAAAAGTGTAATATCCCCACCGACACCTGCGAATCCCTGGCCCAAGATGGCACAAAGTGGAGGAGAAGCATCCGGGAAGGTGCAGAACACCTCGAGTCTCTTCGTCAGAAGCAAGCGGAAGCCAAGCGCAGGCAGCGCAAGGAGCGCACGTCAACCCAAGCACCCCACCCACCCGCTCCTTCAATCACCGTCTGCCCCACCTGTGACAGAGACTGTAGGTACCGCATTGGACTCATCAGTCACCTGCGAACTCATTTTTAATGTGGAAGCAAGTCATCCTCGGTTCCAAGGGACTGCCTAAGAAGAAGAAGAAGCACCAGGGCGGGGCTTCAAATTCCTGCGACATTGCGACCAGTTCTGTGGCAGGAGGGAGCTGTTGAAGTTGGACGGCTTGCACCTTAATCGAGCTGGGACCAATATCCTCGCGGAAGGTTAACTACTGCGAGGCAGAGGGTTTAAACTAATTCGGCAGTGGGTTGGGCAGCAAGATGTAGTATCAAAATGTAGAATCAAAGTGCACAGAGGGCTGGTAGAGATCCTTACAGTTAGACGGAATACAGAATTAGGAGAGATCATAGAAAATACAAAGAGGTCTAAGTTACGTTTTGAGCGCATGTGTTTAAATGCACGAAGTTTTCTTGATAAGGTTGGTGAGCTGCAAGCGGAAATAGCACAATGAGAATATAATGTTGTGGCGATAACGAGACCTGAAAAGTGTACTGGATGCTTAATATTCCTGGGTACGGGGTATCCAAGGAAGAAATGCAAGGAATAAATGAGGAGTTGTTGCAGATGCGTTTAAGGGAAGTATTTTAGTGCTTAAATGCCCGAGAGGGTTAAATACAAAACATTTGGTTGGAGTTAAGGAACAATAGAGAAGCTATTACGCTGCTTGGTGTATTTTATAGGCCAACAAAGAGTGGGATGTAGATTGTGAAGCAGGTTTGCAAGAATATTACTGGAAGGTGCATGACATATATGATAGAGATAATAGGAGACTTTACCAGAACATTTGCAAACCTGGCGCCCTATTTGACCCTGAGATGAATTTCCGACCCCATATCCGCTCCAGCACCAAGACTGCCTACTTCCACCTCAGTAACATTGCCCATCTCCGACCCTGCCTCAGCATATCTGCTTCTGACACCCTCATCCGTGCCCCTGTTACCTCTAGACTCGACTATTCCAATGCGGTCATGTTCGGCCTCCCAACTTGCACCTTCGCAACTTGAGCTCATCCATACCTCTGCTCCTTGTAACGTAATTCGCACTTAGTCCCAATCACATATCACCTCCGTGTTCGCTGACCTGCATTAGCTGCCGGTTCAGCAATGCCTCGATTTAAAAAGTCTCATTCCTCTTTTGAAATCGATCCATGTTCTCGCTCCGCGCAATCTCTGTAAGCTCCTCCAGAAGTCAACCCTCCAGGAACTCTGAACTCCTTCAGTTCTGGCGGCTTGCATGCCCCTGATTTCCATCGCTCCAGCATTGTGGCCGTGCCATCAGCTGCCTAGGTCCTAAGCTCTGGAATTCCCTTCCTAAAATTCTCCGCCTCTCTACCTTTCTCTCCAGCTTCAAGACACTCCTTAAAATCTACATATTCCACCATCCATTTGCCACCTGTACTAATACCTCCATGGTGTCTGATTGTGTCTGATGACGCTCCTGTGAAGCGCATTGCGTCGTTTTACTGTGCTAAAGGCGCTACAGAAATGCAAGTCGTTTTTATTGATCAAAAGCAAAAAACTGCACGTGCTGGAAATCTGAAATAAAAGCAGAAAATACCGGAAATACTCAGCAGGTCAGGTCACAACTGTGGAAAGTGAAACAAAGTTAATGTTCCAGATCGATGGCATTTCACAGAAATTGTGTGTTATTGTTGTCGTTGTACGACTCGGTCGAGAAGACCAGGATTATGGAAAATACAAGGACAGGTTACGCTTCTAAACCTGTGAATGACTTTCTGTGGAATTATTATGTGAATCTTGAAGCTGTCAGATTAAAATTCCGCAGTCTATTGTGTGACGGGTATTGACCCATTTAACACACCGGATATTAATCAATTTATAACAACGGATATTAACGCATTGAACAAACCATTTTGAACCAATTTTAAATTCCGAGTATTTCGCATTGGACACACCTCTTAAAACCACAGCTGGATTAAATTAACAGAGGGTAAAGTCTTGCTGGACAATTGATTCCAACAGCTTCGGCACAAATAACAGCATAGATGGCGGAATGAATGTCCCCAGGGTGTTTTATATTAATCAGAATTTAACAATATTCCATAATATGGTTTAACATTAGTTTAATCGATACACCACATTGGATTCATATAAAGTATATCCCTGATCAAAAACTGCAAACAGTGATGAACTGGGGCTGCTGCAGGTGTCTATTCCGTTTCAGTTAAATCACTCAGCCACTTTAAGCGGTCTGGCCACCTGATTTTTCCAGATGTGGAATCCGAGCGTCCGGGAATGTGCTGCACCGGGACACGGGAGAGTGCTGTACTGGGGCCAGGAATGTTCTCTAACAGGATCCGAGAGTGTGCTGTACTGGGACCTGGCAATGTAATGAACTGCGTCCAGGGGTGTGCTTTAACCTTAGACGTGAGTGTGCTGCAGCGGGACCCGGGCATGTCCTGTACCGGGACCAGGGATGGTGCTAAAAGCGCCTGTCTAAATTACTCATGTCTGGGTCACACACTTGGAAAAATGGCGACACCTTCCTGGACTAAGACATTAACTTACTTTGATGTTGGAATCAGATTGTGAAATGCTTTAGAAATTATAAAGGCCCGGAATTTGCAGTCAGTGACGAAGGAATGGTCATCGCTGCTGCACAGAAAGATCTTGCAATTTCTGTGGAGAAAACTAGCTTTCTCAATGTTATTTTGATTGTAACTCTGTATTTATGGGATCTTCAAAACTGCCAGTTTCACCAAAATCAACAACACAAAATCCAAGCCAAAGAATTAAAGGAGACCGATAATGGATTCTACAGAATATCAAACAAAACTACATAATAATGTTAGATAGTGTTAGGTCATTTCATCGAATTAATTTCATCATCATTGCAATGGGATATTTCACACCATTCATTAGTTCCTCTCTGAATTTCCTCTGGGTCACTGCATAAATAAAAGTGTTGGTGCAGCAACTTAGGAGCTGGAGTATGAAGCCGATTTCCGTTACAAATTTGGGCAGAGAAACAGAATATCCCAAGTAATCCAATCGTTTCCAGAAAGAACAAAACATGAACACCACCCACAGCAGTATGAAATTCCCTGATATAACAAACAGTACAATCATGGATTTCCTTCGGCTCTCCATCTCTGGGTCACTGGGACTCTCGCCACTGCTCTGACCTCGGAGTCTGCTGCGGGCTCTGCTGGCCACTAAAATGTGTCTCACCATTAATGCATTGAACAGTAGAATCAAAATAAATGGAACAAATGGCGTTAAAATATAATGCATTAATTCAACGATGGCCCAGGCCAGCGAGTGATGTACACTGAATGGCACGAGGAAAAACCAGGGATCGTTAGAAAGAAAATATTCACTTGTATACAGAAAATACCAGAAAATGTTCTTCAAACAGCTCAGCAGAGTCACTGTTCCTAAAACAACAGCCGCCGTTTTCTCGTTGCAATATTTAGATTTCAGCTTCTGGCAACAAATGGCCACAAATCGATCAAAGGTGAAAGTTACGGTGAACCAGACAGAGAAGTCTGTAGCGGCATGAAGTAGAATGGCATGAATATTACATATTCTAAGGTACTGTACAAACATGAATAGTTCCCGATAAACAATAGGAATCTGCCTTAGTATCAGATCGATGATCACAACCAGTAGATCTGCCCCTGCCATGGCCACCAGGTAGTGAGTGACACATTTGGAGAGGCCGCACTTTCTCCGAGACAGGATCGCAATCGTAACCACGTTAACTGTAAGCAAGAGGAAAAAATTGAAATTATTCACCGAAAACTAGGCACATACAGTACTTTGATTTGTTTCATGTAAGGTAACGGAGTAGATTTGCATAGTGGACTGGACAGAATGATCTTAAACGGAGTGTTTCTAAACAACGTGTTAAAGTTGGGAATTTGGAGAGAATGGGAATTCAGTGCAGAGGGGGAACGAGTTGCTGCTTTTAGCCAACAATACTTGTAGTGCTTTGTGTTACAGGTAAATATTTAAGTAAATCTACCTGTAAATTAAACTAGAACTTGTAATTGATTAAAGACAAAACTAAAATCTAAGTTAATTAAATACATAAACTTTAATAAATTAAATAAATAAATAAGGATATATATGGATGGCGGTGCCGGTGGTGTGCCACAACTGCAGCATGTGTGAGTTTGTGGAGAGTATCGCAATCGCGGACGAACATTTATGCAATAAATGTCGGCATCTCGAGCAATTTCAGCTCAGATTTCTTGAGCTAGTTTCCGAGGCGAAGCCATCGTGGGGCATCAGGGCAGGTGAGAGTTACTTGGACACTTTGATCCACGTCTGGTTAGTGGTCAGGGACAGGAGGCTGTGAATTCGACTCAGGTGCAGTGCTGGAGGAAACTCGGCCTTTGCCCTTATCCAACACGTACGACGTTCTTGTTGCCTGTATGAATGAGGGCAAAGTCTGCAGGGTGGATGAGCAAACTGACCACTTCACCGTGGTACCGGAGGCAGTGCAAGTGGGGGAGTGAAGAGGAACGTTTTGTGGTAGGGAACAGTACAGTGAGGGCACTAGAAACTGTTCTCTGGGAAATAGATCCTTCCAATACACTCTATCTAGGACACACATAATTTGATACAATTCAATTATGTCTCCCCTCAGCCTCCTCTGTTCCAAAGAAATCAACCCAGGCCTTTGTAATCTTTACTCATTGATAAAATTCTCCAGACCTGGCAACATCCTCTCAAATCTTCTCTGTAGCCTGTCTAGTGCAATCACATCTTTCTAGGAATTTGTTGACCATAACTGTATGCAGTAATCTAGCTGTGGCCAAACTAATATTTTATACATATCAAGCTGAATCTCCGTGCCCTTATATTCTATGCCTTGTCTAATAAAGGAAAGTATCCCATATGCCTTCTTAACTAGCTTATCGACCTCTTCTGCTACTTTCAGGTATCTGTGGATATGCAGTCCAATGTTCTTCTGTTGCTCTACAATGTTCAATATCGTTCCATTTATTGTGCATTCACTTGCCTTGTGAGCCCTCCCCTTATCCACTAACTCATACTTCTCCGGATTCAATTCCATTTGCCACTTTCTGCCCATCTTCCTGCAATCTACCGCTTTCTTCCTCACTAGCAACCACACGTCCAATTTTTGTATCATCTGGAATCTTGTTAATCATGTCCCCGACATTGAAATCTAAGTCATTGATATAAAAACACACAGAAGAGAGAAAGAGCGTGAGGGAGAATGAAAAAAGAACTTTCATTCATACAGCACCATTCATGACGTCAGGTTACCCCAAAACACTTTACAGACAACAAAGTATTTTTGAACTTTATTCACTGCTCTAATGTGTGGAAATTAATAAAATAAAGAGCTGGACACACGGACTAAGATGCTACATTCTGTTAATCTCCAGTTCTTGAAGTACCAGCTGCAGGTAATGACTTACCCGGGACTCCGACCGCAGCCAGGATGGGGTAGTAAATCTTTTGTATATCATTAATCGCCCATAGAATCTTGAGCTTGATTTGAAATCCAAGAGACATTTTACGCCTTTCTGTTAGAATAGATGATTCGATGGTTGGTGGTGATGCTGGGAGCAATTCTCCGATTGACACATTGAGAAGATTCCCCTTATTTATAGGAGAGAGAATCCATCCAGTCAGAAATTCGGTTCCCCTGCTGACTGGGTTTAATTACAGTCACTGAACAAGAAGATGATGTCAACAATTTTCACTCCAAGACTTTTAACAACAACTGCGGAACTTCCAATTAGATAAAGCCCCGATGACAATGATAAATGCTGCACCTTCATACACTGAGACACGTTCCACAATCCTAACAAGAATTTCCACAGGTGACACTTCATTAATAAAAGTATAAGGAGACAATGGGATTCTCCAGTGTTATCAATCAAAAAGACTATCAAACAATCCCGCTTTTAGAGGGCCACAACTTATAAAGTATATTAGCATAAAGCAAAACGAAACTTAAGGAATATTATGAATTTAAATAATATTGTCCCTATATTTATCACTCCTTTCAGTACCTGTTGTGCAATTACTAAAGATGCTGTCTAACCTGCTGATTGTTTCCAGAATGTTCTGCTTTTAGTTCAGATTTCCAGCATCTGCAGTATTTGGCTTTGCTTTTAGGATTTCATAACACATAGTCTGATCATTAACCCTGGCGTGCCTGTTTAATAAAATCAAAATTCCACCGGACACTTCTATTCCATTTACTGATACCAGTCAGAAACTTTATATTATGCAGAAAGAAGGAAAGGGAGAGAAAAATAGAAAAAGAAAGACGAGAAAAAAGCATGACATAAAGAAAATGTAGTCACAGTTGTAGTATAGGCACTCCTAAAATTTAAAATTAAAGGTTAATATTGCTGTTTATTTAAAAGCGAGAGGTTCATAGAGTCATAGAGTTATACAGCACAGAAAGATGCCCTTCGGCCCATCGTGTCTGCGCCGGCCATCAAGCCCTGTCTATTCTAAACCCATTTGCCAGCACTTGGTCCGCAGCCTTGTTTGCTCTGGCGTTTCAAGTGCTCATATAAATGCTTCATGAATATTGTGAGGATTCCTGCCACTACCACCGTTTCAGGCAGTGAGTTACAGATTCCAACCACCCTCTGGGTGAAAATGTTTTTCCTCAAATCCCCTCTAAACCTCCTGCCCCTTAACTCGAAACTATGCCGCCTGGTTGTTGACTCCTCCACTTAGGGGAAAAGTTCCTTTCTAGCTACATTATCTATGCCTCTCATAATTTTCTACAACTCAATCATGTCCCCCCTCAGCCTTCTCTGCTCTAAGGAAACAACCCCAGCGTGTCCAGTCTCTCTTCATAGCTGAAGCGCTCCAGCCCAGGTAACAGCCTGTTGAATCTCCTCTGCACGCTCTCCAATGCAATCACATCCTTCCGAGGGTCCTACCATTCATTCTGTATTCCCTTGCCTTGTTAGTCCTCCCACTTTTCAGTGTTACATTCCATTTGCCACTGTTCTGCACATCTGACCAACCCGTCTATATCATCCTGCAGCCTAAGGCTTAACTCCTCGCTATTTCCCACTCCATCAATTTTCGTGTCATCTGCTAACTTACTGATCATACCTCCTACATTCATATCTAAATCATTAATGTACACAGCAAACAGCAAAGGACCCAGCACCGATCCCTGCGGTACACCACTGGACACAGGCTTCCAGTCACAAAAACAAGCTTCGAACATCACCCTCTGCCTCCTGCCACTAAGTCCTGTGACCAGCACATCAAATCTTTGTATTCCATCATCCCACCGCCAAATTTCGAGGCTTTATCGATATTCGACGGAGACTATCTCAACAAGCGTGACTCACCTTTAGCCAATTCCTAACAATAATGGTGGCCATATTGCAAAAAGGATATCAAGGAACTAGAGAAGGTGGAAAAAAGATTTACAAGAATGATACCAGAAATGCGAAGTTACACCTTTCAGGAAAGGATGAACAGGCTGGGTCTCTTTTCTATCGAAAAGATAAGGCTGAGGGGTGACCTAATACAGGTAATTATGGTTGTGAATGGTTTTCAGAGAGCAGACACAGCGATTGTGTTTCCACTAGCGGGGAAGAGAAAAACTAGTGGCCATCAATGTAAGGTATAGGACAAGAAATCAAATAGAGAATACATGAAAAAATTATCTTTACCATGAGAGGGGTAAGAATGTGGAACTCGATACCACAGGGAGTGTTTGAAGCTAATAGGATAGATTCGTTTAAGAGGAGCCGAGACACGCATATGAGGGAGTATGGAGTTGAAGGTTACGCTGACAGTGTTAGATGAGGAAAAAAGTAAGAAGTGTCGAGTGGAGCGTAAACGTCGACATAGACTGTTTGGGCCGAATGGCCTGTTTCTGTGCTGTATATCCTATGGAACCCTCTGCAAGTACCTGCGGGTACAGTACAAGTCACTTCAATATACCTTCAATATTCTGAACAGCAGTGAATCGACTAACATTATTTCCTTTACATGCGTTCACCTCAATAAGATACATCAATTCACCTACCGACCCTAGTGGTATCCTTCCCACTACCCCTCCATCTCAATAACCAGCAGTAATTTACCGTTAGATCCTAGTACCACCCGGTCCAGCGCTCCTCCATCTCACTAACCAGCACTGAATTACCGATAGACCCTAGCACTACCGGTTTCATAAGAAAATATGAACAGAAGTAACAGGAGCAGGAGTAGGCCATTCGGCCCCTCGAGCCTGCTCCGCCATTCAATAACATCATGGCTGATCTGCTACCTCATCTCCACTTTCCAGCACTATCCGCATATCCCTTGATTCCCTTAAGATACAAATATCTATCGATCTCTGTCTTGAATTTACTCAACGACTGACCCTCCAAAGCCGTCTGGGGTAGAGAATTCCAAAGATTCACAACCATTTGAGTGATGAAATTTCTCCTCATCTCAGTCCAAAATGACTGACCCCTTATTCTGAGTCTGTGACCCCTGGTTCGAGACTCCCCAGCCAGGGGAAAGATCCTTCCTGCATCTTCCCTGTCAAGCCCTGTAAGAATTGTATATGTTTCAATGAGATCACCTCTCATTCATCTAAACGCTGGAGAATATAGCCCGAGTCTACTCAATCTCTCCTCGGTTGGTCAATCCCCCCATCCCAGGATCAGTCTGGTGAACCTTCGTTGCACACGCTCCATGACCAGTATATCCTTCCTTAGGTAAGAAGACTAAAACTGTGCACAATATGCCAGGTGTGGTATCACCAGGGCCCTATACAATTGCGGGAAGACGCCTGTACTCTTGTACTCAAATCCTCTTGCAATAAACGCCAACATACCATTTACATTCCTAATTGCTTGCTGTACCTGCATTTTAATTTTCAGTGATTCGTGTACAAGGACACCCAGGTCCCTCTGAATAGCAACATTGCCCATTCTCTTACCATTAATAATACACTGCTTTTCTATTTTCCCTACCAAAGTGGATAACTTCACATTTCTCCACATTATATTCCATTTGCCCGCTTCTTGCCCAATCACCTCGTCTGTCTATATACCCCTGAAGCCTCTTTGCATTATCTTCACAACTTACAGTCCCACCTAGGTTTGTGTCATTAGCAAACTTGGATATGTTACATTTGGTCCCCTCATCCAAATCATTGATTTAGATTGTGAATAGCTGTGGCCCAAGCACTGAGCCTTGCGGTACCCCACGAGGTACAGCCTCCCAACACGAAAATGAACCGTTTATTCCTACACTCTGTTTTCAGTCCGTTAACCAATCCTCAAGCCATGCTATTATGTTCGCCCGAATCCCATGATCCCTAATTTTGTTCAATAACCTTTGTGTGGCACCTTATCGAATACCGTCTGAAAATCCAAATACACCACATCCACTGCTTCCCCCTTATCACTTCTGCCAGTTACAACCTCAAAAACCTCTAACAGATTCGTCAAACATAATTTCCCTGTCATAAATCCGTTTTGACTCTGTCCCATCCTAATATATTTTGTAAGTACCCTTTTACCACCTCCTTAATAATAGATTCTAGCATTTGCACTACTACTGATGTGAGGCTAACTGGTCTGTAGTTCCCCTTTTCTCTCCCCCTCATTTTTTAAATAGTGGGGTTTCATTTGCCACCTTCCAATCCACAGGAAACGTTCTAGAATAAATGGAATTTTGGAAGAAGACAACTAATCCATCCACTATGTCTATACCCAGCACTTTTAAAACCCTCGGATGCGTGGCATCAGGTCCAGGGGATTTATAAGCTTTCAGTCCCATTAATTTCTCCAGTGCTTTTTCTTACTAATACTACTTTCTTTCAGTTCCTGATTTTCGCTAGACCCTTGGTTCTCCAGTATTTCCGGGAGGTTTTTTGCATCTTCCTCTGTGAAAACAGACACAATGTATTTGTTTAATTTCTCTGTCATTTCCTTATACCCCATTATAATTTATCCTGTCTCAGCCTGTAATTTCACCTTTATTTTCGCGGAAGTTTACCTCTTGTGATACATATAGAAGATTTTACAGTCTGTATTTATGTCTGTCGCAAGTTTACTCTCACATACCATTTTCCCTTTCCTCATTAATTTCTTGGAGCTCCTTTGCTGAATTCTAAAATCCTCCCAATCCTCAGGCTTGCTTATCTTTTTAGCAACATTATAAGCCTCTTCCTTTAATCTAATACTATCTTTAATTTCTTTTGTTAGCCATAGTTGGAACATTTTGTCCCGTGGTATTTTTATTCCTTAAGGCAATGAAAAGTCGTTGCGAATTATGAATCATTTCTTCAATTGTTTGCAATTGTTTTTTTACTGTCCTATCTTTTAACCTCGTTTCTTAATCGACCAGACCCAACTCGTCTTTCATACCTACGCAGTTGGCTTTGGTCAGGTTTAGGACCCTTGCTTCGGGCTTAACGAAATCACTCTCAAACTCAACATAAAATTCTATCATATTAATATCACTGCGCCCCAGAGGCTCCTTTACTACAAGGTGATTAATTAACCCTCTCTCATTGCACAGTACTAGATCTAAAGTAACCAATTCCATCGTAGGTTCCTTGACAACTATCTTGAATGTATTGCATTAACTTTTCCTCTTCTCTATTTTTTGCAAATTTGGTTATCCCAGTCTATATGAAAGTTAAAGTCCCCCATGCTTACTGGATTAGCCTTGTTACATGCATCTCCAATTTCCTAATTTATCGTCTGCCCGCCATTACAACCACTGTTCGGGGGCCTATAGACTTTTCCCACTGCTATTATCTCCCCCTTGTTGTTTCTTAGCTTCACACAAACTGATTCTACAGATTGTTTTTCCGAGCCAAGATTATTTCTCTCTACTGTTTTTATTCCCTCCTTTATTATCAAGGCTACCACTCCTCTTTCTCCATTGCAACTGTTTATTCCAAAGGTCAAATATCCTGGAATACTTAGTTCACAACGTTGTTCACTCTGCAACCACGTCTCTATAATGGCTATTAAAACAAACCCATTTATTTCTATCTGCGCTTTTAATTCATCTATTTTGTGGTGAGTGCTTCGTGCACTCAGATATAATGGCCCAAAAATTCGTGAGGAAGCCTTCGTGCGAGGGTAAGGCCTCCCCGCAATCTCTCACTGCGCGTTGGCTTTTTCAGTTACAGCTCGCACGAACTTGATGTTCTGGACAGCTGCTGTGCTGGGCTTGCGTATCCCACAGGCGTAGTTAATTCGTGCGAGCTGTGGGATCACGTGACTCAGTTAGATCCAATGGCAGCACACCATCTTCTATTCATAACTTTCGCATCAGTGCTGTGAAAGCTATGAATACTATAGCCCCCCAAAAGAACCGCTAAACCTCAATTAAATTTTAAAAAACCATCACATTAATAAAATAAGTACAGTTAAATAAATTAACCATTTTCAATAAAACATTAAATTTTTGAAAAAATTTAAAATCTTTTAAAAAGTTATAAAAATAAACTTACCTGTCTTTAAAGTCTCTAAAAAAGATATACCTGTTAAAAAAAATTCAAAATAATACTTAATTCATTACTTACCTTGTTAAAAGTGGGTCTTACTCCTCCTTTTTTTATGTGTAGAATTTTCCGTACTTACCTGCGCGTTGAAACCACTCAGTGCACAGCGTGCGCGCAGCCTGTAGCGCGCACGCGGTTCACCTAGGACCCGCCCCCTTTTCCAATCACCAAGTGCCGGTTTTCAGCGCATGCGCAGTGCATGCTGAAAACCGTCAATTGGAGACAGAATACGCGAGAGTACGCAGTCCGTACTCTCGCGTTGCGGCACTAATTTTTGGGCCATACCTTTAGCTTTAGCTTAGTCTCTATTTTTCCCTCATGTCACTTTAGCCACTGTTGCCCTGTTACATATATTAATCTTTCTGTCCCTTCCTGACCCACTCTGCTTTTCTTTACCCAGATCATTGCTCTGCTATACAGCCTTGACATTTCTCTCACTGCATTTGAATTTACCCTTTCCTGAATCCTTCCACCCCACTTCATTAGTTTAAATCCCTATCTTCTGCCCTAGTTTTCGATTTGCCGGGATACTGGTCCAAGCCCGGTTAAATTGGATTCCGTCTCCAAGGAACAGCTCCCTCTTCCTCAATACTGGTGCCACTGCCCCTGGAAATGAAACCCCTGCCTCCCACATCACTCTTTGAGCCAAGAATTTAACGTGCTCATCTGTTTGTCCCTATGCCATTTTGTTCGTGGCTCAGGTAACAATCCAGAGATTATTACCTGTGAGGTTCTGCTTTTTAATTTCGACCCCCAACTCCTCAAACTCTCTCAGCAGAAACTCATTCCTTGTTCTACCTATGTCGTTGTTTGCTACATGAACCACTACAAACGGATCCTCCCCCTCGCATTTCAAATTCTTCTGCACCCGCGATGAGACAACGTTTGCCTTAGCACCAGGCAGGCAACACAACCTTCGGAACTCCCGGTCACGGCTGCAGAGAACTGTAACTATTCTCCTGACTATGCTGTCCCCAACCACTCGTAGTTTCGTTTTCACTCCGCCTAATTGAATGGCCTCCTGCAGCATGATGCCATGGTCAGTTTGCTCATACACCCTGCAGTCGTTGTATCTCATACCTGTTGGTCAAAGTCAAGGGCCGAGGCTCCTCCATCACTATATCCTCGGTCCCTATTCCTTCCCGACTCGCGCTCACACTATCCTGTCCCTGAGCATTGACAAACTCTGATGTTCTACTTAATCTGAGGGGTTTCACTGCCTCCTGGGACCAATTGTCCATGTAACACTCCCACTCCCTGATGCCCTGCAATGACTGCACCTCCTAATCCAGCTCAACAATTCTGAGCCGAAGTTCCTCGTGCTGTAGACACTTACAACAGATGTTGTTGCTCGGGATCTCTCGGATCTCCACAAACACCCACATGCTGCAGTTACGGCACACCACCTACACTGCCATGTCTATCTAACCTTCGTTATTTATTTGATTAGTTAATTAATTATTATGGGGCAGAAATTAGTCTCGCCACGGGTGAGTACGCGCTGTGTACTCAGCCGTGGACGGAATGAAAGTGCCGGTTTCTTGCATGCACTGCGCATGCGCTGAAAACCGGCACTTTCGTTCCCCTCAAGGAAGGGGTCCTGAGCTCGAACGCACACGCCGGAGGGCCAGAGCTTTCGTCTCGCACTTCGGGTTTTTTTTACAGGTTCCTCCGTGAGCGTAAGCACGGAGAAGATACACATTGAAAAAGGAGGCGCAAGGCCTTCTTTTCACAAGGTAACTGTTGATTTTATTAAAATTTAAACATTTTTTTCACAGATTTATCTTTTTTAATTACTTTAAAGAAAGGTAAGTTTAGTTTTAACCCCGTTACAAAGAGTAATTAATTTTTTCAAAAATTGAAATTTTTATTTATAATAGTTAGTTAATGTAATTTATAGTTATTTTAAAAATGTGATGTTTTTTAAAAATGTATTTGTAGTTTTAGGGATGTTTTGGGGCCGATCTGTATTTATAGATTTGACAAATCTATCAATGAAAGATGATCTGCTGCCATTGGCTCTCCATGACCCACGTGATCCCAGAGGATGCATCGCACGAACTATGCCCCGAGGATACGCAAGCACTGTGCGCCGGCAGTTGGTGGAGGCCCAGGAGCCGCATTCCTCGTGGGCCCAGGGGTCAATGGCAGGCGCGGTAGGTAGGTGCGCGCGCGATCCTTGAACCCACGGGAAGCCAGGGAGCCGAATTTCTGGCCCTATATGTTTTTTCCAATCAATTAATTTAGTTTTATTAATTCATTGGTTTAGCTGGTGTAATTTACTGAATCAGTACAGCAAAGAAATAGCAAATTACAGATTCCTAGCTCTGAGTTCAACACACTTTCCAGCTTGGAGGCTAAATAAAACTGTAATAGTTACCAACCAATCACCAACCTGTTGCACTGGATGTCACTGCTTGAATTTCTGCTGCTCTGAAGGTTCCTGTAGCTGCCTGTCTAATCATAGCGCCGCCGCTGGGAGTGAAACCAAAGGGGAAAGCGAGCTTGGCAGAGTGGAACCGAATTTGGGGTGGAGAAGAACCGAAGGTGGGGAAGAAGGAAAACGGAAGTGGGGGTATCCATTCACAGAGGTGAAACCAGAGGTGGGAGGAACTTTGACTCCATCAATAAATAATGGTATCTCACTGAAGCTGCACTCATTGCTGACAATTCTGAACCAGGATCTTCTGTCATAGCTGATCTGTTCTTATTCCTCACACGTCAAAACTGGGTGGCACAGAGAGACTGAAAAAAATCCGAAAGATGGCACAGAGGGCCGCGGGCTCACAGAGCACATCGTTCGAAAATAAGCTCATCGTCAGCATTTGTAAACCTCTCCCTGAGCTCGGACTCAATAAAGGGGACTTTTCATAGAATGATAGGAGTTACAGCACAGGAGGAGGCCATTCGACCCTGGTGCTCGCACTCTCTACAGTGACCACATTAACTCCCCCAACCTTGTCATATTTCTCCTTTTCAAATCTTTCTCATTTTCCCTCGGAAATGAAGTTTGAGTCCCTGTCTCAACAAACACATATGGTGAAGGGTCCCATGGTCATATAGCCCTCAGTTCAAGAACCTTCCTACTCCCTTCACATCTGGTTCGTCCAGTGCGAATCCTTGGTTTCAGTTCCCCAGTTCCCCTTTCCCCACCAGTGGAACCAACCTTTCGCTATTTCCACACAGTCAGGTCCCAGGTTTCACTCAGGGCCCTCTCTCAATGTGACGGCTACTCAAAACATTCCTGCTGCTGCTCCAGCTCCGTGGGAAATGTTGGACTCCCACCCACCCACATCCCATTCTACAACTCCGCCTGAGCCACAATTCCCTGAACCCCAGTCTGCATATCTGCACCATTCGCAAGTCCCCTTCTGTCTCATTCCCCAGTCCCCTTCTCTCCCCTAATCTCCAATCCACAATCAACTTCACTCCCAATTCCCTTTTCCACAGGCTCCATCTCCCCCACGAGTCCTGATTCGCAGTCTCCATCTCTCTCCCCAAACCCGCATTTTTGAGTCTCCAACTCTCCCTCCGAGCTCACACACCCCAGTCTAGATCTCTCCCCGAGCCCCCATTCCAACTCTCCATCTCTCCCCGAGCCCCCATTCCCCAGTCTCCATCACTCCCCCTCTGTTATTAGTGGTAACATATTGAACTGGATTGAGGACTGCCTAGAAAGGTGCAGGCAGAAATTAGTTAAAGATGGATTTGTATCAGTCTGGAAACCAATCACCAGTGTTGTCCCATAGGGATCAGTGTCAGCACCGTTGCATTTTACTATTCTTATTTGTGATCTAAATGTATGTGTTGGGGACAGAATCTGTAAGGTTGCAGATATTACTAAGATCTATATGAGTTTCCAGACAGTAGATGATTTTTAACTGCTTCAGGTGTATCTTGAATTGTTGGGGGAGTGGCTCATGACTGGAAAATGATGTATAATTTGGAAAAGTGCAGATTTTTTCACGTGGGCAGTGCGAATGCTTAACATATATACACCCTTCAGGGAAAAGCATTGAAACCAGTGGAGCAAGAAAGAGATCTGGATATTCTAGTGAATGCATCTCTTAAGGTCCATGTGCAATGCCATGAAGCGATTGCTCGTAAGAATTGGGCACTCATAGGAGTATTGACTATGTGACCTGACCCGATCACTAAAGTTCAGAACTTCTATACAATTGATCTCTAAAGCTTCATAAGCAATCCCGTGAAGCGATAGCAGGATCAAATAAAGTTGTGGGGTGCATTCATAGGACAATTGATTATGAGACAAGACATACTATTTTATCATTCTACAAGACCTTGGAATACTGTGTACCGTTTTAATTTCCTCACATTGTGGATGATACTGAGGCTTTGGAAAGGGTGCAGAGGAAGGCAACTAGACTAATTCCTAGTGTAAGGCATCTTATTTTTCAAGATAGTCTGAAAGAGGTGGGACTCTAAACTTCAGAGACGCGGAGACTTAGTGATGATCTGATTAAGGTTTATCAGATTATGAAGGGAATATATTGTGTTCCAGTTGAGAGTTTATTCCAATTAAATAGTTCAGGGATACCAGGGGTCACAATTTTAAGTTGTGTAAGGCCAGATCTAGGTTAGATGTCAGGATGCTGTTCTTTTCCCAGAGAATAAAAGGGAGGTACTGCAAGAAATTATCAGGGCCAGAATGACCTCCAATCCACAATGACCTTCACTCTCAATCTCCCATTCCACAGTCTCCATCGCCCTCCGAGTCCACATTCCCAGTCTCTATCTCTCTCTGCAAATCTGCATTTTTGAGTCTCCATGTCGGAGAGGAATTTCCCACATTTTTCCCCATTTTGAATACCAGTGTGGTTGAAAACCCCTCGAATGAGTGCAGTCTAGAGTCTGGCACCGTGAGGCAAAGGACTGGACATGTGGTTATCCAAACTGTAATTGCAGCAGTAATTAGGCATTCGATAGTTAGGGGGATGTATAGGTATTTTTGCTACCATCGGCGTGAGGCCCGTGTGGTACGTTGCCGCTCTGGTGTCAGTGTAAGCGATATCACGGAGAGGGTGGAGAAAATTCTGTGTGTGGGGTGAGGGTGGGGTGGGCGGCGTGCGGTGAAATGGAAGGGGCGGAAGTTGTGGTCCATGTCTGAACAAATACAAATGACATAGGGAAGGAGAGGGTTGAGGTCCTGGAGTCAGATTATAAGTAGCTAGGGAGGGAGTTAAATAGCAGGATCTCAAAGCTCGTAATCACTGTAGTACTCCCAGTGCCACGCACCAGTGAGATTAGAAACAGAAGGATAGTGCAGATTAAAGCGTGGCTACAGACAGGGTGCAGCAGGGAGGGCATCAGATTCCTGAGACATTGCAACAAGTTCTCTGGCAGGAGGGAGCTGTTCAAGATGGACGGCTTGCAAGTCAAGTGAGGTGGTAGCAATATCCTGGCGGCAAGGTTAACTCTTGCGAGGTTGAGGGTTTAACTTAATTGTTCCGTGGGTTGGGCTGCAAGATATAATATTAAAATATAGAATAAAAGTGCACAGAGGACTGGGAGAGATCGTTATAGTTAGAGGTAATGCAGAATTAGGTGGGATGATAGAAAATACACGGAGGTCTAAATTAGGTTTGGATTGCATGTGTTCAAGTGCACGAAGTTTTCCTGATAAGGTTGGTGAGCTGCAGGCGCAAATAGCAACGTGGGAATATAATGCAGTGGCGATACTGAGAACTGAAAAGTGGATTGGATGCTTAATATTCCTGGTTACAGGGTATTGTAGAAAGACTGAAAAGGAAAATAGGAGGATTGGTTGCAGATTTGAGTAAGGAAAGTATTTTAGTGCTAGAAAGAGTGAATGCCCTTGAGGGATCAAAGACAGAACATTTGGTTGGAGTTCAGAAACAATAGAGAAGCTATTACGCAGCTTGGTGTATTATATAGGCCAACAAAGAGTGAGATGGAGATGGAGGAGCAGGTTAGCAATAATATTACTGAAAGTTGCATGGAATATAGTGTAGAGATAATAGGAGACTTATTTAGAGACCATTTGTAAATTTGGCGCCCTATTTGAACCTGAGATGAATTTCTGACCCCATATCCTCTCCAGCACCAAGATTGCCTACTTCCACCGCAGTAACATTGCCCATCTCCGACCCTGCATACATCCTTCAGGAAAAAATATTAAAGCAAGTGGGAAAAGAAAGATACCTGGGGGTTCCAGTGAATGCATCTCTTGAGGTTCATGTACAATGCCATGAAGCGATTGCGAGAGAGAAAAGATGGCATTCACAGGATTATTGACTATGTGACCTTACCCGATCACTACAGTCAAGAACTTCTATAAAACTCATCTGGAATGCTTCATGGGCAATGCCGTGAAGCGATTCTAGACCAAATAAAGTTTTGTGGTGCATTCATAGGACAATTGATTATGAGCCGATACACACCATTATGTCCTGGTATAAAACATGGCAAGGGCTCACTTGGAATATTGATTACAGTTTTGCTCTCCTCATATGGTGTGTGATAATGAGGTTTTGGAAAGGGCGCAGAGAAGGGTCACTTGATTTATTTCTCGTTTGAAGCATCTTAGTTATCAAGATGGGCTAAAAGTGTTGTGACTGTATACATTAGAGAAGCATAGACGTCAAGGTGATCTGATTGAGATTTCTAAGATAATAAAGGGAACAGATCGTCTTCCAGTTGATAGGTTGTTCCAATTAAATAGGTTAGGGAGGACCAGGGGTCACAATTTTATGTTGTGTGAGGCCAGATCTAGTTTAGATGTCAGGAACTTGGCCTTTTCCCACAGAATAGTGGAGCTCCAGATCAGGCTGGCATCTCATGCGATGGACGGCGATTCGCCGAACTCCTTCGAGTGCAAGCTTAACCTGTTTCTGGATGGGGCGACGATCAAATTTCACAAAAGGTAGGTACTGCAAGGAATTATCAGAGCCAGAGTGATCTCATGGATACGTTGTGATCGCCCAGGCTTGTCGGAGAGGAATTTCCCATATTTGTCCTCAATTTGAATAACAATGAGCTTGACAACCGCTCGAAGGAATGCAGTCCAGAGTCTGACACCGTGAGGCAAAGGACTGCACAAGCGTTCATCCAAACTGTAATTGCAGCAGGACTTGGGGATTCGATAGTCAGGGGGACAGATATGTAGTTCGGCTACCATCGGCGTGAGAACTACGGGGTACGCTGTCTGGCTGGTGTCAGGGGAATGGATATCACGGAGAGGGTGCAGAACATTCTGTGGGGGGTGACGGTCGGGGAGTGTAATGGAAGAGCTGGAAGTTGTTGGTCAATGTCTGAACCAAAGGCATAGGGAAGAAGAGGGTTGAGGTCGTGGAATCAGAGTTTAAGGAGCTAGGGAGGAAGTTAAATAACAGGATCTCAAAGGTAATAATCTCTGGATTACTCGCAGTGCCACGCATTAGTGTGATTAGAGGTAGGGGATATGGCAGGTCGAAGCGTGGCTACAGACATGCTGCAGCAGGGAAGGCTTCAGATTCCTGGGGCATTGCGAGCAGTTCTGTGGCAGAAGGGACCAGTTCAAGATGGACAAGCAGTGATCAGAGAAAGCTATTAACACTGAGGTACTAAACCCCCCCTGAAAGATGGGACATTGGGAACAATTTGCCTATTATGGTGAAATAATCACAACAAGCGCTCATTCTGAAAATACCCCCGGAGTGCGAGCTCAGCATTAGACTGTCTGAAGCAGTTACCCGCTCTTGGGCAAGTATCTGCTCAAAGCGCCTCTCTAAATAACTCATGTCTGGGTCACACACTTGGAAAAATGGCTACACCTTCCTGGACTAAGAAATTAACTTACTTAAATGTTACTTAAAACAATCGCCAAGCAGGATGGTTGCCTCCCAGTCGGGGAACACTTCAGCAGTCAAGGGCATTCAGCCTCGGATCTGCAGGTTAGCGTTCTCCAAGGCGGCCTTCGTGATACACGACAACGCAAAATCATCGAGCAGAAACTGATAGCCAAGTTCCGCACTCATGAGGACGGCCTCAATAGGGATAATCGGTTCATGTCACGCTATAGAACGTGACGTGACATCGTTGCCGGTCTTTCCAGTTTAAAAAAAAACAAAACAAACAAACACAAGAAACAAACACAAAAAATGGAGAGGATATGCAGCCAGCAGGTGTTCTGACGCGTTGGACCCCCTGGGACACATCTCATTGTCTTGGCTGTGCACTTAGTGTGTCTTTGATGTAGGGAAAGATTTCATCTGTGCATTTTCTCTGAGTTTTTATATTCTGTGAATTCTGATAGATTCTCTCACAGTAACTTTGCCTGACGAAGGGGCGACAGCTCCGAAAGCTTGTAATTTTAAATAAATCTGTTGGACTATAACCTGGTGTTGTGCGACTTCTCATTTTTGTCCACCCCAGTCCAACGCCGGCATCTCCGCATCATACTTAAATGTTGGAATCAGATTATGAAATGTTTTAGAAATTATAAAGGCCCAGAATTTGCAGTCTTTGAGTGAGGAATGGTGATCGCCGCTGACTGCAAAGATACATTCACAGAAAGATCTTGCAATTTCTGTGGAGAAAACTAGCTTTCTCAATGTTATTTTGATTGTAGCTCTGTATTTATGGGATCTCCAACACTGACAGTTTCACCAAAATCAACTTCACAAAATCCAAGTGAAAGAATTAAAGGAGACAATAGTGAATTCTACAGAATATCAAACAAAACTACATAATAATGTTAGATTGTGTTCGGTCATTTCATCGAATTAATTTGATCATCATTGCAATGGGATATTTCACTCCATTCCTCAGTTCCTCTCTGAATTTCCTTTGGGTCACTGCATAAATAAAAGTGTTGGTGCAGCAACTCAGGAGCTGGAGCATGAAGCCGATTTCCGTTACAAATTTGGGCAGAGAAACAGAATATCCCACGTAATCCAATCGTCTCCATACAGAACAAAACATGAACACCACCCACAGTAGTATGAAATTCCCCGATACAACAAAGAGTACAATCATGGATTTCCTTCGGCTCTCCATCTCTGGGTCACTGGGACTCTCGCCACTGCTCCGACCCCGGAGTCTGCTGCGGGCTCTGCTGGCCACTAAAATGTGTTTCACCGTCAATGCATTGAACAGTAGAATCAAAAGAAATGGAACAAATGGCGTTAAAATATAATGCATTAATTCAACGATGGCCCAGGCCAGCGAGTGATGTACACTGATTGGCACGAGGCAAAACCAGGGATCGTTAGAAAGAAAATATTCACTTGTATACAGGAAATAACAGAAAATGTTCTTCAAACAGCTCAGCAGAGCCACTGTTCCTAAAACAACAGCCGCCGTTTTCTCGTTGCAATATTTAGATTTCAGCTTCTGGCAACAAATGGCCAAAAAATCGATCGAAGGTGAAAGTTACCGTGAACCAGACAGAAAAGTATGTAGCGTCATGAAGTAGAATGGCATGAATATTACATATTCTAAGGTACCATACAAACATGAATAGTTCGCGATAAACAATAGGTATCTGTCTTAGTATCAGATCGATGATCACAACCATTAGATCTGCCGATGCCATGGCCACCAGGCAGTGAGTGACACATTTGGAGAGACCGCACTTTCCCCGAGACAGGATCGCAATCGTCACCACGTTAACTGTAAGCAAGAGGAAAACATTGAAAATTATTCAACGAAAACTGGGCACATACTGTACTTTGACTCGTTTCAAGTAAGTTAATGGAGTAGGTTTTCAGAGTGTTCTGGACAGAATGCTCTTAAACGGAGTGCTTCTAAACAGCGTGTTAAAGTTGGGAATTTGGAGAGAATCGGACTTCAGAGCAGAGGGGGAACGAGTTGTTGCTTTAACCAACAATACTTGTAGTGCTTTGTGTTACAGGTAAATATTTAAGTCAATCTTCCTGTAAATTAAACTAGAACTTGTAATTAGTTAATGACAAAACTAAAAGCTAAATTAATTAAATACATAAACTTTAATAAATTAAATAAATAAATAAGGATATGTATGGATGGCAGTGCCGATGGTGTGCCACAACTGCAGCATCTGTGAGTTTGTGGAGAGCATCGCAATCCCGGACGAACATTTATGCAATAAATGTCGGCATCTCGAGGAATTTCAGCTAAGATTTTTTGAGCTAGTCTCCGAGGTGCAGACATTGTGGGGCATCAGAGAGGGGGAGAGTTACTTGGACACTTTGATCCTTGAGGCAGTCTCACCCCTTGGGTTATGTAGTGGTACACGTCAAGTGAGTGGTCAGGGACAGGAGGCTGTGAATTCGACTCAGGTGCAGTGCTGGAGGAACATCGGCCTTGGCACTTATCCAACACGTACGAAGTTCTTGTTGCCTGTATGAATTATGGCAAAGTCTGCAGGGTGGATGAGCAAACTGACCACTTCACCGTGGTACAGGAGGCAGTGCAAGTGGGGGAGTGAAGAGGAACGTTTTGTGGTAGGGAACAGTACAGTGAGGGCACTAGATACTGTTCTCTGGGAAATAGATCCTTCCAATACACTCTATCTAGGACACTCATAATTTTATACAACTCAATTATGTCTCCCCTCAGCCTCCTCTGTTCCAAAGAAAACAACCCAAGCCATTGTAATCTTTACTCATTGCTAAAATTCTCCAGGCCTGGCAACATCCTCTCAAATCTTCTCTGTAGCCTGTCTAGTGCAATCACATCTTTCCAATAATGTGTTGCACATAACTGTAAGCAGTGCTCTAGCTGTGGACAAACTAATGTTTAATAGATTTCAAGCTGAATCTCCCTGCTCTTATATTCTATGTCTTGGGTAATAAAGGAAAGTATTCCATATGCCTTCTTAAATATCTTATCGACCTCTTCTGCTACCTTCAGGGATCTGTGGACTCGCAGTCCAATGTTCTTATGTTCCTCTACAATGTTCAGTATCCTACCACTTATTTTGTATACCATTGCCTTGTGAGCCCTCCCCAAATCCAGTACCTCACACTTCACGGGATTGAATTCCATTTGCCAATTTCCTCTCGCCTGAATGTCCGTTGATATCTTCCTGCAGTCTACAGCTTTCTTCCTCACTATCAACCACAGGTCCAATTTCTGTATTAATCTGGAAACTTCTTAATCATGTCCCATACATTAAAGTCTAAATTATTGATATACAAACACACACAAGGGAGAAAGAGCGTTAGACAGAATGAAAGAAAGAACTTGCATTCGTACAGCATCTTTCATAATCAGGTTACCCCGAAACACTTTACAGCCAACAATGTATTATTGAAGTGTATTCACTGTTGCAATGTGTAGAAATTAATAAAATAAAAAAAACTGGACACACGGACGAAGATGCCACATACTGTTAATCTCCAGTTGCTGAAGTACCAGCTGCAGGTAGTAACTTACCCGGGACATCGACTGCCGCCAGGATGGGATAGTAAATCTTTTGTACATCATTTATCGCCCATATAATCTTGAGCTTGATTAGAAAACCAAGAGACATTTTACGCCTTTCTGTTAGAATAGATGATTCGATGGTTGGTGGTGGTGCGCGGAGCAATTCTCCGACTGAAACATTGTGAAGATTCCACTTATTTATAGGAGAGAGAATTAATCCGGTCAGAAATCGGTTCCCCTGCTGACTGGGTTTAATTACAGTCACTGAACAAATAGATGATGTCAACAATTTTCACTCCAAAACTTTTAACAACAACAGCGGAATTTCCAATTAGATAAAGACCCGAAGACCAGGATAAATGCTGCACCTTCATACACTGAGACAAGTCTCATAATCCTAACAAGAATTTCCACAGGTGACATTTCATTAATAAAACAATGGGATGCTCCAGTATCATCAATCAAAAAGACGATCAAACATGCCCGCTTTTAGAGGGGCACAATTAATACAGAACATATGAATTTATATAATATTGTTCCTTATATTTACCATTCCTTCCAGTCCCTGCTGTGCAATTACCACAGATCTTCTCTGATCTGCTGAGTGTTTCCAGCATGTTCTGCTTTTAGTTCAGATTTCCAGCATCTGCAGTATTTTGCTTTGATTTTAGGATTTCATAACCCATAGTCTGACCATTAATTCTTGACGTGCCTGTTTAATAAAATCAATAGTCCACTGGACACTTCTATTCCAGTTACTGTTACCAGTCAGAATCTTTATATTACGCAGAATGAAGGAAAGGGAGAGAAATATAGAAAAATAAAGAAATACAAAAAAAAGCATGAAATAAAGAACATGTAGTCACTGTTGCAGTGTAGGCACTTCTAAAATTTTAAATAAAAGAATAATATTTCTGTTCATTTAAAAGGGAGAGGGAATTGAGACCAGCAAATCAAATCTTTGTATTCCACCATCCCACCGCCAAATTTCGGGGCTTTATCCATATTCGACCGAGACTATCTCAACAAGCGTGACTCACCTTTAGCCAATTCCTAACTAGTGATATTGCCTAGTTGCTGATTCCACGATCTACCGCTATCTCTGTCTTCTCACTTCTTACCCTGAACGACCAACACTCGCCTTTCCCACGCTGTTCGTACATTTCTTACATTGGCCGTGGTGAATCAGTTCTTTGATTAATTATATGACCACAACTTGACCGCGTCAATGAGCAAATTAATTTCAACACAGTTAAATATGAAGTACCACATTTCGGTAAGAACAATAAGGTGGTCACATGTTACTTGGAAAATATGTATCTAAATCGGTTGGAAGAGCAACGGGATCTCGGAGTAGAAATATAAAAATCACTAAAAGAAGCGATGCAGATTTGTAAGGCCATAAATAAGCAAGCCCTTTGGTTTAATTCTAGATGTATAGAATCGAAAAATAAAGAAGTTATACTAAACTTGTATCGTGCCTTTGCTAGACCAAAGTTGGAGAAGTGTGGACAATAATGGTCGCCATATTATAAAAAGGATATCGAGGAACTGGAAAGGTGCCAAAAATATTTACAAGGATGATACCAGAAATGCGAGGTTACACCTTTCAGGAAAGGATGAACAGGCTGGGTCTCTTTTCTCTTGAAAACAGAAGGCTGAGGGGTGACCTAATACAGGTATTCAAGGTTGTGAAAGGTTTTCAGGGAGTAGACAAAGCGATTTTGTTTCCACTTGCGGGGAAGAGCAAATTAGTAGCCATCAGTATAAGATATACACCAAGAAATCAAATAGAGAATTCAGCAAAAAATCTTATTTACTCAGAGAGTGGTAAGAATGTGGAACTAGCTATCATAGGGAGTGGTCGAAGCGAATAGTATAGATGCATTTAAGGGGAGGCTAGACAAGCATATGAGGGAGTAGGGAATGGAGGGGCGTGCTGATAGAGTTAGATGGGGAAAAACGGAAGAAGGGTCGAGTGGAACTTAAGCGCCGGCACAGACTGTTTGGGCCGAATGGCCTGTTTCTGTGCTGTATATCCTATGCAATCTTCTGCAAGTGCCTGCGGGTGCAGTACACGTCACTTCAACATACCTTCAATATTCTGGACAGCAGTGAATCGCCGGACATTATTTCCTTTACATGCGTTCACCTCAATAAGATACATCAATTCATCTACCGACCCTTGTGCTATCCGTTCCACTACCCCCCCATCTCACTAACCAGTACTGATTTACCGATAGACCCTAGTACTACCAGTTTCATAAGAATATATGAACATAAGCAGTAGGAGCAGAAGTAGGCCAATCGGCCCCTCGAGCATGCTCCGACATTGAATAAGATCATGGCTGATCTTCTAGCGCAGCGGTTCCCAACCTTTTCCTTTATGCGGACCACTACAACGTCATCAGAAGCTTTTGCGGAACACTAGCCATTTAAAACTTTTTTAACATTGCCTATGGCTGACGGGAGTCAAACTTATATATCAACAGGTATTAAAAATGCAGCAGTTTCTAATCATTTATTGTGCTCACTCACAAATACAAATACATTGCACTCGTCACAGCAAATTTACCTGCAGTAGGCCTACAAGTGGGGAAAAGATAACATTTACCTAATGAGAAGTCTGAAGTTGTTTTGCAGATGTCAAACACTGGATGTCAGGTTCCAGCGATGACAGTCTCAATCGGTGATCTGGTTCAACGTGAAGTTTATTCCGACATTTTGTCTTCAAAGCGACAGCGCAGAAAATCCAGTTTCGCAAAGGTAGGTTGTGGGAAAGTACTGGATATTCCGAAGCAGCTTTAAGCCAAAAGTCAGTCAGGTGTTACCGAGAAAATTACTGATTTAAAGCACTGTCACAGGACAGTTCCACAAGGCTGTCTTGCTTATTCGATGTCAGGCTTGCAAGGATGTCATCATCAAGGCTCGCCAAGGGATTTCGTCTCCAGTTGAATCTTGTGTTGGGCACAGGGAAGTACTCACGTAGGTTTATTTTCAAACTTTGGAGGTGCTCTCTGATGATATGTTTCACACTGTTTGGAAGCTGCATCTCTGCCGTGACCAAAAAGTCAGACAGATTTGCAAACGAGTCGTTATTTGACTGCTCAAGTCGTTTGGTCCACATCTCTATTTTCTTGATCATCGGTTCTATTTTGTCCTGCACATGAAAGAATGTCACTGATTTTCCCTGAAGTCGCAGATTGAGAACATTCAAGTGATCGAAAATATTTGCCATATAAGCCAATTTGGCAAGCCACTGAAAATTACCGAAGCGATGTGAAAGTTCAAACTTTGAGTCCAGTAAAAACATTCTCACCTCCTCATGCAACTCTAAAAGACGAGTGAGTACCTTTCCTCGGGAGAGACAGCGGAACTTGGTGTGCAGAAGTAGCTGAAGGTGATCTCTGCAAATCTCGTCACAAATAGCTGCAAATATCTGCGAATTCATTGGACGGGCCTTGATATAATTAACTGTTTTAACGGCTTCCTCCAAAACGGTCTTGAGATCAGCAGGCATTTTCTTTGCAGCAAACGCCTCCCTATGGATGCTGCAGTGAATGGATGATGCTGGCTGACCCACTGCTCTTACACGTGCAACAACCCCACTGTGTTAGCCTAACATCGCACTGGCCCCATCTGTGCCAAGTCCGACACATTTTGATCTATCAATCCCATTTACAAAAATGAAGCTGTTCAACATTCCAAAAATAGCCTCTACAATTGAGCGTGTGGGCAACAATTTACAAAAGAGAAAGTCCTCATGTATCTCTCCATTGTGTTCATACCTTACATAGGTGATCAGGTTTGAAAGGTTTGCAAAGTCCGTTGATTCATCCATTTGAAGTGCAGAAAAACGACTCGCTTGCATTCTCGCTATTAGCTGATCACACAAGTCCTGTGCCATCTCATCAATTCTGCGTTGAACTGTGTTATCCGACAATGAAATCATGTTAATTTGCTTGCAGGCTCCCTCTCCCAGCATAATACCCACCATCTCCTTAGCCGCTGGCAATATCAACTCCACCCCAATTGTTTGCGGCTTCCCTGTCTTTGCTATGTGCCTAGCTACCCGGTACGAGGCCTCCACCGCCTTAGCATTATCACTACCTTTAGATGTGCATTCCATAATTGTCTTGCTGTGTTGAAATTCTTTGAGCTGGTTTGTAAAAAAATCCAATTGGCTTGGACACGTATTCCACATGCTTAGTCTCAAGATGATGGCGAAGATTAGCGGGCTTTAGGCTTTCATTCGACAGAACTTCATAGCACAGGATACATACTGATAACGGTTCGTTCTCAGTTCCAGTGTAAGTAAATCCCAGCTTTAAGTATTCACTGCTGTATTTTCTCCTCACTTTTGGCTTACTTTTGTTGTGCTGAGTTTCATTTGCTGATGTCTCACTCTCATTTTGACCAAATTAGAGAGTTCGCTTACGCATGCCAGATAAAAGCCACCGATCCATCTTTTGAGTTCTGCGCTCTAACCGTCGAATCTTGCAGAATCTAAGAGCGTTGATTCACATTGACGTCACGCAAAAGCGCCACTCCCCCACACTATTGATATTCAGAGAATCACAAGGATGCTTGTGAAGCATATTACATTGCGAATAATAATGTAATATCGCATATGATACATAGGAGGTACACGTGATGATATTATTATTACAGTATCAAAATTATTTTTTTCACGGACCACCTGCAGTACCCTCGCGGACCACTGGTGGTCCGCGGACCACAGGTTGGGAAACGCTTAACTTGCTCCTCTCCACTTTACTGCACTATCCGCATATCCCTTGATTCCCTTAATATACAAAAATCTATCGATCTCTGTCTTAAATAAACTCAACGACTGAGACTCCACAGCCCTCTGGGGTACAGAATTCCAAAGATTCACAATGCTTTGAGTGATGAAATTTCTCCTCATCTCAGTCCTAAATGGCCGTCTCCTTGTTATGAGAGGATGACCTCTGGTTCTAGATTCCTCAGCCAGGGGAAACATCCTTCCAGTCCTTCCATCTACCCTGTCAAGCCCTGTAAGAATTTGTTTATGTTTCAATGAGAGCACCTCTCATTCTTTTTAACGGCAGAGCATATAGGCCGAGTCTACTCAATCTCTCCTTCATTGGTCAATCCCCCCATCCCAGGATCAGTCTGGTGAACCTTCGTTGCACTCCCTCTATTGCCTGTATATCCTTCCTTAGGTAAGTAGAACAAAACTGTACACAATACGCCAGGGGTGGTCTTACCAGGGCCCGATATACTTGCAATAAGATGCCCTTACGCTGATACTCAAATCCTCTTGCAATAAAGGGCAACATGCCATTTGAATTCCTAATTGCTTGCTCTACCTGCATTTTAATTTTTAGTGATTCTTGTAAAACGACTTCCAATTCCCTCTCAGTACCAACATTTCCCAATCTCGCAGCATTCAATAATACACTGCTTTTCTATTTTCCCTACCAAAGTGGATAACTTCACATTTCTCCACATTATATTCCATTTGCCCGGTTCTTGCACAAACACTTAGCCTGTCTATATTCCCTTGAAGCCTCTTTGCATCATCCTCACAACTTACATTCCTACCTCGATTTGTCTCATCAGCGAACTTGGACATATTACATTTCGTTCCCTCATCCAAAGCTTGAATATAGATTGTGAATAGCTGTTGCCAAGCGCTGATCCTTGCGGTACCCCAATAGTTACAGCCTGCCAACCCGAAAATGACCCGTTTATTCCTAATCTCTGTTTTCAGTCCGTTAACCAGTCCTCAAACCACCCTATTATGTTATTCCCAATCCCATGAGCCCTAATTTTTTTTAATAACCTTTTGTGTGGCACCTTATGGAATGTCTTCTGAAAATCCAAATACACCACTTCCACTTGTTCCCCCTTATCTCTTCTGCTAGTTAAAACCTCAAAAATCTCTGCCAGATTCGTCAAACATGATTTCCCTGTCAGAAATTCGTGTTGACTCTTTCTAATTCTGTTATTTTTTGTAAGTGGCCTGTTACCACGTCCTTAATAATAGATTCTAGCGTTTGCCCTACTCCTATTGTCTGGCTAACTGGTCTGTAGTTCCCAGTTTTATCTCTCCCTCTTTTCTTTAATAGTGCGGTTACATATGCTGCATTCCAAACCATTGGAACCGTTCCAGAATCTATGGAATTTCGGAAGATGACAGCCAAATATATCCACTAGATTTATAGCCACCTCTTTTAAAACCCTAGGATGCGGGCCATCAGGTCCAGTGGATTTATAAGCTTTCAGTTCCATTAACTTCTCCAGTACTTTTTTTTACTAATACTACATTCTTTCAGTTCCTGCTTCTCGCTGGACCCTAGTTTCTCCACTATTTCCCGAGGTTTTTGCATCTTCCTCCGTGAAAACAGACATAACGTATATTTTTAAAAATTGTCTGCCATTTCCCTATTCCCCATTTAAATTTCAGCCTGTAAGGGACCCACGATTTCTTTTGCTGGCCTTCTCCTTATGACATACGAAAAGAAGCTTTTACAGTATGTTTTTATGTCTCTCGCATGTTTTATCTCATATTCTATTTTCCCTTTCTTCATCAATTTGGTCTTCCTTTGCTAAATTCTAAAATCCTCAGAATCCTCAGGCTTAATAATCTTTTTGGTAATATTATAAGCCTCATCCTTTAATCTAATCCTATCTTTAATTTCTCTTGTTAGCCGTATTTGGACAATTTTCCCGTGGTGTTTTTACTCCTTAAGGCAATGAAAAGTTGCGAATTTTGATTTATTTCTTTAAATGCTTGCAATTGCTTTTCGACTGTCTTATCTTTTAAACTTAGTTTCTTAACCGACATTAGCCAACTTGTCTCTCATACCTACGTAGTTTGCTTTGTTCAGGTTTAGGACACCAGTTTCGGGCTTAACTAAATCAATCTCAAACTCAACATAAAATTCTATCATATTATGATCACTGCTCCACAGATGCTCCTTTAGTACAAGGTTATTAATTAACCCTCTCTCATTGCACAGTACTAGATCTAAAATAACAAATTTCCTCGTCGGTTCCTTGACATAATGATCTAGATAACTATCCTGAATGCTTTGCATGAACTCTTCCTCTGCAATATTTCTGCAGATTTTGTTTCCCCTGTCTATATGAAAGTTAAAATCCCCCATGATTACTGTATTAGCCTTGTTATATGCATCTCTAATTTCCTGATTTATAATCTGTCCGCCACCTCAACCACTGTTAGGGAGCCGATAGACTACTCCAACTATTATTTTCTCCCCCTTGTTGATTCTTACCTACACCCAAACTGATTCTACATTTTGTTTTTCAGAGTCAAGTTGCTTTCTCTCTGCTGTCTTTATTCCCTCTTTTATTAACAGGGCTACCACTGCTCCTTTTCCATTGCGACTGTCTCTTCTAAAAGTCAAATATCCTGGAATATTTTGTTCCCAACCTTGGTCACTCTTTAACCACGTCTCGGTAATAGCTATTAAAACAAACCCATTTATTTATCTCTGCACTATTAATTATTCTATATTGCTGTGAATGTTTCGTGCATTCAGATATAATATCTTTAGTGTTAACTTTTTCGCAACTTTTCCCTAATGTCACTTTAGTCACTAATGCTCTATCACCGTTATTAATCTTTCTGTCCCTTCCTGACCCACTCTGCTTATCTTCACCCAGATTACTACTCTGCTCTACAGTCTTGACATTTCTCTTACTGCTTTTGAATTTACCCTTCCTGAATCCTCCCAGACACCCCCTTCATTAATTTAAAGCCCTATCTTCTGCCCCAGTTTTCGATTTGGCAGGACACTGCTCCCAGCCCGCTTTAAATTGAGCCAGTCACCCCGGAACAGCTCCCTCTTCCCCCAGGACTGGTGCCAGTGTCCCATGAAATGAAACCCCTTCCTCCCACATCACTAATTGAGCCACGAATTTAGCCTTCGAATCTCTTTGTCCCTGTGCCAATTTGCGCGTGGCTCAGGCAAAAATCCAGAGATTAAGAGATTAGGAAATTAAGAGATTAAACCGGAGATTAAGGTAAACTTTCTATTCAAATAGATTTCGTTTTATTTAAACTTGAAAATGACTGATTAAAAATGTTTTTTTTCACGTTTAATAATGTTTAATATAATTACGTCAGAATATATGAATGATTTAAATGTTAAATTTTAAATGCTATTTAAAACTTGTCTGTATGACTTTGTAAAAATTTTAAATGTCCTAGAAATCCATCTCGGGTGGTGATATTTATCAGACACTGCGTATGATGGGCGGCCGATGCGATACCGTCCGTTTCCCACCAACGCCCAACCTGAATTTCCACCGACTCACTTTATTAACATTACTTTTACACCTCTTTCCATTTTCCCCACATGTACTGAATCTATTTAAAGAAGAAGCTTGTGAGGGAGAAGCTCGCTTCATGACGTATTTGACCCAAACCTTTGTGTGATTCTGGCTCACAGAGTCGATGACGCCAGAGAACAACAAACAAGATTAAGCAACCATGATCAGGAGGAACTACTTCCCGCTCCAGTTAGAGTACAGGGAGAGGCTCTCTGTTGAGATGATGTCAGAGGAGTTGTGTGTGATGAGGCTACGCTTTAGTAAAGAGGCAATCGGCCGACTATGTGTTGTGTTAAAGGACGGCCTTCAAACACGCTCGAAGACCCGTATTGCCTTGCCACTGTCCATGAAGGTAACCGCAGCACTGAACTTCTTTGCATGCGGGCCATTCCATTCAGGCACCGGTGACATTTCAAACATCGCCCACAGCACCGCGAGGGTCTGCATTCACCAGGTCACAAATGCCTTTTTCCACAGGGCTTCAGCATACCTATACTTTGACTTGTCCACTCCGCATCAAAAGGAGAGGGCCCTTGCATTTTATCGGATTGCTGGCTTCCCCAAAGTGATTGAGGCCGTCGATGGAGCCCATGTTGCATTGAAGGCACCAATTGATTCACCTGTGACATACATCAACAGGAAGGGGATTCATTCATAAAATGTAATGATCATCTGTGATGCTCAACTGAGGATCCCAAATGTGAAAGCAGATCACCGGGGAAGCGCTCATGACTCCATCGTCCACCATCACTCGGACTTATATGGCAACTTGCCTCCAGGATCCGCATGGATATTGGGCGACAAGGGTAACCGATTCAATCCGCGTCGGATGACTCCCTGTCACAGGACCAATAATGAGGCACAGGAGAGATAGAACCGTGCACACGTGTCCACACGGCAAGTGGTGGAGAGGACAATCGCGGTTCTGAAATCACGCTTCCGGTGCCTGGGCAGGTCAGGAGGGACTTTGCAGTACTCTCCTCTAAAAGTGCCAAGGATTGTGGTGGCCTGTTGTGCTTTTCACAAAGTTGCCCTGCGTGATGGGTTGACCCGTAACCCTGCAGTAAAGCTCCCTGCTGAAATGGAGGACATGGAGGATGCCAACATTAATGTCCCTGTGGCCAGGTCTGATAGGGAGAAGCCTAGTGCTGCCGAGAGCAGTGCTGCAAGGGAACAGTTAGTAGCGAACTCATTTGCGAGGTGATGATAGTGTCGCCTCCTAACCCCCCCTCACCCAGCAAGGCACAGAAAAGAACACACAGAATTTAAAGTGAAACAGTGAACTTTTATTGCAGAATCAATGAAATTTGATGTAATTTTTGATGTTCTCAGTCTTTAAATACAAATTTTTAGCTAGCTATTTTCTACTTTGTAAACATTTGTAATGAAAATGAGCTGATAAAAAATGTAAATAGTTTAAAGTGACGTTTTGGGATTTTTTGTGCAATAAAGTCTTTACATCAAGGTGTAAATTATCTAGTTTCTACTTTTTCAACAGTTGTAATGTTAATTGCTTGTTAATAAAAATATGTTTTTAAAAAACTCTAACGTGACTACAGACTATACATATTAATTGAAAAGTTTAAATACACTATTAGTCACAAATATAAATTTCAAGAAATAACACAACAGCAACATTTAAATATGAGCAAACATTAAAGAATTGACAGATATGCCCACTCTCATTCGTGCCTGAGGGTCGAAGGAGGTGGATAGTACAAAAGGTGGCACCCTACTGTCTCCTGCACTTCCCCTTCCCCGTGATCGGAGCCCCATCATGCCAATTGAAAGGCCCCTGTGTACCATCTCTCGCCCTTCATCAGTTGACTCGTGTCCGGAATGCTGCTGCTGCTGAAAGGCAACATTTGCTTCCAACATAATTGGCAGAGCTGCTGTCTCGTGGGCCTGCACTGTGTCTGCGCTGGGAGCAGGCAAGGGGGGTTCTGCGGGAGTCCAATTAATGGCAGCCGAACCTGCTGTCTTCAAATGTAATAGTTTAATGAGAGACTCGTTAACCTGATTAATCGCCTCATCAACATTGCCCATCATTGTGCATTTGCGCCAAGCTGATTGATGCTCTGCAGACTAATGTCCAACTTATTGCACATATTTCTTCCAATAACATCAAGCCTCTCCCGGATAGAGGCTAGAGAGTCAAATTTCTTTCAATGAAGAGTAAGCATTTCTTGCCTCAATCCTTCAATTTTTTGAACCTGAGTTTCTAGATCATTCTGTTGCGCTAAATGTCTTGCTGCTTTTCCCACCTGCTCTGCAGTATCAGGTTTGTGAAACGACAGTCATCTGTGCCTCGCACATAGCCAGCGGGGCCAGGAGATGGAACATTGGTGTGCAGCGTTTCATCATGGTCAAGGTTCCCACTTCGCCTGGCCGCTCACATAAGCTCCTTACCCGCCCCTTCCACTTGCTGACACTTCACAAATTCTTCGTCCTCCGCCTCAATTACTGCTCGCACTACATCTCTAACCCCTTCCCCAATGCCCTCGGCTGCCGCAGACTCGCCGCACTGTTCATCCCATGTGTGCAAAGACAGTTGTCCACCTGTGGGAAGGATACAGTAAACATTTGCAATGGTGAAGCACGATCTGCCACATCACATAAGTTGATATACAGCGCTCACCTTACAGTTTGAAAGATACAGCTGGACAGAACAGCTCACCTTTCCTTACTCCAATGTCTGATTGGGCACAAGACACTGAACTGCCACCTCTGATTCCCAGCAAATACGTGACCCTTTCCTCTTGCTCCAATAACTCCCTCATCGTGGCAACACCTCAAATCTAAAATTTGTCCTCAAATCCCCTCTAAACCTCCTACCAATTACTTTAACTCTATGCCCCCCGGTTATCGACCCCGCTGCTAAGGGAAATAGATCCTTTCTATCCACTCTATCTGGACCCCGCATAATTTTATACACATTAATTAGTTCTCTCCTTAGCCTCCTCTGTTCCAAAGAAAACAAGCCGAGCCTATGCAATCTTTCCTCAAAGCTAAGATTCCCCAGCGCAGGCAACATCCTCGTAAATCACCTCTGCACCCTCTCTAGTGCAATCACATCCTTCCTATAATGTGGTGACCAGAACTGCACGCAGTATGTTAGCTGCAGCCTAACTAGTGTTTTTACAGTTCAAGCATAACCTCCCTGCTCTTATATCCTGTGCACCGGCTAATAATTATGAAAAAAATTGTTGGAGTGGATACAGAGTGAACGTTTCCACTTGTGCGGAAGAGCATAACTAGAGACCTTCAATAAAAGGCAGTCACCAATTAATCCAATAGGGAATTCAGTAGATTTTTTTGTACCCAAACTGTGGTGAGAATGTGTAACTCACTACCACAGGGAGTGGTTGAAGTAAATAGCCTAGATGCATTTAAGGGGAGGCTAGCCAAGCATATGATAGAGAAGGGAAAAGACGGTTATGCTGATAGAGTTAGATGAGGAAAGACAGGAGGAGGTTCGTGTAGAGCATAAACGACAGCGTGGTCCGAATGGCCTGTTTCTGTGCAGTATATCCTATGTAATCCAATGGCAGGAAGGCAGGTATCCCGTATGCCTTCTAAAACACCTTATCTACCTGTCCGGAACCTTCAGGGATCTGTGGACATGCACTCCAAGGTCCCTCATAACCTTTGCACTTCTCATTGTCCTACCATTTATTGTGTATTCCCTTGCCTTGTTAGCACTCCGCAAATGCATTACCTCACTTCTCTGGATTGAATTCCATTTGCCACTGTTCTGCCCAACTGATCAGTCCATTGATATCTCCCCGCAGCCTACAGCTTTCTTCTTCATTAGCAATTAAACGGCCAATTTTTGTATCATCTGCAAATTTCTTAATCGTACTTTCTACATTCTAGTCTATATCATTGATATATACCAGAAGAAGCACAGGACCCGGTACTGCGCCCTGCGGAACCCCACTGGAAAGAGCCATCCAGTAACAAAAACACCTTTCGACCATTACCCTTTGTTTCCTGCCTCTGAGCGAATTTTGGATTAAACTTGCCACTTTGCCTTAGATACCATGGGCATTTATGTTCGTGACCAGTCTACCATGCGGGACCTTATCAAACGCGTGGCTAATATCCATATAGACGATATCAAACGCACTACCCTGATCGACCCTCCTTGATACATCCTCAAAAAATTCAATCAATTTAATCAGACACGTCCTTCCCTTAAGAAATCCATGCTGACTGTCCCTGATTAATCCGTGTCTTTCTGAATGAAGATTTGTCCTGTCCATCAGAATGTATTCCAATAATTTGCCCACCGCCCAGGTTAGGCTGACTGGCCTGTAATTACTCTGTCTATTCCTTTTCCCCTTTTTTAACAACGGCACCATGTTAGCATCCTCAAACACCACACCTGTACCCAGAGAGGAATGGAAAATGATGGTCAGAGCCTCTGCTATATCCTCTCTTCATTCTCTTAATAGTCTGGGATACATTTTATCCGGGCCTGGGGATTTATCCATCTTCAAAATGCTAAACCCCTTAATTATTGCTCTTTCGCTATCTTGATTTCAACTAATATTTCACTCTCCTCCTCCCTGATTGCGATTTCTGCATCGACCCTCTCTTCATAGAATCATAGAATATAGGAGCAGGAGTCGGCCATTCGGCCGCTCTAGCCTGCTCCGCCATTCAACGCGATCATGGCTGATCATCCAAATTCAGTACCCTGTCCCTGCTTTCTCCCCATATCACTTGATCCCTTTAGCCTTAAGAAATATATCCAACTCCTTCTTGAATCTACTTAATGAATTGGCCTCTACTGCCTTCTGTGGCAGAGAATTCCAAAGGTTCACCACTCACTGGGTGAGGAAATTCCTCCTCATTTCTGTCCTAAATGGCCTACCCCTTATCCTTAGACTGTGACCCCTGGTTCTGGACTCCCCGACCCGTGGGAACATCCTTCCTGCATCTAGTTTGCCCTGTCCTGTCAGAATTTTATAAGTTTCAATGAGATCCCCTCTCATTCTTTTAAACTCCAGCGAGTATAAGCCCAATCGACCCAATCTTTCTCCATACGTCATTCCTGCCATCCCAGGTATCAGCCTTGTGAATCTTCGCTGAACTCCTTCCATGGCAAGAACATCCTTCCTCAGATTAGGCGACCAAAACTGCACACAGTACTCAAGGTGTGGTCTCACCAAGGCCCTGTACAACTGCAGCAAGACATCCTTGTTCCTGTACTCAAACTCTCTCGCTATGAAGGCCAACATACCATTTGCCTTCTTTACCGCCTGATGCACCTGCATGCTTACCTTCAGCGACTGGTGCACAAGGACACCCAGGTCTCGTTGCATTTCCCCTTCTCCCAATCCATTGCCATTCAGATAATAATCTGCTTTTCTGTTTTTGACACCAACGTGGATAACCTCGCATTTATCCACGTTATATTGCATCTGCCACGCTTCTGCCCAATCACCCAACCTATCCAAATCATCCTGGAGTTTCTCGGCATCCTCCTCGCAGCACACAAGCCCACCCAGTTTTGTGTCGTCTGCAAACTTGGAGATATTACATCTAGTTCCCTTGTCTAGATCATTAATATATATTGTGAATAGCTGGGGTCCAAGGACCGATCCCTGCTGTACCCCACTAGTCACTGCCTGCCACTCGGAAAAAGACCCGTTTATTGCAACTCTTTGCTTTCTGTTTGACAACCAGTTCTCTATCCAAGTCAATACCTTGCCCCAATCCCATGTGCCTTAACTTTACACGCTAATTTCTTCTGCGGTACCTTATCAAAAGCCCTTTGGAAGTCCAAATACACCACATCCACTGGTTCTCCCTTATCTATTTTACCAGTTACATCCTCAAAAAATTCCAATAGATTAGTCAAGCATGACTTACGTTTTGTAAATCCATGTTGACTTTGTCCGATCCTGTCACTGTTTTTCAAGTGCTCAGCTATTACATCTTTTATAATGGACTCTAGCATTTTCCCCACTACTGATGTCAGGCTTACCGGTCTGTAATTCCCCGTTTTCTCTTTACCACCCTTTTTGAATAGTGGGGTAACTTTAGCAACCCTCCAATCCATGGGTACTGTTCCAGATAGCATCGAATGTTGGAAGATGATCAGCAATGCATCTACTATTTCTAGGATCACTTCCGTAAGTACCCTAGGGTGTATATTATCAGGCCCTGGGGATTTATCGGCCTTCAATCCCTTCAATTTCCCTAACACCATTTCCCAACAAATACTGATTTCTTTCAATTCCTCCCTTTCATCAGACCCGATGTTCCCCAACATCTCTGGGAGGTTATTTGTGTCCTCCTTTGTGAAGACAGAAGCAAAATATGTATTTAATTGGTCTGACATTTCTTTGTTCCCCATTATAAGTTCCCCTAATTCTGACTGCAAGGGACATATGCTTGATTTCACTAATCTTTTTCTCTTCACATAAATATAAAAGCTTTCACAATCAGTTTTTATGTTCACTGTAAGCTTACTCTCGTATTCTATTTTCCCCTTCTTAATTAATCCCTTTGTCCTCCTTTGTTGAATCTTAAAGTGCTCCCAAGCCACAGGTTTGCTGCTTTTTCTGGCCAATTTATATGCCCTCTCCTTGGATCTTATAGTATCCCTAATTTCCCTTGTTAGCCACGGTTGAGTCACCCTTTTTGTTTTATTCTTATGCCAAACTGGGATGAACACATTCTGTAGTTCGTCCATGCTGTCTTTGAATGTTTGCCATTGCCTCTCCACCGTCAACCCTTTGAGTGACATTCCCCAATCAATCCTACCCAACTCGCACCTCATACCATCGTAGTTTCCTTTATTTAAATTCAGGAACCTAGTCTCTGAGTCAACTACTTCACTCTCCATCCTAATAAAGAATTATATCATATTATGATCGCTCCGACCCAAGGGGCCTCGTACAACAAGATTGCTAATTAATCCTTTCTCATTGCATAATACCCAGTCAAAGATGGCCTGATCTCTGGTTGGTTCCTCGACATATTGGTCCAGGAATCCATCCCGTAAACACTCCAGGAATTCCTCCTCCATAGTAGTGTTACTAATTTGGTTAGCCCAATCTATATGTAGATTAAAGTCACCCATGATGACTGCTGTGCCCTTATTGCACGCTTCTCTAATTTCCCTTTTAATGCCATCCCCAACCTCCGCTTTACTGTTTGGAGGTCTATATATCACTCCCACTTACGTTTTCTGCCACTTGTTATTTCTCAGTTCAACCCATACAGATTCCACATCATCAGAGCTAATATCCTTCCTTTCAATTGTGTTAATCCCCTCTTTAACCAGCAATGCTACCCCACCTCCCTTTCCTTTTTGCCTATCTTTCCTGAATATTGAGTACCCCTGGATATTAAGTTTCCAGCCTTGGCCACCCTGGAGCCATGTTTCGGTAATCCCAATCAAATCATATCGTTTACCTCTATTTGCGGAGCGAATTCGTCCACCTTGTTCCGAATGCTCCTTGCATTAAGACACAAAGCCTTCAGGCTTGTTTTTTTAACGCTCTTAGACCTATTAGAATTAGTATTTACTGTGGCCATGTTTGATTAAGACCGTTGTTTTCTCTGACTGCTACTTTTGTTTTTCTCCTTCCAATCTTTTGCTTTTATCCTTTTTTTCCCTTTCCTCTGTCTCCCTGCTCTGGTTCCCAACCCCCTGCCATTTTAGTTTAAACACTCCCACAGAGCACTGGCAAACACTCCCCCAAGCACATCGGTCCCGGCCCTGCCCAGGTGTAGACCGTCCGGTTTGTACTGGTCCCACATCCCCCAGAACCGTTTCCAATGCCCCAGGAATTTGAATCCCTCTCCCTTGTACCATTCCTCTAGCCACGTATTTATTTGAAATATCCTTCTATTTCTACTCTGAATAGCATGTGGCACTGGTAGCAATCCTGAGATTACCACCTTTGAGGTCCTATTTTTTAATTTACATCCTAACTCCCTATATTCTGCTTTTAGGACCTCATCCCGTTTTTTACCTATATCTTTGGTACCTATATGTACCAAGACAACTGGCTGTTCACCCTCCCCTTCCAAAAATATTCTGTAGCCGCTCTTAGACATCCTTGACCCTTGCACCAGGGAGGCAACATTCCATCCTGGAGTCTCGTTTGCTGCCGCAGAAACGCCTATTTTTCCCCTTACAATAGAATCCCCTATCATGATAGCTCTCCCACTCTTTTTCCTCCCATCCTGTGCAGCAGAACCACCTATGGTGCTAGGAAGTTGGCTGCTGCTGTCTTCCCCTGATAAGCCATCTCCCTCAACAATATCCAAAGCGGTATATCTGTTTGAGAGGGGGATGGCCACAGGGGACCCCTGCACTACCTGCCTGCGCCTATTACTCTGCCTAGTGGTCAACCATTCCCTTCCTGCCTGTACACCCTTTACCTGCGGTGTGAACAACTCCCTAAACGTGATATCCACGATGTTCTCAGCATCGCGAATGCTCCAGGATGCATCCATCCGCAGCTCCAGCGCCGCAATGCGGTCTGTCAGTAGCTGCAGCTGGATACACCTCCTGCACACATGATTGTCAGGGACACAGGAAGTTTTCTGAAAGCAGACGCAAAGTATTCATTAAGAACCTTTCCCATGCCTGCCAAATCCACACATAGATTACCTTTTTGGCCCCTAATAGGCCTTACTCTGACTTTAATTATCCTCTTGCTCTTAATGTATTTATAAAACATGTTTGGGGTTTCCTTGATTTTACTTGCCAATATTTTTTCATGCTCTCTCTTTGCTTTCCTAATTTCCTTTTTGTTTCCCCCCTGCACTTTCTATACCCCTCTAGGTTTTCTGCAGTTCTGAGCCCCCGCTATCTGTCATAAGCTTCCATTTTATTCTTTTACCTACCCTGTATGCCCCTTGACATCCAGGGAGCTCTAAATTTGTTAGTCCTAACCTTTTTTTTAAGGGAACGCACTTTCACCGAACCCTCACTAACTCCTCCTTTAATGTATCCCACTGCGTTGACATTTACTTTCAAGTTTCTGTCTCCAGTCCACTTTGGCTAAATCGCATCTCAGCATAGTAAAATTATCTTTTCCCCAATTGAGAACATTTATTCCTGGCCTATCCTTGCCCTTTTCCATAACTACGCTAAATCTAACTTAATTATGATCATTACCACCAATATGTTCTCCTACTGATTACCTTCCTACCTTCCCAGCTTGATTCCCTAAAACTAGATCCAGAACCGCCCCCTCTCTTGTTGGGCTTGCTACGCACTAGTTAAAAAAGTTCTTCTGAATGCATTTTAAGAATTCTGCTCCCTCTATATCTTTCACACTAATGTTTTCCCGGTTAATATTAGGGAAGTTAAAATTCCCTACAATCACTGCCCTATTTTGGCTCGTCTCAGAAATTTACCTACTTATTTGCTCTTCTATCTCCCTCTGACTGTTTGGAGGTCTATAGTGCCTTCCAAGCAGTTCCACAAGGATTGGTGCTGGGACCACTGTTGTTCGCAATTTACTTTAACAATCTGGACATAGGAATCGGTGTACAATTTCAATATTTGTGGACGACACCAAATTGGGGAGTTTAATTACCACAAAGGAACAATGTGACGAAATAGAAGAATACATTAATAAACTTGCAGAGTGGGCGTGTAATTGGCAAATTAATTTCTGTATCGATCAGTGTCAGGTGGTACATTTTTGGTAGGAAGAATAAAGAGGCCACATATTGCTTGCAAAATATATTTCTTAATAGTGTAGAGAAGCAAAGCGATCTCGGTGTACACATTCACAAATCAGTAAAAGTAGTGAAACGGATTAATATGTCTGCAAAAAAAAGCAAAGCAAGCACTGGGGTTCATTTCTAGCGGGATGGAATTGATGAGCAGAGAAGTTATGTTGTATTTGCCTAGAACATTGGTTAGAACACACTTGCAGTTATATTTTCCATTTTATAACAAGTAGATAGAAGCATTGGCGCAGATGCAAAAAATATTTGCAAGGATGATACCAGATCTGAGTGGATATACTTATCAGCAAAAGATGAATTGGCTGGTGCCATTTTCTCTGACAATAGATCTGAAACAGGTCGTTAAAATAATGAAAGGGTTTGATGGGTTAGACGTAGAGAAAGTGTTTCCACTTGTAGGGGAGTCCAGAACTAGATGCCCTAAAAAATATTCACTATTTTTTCCAACAGAGAAATCAGGAGAAAGTTGTTTTCGCAGAGAGTGGTGAGAATGAGGAACCCTCTCCCTCAATGATTAGGTGAGGCAAATAGCATGCATGCATTTAGGGGGTAGCTCGATAAACACATGAGACAGAAAGTAATAGAAGGATATGTTGATCTTGTTAAAAGAAGAAGTGGAGGCTCGTGTGGAGCAGAAATGAGGGCACAGACCAGTTGTGCCTAATGGCCTTCTTCATTGCTGTGAACTCAATGTAATCTCAGCCAACACCATTCTGTCGTGCAGTACAGCATTCAACTTGCACTTCCGCTGATTTGGGAAAGGATAGGCAGGCTGATCTTATGATTTGAAATCCAGACAAGCAGCTCAATGATCATAAATTGAAGCAGCAGGTGCCAGCTTCCAGGGGCCTTTAACTTATTTTTTCCCAAATTTTCCAACGTCTAGCACAGGAATGATTCACGTTCCAGCACGAGATTTAGAACTGGGATTCCTTGGAATACAAAGACCGCATTGCTCACCATTACACCATGGAGCCTACCGCACAGGTGACTGGGGGATACTTGAATGTTATACTCAAGAATGGACCTGTTTACACATTTTAAAAGGTATTTCCTTTCATATAGGAAACAACAACAACTTGCATTTGAATTGCGCCTTTAACGTAGTAAAACGTCCCAAGGCGCTTCACAGGAGCGATTAACAATCAACATTTGAAATTGAGCCGCATAAGGAGATACAAGGACAGGTGACCAAAGCATGGTCAAAGTGGTAGGTTTTAAAGAGCGTCTTAAAGGAGGAACGAGTGGCAGAGAGGCGGAGAGGTTTAGGAAGGGAAATATAGATCTAAGCACCTGGGCAGCTGAATGCACGGCCGCCAATGGTGGAGCGACTGAAATCGGTGTTGTGAATGGGCCCAGAATTGGAAGAGCGCAGATTTCTCGGGGGATTGTAGGGCTGGTGGAGGTTACAGAGATAGGGAGCGGCGTGGCCATGAAGGGATTTGAAAACAATGATGAGATCATTAAAAGCGAGGCGTTGCCAGACCCTGATCACATGTGCATCAGGCGATTTGGCGTCTGACCACTCATTCACTCATTCTCGCTTCTTTCCCAGAAGATTTCCGAGTGTCACAGCCTTTGCTGACGAGAGTTGGCATTGGGCCTGATTACCCCATGATTACCTCATCTATCGGTAAGTATTCTGCCTTACTACTATCTAACCTTGCTTACTATTATGAGCACCTACGTGTGAAAAGAGTACTCAGGAATCCTGGTGCATCTCAACTTTGGGCAAAATGAATGAGGCGGGATATTGCTGAAAGAATTAACATTCTATAAGAGCAAAATCGTTTTTGGACCGCATATCTGAGTGAGGTTATTAGCTGCACTCACTCTACGACTTGAGCGAATGATCCATTTGTAGTTTGAAATTATACAGAATATCGCAAAAGGGATCCGTTTCCTCACAAGTTGCTTTTCAACTTATTGTGGAATTATAAGTGGTTTTTGAGTAAGTCAGAGATCTGACTCCCGGATTCCCCACCCCATAACACTGAATAATTGGCTGGGGTGATGCAAACTCCATTCATGGGATTCTTTACTGCCAGTGCCGCAATGATCAGTCTTGTGATATAATGTGAATGCGGCAAATTGTTTGAAAAAAATATCCCAAACTTGCCCAGGTTTGTTGAAGCAATGCAGAATTCCATTACCCCTAAATCTGTCCAGAGCACCTGTTGCGCTCAGTGGCAGGTTGACAACCTGCAAAATATTTTTACTGAATCTGAATTTCCATTATAGTTTCATTCTCATTACCCGAACTTCCACATGAAATTTAGTGATGGGTTTGTTGTGGAGTTCAATAATATATTTGGGAATTATCTTCTGTTTGTTTATGCTTATCTCCTGAAGGCTTGGGATCTGTTGTGCAAGTGCATCTGAAGTTATTACTGAATGTGTCTGTGTCGTGGCAATATACGTGAGATGAGACGTGTTGATGCTGATTAGTATAATCTCAGAGCAATCCATATATGCGTGGCAATTCACAGACTATGGGCCAGAGTTTGCGGTTGGTATGATGACTTGCTCTGATTGACATCGCTGAGTGACGAATGTAATTGACGAGAAACGCGAGCAAGTTAGTTCTCAAGTGACATCAGTTGTGTTTATTTGAGTAACTTAACAACTAGAGTAAACGGAGTTCTGACAATATTTTTCAACTCCTCTCTGAATTTTGACTGAGTTACCACATAGATACAGGTGTTGGTACAGGCGCTCGAAAGCTGAAACATATACGCTGTCTGTTGTAGGATATATCCAGGATCAGAATGACTTGTGTAATAATAAGTTTTATTGATTCGATAATTCAAGAAATTAATGACATAAGGCATCCATAACACGATGAAGCTGCCCGATATGGCGAAGATTAAAATCATGGATTTTCTTCGGTTCTCCACTTCTGGATCGACCTGAGCCCCGCCGTGATTGGAGAGAAGCCCCCTGCGAACTCTATTAGCCACTACAATGTGTCTGACGATCAGAGCATTAAAGAGCAAAAGGAAGAAAAAAGGCAAGAATGGGGTGAGGATTCGGTGGAGCCAAGCATATCCAATCCAGGCAGGTAACGTGTAAAACACGGGCTTTGATTGGCAGAACCATGGCACGTTGTCAATGATATAGACAGGTTCAAATGAAAAATACCAGGGAATGTTCTTCAAACAGGACAGTAGACACACTGCTACAATCACCGAAGTAGCCGTTATCGGAATGCAATATCCTGCTTTCAGTTTCTGATAACAAATGGCTATGAGCCGATCAAAAGTGAAGGCGACGGTTAGCCAGACAGAACTCTCCCTCGCTGCACAGAGCACGACAATGATACTACTGCACACAGGGGTGATGCGCAGGGAAGAATCTGGGAAGTAATATTGAGCAATGTGATTCAAAATCACGTCGGTAATGACCACCATCAGATCCGCCGCTGCCATGGCCACCAAGTAGAGAGTGATGCATCTCGAGAGCCCGCACTTCCTCTGGGATAGAATCAAAATCGTCACCAAGTTCACTGTAAGAAACAAGAAAAAACAATCATCAAAGTCTCAACAACACTAATCTCCGTTACACATTCTCCTTACAACTGATCCTTTGCTTCTTAGATTTCTCGCCCGTCTCCCCGCCCATGTCATTCAGGTCACTACATCCAATCAGACAAAATCAGCTTTTTTCTAGGATTTCCCTGGGGACAATATCTTTCCTGGAGCACTCATACATGACCTTTTTTTGAAACTTTAGCGATCGGTTTTGGTCTCCTTTAAATCCTCGAAACGGACGCAAACCACGTGTTGCGGAAATTGGGTGAGAAGAACGTCTTCCTGCCGCTCGCCCATTCCGACCCGTACTCGGTTTTCGCTGGGCTTTACGATGATCCTTTGAAGATCCCATCAGCAGGCTGGAGATTCATTACTTAAATAAGGAATTATTGTCTTCATTGCGTCCTCGATACCATTTCAGACAGTTTCTGCTCCCCAGTTGATTCTCACACTAATTCAGGAACGGACACCGGCGGTCCTTACCCCGTTTGGGCCTATATGTGACTCCAACACCACACCAGCGAGGTTGACTTTTAACTCCCTCAGAAGTGCCCTAAAAAGAGATTCAGTTGTGTCAAATCTTAGAAGAAGACCCACCAGCACCATCTTAAGGGCAACTCGGGATTGCAATAAATTCCATCTTTGCCAGCGATGCCCACATCCGATATTTCTTTAAGTAAACGCTGTTTAAAGTGACATGCCTCTGTATTCTTTGTTCTAACTTACATTCTGAGAGCTTCTAGCACTCTATGTGGGAAGAGCGATGTATGTGGGGATAACACGTCACCAGGGAGGCACGCGCTGCAAGGTAATCTGGATGTAACTTCCAAAATCCTCCTTACCAAACGGCCTGCCACGATCACTGAATCAACATCTTCTGTGCAACGATCTCTAAAGGTTCATGAGCAATGCCGTGAAGCGGTAGCTAGAGGATAAAACGTTTTGGGGTGCATTCAAAGGACAACTGATTTTAGACTATTTTGACCTTGTACTAGACTTTAGTTGGGCCTTACTTGGAATACTGTCTCCAGTTTTGATCTCCTCACATGTTGGGTGCTGTTGAGACGTTGGAAAGGGTGCAGAGGTGGGCCACTAGACTTATTCCTAGTATAAAGTATCTGAGTTATCAAGATAGGCTAAATTAATTGGACATCTACACTTTAGAGAAGCGTGGACTTCTGGGTGATCAGATTGAGGTTTTTAATATTATGAAGGGAATAGGTTGTGTTCCTATTGAAAGTTTGTTCTAATTTAATAGGTTAGGGAGTACCAGGGTTCATAATTTTAAGTTGAGTATGGCCAGATCTAGGTTAGATGTCAGGAGGAGGAGATTATTTTCCCAGACAATAGACCTCAGGAACAGGCTGCCATCTCGTGCGGTGAACGCCCATTGTCTGAGTTCCCTCAAGCGAGATCTGGACCTGTTTCTGGAAGGAACAGACATCCCCTCATACGGAAGGTAGGTACTGCAGGAATGCAGGGCCAGATAGATCTCCTGGACTAGTTTTGATTTGTCGGTGAGGATTTTCCTAGACATTTCCCCCAAAATACCTGGGTGTTTATCTGGTATTTTGGCTCTCCCAGGAGACCACTTGATCTTTTAGTGGTGTGGGAAGTGTATATATTGTGACACACAAAGTATCACAATTGTGTAGGAAAGGCTGGGTGTACCAAAGGTCTTTACCTCTCCCACATTGTTCGAATGTCCGTAAATGCCAACCACACTATTCATTTCTCCTCAGTCTGATGTAAAAGGTCATTACAGTAACACCCTCTGGGGGCAATGCTAAGGAAATGCAGCCAGATATTCGCACGCAAATCTTCATTTTCCTCTCCTGATTATGTTCACTTTCCCAGGGTTTACCTTGGTATCTGACTCTTGCGATGAACTCCCTCATGTAGTGACCTAAACTGGGCTCCCGGCGGCTATAGTTTGGGAAGGTGCTGGATGTTGTGTCTGAGTCAAAGACACTGAGATAGCGGTGATCATTAAGCTGGGTTAACTCGGTGCAGGAGATGGCTCAGCTGCCGCCTGCACCAGTTTGATGGCTGATGGCGAAGTCTTGGGCTGGATGGTTACTTGGCACTCATCCAATCCCTGGATGATGAAATGCAAAGGTGGATAGGTATCGTTAGCCAGAGACACGGAAACATTATCCACAGCTATTCCCTGCATTCGCTGTTTCTAACATGCCCACTGATCCGTGTGAGCACAGTGAAATTGTTCAAACCCTCTATCCTCGTGATTTCCACGCCTGTCTAACAAAAAGGAGATATGGGTATCCAGGCTGATACATAGGAACAAAGGAACAAGAGTAGGCCATTTAACCCCTCGAGCTTGTTCCGTCATTCAATGAGATCATGGCTGCTCTGTGACATAACTCCATATTCCCGCCTTTGCCGCATGTCCCTTAATATATTTGGTTAACAAAAATCTATCAATCCCACAGTTAAAATTAACAATTGACCTAATTTTGGCTCTAATGTTTAGATATTGTCCCCTAGTCCTTGTCTCTCTAACCAACGTAAATAGTTTATCTCTATCTACCCTATCAGTTCCCCTTAATATTTTGATAACTTCGATCAAATCACCCCGTAACGTTCGAAATTCCAGATAATACAACTCTAGTTCTGTAATCTGTCCTCGGAATTTAACACTTGGAGTCCAGGCATCATTCTGATAAAGCTATGCTGCACTCCCTTCAAGGCCAAAATATCTTTCCTGAGGTGTGCTGGTCAGAACTGCTCACCGTATTCGAGGAGTAAGCTAACCAGTGCTTTGTACAGCTGTATCATAAATTCTTCCCCTTTTATTCTAGTCCTCTAGATATAAAGGCCGGCATTCCATCAGCCACTTTGATTATTTTCTGTACCATTTCATGACATTTTAATGATCAATGTACATGGAATCCCAAGTATAATTGCGCGTCCACTGTCACTAGGTTTTTAACATTTAGAAAATAATCTTCTCTTGCTTTTTAGGTCCAAGGTGGATGACCAGACGTCTGCCTGCATTGAAATACCTTTGTCACACTATTGCCATTTGCTTAATCTATTAATATATCTTTGAATGTCTACACATTTGCCTGCTGACTGCAGATTGCAAAGAAAAGTTACGCAAACACCAATCTGTTGTGCAGTCTAACGATGCTTTGGAAAACAAACAATTTTCTCTCCCGCTGCTTTGGAATAGGGAAAGACAGGCTGAGCTTATGATTTGAGATATATACAAGGAGAACAATCCTCATTGATTTAGGCAGCAAATTGCCCAAAGCAGCGATTGTCTTCCAGGTGCATTATCCTTCTTTGTCCCAAATTTTCCAATAGATGAGACAACGAGAAATCGAATTACTGGATTCAATGTCCAGGGTGCTCTCCATTAAACCATGCAAACCACATCCACTGTAGTGAGGGGATTCTGATTTATCCAGCTGTCCCTCCATTCACACACACGGGAATCTTTTCTGAAAATGCTGGAAATACTCAGCAGGTCAGGCAGCATTTGTGGAGAAAGAAACAGAGTTCAAACGAAAGGGCATCGACCTGAAAGGTTAACTCTGTTTTTCTCTCTCCACTGATGCTGGCTGACCTGCTGACTATTTCCAGTATTTTGTGTTTGTACATCAGATTTCCAGCCTTCGCAGCGTTTTGCTTTTGGAATTTTTTCTGACTCCATTTCAGTGGGACTGGTGGTCTGACGCTAAGCGATGCATCCTTTCAACTGAAGAATGAACTATCTCAGCCAAGAACAAATCTGTAATCGTGCAAAGAGCTGGAATATGAGCTCCAGTAAAATGGATTGCAGTAGCTGCTCAGGTGGCTGGAGGATTTTTGAATGTGATTGTATACACATTTTAAAAAGTGTCTGAATTGACATGGCAAACAAAGCAAAATAACAGTAATGAAGAAAATAATGGCACGAAAGAGTGGCAAATCTCCAGGATCAGATGGTTTTCATCCCAGGGTTTTTAACGAAGTAGGTGAGAACATTGCAGATACCCTAACTATGATCTTCCAACATTCTCTCGGTTCAGGAAGCGTTCTTTTAGATTGGAGAATTGCATGTGTCACTCCACTATTTGAGAAAGGTGAGAATGGGAATGTATGGAATTTTAGGCCAGTTAGCATAGCATACATTATCGATAAATTACTGCAGTCTATAATTAAGGATTGAGTGACTCAACAACTTCAAGTTTTTCATCTGATCAAAGAGAGGCAGCATGGATTTGTAAAGTGTCCGTCATGCTGACAAAACTGGTTGAATTTTTTGAAGAGTTGACTAAAGTAGTGGACAAGAGAATCATACACTCATAGAATCATATACATTTACGGCACAGAAGCAGGACATACGGCCCAACGCGTCTGCACAAGTCGAAAACGATCTGTACAACCTAATCTCACTTTTCAGCTCTTGGCCCGGTGGTTTGTAGGTTAAGGCACGTCAAGTGCCTATCCATGCACTTTTTATTTAAATACGGTGAGGGTTTCTGCCTCTACCAACTTTCAGGCAGTGAGTTCCAGACCTCCACCGCCCTCTGGGTGAAAAAACCTCACCGTAACTCCCCTCTAATTCTCCTACCAATTACTAAACATCTATGCCCCTTGGTTATTGACCACTCTGCGAAGGGAAATGTGTTCTTCCTTTCCATTCTATCTTGGCCCTTTATAATTTTGTACACTTCAATTACATCTCCCCTCAGACTCCTTTGTTCCAAAGAAAACAATCCCAGCTTATCCAATCTTTCCTCACACCTAAAATTCTCCAGTCCTGGCAACATCCTCGAAAATCTTCTCTGTACCCTCTCTGGTGAAATCACATCTTTCCTGTAATGGGGCGACCAGAACTGTAAGCAATGCTCTAGCTGTGGTCTAAGAAGTGTTTCAGTCAGTTCCAGAATAACCTCCCTGCTCCCGATCATTTATTGTTAATTCCCTTGTCATATCAGCCCTCCACAAAGGTATTACGTCACACTTATCTGGATTACATTCCACTTGCCACTTTTCTGCACACCTGAGATTTCCATTAATATCTTCCTGCAGTCTATGGGAAACTTCCTCAATATCTACCACACGGCTAACTTTTTGTATCTTCTGCAAACTTCTTAATCATGCCGCCTACATAAAAGTCTAAATCATTGATATATACCACAGAAAGGAAGAGTCCCAATATTGAGCCCTGTGCAACCCCACTGGAAGCAGCCTTCCATTCACAAAAAACACCAATCGATCATTACCCTTTGCTTGCTGCCACTGAGCCAAATTTAGATCCAATTTGCCACATTCCCTTGGATCCCATGGGCTTTTACTTTTGTTGACCAACCTGGCGTGTGGGACCTTGTCAAAGGCCTTGCTAAAATCCATGTAGACTACATCAAACACGCTACCCTCGTCGACCCTCCTCGGTACCTGCTCAAAAAATGCAATCAAGTGAGCCAGACCCGACCTTCCTTTAACACATCCATGCAAACTGTCCTTGATTATACGTGGCTTTATAAATTGTGGTTTATACTGTCCCTCAGTATAGTTTCCAATAATTTGCCCACCAACAAAGTTAGGCTGACTGGCCAGTAATTACTCGGTCGATCCCTTTTCCCCTTTTTAAACAACGGCACAACGTTAGCTGTCCTCTTGCCCTCCTTGACATCCAGGGGTCTCTAGATTTGTGAGTACCACTCTTTTTACTCGTGGGAAAATATTGGCTGTGGACACTCAATCTCGCCTCCTTGAACGTCTTCCACTGCTCTGATATGAATGTTATTGATATGGAATTCCAGAAGGCTTTCGATAAAGTCCCTTGTAAGAAATTGTTAGCTAAAGTTGAAACTCATCGAATTGAGGGCAAATTATTGACCTGGTAAGTAAATCGGCTGAGCGGCAGTAGACAGAGTGTAGGGATAATGGGCAGGCACTCTAATTGGCAGAATGTGACTAGTGACCTCCCACAGGGTTTAGGCCTCAAATATTCAGTGTATTTATTAACGACTTTGATGAGCTGATAGAGAGCCAAATATCCATTTTGCCGGTTAATTAAGTTAGGTGGCATTGTAAGCAATGTAGATGGAAGCATTAACTTACAAAGAGATATTCATACGTTAAATTAATGGGCAAATATGTGGCAAATTGATTTCAATGTAGGCAGGTTTGAGTCATCCATTTTGTATCTCAAAAGGACAGATAAGAGTACTTTCTATATGGTGAAAAGCTTGATGCACTAGATGTCCAAAGAGTCCCAGGAGTCCTTCTACATAGATCGTTAAAATGTCATGGACAGGTACAAAAATAATCAAAAAGGGTAATGGAATGCTGGCCTTTATATCTAGAGGACTGGAATAGAAGGGGGTAGAAATACTGCTGCAGCTATACACAGCCCTAGTTAGATCATACCTGGAATAATCTACTCGAGTTCTGGGCCTTGGAGGGAGTGCAGCGTAGATTTACTAGAATGATACTTGGGTTAAATTACAAGGTGAGATTACAGAACTAAGGTTTTATTCGCGTGAATTTAGAAGATTGAGTTGTGATTTGATCAATTTGTTCAAGATATGAAGGGGAACTGACGGTAGACAGAGATAAACTATTTATGCTGGTTATGGAATTTTGGACGAGGGAATATAGCCAAAAGATGAGAGACAAGCCTTTCCAGATTAAAGTTAGGAAACACTTCTACACGCAAAGAGTGAGAGAAGTTTGGAACACTCTTCATAAGTAATAGAAGCAGGAGTAGGCCATTTGTCCCTTCGAGACTGCTCCGCCATTCAATAAGATTATGGCTGATCTTCTACCTCATCTCCAGTTTCCTGACTATCCCCATCACCCTTCATTCCCTTAATATTCAAATATCTATCGATATCTGTCTTGAATATAATCAACGACTGAGCCTCCACAGCCCTCGGTGGTACAGAATTCCAAAGATTCACCATCCTCTGAGTGAAGAAATTTCTCCACATCGCAGACCTAAATGATCGACCCCTTATTCTGAGACTGTGACCACTGGTTTTAGACTCCCCAGACAGGGTAAACATCCTCCCTGCATCTAGCCTGTCAAGCCCTGTAAGAATGTTGCATGATTCAATGAGATCACCTCTCATTCTTCTAAATACTAGACAATATAGGCTTGTCTACTCAATCTGTCCACATAGGACAATCCCCCCATCCCAAGAACGAGTCTGGTGAACCTTCGTTGCACTCCCTCTATGGCAAGAATATCCTTCCTTAGGTAAGGAGACCAAAACTGTACACAATACCCAGATATCATCTCACAACTGCACTATATAATTGTAGTGAGACTTCTTTAAGCGTATCCTCAAATCCTCTGTTAATAAAGGTTTTTGGTTTGTTAATTGCTTGATTCACCTGCATGTTAACTTTCCTGCGATTCGTGTACAAGGACACCCAGGTCCCTCTGAACACCAACATTTCCCACTCTCTCACCATTTAAAAAATACTCTGCTTTCCATTTTCCCTAACAAATTGGATAACTCCACATTTAACCACATTATATTCCCTTTTTCATTTTCTTGCCCACTCACTTAGCCTGTCTATATCCCTTTGAAACCTCCTTGCATCCTTCTCAAAATTACATTACATTCACACCCAACTTTGTATCATCAGCAAACTTGGATACATTACATTTGGTCCCCTCATCCAAATCATTGATGTTGATTGGGAATTACTGAGGCTCAAGCACTGATCCATGCGGTACCCCTCTATTTACAGCCTGCCAAACTGAAAATGAACTGTTTATTCCTACTCTCTGTTTTCTGTCCGTTAACCAATATGCAATCTATGCTAGTATATTACCCCCAATCCCATGAGCACTGGTTTTCTTTAATAACCTCTTGTGTGGCACCTTATCGAATGCCTTCTGGAAATCTGAAATTTAAAAAAAGCTGGAAATACTCAGCAGGTCAGGCAGCATCTGTCGAGAGAGAAACAGATTTTCAGGTCTATAACCCTTTGTCAGAACTGGAAACAGTTCGAGATGTAACAGGTTTTTAAGCAAGTGTAGGGGCAGGGAGAGGGGGAGGGGAGGAAAGAACAAAAGGGAAGGTCTGTGATAGGATGGAAGGCAGGAGAGATTAAGAGACAAAAGGGATGATGGTGCAAGGCAGAAGGAGATGATAATGTGACAAGTTAAGAAACAGAAGATGGCTTTAGATGAAGTGTCAATGGCAATGGCAGAATGATCAACAGCTGCCATGTGAGAGAAAGAAAAAAATGATAGGGGCAGAGATTTTGGTCTAAAGTTGTTGGACTCGATGCTGTGTCCAGAAGGCTGTAAAGTTCCTCATCGAAAGATGAGGTGCTGTTCCTCGAGCTTACGTTGAGCTTAATTGTAACAGTGTAAGGGGCCGAGGACGGAGAGGTCAGAGTGGGAGTGGAGCGGAAAATTAAAGTAACAGGCGACCACAAGCTCGGGGTCAACCTGACGGATTGAACGAAGGTGTTTCACAAAGCAGTCACCGAATCCGCGATTTGGATTCCCCAATGTAGAGTAGACCGCATCGTGAGCAGCAATTACAGTGTACTAAATTGCAAGAAGTACAAGTAAATCGCTGTTTCACCTGGAAATAATGTTTGGGGCACTGGAGAGTGTGAAGGGTGTAGGTAAAAGGGTAGGTTTTGCATCTGCCAAGCTTGCACGGGAAGGATCTGGGCGAAGGGGAAGGGGAAGGGATGTTTGTGGTGATAGATGAGTGGACCAGGGTGAAGCGGAGGGAGCAGTCCCTTCAGAATGCTGAAAGTGGAGATGAGGGGAAGATGTGTTTGTTGGTGGGATCATGAATCCTTGTTGACTCTGCCCAATCCTATTATCATTTTCTAAGTATCCTGTTACCACGTCCTCAATAATAGATTCCAGCATTTTCCCTGCAACTGATGTCAGGCTAATTGATCTGTAGTTCACCGTTTTCTCTTTCCTTCTTTTCGTAAATAGTGCGATTACATTTGCTACCTTCCGATCTGCCTGAACCGTTCTAGAATCTATGGAATTTTGAAGAAAGACAACCAATGAATCCAATATCTCTGTAGTAAAATCTTTCAAAACCCAGGGTGTAGGACATCAGGTCGAGGGGATTTATCGGATTTCACTCTCATTAATTTCTCCAGTACTACTTTTTTTTACTAATACTAATATCTTTCAGTTTCTCATTCTCGCTCGACCCGTGGTTGTCCACAATTATTGGAAGATTTTTGCATCTTCTTCAGTGAAGAGAGACACAAAGTATTTGTTTAATTACTCTGACATTTCCTTATTTCCCATTAAAATTTCTCCTGGCTCAGCTTGTAAAGGACCCACATTTACTTTCACTAATCTTTTTATTTTTACATACTGATAGGAGCTTTTGCAGTCTGTTTTTACATCTCTTGCTAGTTTACTCTCATATTCTATTTTCCCTTTCTTTATCAATTTCTTGGTCCTCCTTTGCTGAATTCTAAAATTCTCCCAATCCTCAGGCTTACTATCTTTTTGGCAGCATTATAAGTCTCTTTCTTTGATCTAATACTATCTTTAACTTGTCTTGTTTGGCGCGGTTGCACCACTGTTCCTGTGGGGTTGTCGTGACTTAAAGGAATGTATATTTGTTTTAAATTATGTATTAATTATTTAAATGCTAGCCATTGCATATCCACTGTCATGTCTTTTTATGAAATTTCCCAATCGAACTTAGCCAACTCGTCCCTCATACCTATGTAGTTTGCTTTGTTTAGATTTAAGACATTAGTTTCGGATTTAACTAAGTCACTTACAAACTCAAAATAAAATTCTACATATTATGGTCACTCTTCCCTAAAGGCTCCTTTACAACAAAGTTATTAATTAATCCTTTCTCGTTGCACAATACTAGATCTAAAATAACCTGTTCCCTAGTTGAGTCCTCAACATACTTAACTAGAAAACTATCGTGCATACATTCCATTAATACGTCCTCCACACTATTACTGAAAATTTGGTTTGCCCAGTTTACATGTTTTTTATTCCCCTAATATCACTATATTGCCCTTGTTACTTATGCCTCTAATCTCCTGATTTATAATCTGCCGCACATTACAACTACTGTTTGGGGGCGTATAAACAACACACACCAATGTTTTCTGCTTTCTACTTCTTCATTTCAGAGCTAAGATCCTTTCTCTCTACTGTCTTTATCCCATCCTTTATTATCAGGCCTATCCCTTCTAAAAGTTACGCATCCTGGAATATTTAGTTCCCAATTTTGGCATCTTTGCAATCACGTCCCCTTTGTGGCTGTTAGATCAAACCAGTTAATTTCTATCTGCGCTATTAATTCATCTATTTTGTTGCGAATGCAGGGCGCTTTCAGATATAGTGCCTTTAGCTTTGATTTATTTATCTTTTTCCCTGATCTCACCTTTGTCAATGATGCCTTATTACCTTTGTTACTGTCACTGTCCCTTCCTGACCCACCCTGCTTATTTTTACCCAAAATTCTACCCTGCTCTAGAGCATTGACATTTCACTCGCTGCTTTTAAATTTACAATTTCCTGAATCCACCCACTCACCGTCATTAGTTTAGAGCCCTGTCTACTGCCCTAGTTATTCGGTTTGCCAGGGCACTGTTGCCAGCCCGGTTTAAGTGATGCCCATCCCAATGGAACAGTTCCCTCTTTCCCCAGTACTGGTGCCAGTGCCCCATGAACCGAAACCCCTTCATCCCACACCACTCTTTGAGCCATGCAATTACAACTCTGATCTGTTTGTCCCTATGCCAATTTACGCGTTGCTCAGGTAACAATCCAGAGATTATTACCTTTGAGATTCTGCTTTTTCATTTGGTCCCTAGCTCCTCAACCTCCCTCAGCAGAACCTCTTTCCTAATTCTACTTATTTCGTTGGTTACTTCGTGGACCACAACAACTGGATCCTCCCCCTCCCACTCCAAGTTCTTCTCCAGCTGCGAGGAGATGTCTTTAAACCTGGCACTGGCCAGCCAACACAACTTTCAGAACAGTCGAACGCGGCTGCAGAGAAAAGTATCTATTCCCCTGACTATACTGTGCCCTACCACAACTACATTCCCTTTCACTCCCTCCACTTGAATGGCCTCCTGCACCATGGCACCATTGTCAGCTTGCTCATCCATCATTCAGGCTTTCCCCTCCACAAAGGCAGCAAGAACCTCTTACCTGTTGGAAAAGGGCAAAGGCTGAGGCTCCTCCAGCACTCCACCTGTGCTCCACTTACCTGCCTGAGTTGCAGTCACACCCTCCTGTCCCTGACCACGAAACAGAGCTGTAACAGTACAGTCAATCCTAAGTGGAGTGACTGCCTCCTGGATCAAAGTGTCCAGGTATCTCCACAGCCCTGATGCCCCGCAATGTCTGCACCTCAGACTCCAGCTCAAAATGTCTGAGCTGAAGTTCCTCAAGATGCAGGCACTTACAACAAAAGTGGCATTCCGGAATCACAATGCTCTCCACAAACTCGCAAATGCTGTATCTGAGACACATCGCCTGCACTGCTATTCCTATATGAGCTTAATTTATTTAATTAAATTTAATTACATTTGTAATTAGGTAACTTATTTTACAGTGTAGTTTCCTGACTACTTACTTGTCCCAGATTAAGTTAAGGGTACTGAAATTAAATATCTACCTGTAACACAAAGCACTACAAGTAGTGTAGACAAAAATCAACAACTCCTGCCCCTCTTCTCAAAATTCCCACTCTTTCCAAATTCCCAACCAAAGCACTCTGTTCAAGTCCACTCCGTTTAATCCCGCTCTCTGCAGACGGCTCTGTTTACTTTAATATTCGAGGAGCCTCAACCAATTTACAAGTGTCTACTCAGCTCCGCTACTCCTGGAGATTGGAGCCTATTCCAGACAAGCAATTACACCTGACTGGCAGTTAACTGCCACTGGCAGTCAGCTTCTGTTAACTACAGTTTTTAAAGTTCTATGTTAAGGTCAAAATCTTAAACTAAATTTCATTTTTACACCTTCTACTTACACAATACTTATCAGAAATTCCAACTCTTTCCAAATTCACAACCAAAAGACTCTGTTGAAGTCCACTCCGTTTAATCCCGGTCTCTGCAGACCGCCACAAACGGCTGCTGATGCTGGGTCAAATGTAAATTTTTAGCTGAGATTAATAGATTTCTGTTAACCAAAGGTATTAAGAGGTATGGGGAAAAGTCGGGTATATGGAGTTGTTTCACAGATCAGTCATTATCTCACTGAATGACGGAACAGGCTCGAGGAGCGAAATGGCTTTCTCCTGTTCATATGTCCCTCTGTTTACCGAGTCATCTGCCAGTGGAAAGAGATTCTCCTTAGTTACTCTATCAAAACCCAACATAATTTTTAACATCTCTATTGAAAGTCCTCTTTACTATCCCTGCTCTGAGGAGTAAACCCCAGCTTCTGTAGTCTCGCCACATAAGGTGTCACTCATCCCGTGTACCATTCTTGTAAATCTCTTATCGTTTCTCTCCAAGGCCTTGACAACCTTTCTAACGTGTGTTGCCCAGAATTGTACACAATTCCACTTACCCAGCTTAAAAATAAATTTTCCTGCCTTCCTGAAATGCTGAAAGTAACACAAAGACATATCCAGAGAAATGTTATTCCTCTTTCACCAACTGCCCAGTAGATCATGGCCCAGCTGTCAATCTCAAGCACTGCAATCTGCAACTGGCCCACAGTTGATCATCAGTCAGACCCTAGAAATTCTGTGGGATTCCTCGTTTATTAATTGTCCCCCCACCTCAACAAGCGGACACGGCTCCAGGATTTACACGGCCATCTCACCTCAGATTATTGTGATTGCTGCTGCATCTGACACAGCGTCTGATATTACCGAATCACCAGGGTAAGATAGTATTGGAAGAGTGGAACAGAACCAGCCAATTGATAGGTTCTTTAATATTATAGCGAAGACAACCCAGTAAACGATATCCATTAACAGTGGCCTGTGTATTGCTACAGGAGTAATAATTTGAGCCCCAGAATGTAACCTATCAGTGATGGAGGATACCCCAACCACGGGATATGAACGGACTCCATGGCGTCTGGTCACAGTTTGCCCGTTGTCATTCGGCAATTTAATGGGGGCTTTGACAGAGGCATAAAGCAGGGTCGATCTTGGCAGTCAGGCATATGGCACATATTTCGAAAGTGCAATTATTATATTTCAATTTCTTCGGCCCTTTTCGACGATTTTCTGATCATTTGGAAGTTCAGCTGTTGTGGATGTCTATGGACCAATAAGAAGAACATTACAGTATTATTTACGGAATGTAAAAACAATATGCCCAGGAAGCTTTCCCTACAACTCTGGATGTTATTTGGCAGAAGTTGCCTTGAGTACTCTGGAAAGATGTTTCTGATAAACTAGACGGCTGCACGATTTTCCTCACCTCTGATCGCAAATCGCTGTCAATCATTGTCCGTTTCTAAGTGACGTTCATCCTTGAGTTTTGGCAGGGTGTTGGAGACGAGAGGTGAGCTGCCAGGGTTTCTGCCCATGATCAAAATAACCCCACGACCTGTTTTATTATTATTTTCATCTGCCTCTTTCAGGGACTCGTGTTTGATGTGTAGAATTCCTGTGTTGATCCTGGAAACTGTGGATTTATATGTGCCGTTCCCTATTACACATGGCACCTTACTGTCAGGGCGTTGGTATTGGAGCCTTTCTATTTAATATTGATTTTAGGATTGATTGTGGAAGGCGCCATTTCCGCAAGTGTACAGATAACGATACCCACTATTGTCGGAAAGGCAAGAAGTAGCAATCTTTAATTGCTTTGATGGCTACTGTGAGGTTTTACCTCGCTGTCCCTCTGGATAGTAATTTGGATCCGATAGTCCTGTCCTACTGTCGGTTATGCTCCTGATATCTCATCCACCTACCTCAAATGTTCCAACAGCAGAACACTTCACAGCTGCTTTGAGGTTCACGACTGCAAGAGGAACAGTTCTAGTCAGAAAAGCATGACACCCCAGTCTCGCTGTGCAATTTGAGTTTCCGAAAGCAAGGGGAATGTAATACCAAATAACATTAGATCAGCACATACAGTAATGGCGAACTGTTCATTTACCTGCTGACAGTAAATAGACAACTGACCAAAAAACATTAAAAAATAAACATGGTGAATTATCAGATACCCAGAAACAGCAGTAATCCAGTTCAACTGTGAATCAAATAAATGTTAACCGCGGATCCTCACTCACCAGGAAGTCCTATAGCCGCGAGGAGAGGGTTGTAAAAAGCATAGATCAGGCCAATAAACGATTCATACATTTTTGCATAAAGCGCCATTGTCTGCTGGTGTCGAATTGAACAAATGCACGGACACAACCAAGCTGCACATTCAAGGGATGATATTTATACCTGCAGGAACTCCCCAGAGGAGCAATTACGCTGCTTGTAAATTGCTGACAGGGATCTGCACAAACAGATTACGAATGAGCCTCAACGGACAATATTTTCAGATAATAAATGTATCATGCAGACATTGGTTTCTTTTAAAAACAATTAGTAAATTGGCTTCAAATGTTATTACAATACGATTCCAGCTCTCCCCTCACTGCTCCTTCGTCAATTCAACATTGAATTTCCAGGTTTGACCTTATCTCTGCCGAGTCATTTTAACTCAGTAATTAAACTCCGATATTGTATCTCAGCTCTGGCAGGGAGAGGGAAGATGCATTGCACCTACCCAGTTAAAATGGCTCCACAGCAGTTTAGCTCTTTTTAGGGCAGGTTGAGTAATCAATAACTTAACAATGAAAATCCACGGCTCCTTTCTTCATTAGCTTTATGTTTTTAAAATCAACGATTTTGAGAAGAAATTAACAATGAATATGTGGCTTCGATCCAAGCAACAGGTTTAGCAGTACAAATATGACATAAAGATAAATTTTCATTTAGAGAGCTCCTTTCACGACCCTCCGGACTGCCCAAAGCGCTTTACAGCCAAAGGAGTAGTTTTAAAGTGCAGTCACTGTGGTAATGTAGGAAACAACGTAGCCAATTTGCGCACAGCAAGCTCCTACAAACAGCATTGGGATACATGACCATAAAATCAGTTTCAGCGATGTTGGCTGAGGGATAAATACTGGCCAGCACTTTGGGAGAACTCCCCTGCTCTTCTTCAATATTGTACTGTGGTATCGCTACGTTCACCTGAGAGAGCAGACGCGGCCTCGGGCAAACGATTCAACTAAAAGACGGCAGCTCCGACAGTGTAGCTCTCCGTCAGTACTGGACTGCAGTGTCATCTTAGATTATGTCCTCAAGTCTCCGGAATGGGGTTTCAACCCACTGAGCCCTGCCTGACAACTCTGGCATGGCATGACTTAATATAACATTTCAAAACAAAATATGATAAGTCCATACAAAAGCAAACCAGGCACTGGGTGCCCAGTTTGGGTTTCGGCAAGACAACTAGACCGCCGACCTCACCACAGTCTTTGTCCAAACATGGACAAAGGAGCTGATTTAGAGAGTTGAGGTGAGAGTGAATGCCCTTGACATCAAGGCAGCATTTGACCAATTGTGGCATCAAGCAGTCCTAGTTAAGCTGAAATCAATGGGAATGGGGGAAGACTCTCCAATTGCTGGAAACATACCTCGAACAAAGGAAGATGTTTGTGGTGGTTGAAGGTCAATCATCACAGCACCAGGACATCGCTGCAGGAGTTCCTCAGGGCAGTGTCCTCGGCAGAACCATCTTCAGCTGCTTCATCAATGATGCTTCAACATAAGTTCAGAAATGGGGATGTTCGCTGATGACTGCACAGTGTTCAGTGCCTTTCACAAGTCTTCAGATAATGAAGCATTCCATGCCCGCATGCAATGAGACCTGGACAACGGTCAGTCTTGGGCTGATAAGTGGCAGGTAACATTCGCACCACAGAATTACCAGGCAATGACTATCTCCAACAAGCGAGAGTCTAACCACCGCCCCTTGACATTCAATGGCATTGCCATCGCAGAATCCCCCATCATCAACATCCTGGGGGTCACCATTGACCAGAAACTTAACTGGACCAGCCACATAAACACTGTGACAACACGAGCAGGTCAGAGGTTTTGCATTCTGCGGCGAGTGCCTCACCTCCTGACTACCCAATGCCGTTCCACCATCTACCAGGCACAAGTCAGGATTATGATGGAATACTCTCCAATTGCCTGGTTGAGTGCAGCTCCACCAACACTCAAGAAGTTCGACAGCATCCAAGACACAGCAGCCCGCTTGATTGGCACCCCATCCACCACCTTAAACATTCACTCCGTCTACCACCGGCGTACCGTGGCTGCAGTGTGTAACATCTAAAAGATGTACTGCAGCAACTCGCCAAGGTTTCTTCAGCAGCACCACACAAACCCGCGAACTCTTCCACCTGGAAGGACAAGGGCAGCAGGCGCATGTGAACACCACCCCCTCCAAGATCCCCTCCAAGTTACACAACACCCTGACTTAGAATTAAATCGCCGTTCAATCATCGTCGCTTAATCAAAATCCTGGAACCCCCATCCGTAACAGCACTGTGGAATACCTTCACCACACGGACTGCAGCGGTTCAAAAAGGCGGCTCACCACTACCTTCTCAAGGGCAATTAGGGAATGGCAATAAATGCCGGCCTTGCCAGCGACGCCCACATCTCATAAACGAATAAAAAAGTGACCAAAAGCATTGTCAAAGAGTTAGGTTTTGAGAGGCGTCTTAAAGGAGGAGAGGTCGGTCGAGAGGCGGAGAGATTAGGGATGAAAATCCAGCGCATAGGGCCCAGTGAGCTCAAGGCATGGCCGTCAATGGTGAAGTGTTTAAACACCTGGATGCGGAATAAGCCAGAATTGGAGGAGCGCAGAAATCTCGGAGGGTTCCATGTCTGTATTAGTTTACAGAGGTAAGTAGACAGGAGAAATAGACACGGATACATTTTTCGGGAACCCTGCAGACAAGGATAGGTGGCTATCATATGTGAGAGTGAGAGAAGGTGTAAAACATAAGCCCCACATGTGGTTTCCTGGCTTATTCGGTTAAAGCGCCAATATAATAACCTAGGACATAATCCTGGGTTCAAATCCCAGTGAGAACCTTAGGTTTGCCTCAGCATCTTTTATAATTTTCAGATTGTTTGTAAATTTAAGCAAATATGGCCTTTAATGGGTCCTTTCAGGAGCCACGAATGAATTATTTATGAATTGCAGCTCCTTCTTTGTACAGACAGGTTTTCCATAGAATGTGTCGGTAACACTTGCCTTCCTGCGGTATTAAAAACATAGAAACAGAGAAAATAGGTGCAGGAGTAGACCATTCGGTCCTTCGAGCCTGCACCGCCATTTAATGCGTTCATGGCTGAACATGCTACCTCAGTACCCCATTCCTGCTTTCTCGCCATACCCCTTGATCCCCCTAGATGTGAGTATTATATCTAACTCCCTTTTGAATATATTTAGCGAACTGGCCTCAACAACCTTCGGTGACAGAGAATTCCACAGATTCACCACTCTCTGGGTGAAGAAGTTCCTCCTCATCTCAGTCTTAAATGGCTTCCCCTTTATCCTTAGACTGTGACCCCTGGTTTTAGTTTTCCCTAACATTGGAAACATTCTGCCCGCATCTAATTTGTCTAAACCAGTCAGGATTTTAAACGTCTCTATAAGATCCCCCCCTCATTCTTCTGAACTCCAGAGGATACAAGTTCAGTTGATCCAGTCTTTCTTGATCTGTCAGTCTGGCCATCCCAGGAAACAATCTAGTGAACCTTCGTTGCACTCCCTCAATAGCAAGAATGTCCTTCCTCAAATTAGGAGACCAAAACTGAGCACAATACTCCAGGTGTGGCCTCACCAAGGCCCTGTACAACTGTAGCATCACCTCCCTTCTACTGTACTCAAATCCCCTTGCTATGAAGGGCATCATGCCTTTGCTTTCTTGACTGCCTGCTGCACTTGCCTTCCCACCTTCAGTGACTGATGTACCATGACGCCCAGGTCTCGTTGCACCTCCCCTTTCCCTAATCTGCCACCATTCAGGTAATAGTCTGCCTCCATATTTTTACCACCAAAGTGGATAACCTCACATTTATCCACATTGTACTTCATCTGCCATACATTTGCCCATTCACCCAACCTGTCCAAGTCACTCTGTAGCCTCCTAGCATCCTCCTCATTGTTCACACTACCTCCCAATTTTATGTCATCCGCAAATTTAGAGATATTACAATTAATCCCTTCGTCCAAATCATTAATATATAATGTAAACAGCTGGGGCCCCAGCACCGAACCCTGCGGTACCCCGCTGGTCACTGCCTGCCATTCTGAAAAGTACCCATTTACTCCTACTCTTTGTTTCCTGTGTGCCAACCAGTTCTCAATCCACGTCAACACATTACCCCCAATCCCATGTGCTTTAACTTTGCTCACCAATCTCTTGTGTGGGACCTTGTCGAAGGCCTTCTGAAAGTCCAAATGCACCACATCTACTCGTTCCCCCCCGTCCACCCTATTGGAAACATCCTCAAAAAATTCCAGAAGATTTGTCAAGCATGATTTCCCTTTCACAAATCCATGCTGATTTGGACCTATCATGTCGCCACTTTCCAAATGGTCTGTTATGGCATCTTTAATAATTGATTCCATCATTTTACCCACCACCGATGTCAGGCTGATCGGTCTATAATTCCCTGCTTTCTCCCTCCCTCCTTTTTTAAAAAAGAGGGGTTACATTAGCCACCATCCACTCCTTCGGAACTGATCCAGAGTCCAAGGAATGTTGGAAAATGATCGTCAATGCAGCCACTATTTCCAAGGCCACCTCCTTAAGTACTCTGGGATGCAGGCCATCAGGTCCTGGGGATTTATCAGCATTCAGTCCCATCAATTTCCCCAACACCTTTTCCCGACTGATAAGGATTTCCCTCAGCTCCTCCCTCTTACCAGATCCTTTGATCTCTTTTATTTCCGGAAGGTTGTTTGTGTCCTCCACAGTAAACACCGAACCAAAGTACTTGTTCAATTGATCTGCCATTTCTGTGTTCCCCATTATGACTTCCCCTAATTCTGACTGCAGGGGACCTACGTTTGTTTTTACTAACCTCTTTCTTTTTACATATTTAAAGAAGCTTTTGCAGTCCGTTTTGATGTTCTCCGCAAGCTTCCTTTCATATTTTATTTTCCCTGCCCGAATCAAACCCTTCGTCCTCCTCTGCTGAGTTTTAAAGTTCTCCCAGTCCCCGGGTTTGCTACTACTTCTGGCCAATTTGTATGCCACTTCCTTGCTTTTAATATTATCCCTGATTTCCCTTGTTAGCCATGGTTGAGCCACCTTCCCTTTTTTATTTTTACGCCAGACAGGGATGTACAATTGCTGTAGTTCATCCATGCGATCTCTAAATGTCTGCCATTGCCATTCCACTGATAACCCCTTAAATATCGCTTGCCAATCTAACCTCGCCGATTCACGCCTCATACCCTCAAAGTTGCCCTTATTTAAGTTCTGGACCATGGTCTCTGAATTAACTGTTTCCTTCTCCATCCTAATGTAGAACTCCACCATACTATGGTCACTCTTCCCCAAGGGGCCTCGCACCACAAGATTGCTGATTAGTCCTTCCTCATTACACAACACCCAGTCCAGGATGGCCTCCCCTCTAGTTGGTTCCACAACATATTGGTTTAGGAAACCATCCCTTAAACACTCCAGGAAATCCTCCTCCATCGTATTGCTTCCAGTTTGAGTTGCCCAATCTATATGCATATTAAAGTCACCCATGATAACTGCTGTGTCTTTTTTGCATGCACCTCTGATTTCCTGTTTCATACCATCCCCCACCTCACTACTATTGTTTGGAGGTCTGTACACAACCCCCACTAAGGTTTTCTGCCCTTTGGTGTTCTGCAGCTCAACCCATATTGATTCCACATCCTCCAAGCTAATGTCCTTCCTAGCTATTGCATTAGTCTCCTTTTTAACCCGCAATGCTACCCCACCCCATTTTCCTTTTATTCTATCATTCCTGAATGTTGAATACCCCTGGATATTCAGTTCCCAGCCTTGATTGTTCTGGAGCCACGTCTCTGTAATCCCAATCACATCATATCCGTTAACATCAATTTGCACAGTCAATTCATCCACCTTATTACGGATACTCCTTGCATTAAGACACAGAGCCTTTAGGCTTGTTTTATTAACACCCTTTGTCCTTTTAGACTTATGATTTAGTATGGCCCTTTGTGTTTCTTGCCTTTGTTTACTCGGATTTCCCTTTTTGTTTCTCACCCTTCTAACATTTGTTTCTGACTGCATATTACTTCCCACTGTTTCGCTGCATAGGTTCCCATTCCCCTGCCATATTAGTTCAAATCCTCCCGAACTAACTTAGCAAATATTGGGATCCGCTCTGGGGCAGGAGGGACCTGTACAAGCGGATGGCTTGCATTTTAACAGGGCTGGAACCAATGATCTCACGGAGAGGTTAACTAATGCTGTTGGGAGGATTTACTCTAATTTGGCTGGAGAAGGAGCACCAGGAGGTACCAGCAGAGAGGAGTGAAAAGGTGCATAGAAGACTTGGAGGGACAAATAGCAACAGAATAGTATACAAAGAACAATGTCGACTAGCACTAGCAGTCGGGTTGGGACCAGTGTCCTGGTGAACCGAATAACTAGGGAAGTAGACATTGCATTAAACTAATGAAGTGGGTGTGGGAGGATTTAGGAAATAGTAAATTTTAAAGCAGCGAGAGGAATGTCAAGGCTCGAGAGCAGAGTAGAATTTTGGGTTAAAATAAGCAGAGTGGGTCAGGAAGGGACAGCGCGAGTAAGAAAGGTAATAAGGAAACAGTGACTAAGGTGACATCAGGGAAAAATAGAAATAAGTCCAAACGAAAGGCAAAATCTAAATCTGAATGTGTGAAGCATTCGTAACAAGTAAATGCATTAATAGTGCAGATAGAAATTAATAGGTTTGATGAAATAGCCATTATGGAGACCTGGCTGCAATGTGGCAAAGGTTGGGAATGAAATATTCCAGAATCCTAAAGCTTTAGAAGAGATAGGGAAAATGGAAAAGGAGGAGGAGCAGCCCTGATAATAAAGGATGGGATAAAGACAGTTGAGAGAAAGGATCTTGGCTCCGAAAATCCAGAAGTAGCATCAGTTTGGGTGGCGGTAAGAAACAGCAAAGGGCAGAAAACTTTGGTGGGAGTTGTTTATAGACCCCAAACAGTAACTGTAATGTAGGGCAGATAATAAGTTAGGAAATTAGAGACGCATGTAACAAGGGTAATACAGTAATCATGGGGGACTTTAATCTATGATGCCGAGATGCCGGTGTTGGACTGGGGTGGACAAAATTGAGAGGTCGCACAACACCAGGGTATAGTCCAACAGTTTTATTTTAAATCACAAGCTTTCGGAGTTACAACTCCTTCGTCGGGTGAAGTGAGGAGATACAGAATCGTTAAAGCATATATAGATAGAGAACAATGCATGTGTAACTTACAATTGCAGACAACTGAATTCAATCATCCTGACTGTTTATCTGCCGAGGTGTGATAAAGTTAATCAGGTCAGCCAGGAAGGTACCACATCAAAGACATAGCAAGATACAACTGAGACAATGAGGTGGAATCGCATGGGGTCTAACGTGTTAAAAGCTGCCGTCTGTATGTAAAACGATTAACTTTAAAATGTTTACTTTTTTACTGGGAATCACATCTGTGAACAAGCCAACGACGACTCGAGTCCGGATCACGTCATGTATCGTGACATAAACCCAAGCTCCCGATTGAGACCGTCTTCATGAGTGCGGAACTTGGCTATCAGTTTCTGCTTTAATCTACACATAGACTGGGCAAACCAAATTTGCAGTTATGGTGTGGAGGACGATTGGGAAGCTACATTAAATGTTATGACGTTAGAGAAGCAATAGCTAGCGCTTAAAGAATTAATTCATAATTTGCAACAAGTATACATTCCTTTAATGCACAAAAACGCCACAGGAAATCTGGTCCAACCGTGGTTAACAAGAGAAGTTGAAGATAGTATTAGATCAAAGGAAGAGGATAAGAATGTTGCCAAAAAAGTAGTAAGCCTGAGGATTGGGAGGATTTTAGAATTCAGCAAAGGAGGATCAAGAAATTGATAAAGAAAGGGAAAATAGAATGAGAGTAAACTAGCGAGATACATAAAAACAGACGGTAAAATCTTCTATAGGTATGTTAAAAGGAAAAGACTAGCGAAAGTAAATGCGGGTCCCTTACAGGCTGAGACAGGAGAAATTCTAAAGGGAAATAACAAAATTACAGAGAAATTAAACAAATACTTTGTGCCTTTCTTCACGGAAGCAGAAGCATGTAACTTCCTCGAAATAGTGGTCAACCATGGGTCGAGCGAGAATGAGGAACTGATAGAAATTAGTATTAGTAAAAAAATAGTACTGGATAAATTAATGGGACTGAAAGCCACTAAAACCCTTTGATCTGATAGCCTACATACTAGGGTTTTGAAAGATGTGGCTACAGACACAGTAGATGCATTGCTAGTCATTTTCCAAAATTCCATAGATTCCAGAATGGCACCCGCGAATTGGAAGGTAGCAAATGTAACCCCACTATTTTAGAAAGGAGGGAGAGATAGAACAGGGAGCTACAGACCAGTTCGCCTGACATCATAGTAGGGTAAATGCTAGAATCTGTTATTAAGGACGTGCTAACAGGGCACTTCGAAAATAATAATAGGATTGGGCAGAGCCAACACGGATTTATGAAAAGGAAATTGTGTTTGACGAATTTGTTAAAGTTTATTGAGGTTGTGACGAGCAGAATAGATAAGGGGGAAATCAGTTTGCTGATGATACAAAGCTGGGTGGGATGTAAGTTCTGAGAAGGAAGCAAAGAGTTTTAAAGGGAATATAGACAGGCTAAGAGAGTGCGCAAGAACATGACAAATGGAAGATAATGTGGAGAAATGTGAAGTTATCCACTACGGTAGGAACAATATAAAACAGAGTATTTTTAAGAAGGCGAGAGGTTGGGAAGTGTTGGTGTTCATGGGGGCCTGAGTGTTCTGTTACACGAATCACTGAAAGTTAACTCGCAGGCACAGCAAGCAATAAGGAAATCAAATGGTATTTTGGCCTTTATTACAAGATGATTTGAGTATAATAGTAAAGACGTCTTACTGCAATTATATAAGGCCCTGGTGAGACCACACCTGGCGTATTGTATGCAGTTTTTTTCCCCTTACATAAGGAAGGATATACTTGCCACAGAGGGAGTGCGACAAAGGTTCACCAGACTGATTCCTGAGATGGGGGGATTGTCCGATGAGGGGAGATTGAGTAGACTAGGCCTATATTCTCTCGAGTTAGAAGAAGGAGAGGTGATCTCATTGAAACATACACAATTCTTACAGGGGTTGACAGGGTAGATGCAAAGAGGTTGTTTCCCCTGGCTGGGGAGTCTAGAACCAATGGTCATAGTCTCAGGATAAGGGGTCGGCCATTTAGGACTGAGATGAGGAGACATTTCTTACCTCAGAGGGTGGTGAATCTTTGGAATTCTTTACACCAGAGGGCTGTGGAGGTTCAGTCGTTGAGTATATTCAAGACAGAGATCAATATTTTTTTGGATATTAATGGAATCAATAGATATGGGGATAGTGCAGTCAAGTGGAAATGAGGTAGAAGATCAGCCATGATCTTATTGAATGGCGGAGCGGGCTCGAAGGGCCAAATGGCCGACTCCTGCACCTATTCCTTATGTTCTTATGTTCAGTCATGCTCTCCGCCTCCACAAGGAGATTTCCTTCTTTGCCCCGATTAGGTGTAAGGGTGTGGTTGTTATAAAGTGAGCGGTTCGAATCGTTCCCACGCCACTGGTTCAAAACTTGGACTTATTTATGGGTTGTGAATAAAAATGCATTAGGCCACAGGTTCCAATGAAAGAACTATAACTTTTATTGAACTTAAAATGTAACAAACGTAAACACACTTCACACTTAAACAGGATTGGGGAACACACGGTTACAGGCGAGGTAAATGACAGTATACAAGAAAAATAAAAACCTTTATCCCTCCCAAAACTTCCCACTTCTAGCTAGGTTTCGGTTTCAGGAGATCAGGGATAATGCTCACCAGACAGGGGTATTAACAATCCGTGGTCCAGCCAGGTAAGTCGATGGTGATTCTGGTCATCGAACGTCTTCCTTCACCATGTTGCTTCTGGGCAGTGCTGCCAGAGACCCCTGCTTCCCGCGTAGTTGTTCGAGTCGAAAATAGAGAGAAATCTTGGGTCCTGTTGCAATTATAGTCCTCTTCGCCCCCCCCTCCCCCACCACAAACTCCTCATGAAAAAACCGGTTTCATGATGCAGTGAATTTTCAGGTGTGGCCTGTTCATTGTCTTGTTGAAATCGTGATGGGCTCTGTGTTTTGGGTGGGGCATTTTTTCCCCAGAGACTATTGTCCAAATGGTAATGTTTTGTGGTTGTTGAATTCCCAGACCAGGTACATGTTCAGGCACGTCTCCTCCAAATTTCCAAAGTCCTTATTTTCTTCCTTTCGATATATGTTTTTGGGGATCTGCAAATTTTGAAAATATTACAGTCCCTCCTTCGATACTTCAGTTCACTACAGTATGGTCCTGGGTGGACAAAATTCCTGATCCTCGAAAACCAAACTTCCCCTGTATTACCTAAACTAAAACCCCAAACATACATTCCCCTTTAAATGTGATGTTTTAGGTACATACAGGTAAGAAAATATTTATTTCACAACCAAGCACGGAGAGGGTCCGACACACCTGCACTGCTTGGGAAAACCCATATCTTTATTAAAAAGAACAAAACACAAAACATTCAAACAGGTGTATCTCTCTCCACCTCAGCATAATGCTTCCTCCAAGTCCTTTCATTTCGGAACTGTTGTATTCTGCCCTTTCCATTGCACTGAGTGCACACCAGGTACAATACTATTCCCAGTTGTCAAACTACGAGGAGTTGGGAAGCCATTCTGACACATGAAGGGACCTCTATGTTTTCGAAGATGTCCCACCAGGGTGGGACTGTGATACCTTGAATCTCTCACTGTATCTCGTGTGTATTCTGTTCTAAAGTGTAGAAATGTTTTTGAGAGAGCTCTACAGCTTTTAGTATCTTGGTAAGGCGTTCTGCTAGAGGGGGAATTTCATAGCCAAAATGTGCTACATATTTTTGCAGGTTGGTAAAATTTTGTGTTACAGTGAGGTGAACAGAGAAGGTTCAGGAATGGGGACAATCCGTTCCTGGGCCACTTGAACTTCTGCCTCGGGTTTGAAGCAGAAACTGCTGTCACTTACCGGACACCAGAAGCGTCCATGCTGGTAGTGGGACGCACCTGTGGTGACACAATATGTCCCACCCCCTATATATGCTACCTGTGGGGAAACATGGCCGTGTGCCATCACCTCCATGGTACAATTGATAGGTCGTGCGCCAGCAGCTTTAAACCCGCTCTGTGGTTTCGAATAGGCGTTCAAGTGCTGGGGACACAGTATTATGTGTGGATCCCGGCTCCGGCACCCAGAGAGGTGAGTACCTGTCATGGTGTGCTCCCACTTTATGACATAAGTTGGGACCGCTGTAAAACGGATGTGTGCACCCCCTTGAATGACTCCAATGTTCTCCACCCTGTATACCAGTACAGGTCGGGCTGTCCCACTTATGACCGGCATTCTCACTACTATCCCCATGATAGTGTGATTTGAACGCCCACAATCTATTGGGACAGGGTAGGCTTCAGAGGCTAGACGAAATTGGCATGGGCTCAGCGAATTACTAAACGGGTGGAGGGCTGCGAGGTGCTTGTTGCTGATCTAAACCTTGCTTTAAATCCTCCAGGTTGCTACGGCCCTCGCCCAGCAACCATGCCCCGTACAGCACACAATCCTCATTCTGTGCAGCCTGATCCGATGCACTTCTATCCTCCCGTATGAGTGCATTTACTGTTTTGGCATGCCTTTCCAATTCGGCAATAATTTCCTTTAAATGAACCCTCATAGCTTGGTCCTCATGTAGCTCTGAGCCTACCACTGGGTTCCCATCATTCAGGATATTTCTTAACTGGGTTTTTAAAACATTTATCTGTGTCTGTAATTCCATGTCATCCAGGCTATTTATTACAGTGGACCCTGTACTAAAGGCAGTGAAGACATCATTCCAGGCTCCCCTTCTTTGTCTACCCGTGTCCATAGGGTTCTCAGGGTGTATTCTGTATAGCTCTACTTTGTCTGTATTGGCAAAATCAAATTCGTAAAATTTCCTAAACATTTCCTTTAGCAGGGACTGGTACAGTTGCTCCGTCTCCTTAGGACACCACTCAGGTAAGTATACCTCGTTGAGGTTTAATATTACTGAAGCTACTGCGTAGTGTACCCCCTGATATAGCACCTTTTCTGTTGGTACTAGGACTAACACATTCCCTCGTCCCTTGATGGTGGTAGGGCACTTTTCTTCCAGGGTTTTCGAACCTGGGTCGTGGGTAGGGGCTTTCGGGTGTGTGCCACGAGTTCAGTGGCATTAACTGGGACCGGAATGTATGGGACCACGCACCCATGCAGGCTAGAATCCCACCCTATCCCCTCCCCGGCATCCTGCCATTGGCTGGAGAAGATAATGGATACCCCTGCGGGGCAGGCTTCCTCTGATCCCCACATACAAACATAGATTCCCTGTTCCGACTCCCTCCACTTATCCCAACAAACACTGACTCCTCCTTGGGTCCCTGTGATTGTCCGGTGGGTGTCGTTCCCTAATCTTTCCCAGTCGGCTGTATGGTCCCCTGCGTCCCTGCTCAGCTTCCTGAGCCACCACCACCTACTCAGGGGAATTCGTCCCTTACAGGTAAGGCACACACGCTTCCCCTCGGTGACATTGACCCTTGTGGCGACGACCTGTATTCTGGGGCATGGGAGGGAGGCCTCCCCGTACGTGAACCCGGGCTGGTTGGAGTATTTAGTAGAGTTGGACCCCAGCAACCCTGGCCACCTTCCCTCGTGGAAGTAGATGGCGAGCTCCTCCACTCCCCGCTCGCCACCCCCTGCGGTGACGACTGGTGCTCTCACTCCTGAGCACCCATAGATGTGGAAGTCCTCCACGTCATCTCGCCTCCCAGCGCTCATTCCTATCAGAGCGAGTAGGAGTATGCACCCCTTCATATCGACAATCCCTTCTGTAAGGAGACACAAGAGCATAGAGCCAGGTCCCGAGTAGATCCTGTGGCTTGGGTGAAGCACAGCCGGGTCTTGCGACCTCGACTCAATACAAAACACTCTTGAAATTATAACATTTTAAAACTACCAACCACCTTACTTAAAATTTAACTAAAAACACCCAAACTTAACAATCTCAAAATTTAATAAACAAAAGCTATGTACATTCGCCGCCCGTCTCCGGACGGCTAGCCTAACTCCTGTCAGGACTGGAGCACACTACTCCCTTTGGTGTGGCCGCCCTGTCCTGTACCTTTGGTTCCTTGCAGCCTATGGCTGCTGGCCGGGAACCTCTGTCCTCAGATCGATCCCTGGCTTGAGGGGCGGCCCCTTTAAATTGGGGAGCCGGTGACCACGGTTTCATTGGCTGTGGCGTACGTGGGGACCTTCTCGGGGCTCTGGCTGGTGGGCGTTTTCTGGCTGGTGGGTCTTTAACATGAGCCACTGCCCCCTGTTGTGTGGTCTGTGAATCTTGCACTGCCACTGGCTGGGGATTTCTATCCTCAGGCTGTACCTCTCCTAAACCTGTTTCAGGGTCAGGTGACTCTTCGCAGCCTGATGCTGGTTCAACACCTGGTTCTGGGGCGGGGTTATCTGGTTCGGGCTCCTCCTCCTCTAAATCCCAGAGGATTGGGGGAATGTCCCAAACGGTAGTTGGGGTGGCCCCTCCCCTAAGACAAGCCACTGCGCCTGCTTGTGCATTCTGTGAAATCTCGCCTGCTGCAGGCCGAAGATTTCTATTCTGTTCCAGTTTGGTCAACTCCGCTACCATGGCTTGCAACTGCAGGGTGGTGAATTTCCCTGGGGTTGTTGAGCAAACCATCCCTTTGGCTTTGGATAGGGCTTGGGTCACACCTTTTATCCTTTCCTCACAGGGCCCATGGTTTAAATCCTCATACTCCCTGCTCCTGGCTACCCTGTAGGTTGCCTTTATGTTTCTAAGCTGCCCTTCTAGCCCGTCTACTTTCCCCATTAAGTGGGCGTTCTCCTCCCGTAAGGCCTGCACATTTAACATGGCCTCCATGCAGGAGGTCTCTTCCTGTGCGTGTCTATCAAGCTGACACAAGTAGGCAGGCTGCGCTGGTTCCAGTCAGAAGTCTGGGTTGTATGGGGCTGCTGCTACCTTCCCTGGGCCAGTCAATAGGGACCTCATGGCGTCCAAAAATGACTCGACCGTGGAGGGAGGGATCCCTGTCTCTGCCTTTTGGGCTGGGGCTGAGGAATTCTTTCCCTTGTTATCCTTCCAAGGATTCTTACACTCCTTGCTCAAGTGACCATCCTTCCCACACCCATAACAGTTAAGCTTTGTGCTGGAAGGGTTATTCCCCTCCTGATGCCACTCATTCCTACTCTGGCTGGGTTTTATTTCATGTACTTTCCATTTTTGCGGGGGCTCTTCCGCTCCTCTCCCGTTCCGGTAGGCCAGGTTCAGCTGTCTGACCACTGCCTCTTCGGTGCCCCGGGGGTCTTTCGGGTCAAACCAAAGCCAGCCTGGGTTTTGATCCGAGGCAAGCTGTTTGCCACTAGGCTACGGAGCCAGTGGGCCAGCTCGTCCCGGTTTAGGTGAGCCCTGTTAAGATCCCCACCACAAGCACCCCTGTACACGGGCCACAGCTTCTCTGCAAAAGCCTGTGGGGTCTCTCCTGCGAGCTGCACTGTTTTCTCCACCCGGGAGAAAGGACTTCCCTCATCCATCTCCATTGCCTCTAAAACTTCCTCAGTGATGGCCGCATACCCATTCTGTCCGCTCTTGCTCTCAGCAGAGAGAGACTTATATATCCAGCTGTCCAGTGAGAACAGGAGCATTTTTGCCATCTTGGCATCGTCACAGCCGTTAATGCTTGCTGCCTGTTCTATTTCTATGAAGTGAACTGAGGGGGCCCCTCGTTGGGTGAGTTTACTCAGGTGGCTTACCATAACCCTAAGCTGTTGTGTACCGTGGGAAGCCACGGACTGGCTTTGGAGGGGTCCTGCATCCCTGTTATCAGCGGGTGGGCCAAATCTCTCCTGCCGGGTCTGGCACATCGGCCCCGGTCCCAGCCTCTCTTGCGGGTTTTTTTCCACCTCAGCTTCTGCCCCTAACTCCACACCTTCTTCATGCCAGACTGCGCTAAAGCTTGGCGCTATGGGTGGTGGTCGTGGGCCCTCCCGCTCCTCAACCAGGTCGTCCCTTGGCGGTATCATTGGTGTCTGAACCGTTCTCCCCAGGTTTCCTGTAAAGTCGACCTGGGCTGCACTTGGGCTCATGAGGCACACCACGCCTCTTGCCTTCCTTTGAGCAAGGCTGAGACTCTCTATCTGCTTCTGGCCGGGGCCGTGGGCCGCCTCCTCAAACCCCTGTGCGCTCATTACCTTATAGGCTGCTGTAAGCCTTTTACTGTGTCCTCCTGCTCTCTTACTTGTTTTGCCAGGCGGGCATTCTTTTCCCGCAACCTCAACTCATTGTTCTTGGCCTCAGTGACCTGGCACTGTAAGTAATCCTGTCGGGTCTTGTGTTCCCCTACTAACTGCACCCTTTCCTGGTTTTGCGCCTGCAATGCTAACAGTAACTTCTCCACTGCTGGGGCCTTCGTTTGGACTTCCAGGACCGACTCCCGAATCCCGGTTGCCTGTGCTTCAACGAGTCTCTCCAAAAGTTGGATCTGTTACTTGAAGCACATCAGCCAGACTGCCTTTTCTAAGGATTTTTTATGATCCTTCCCTTCTATCCATTTAGCTGCTGCATCTACCGGGCGCCCAGTTTTTAATAGATTAGTGAGCCACTTCTTTTCCATATTCACTTTGCTGAATACATAATCTGAAATCCTCTCTTCCATTACAGATCTCTCTTCTGAATCAGTGCCCTCTGCTTCACAAATCTATTGCCAAGTCCTTGCCATGGTCGCCATTGTAAGGGTGTGGTTGTTATAAAGTGAGCGGTTCGAATCGCTCCCACGCCTCAGGTTCAAAACTTGGACTTATTTAGGGCTTGCGAATAAAAATGCAGTAGGCCACAGGTTCCAATGAAAGAACTATAACTTTTATTAAAGTTAAAAGGTAACAAACTTAAACACACTTCACACTTAAACAGGTTTGGGGAGCACACGGTTACAGGCGAGGAAAATTACAGTATACAAGAAAAATAAAAACCTTTATCCCTCCCAAAACTTCCCACTTCTATTTAGGTTTCGGTTTCAGGAGATCAGGGATAATGCTCACCAGACAGGGGTATTAACAAACCGTGGTCCAGCCAGATAAGTCGATGGTAATTCTGGTCATCGAACGTCTTCCTTCACCATGTGGCTTCTGGGATGTGCTGCCAGGGACCCCTGCTTCCCGCGGAGTCAGTCGAGTCGAAAAGAGAGAGAAATATTGGGTCCTGTTGCAATTATATTCCTCTTCGCCCCCCGCCCCCCACCACAAACTCCTCCTGAAACAAACTGGTTTCGTGATGCAGTGAGTTTTCAGGTGGGGCCTATTCATGATCTTGTTGAAATCGTGATGGGCTCTGTGTTTTGGGTGGTGCAGTTCTTCCCCAGAGCCTATTGTCCAAATGGTAATGTTTTGTGGTTGTTGAATTCCCAGACCAGGTACATGTTCAGGCACGTCTCCTCCAAATTTCCAAAGTCCTTATTTTTTTCCTTTCGATATATGTTTTTGGGGATCTGCAAATTTTGAAAATCTTACATTGGCCGCACCATTCCTTTAACTATCATTTTACTTCTTATATGTTTATAAAAGTTTTCTGGGTTCCCTTTTCTGCCACACGCTAATCTTTTCTCACACTCTCTCTTTGCCTTTCTTGTATCTTTTTCAATTTCCCCCTGCCCTCTCTGTGTTCTGCCTGGATTGGATTGTATTATGTACCTGACATTTGTTCTTTTTCTGTTTCAATTTAAACTTCTTATTCCTCTGTCATCTAGGGGGCTCTCGCTTTGGATGCCCCATCTCTCCCCCTTATGCTTGGTTTGCACCCGAAGTATCTCCGCCTTGAAGGCCTCCCATTGCTCATTTTCTGATTTCCTGGCCAATCTGTGTTTCCTTCTCAAATCACTGAAATTTGCTCTCTCCCAGTTGTTCACCTTTGATTTCTCTTTGTCCCTTTCCATAACTACTTTAAAACTAATTATATTATGGTCACTATCACCCAGATATTCTTCCACTGAAACTCACTCCACTTGCCCTATTTCATTCCCCAGAACTAGATCCAGCACTGCTTCCTTCCTCGTTGAGCTAATAACATACTGGTTAAGTAAGTTATCCTGTACAAATTAAATGAATACTTCACTCTCTTGCCCTTTACTCTGTTTCCTCCCAGTCTGTATTCGGGGAATTGAAGTCCCCTAATATTACTGCTCTATTATTTTTACAATTCTCTGAAATTTGCCGACAGATTTGCTTCTCTAACTCCTTCACACTATTTGGGGGCCTATAGTAAACACCCTGCAATGCAACAGCTCCTTTTCTGTTCCTTAACTTTAACCAAATACATTTAGACTTTGTACCCTCTAGTATATCGTCCCAATGTAGAGCTGTCATACTATCCTTGCTCAATACTGCCACCCCACCTCCTGTCTTTTTTCCATCCCCATTTCTCCAGAATACAATGTAGCCAGGAATGTTTAGTTCCGATTCATGTCCATGTTTAAGCCAGGTCTCCGTTATAGCCACTATATCAGAACTCCATGTGACAATTATCACCTGTAACTCGTCAACCTTATTTGTAACAAACCTTGCATTAACACATATACATTCACACATAAGAACATAAAAATATAAGAAATAGGAGGAGGAGTAGGCCATTTTGCCCCTCGAGCCTGCTCCGCCATTCAATAAGACCATGGCTGATCTTCTACCTCAACTCCTCTTTCCCGCACTATCCCCATAGGCCTTGATTCCCTTAGTATCCAAAAATCTTTCGATCTCTCTCTTTAATATACTCAACGACGGAGCCTCCACAGCCCTCTGGTGCAGTGAATTCCAAAGATTCACCACCCTCTAACTTAAGAATTTTTTCCTCATCTCAGTCCTAAATGGCCGACCCCATATTCTGAGACTGCGACCACTTGTTCCAGACTTCCAAGGCAGGGGACACATCATTCCTGCATCTAGCCTGTCAAGCCCTGTCAGAATTTTGTATGTTTCAATGAGAGCGCCACTCCTTCTTCTAAACTCTAGAAAGTATAGGCCTAGTCTACTAAATCTCTCCTCATAGGACAATCCCCCCATGCCAGGAATCAGCCTGGTGAACATTCATTGTACTCTCTCTATGGCAAGTATATCTTTCCTTCGGTAAGAAGACCGAAACTGTACACAATACTCTAGGTGTGGTCTCACCAGGGTCTTATATAATTGCGGTAAGACGTATTTACTCTTATACTCAAATCCTCTTGTAATAAAGGCTAACATAACATTTGTTTTCCGAATTGCTTGCTGTGCCTGCGTGTTAACTTTCTATAATTTGTGTACAAGTACACCCAGGTCCCTCTGAACACCAACATTTCCCAATCTCTCACCATTTAAAATATACTCTGCTTTACAATTTTTCCTACCAAAGTGGATAACTTCACATTCCTCCAAATTATTTTCCATTTGCCATGTTGTTGCCCACTCACTTAGCTTATCTATATCCTCTTGAAGCCTCTTTGCATCTTTCTCACAACTTACATACCCACCCAGCGTTGTATCATCAGCAAACTTGGAAATATCACATTTGGTCCACTCATCTAAATCATTGATATAGATTGTGAATAGCTGAGGCCCAAGCACTGATCGTTGCGGTACCCCACCAGTTACAGCGTGCCAACTCAAAAATGACCTGTTTACTCCTACTCTCTGTTTTCTGTCCGTTAACAAATCCTCAATCCATGCTAGTATTTTACCACCAATCCCATGAGCCCTAATTTTGTTTAATAACCTATTGTTTGGCACCTTTTCGAATGCCTTCTGAAAATCCAAATACACCACATCCACCGTTTCCCCCTTATCAGTTCTGCTGGTAGTAGCCTCAAAAAACTCTAAGAAATTCGTCAAACACGATTTCCCTTTCATAAATCCATGCTGGCTCTGCCCAATCCTATTATCATATTCTAGCACTTTCCCTACTATTATGTCAGGCTAATTAGTCTGCAGTTCTCTCTCTCGCTCCTTTCTAAAATAGTGGTACTGAGGTAATACATAGAAACATAGAACAGTACAGCACAGTACAGGCCCTTCGGCCCTCGATGTTGTGCCGAGCATTGTCCGAGACCAAGATCAAGCTATCACACTCCCTATCACTCTGGTGTGCTCCATGTGCTTATCCAATAACCGCTTGAAAGTTCCTAAAGTGTCCGACTCCACTATCACAGCAGGCAGTCCATTCCACACCCCAACCACTCTCTGAGTAAAGAATCTACCTCGGACATCCCTTCTATATTTCCCCCCATGCACCTTATAGTTATGCCCCCTTGTAGCAGCTGCCTCTACCCGAGGAAATAGTCTCTGAACATCCACTCTATCTATCCCCCTCATCATCTTATAAACCTCTATTAAGTCGCCTCTCATCCTCCTCCGCTCTAAAGAGAAAAGCCCCAACTCCCTCAATCTTTCCTCATAAGACCTCCCGGCCAAACCAGGCAGCATCCTGGTAAATCTCCTTTGCACTCTTTCCAATGCTTCCACGTCCTTCCTATAGTGAGGTGACCAGAACTGCACACAATATTCCAAATGTGGTCTCAACAAGGTCCTGTACAGTTGCAGCATAACCTCACGGTTCTTAAACTCAAACCCTCTGTTAATAAACGCCAACACACCATAGGCCTTCTTTACTGCTCTGTCCACTTGAGTGGCAACCTTCAGAGATCTGTGGATATGAACCCCCAGATCCCTCTGCTCCTCCACGTTCCTCATAACCCTGCCGTTGACCCTGTAATCCTTATTCAAATTTGCCCTACCAAAATGAATCACCTCGCACTTATCAGGGTTAAATTCCATCTGCCATTTTTCGGCCCAGCTCTGCATCCTATCAATGAATGAATACTTTGCATCTGTCTTCACAATTGAAGAGTATGAAGTTACTGTTGCAGTAGAGGAGCAGGGAGTAGAGATAATGGATAGAATAAAATATCTAGAAAGGAGGTGCTCAATATGTTGGCATCACTGACAGTTAACAAATCACTGGTCCGATGGGAAGCATCCTAGGTTGTTGAGGGAAGCTAGGTTTGAGACAGCAGAAGCTCTGTCCACCATCTTTCAATCCTCATTAGATATGGGAATGGTGCCAGAGGGCTGGAGGATTGAAAATGTTACTCCCCTGTTCAGAAAAAGGAGAGGGATTAACTTGGTAACTACAGGCCAATCAGTCTATTGTCAGTGGTGAGAAAATTACTAGAGTCTATTATCTCGGACAAAATTAATTCTCACTTGGAGAAGCATGGGTTAATAAGTGACAGCCAGCATGGATTTTTTAAATGCAAATCCAGTCTGACGAGCACAATTAAGTTATTTGTTGAAGTAACAGAGAGGGTTGATGAAGGTAGTGTAGTAGATGTTGTTTCTATTGACTTTCAAAATACATTTTTAAAAGTTTCACGTAAAAAACTTATTCGGAAACTAGAAGCACATGGTATTTAAAGCACGGCGGTAACATGGGCACATAATTGGCTAAAGGATAGGAGGCAGAGAGTAGTGATGAACACATGTTTTTCTGACTATGGAGTGGGGTCCCTCGGGATTGGTATTATGACCATTGCTTTTCTTGTTATTATCAATGACCTGGGGTTTGGTATCGGGAGCACAACACATTTAAGTTTGCTGATGATATAAAACCTGGCAGTAAACGAAGAAACGTTAAGAAGTGTAAAAGTTTAGCGAAGTTATTATTTGAGAATAAGGATCTCTGATAATAGAATTGAAAGCTTTCTCTTTTTGGAACTGTTAATGTTGCGATTGAATCACCAACTGTGAATTTAATGTCGGTTCTTTAATAATCTATATATATTTAGAATTGTCTTACATAATACTTCTGTAACAAACTTGCGAACTCAATCTCTGTAAGCTCTTTGGTGAGGAGTTGCAGAATTCTGGGGGAGTTTTCCGGACCCTCATGATATCCGGAGTGTTGCAGTCTAGCTAAACTTATTAAAAGTGCCATCTGGAGGAAGGTAACATTTACAGGTTGTTCCTTTTATTTAGGGAGAGATGGTCCAGACATTTAGACCCAATTAAGCGTCTTTAGGAATCGGCTACCTTAAACTTGAGTTGAAAGTGAACGTCTGAGGAATACGCCGGATCTGGGGGAACCCTAAAATGGCTAGGACTAGTAATTATCCCTTTAGTATTGTGTACAATTCTGGGCACCACACTTTAGAAAGGATGTCAAGCCCCTGGAGAGGGAAAAGAGGAGTTTTACCATGATGATACCAGGATGATACGCAGTGTTAGCTGTGGTTCAGTGGGTTGCACTCTTGCCTCTGTCTGATGGTTGTTGATTCATAATCCCACTCCAGGGACTTGATCTCACAAATCTAGGCTGACTCTCCTGTGCTGTGCTGAGGGAGTGCTGCGCTGTCGGAGATGCCGTCTTTGCGATGAGATGTTAAACCGAGGCCCGTCTGCTCTCTCCAGTGGTCGTAACAGATCCCATGGCACTATTTTGAAGAAGAGCAGCGGCGTTATCCCTGGTATAATGGCCAATGTTTATCCCTTAATCAACATAGCAAGAACAGATTATCTGATCATTATCACATTGCTGTTCGTGCGAGCTTCCTGTATGAAAATTGACTGTTGCATTGCCCACATTACAACTGTGACTACACTCTCAGCGTACATCATTGGCTGTAAAACACTTTGAGACATCTGCTGGTCGTGAAAGGAGTTACGTAAATAAACGTTTTTTTTAAGAGTGACTTCAGTTATGTGGAGAGGTTGGAGAAGCTGTGCTTTTTCTACTTAGGGCAGAGAAGATTAAGGGGAGACCCAATACAGCTAATGCAAATAAGGTGGGGTATTGATAGAGCAAGTAGGGGGAAATTGTCTCTCATCGGTCAAGATGTTTGGTAACCAAACGTCATCGATTTAAAATAATTGACAAAAAACGAGAGGGGAAATGAGCAGACTTTTTTTTCACACACAAGTTGTTATGATTTGAAATGCAATACCTGAAAGGGTGGTGGAAGTAGATTCCATAGTAACTTTCAAAAGGCAATTTTTTGTCTATTTGATGAGAACTAATTTGCAGGTTCCTGGGAAAGATGCTGGGATCTGGGGGCAAAATTGGACAGCTCTTTCAAACAGCCGGCAGAGGAACGACGGGAGAATAGCTTCTTTTTATGCCGTAAGATGATGCGATTCTTTGTGTCTATAAGGCTTGGCTTATGATACGGCAAAACCTCGAATGGGCGGGGCTAGGTCTGCTTTGTGAGATCGTTCCTGGCTGCTGTGTGACTGGCTCCTGCCTCCTTTGTGATGTCGCCTGGAGACAGGTTTCCGCCCCTGGTTACACCCCATCAGTGGGATGCCAGTGTTGGCGGAGCGGGAGTGACAGCTGACACTGGGACTGAGTTTAGTCCCGTTAAATAGGGCAAAGGACAGAAAAAAACAATTTAATACCAAAGTAAGGGATTCAATTAAATGTCATTAATTACAAATATATTCAAATTAAATATAATGATAATGACAAAAAATGGTTCGATTGTTATCCAGTTGTAGATTGTAGAATTAATATGAATCATTTTTCTATTGATGGTTTCCTGGAGTGAGCAATATCTCAGGAAGGTGGAGAGAGAGAAGTCGAAGGGTCACCACATTATCTGAGACAGCAAAACTGTGGCTGGTTCACAGAGCAGATCGGGTGGGAACAAAACTTCCAGTATCGAAGACGGGATAAAACAGGAAGCTTAAACAATGATTGTAAAGGTGAGGAACTCTACTAAAGTACGTGTTCGGTCCAGGATTTGGCCGTGGTAAGAGTCTAACCAGCTACTGGGAACTGATCGGCAGCTGCAATAAGGATCGGCCTTTGAAGCGGTGAGTTGACCGGAGTTTAACTTCTATGTAAATCTTGCCAATAGCTCCCCTGGGGTGTTTTATACGTCAATGTAGAGGGATTTTTATTCTGTATTCATCCCATGTTGTACCTGAGCCGGTGTGCGTCATTGGATAGTGTCAAGGGAGCTGTACGCTGCATTGAACGCCTTCTTTATCTGAGTTGGCCATGCTTAGTGAACCAATTTAGAGAGAGCTTTGCACTGTTCTGCATCTGACCTGGAAGTAATTGAAGGGACAGTGTAGACGGAACATTACTCTCAGTATCTAACCCGTACTGTATCTGACCTGGGAGTAATTGATGGGACAGCTTAGAGGGAGCTTTACTCGAACCTGTATTGTATCTGACCTGGGAGTATTTGAAAGGACAGTGCAGAGGGTGCTTTATTCTGTATCCAACCTGTGCTATACCTGACCTGGGAGTGTTTGATGGAACAGTGCAGAGGGAGCTATCTCAATAATACCCATGATGCCCTAGCCAATTAATGCTCCGATTGGCCCATCATTTGATAGCGCCTGTGATGTTGTTTCATGTTACAGGGAACAAGGTGGTTTCAGAACACAGAGGATGCTGAAATATTCGAGCTTCATTCCAACATCATTCTCAAACTGCCAGAGCAGGAGGGAGACAAACTGCCTGAGATAAACAGAGGGAGTCTTTGGACTCTATAGAAAAAGAGACGGACATGTGGACAATTGAATAGCAGGATCTCACATTATGTGCTTGAGATGGAAAATTTGTGAGGGGTAATTGTGGCAGGCTGTTCTCCCTGCCTGGAGTCTCGATACATGGGAGCGGAGTTTACATAGGATTATATAGGATATGCGGTGCTGAACTAGGTCAATCGACACAACCAGTCCATGCCAGCGTGTATGCTCCACACGAGCCTCCTCCCGTCTTTCCTCATCTAAATCTATCAGCTTAAACTTCTATTTCCTTTTCGCTCATATGCTTGTCTTGACTCCCCTTAAATGCATCTATACTATTCGCTTCATCCACTCCCCGTGGCAGCGAGTTCCACATTCTCATCGGTCTTTGGGTAAAGAAGTTCCTTCTGAATTCCCTATTGGATTTCTTGGCGACTATCTTATATTGATGGCCTCTAGTTATGCTCTTCCCCACAAGTGGAAACATTCTCTCTGTATCCACTCTATCAATTTTTTTCATAATTTTAAAGACCACTATTACGTCAACACTCAGCCTTCTGTTTTCAAAAGAAAAGAAACCCAGCCTGTTCATCCTTTCCTGATATATACACCCTCGCTTTTCTGGTATCATCCTTGCAAAGCTTCTCTGCACCCACTCCAGTGCCTCTATTTCCTTTTTATAATAGGGCGACCAGAACTGTATGCAGTACTCTAAGTGTGGTCTAACCAAGGTTCGATACAGCTTCAGCATAACTTCCCTACTTTCAATTCTGTCCCTCTAGAAATGAACACGAGGGCTTAATTTAACTTTTTATGACCTTGCTAACCTGTGGCGCAACTTTTAGTGATTTGTGTATTTGTACTCCTAGATCCCTTTGTTCCTGTACCCCACCTACACTCGCACTCTCCAAGTGATAACTGACCTCCCTATTATTCCTACCAAAATGTAAAACTTCACATTTATCTGTGTGAACTTCATTTGCAAATTATATGCACATTCAGCAAGTTTATTAATGTTCTCCTGTAATTTTTTTGCAGTCCTCAGTATTGACTACCCCGCCCAATTTGGTATCATCCGCAAATTTAGAAATTGTTAGAATTTGCTAAATCTAAATCGTTAATGTAAATTGTGAACAGCAGTAGTCCCAGCACTGAGCTTGTGGAACACCACAACCCACCTTCTGCCACTGTGAATAGCTACCCTTTACTCCTACTCTCTGATATCTGTCCTGATGCCTAGGCGGCAATCCATTCTTCTACTTGTGCCCTGACCTAGCATTCTCTGACCTTGTACATCAGTCGATTATGGGGCTCCTTATCAAAGGACTTTTGAAAATCTAGATAAATTACATCAATGCATTTCATTGACTACTCTCTCTGTTACCTCTTCAAAAAATTCAATAAGTTTGATCAAGCATGACATCCGATTTTGAAATCCATGTTGAATATTCCTTGTTATATTTTTGGTTTCTAGATGTTCTTCTATTATCTCCTTCAGTAGGGATTCCATTATTTTTCCTACCACCGATGTTAAGCGGACTGGTCTATAATTCCCTGGACATGTTCTTTCCCCTTCTTAAATATCGGTATTACGTTAGCTATCCACCAGTCCTCTGGCACTATACAATTTTTTAATGAATTATTAAATATGTGTAGTAATGCCTCTACTACCTCTTCCCTAGATTCTTTTAAAATGTGTGGATGCAATCCATCCGGAACAGAGGTTTCCTCCACTTTGAGTTTGATTAATTTGTTTAATATATCTCCATTTTTTATTTTAAATGCCCTTATCTCCTTACTAATCTCATCATCCAATGTCAGGTCCACCTGTTCTGCCCCCCTGGTAAATAATTAAGCAAAATAATTATGTTATATTTCTGCCATCTGTCTATCGTTACCTGTGGAATTATCCTGACCATATTTTAATGGGCCTATTCACATCTCAACAATCCTTTTTTTATTGATGTGCCGATAAAATATTTTACTATTTTGTGTTATTTTGTTTTATGTTCCTTGATAATTTAATTTCATAGTTCCTCTTTGCCTTCCTAATTTTTTGAATTCTCTCCTAATCTTTTCGTATTTTCACTTATCATGCACTCCCCCGCTGTCGATGTACTTAATGTATGCCTCTTTTCTTACCCTCAATTTTTCCCTTTTTGGAATCCATGGAGTCTCATTATTGTTTAGTTTATTCTTTCCTTTAGCGGAATATATTTTTCCTGCACTCTGTTGAACACCGTTTTAAATATTTCCCATTGCTGTTCTACATCATTGTTTGCCAATATTTTTGCCCATTTTTTCCCCCAAGATCTCCTCTCAGCCCTTCAAAATCATAGTTTCTCTAATCTATTAAACTGGTTTTCATCATACTTATGACCTTCTCAATTAGCATCTTAAACCGTATTATATTATGGTCACTACTGTCTATATGTTCCCCGACCTTTACTTCTCTTAGCTGCTGTGGTTCATTCCCCATTACTAGATCCAATAGCGAATCCTCCCTTTGCTGGGCTTTTTACATATTGGGTTAGAAAGGACTCCTGTTCACAATGTAGGATCTCCATTCCCTTATCCTCTTTACATACCTCTTCTGTCCAATTAATATCGGAGTAGTTGAAATCCCCCATGATTATTATTCTGTTTTATTACTCACTTCCCTAATTTGTCAGCATATTTCTTCCTCCACCTCTCTTCCACTATTAGTTGGTCTGTAGCCTACGCCTATTAGTGTGATTGATCCTTTATAATCTTTTATCTCTATCCATATGATTCTATTTTTGTCTCGTTGATATCTGCGTCACTTTTTTCTACTGCCATTATGCTATCCCTAATAAGTACAGCTACTCCACCTCCCCTCTCCCCTATCTTTTCTAAATATGTTATACCCTGCAATGTTTAATTCCTAGTCCTGAGTTTTCTGTAGCCATTACTCAGTAATCCATACTATCTGGTTCCTTGCAATGTATGATTGCCTCCGGCTCCCTTGTTTTATTACTGAAACTGTGTGCATTGCTGCACAGACAGTTTAACTTATTTTTACTACGATTTTATTGGAGACAGGACTTAATGTACAACATGTGTTCATGACAAGGGAGAGTGCTCAGCAGGAGCACACCCTTGTCATGTGACCAATTAACCTCGAGGGGGAGGGGCTAGGGCTGCTTTGTGACATCGTTCCTGGCTGCTGGTTAATTGGCTCCTGGCTCCTTTGTGACGTCAGCTGGAGATAGGATTACGTCCCTGGTTACTAACCATCAGTGGGATGTCAGCGTGGGCGGACCTGGAGTGACAGCTGACACTGGGAGTGAGTTTAGTCCCTTTCAATCGGGCAAAGGACAAAAAAGAACAATTGAAGATTCTCATGGCATGCCCTGTTAGTTAGACTTTTTCCTGCACCCTTCAGCTCAAAAATTGTTTGCCCTGTAATTTTCTGGAAGTGTGAGCTTCTGGAACCTTGGTGAACAACGGGACAAACAGTTTATCTCGTTGACCAAGGGGATTAAAGGATTGAGACATAAACAGAGGAAGGACCGAGAAGGAGGGTGAATCAGAGTTTGTCAATTCAATTTCAAATCAGGTAAAGGAAGAGAAATAATGAAACGGGAAAAAGATTGGTTTAAGAGAGAGAGAGAAAATATAGGAAGGAAATATAAGAAAAATAGGAAAAATTAAAAATTGACATTTTTAAAATCTCCAAGAACAATTCACAACTTCAAGGAATTAAACTCCACACTTTGAATTGTTGACTTCCTGGGCCAGAGTGTTTGATTTGCAGTTTTAACAATTATCACGCTGCTAAGATGATATTTGTACTTTTAGTTACTAGATTAACTTTTAGTGTTGAGTTTAATGGATGAATAATGTGCAAATTCAGAAACTTAATAAATCTCACTGGGAGGTTAATGGCGAGGTGTCATTTTCGTGAAGCTAATGGCGGAGCGGTCCGGCAACTCGCCATTCACAGGGTATCACTTCCTCGCCACAAGTTTCTGGCCGATTGGAACATTAATAATCTCGTGCGTCATTCACTCACCGTCATGTTTTAGGTAAATTCTATTCCAGTAACTAGCAAGTCTGTAATGAAAACTGCGCAGAGATCTAGGGGATGATAGGCAAGGGAGGGATTGAAAATAAGGATGAGAATTGAAATTCAAGGCATTACTTAACTGGGAGACAAGGTATGTCAGCGAGCACAGGGGAGATGGCGGAGCGGGACTTGGTGCGAGTTAGGACACGGGCAGCAGAGTTTTAGATGACCTCAAGTTTATGAAGGTTGAACTAGGGTTACATTTCTGCCCAGGGATAAACGGGGTAATTGTATTAATTTATCTGCATGCTTACTTCTTAAATAAATTGTGTGTGTCTGGACTTGATCGTATAAAATTGAAGGATGACGCTGCAACTTTGGTTTTTGATTTGACAGTTTCGAATTGTCATACACTATTAAAGTCGGGATGATATGTGATTGGAGGGGAACTTAAAGGTGGTGGTGTTCCCATGCACCTGCTGCCCTTGTCCTTCCAGGTTGTAGAGGTCACGGGTTTGAGATGTGCTGTCGAAGAACCTGTGGCGAGTTGCTGCAGTACATCTTGTGGATGATAAACACTGCAGTCACGGTGCACCGGTGGTGGAGGGAGTGAATGTTTAAGGTGGTGGATTTGGTGCCGATCATGCGGGCTGCTTTGTCATGGATGGTGTCGAGCTTCTTGAATGTTGTTCGAGCTGCACTCATGTAGCCAAGTGGAGAGTATTCCATCACACTCCCTACTTGTGCCTTGTAGATTGTAGAAAGGAATTCTGGCGTCAGGAGATGATTCAGTCGCCGCAGAATACAGAGCCTCTGATCAGCTCTTGTAGCCGCAGTATTTATGTGGCTGGTCCAGTTAAATTTCTCGTCAATGGTGACCCCCAGATATTGATGGTGGGGGATCCGGCGATAGTAATTCCATGGAATGTCAACGGAAGGTGGTTTGACTTTCGCCGGTTGCAGATGGTCATTGCCTGGCAGTTGTATCGCGCGAAAGTTACTTGTCACTTAGCAGCTCAAGACTGAATGTTGTCCAGATCTCGCTGCATGCAGGCACAGACAGCTTCATTATCTGAGGATTTACAGATGGAACTGAACACTGTGAAATCATTTCAATTTCTGACCTTATGTTGTAGGGAATGTCATTGATGAAGCAGCTGAAGATGGTTGGGACGAGGGCACTGCCCTGAGGAACTCCTGCAGCGATATCCTGGCACTGAGAAGATTGGCCTCCAACAACCACAACCATCTTCCTTTGTGCTTGGTGTGACTCCAGCCAGTGGAGAGTTTCCCCCCTGATCCCCATTGATTTCAAATTTACTAGGGGTCCTTGATGAAACACTCAGTTAAATGCTGCCTTGATGTCAAGGGCAGTCAATCTCACCTCACCTCAGTATTCAGCTGATTTGTCCATATTTGGACCAAGGCTGTAATGAGGTCTGGAGCTGAGTAGTCCTGGCAGAACACAAACTGAACAAGGTTGAGCAGGTTGTTGGTGAGTATAGCACTGTCGGCAACACCTTCACTTTGCAGATGATTGAGAGTAGACTGATGGGGTAGTAATTGGCCGGTGTGGATTTGTCCTGCTTTTTGTGAACAGGACATAGCTGGGCAGTTTTACTCATTGTTGTGTAGATGCCAGTATTGTTGCTGTACTGGAACTGCTTGGCTAGATGTGCGGCTTGTTCTAGAGCACAAGTCTTCAGCACTACAGCCGGTATGTTGACGGGCTCATAGCCTTTGCTGTATCCAGTGGTCTCACCCGTTTCTTGATATCACGTGGACTGAATTGAATTGGCTGAAGACTGGCTTCTGTGATGGTAGGGACCTCAGGAGGAGACCGAGATGCATCATCCACTCGGCACTACTGGCTGAAGGTGGTTGTAAATACTTCAGCTTTATCTTTTGCACTCATGTGCTGGGCTCTGCCATCATTGGTCATGGGGATGTTCATGGCGTCTCCTCCTCCCGATAGTTGTTTAATGGTCCACCAACATTAACGACCGGATGTGGCAGGACTGCAGAGCTTTGATCTGATCCAATTGTTATGGGATTGCTCTGCTCTGCCTATAACAAGCTGCTTCTGCTGTTTTCCATTCTTGTAGTCCTGTGTTGTAGCTTCACCAGTTTCGCAGCTTATTTTTCGCTACGCCTGATGCTGCTGCTGGTATGATTTTCTACGCTCCTCGTTGACTGGGGTTTGTCCCCTGGTTTGACGATAATGTTAGAATGAGGGATATGTTGGGCCATGAGATTACAAAATGTGTTGGAATACAATTCTTCTGGTGCTGATGGCCCACAGCGCCTCATGTAACCCAGTTTTGAAATGACAGATCTGTTCTGAATCTATCCCAATTAGCACGGTGTTAGTGCCACACAATATGATGGAGGGTGTCCTCATTGTGAAGACGGGACCTCATCTCCACAAGGACTGTGCGGTTCTCACTGCTACCAATGCTGTCATCGACAGATGCATGTGCGACAGGTAGATTGGTGAGGACGAGGTCAAGAAGGTATTTCCCTCGTGTTGGTTCTCTAACCAGCTGCCACAGGCCGAGTCTGACAGCTATGTCCGTCAGGACTCAGCAAGGTCAGTCAGTATTGGTGCTACCGATGCACTCTTCGTGATGGACATTGAAGTCCCCCACCCAGAGTACATTCTGTGCCCTTACTACCCTCAGTGCTTCTTTCAAGTGGTGTTCAATATGAAGGAGAACTTATTCATCAGCTGAGGGAGGGCGGTATCTGGTAATCAGCAGCAGGTTTCCTTGCACTTGTTTGACCTGATTCCGTAAGACGTTATGGGGCCCAGAGTTAATGTTATGGACTCCCATGACTTAAGAATTAACTGTTGCAGCCAACAACAAAAATCTCTCATCGTGAAACAGCTCTACCAATTTTGGCACAAGTCTCCAGATCTTAGTGAGGAGGACTTTGCAGGATCGACTGAGCTAGGTGTGCATTTTCATGTCTGAAGCCGGTGCCTCAGTCGATGCTGGGTGGTCCGTCCGGTTTAATTCTTATTAGTGTTTTTCGTAGCGGTTTGATACAACTGAATGGCTTGATAGGCCATTTCAGAGGGCAGTTGAGAGTCAACCACATTGCTTTGGGTCTGGAGTCACATATAGGCGAGACCGGGCAAGGATGGCTGGTGTCCTTCCCTAAAGGACAGTAATGAACCAGATGGTTTTTAATGACAATCCGGTATTTTCTTGGTCACCATTACTAATACTAGTTTTTTTTATTCCCGATTTATTTAATTAACTGTATTTAAATGCCCCAGCTGCCTGTTGTGGGAATTAACCTCATGTTTCAGGATTAGTTGTCCTGAGTAGTCAGTCACCTTGATTTTTTTTTAACAGGACTCGCTTCTTTTCACTTTGCATACAGATTTGTCTTCCACATCTGTTATCTTGTTCTTAAAAACTTATCAGTTTGTATTCTACATCGCTCTCATCATCACCCAGTAGGGTTAGACAATTAACCCGTTCCATAGCGTCTGCCATTTCACCTTGGGCCTCAGCTACTTACAATCTATATCAATGACTTAAATGAGCAGCCCGAGTGTAATGTATCCAAGTTTGCTGATTTGCAAACCAAGTTGAAAAATAACTTGTGAGGAGGATTCAAAGAGTTTGCAAAGGGATATAGACAGGTTAAGTGATTGAGTAAGAACATGGCATATGGAGTATAATGTGGAGAAATGTGAAGTTATCCACTTTGTGAGGAAGAATAGAAAAGCAAAACATTTTTTAAATGGTGAGAGATTTGGAAATGTTGGGATTCAGAGGGATCTGGGTGTCCTTGTACACAAAACATTGAAAGTTAGCATGCAGGTACAGCAAGCAATTACAAAAGGAAATGGTATGTTGCCCTTTATGACAAAAAGATTGGAGTATAATAGTAAAGATGTCTTACTGCAATCTTATAGGGCGTTGTTGAGACTACACCTGGAGTATTGTGTACAGTTTTGATCTCCTTACCTATGGAATGATATAACTGCCATAGAGGGAGTGCAACGAATATTCACCAGACTGATTCCTGGGAGGGGGGGATTTTCGTATTAGGAGAGAGTGAGGAGGCTAGGCCTATATTCTCATTAGAAGAGTGAGAGGTGATCTCATTGAAACATATACAATTCTTAAAGGGCTTGACAGGCCAGATGCAGGCAGGATGTTTTCCCTGGCTGGAGATTCTAGAAGCAGGGGTCACATTCAAAGAAGAAGGGGTCGACCATTTAGGACTGAGATGAGGAGAAATATCTTCACACAGAGGGTTGTGAATCTTTAGAATTCTCTACGCTAGAGGGCTGTGATTGCTCAGTCGTTGAGATCGACCGATTTTTTAATATTAGGTGAATCAAGGAATATGGGGATAGTGCGGGGAGGTGGAGTTGAGGGAGAATATCAGCCATTATCTTACTGAATGGCGGAGCAGGCTCGAGAGGCCGTATGGCTGCTATTTTTTATGTTCTTCTGTTCTTATGAAGTCTGCCTTTCTGAAATCTGGTGACAACTTTGCTCGAATGCGAGAAGACAATACATTCGATGCCTGCATTTCAAGAAGCACTACTTTGAACTTCTACAAGTATGCCTGCTGAGTGCAGATTGCAAAGAGAAGTTCAGCAAACACCAATCTGCTGTGCAGTCAAGTGCAACACTGTTTAACAAACAACTTTCTCTTCCGCTATTTGGATCAGACAGGCTGAGCTTATGGTTTGACATCTAGATAAGGGGATCAATCCTCATTCGTTGGCTTCCAGGTGTCTGTCACTTGTTGGTCCCACATTTTACACTAGCTGGGACAACAGTAACTCAGGTTTGCACCGAGATTTGAATTCGGATCACTGGATTCAAAGTTTAGAGTGCTCAAAATTACACCACAGAAATTGCTTTGAGCACTGAGCACTCAAACAAACGTGTCCTTTATCTCAGCAATGCAATGGCGCTGCATCGCTGTGCCTTCAAAGCTACTTGTAAACCTCTCCCACCAGCAAAATGTCAAGCTCAAGAATATTTTTAATTCAACATTCCGCTTTGGCTCGGGCTGTTCTCATCCATTCCTTCAGCTTCCCCAATTGCACCTCTGCTAAGTATCGGTGCTGAGCAAATCACACAGCTGTTGTCAGGACTTTCGTCTCTCAAATCCCTGCTTTTGTTTCTCACTGCTCAGTGCAGCTTGTATTACAGTCTTGCCAGATAATGTGACTTAATTTGCCGAATTATAACGATGTGTGAATGACGCACGCTTGTCCCGTTGTTTACCAAGGTTCCAGATGGTCTGTTGCCCCCTCAGCACCGTTATCAGCTCGCACTTCTTGCAACTTACAGGGCAAACAATTATTGAGCTGAAGGGTGCAGTAAAAATGTCTAACTAACAGGGCACGCTGTGAGAATGTTCAATTGTTCTTTTCTGTCCTTCGCCCTATTTATAGGGTCTAAACTCACTTTCATTGTCAGCTGTCACTCCAGCTCCTCCCACACTGACATCCCGCTGATGGTGAGTAAGCAGGGGCGGAAAGCTGTCTCTAGGTGACATCACAAATGGAGCCAAGAGCAAATCACACAGCAGCCAGGACCGATGTCACAAAGCAACCCTAGCCCCTCCCACTCGAGGGATTACAGGGTCACATGTCCAGGCTCTGCCCCTGGTTTGCTGTCTCACTGGACATGATCACAGGTTGTACAATCAGTCCAGTCTTCAACCTCGCTCCCATGCACTGAGACGCCAGGCAGCGAGCACAGCCTCCCAAAATTAACCCTCACTGATACTTCCTCCCATCCACATAATGTGACGTTCCACTATTCAATGGTCCCATGTCCACCTATTTCTTTATACACACCAAAGTATCACTCTCTTTATATCAGGCAGTGTGTATCTCTCCTGCTCTGGCAGGTTGACGAATAATGTTGTGATGAGGCAAGGATATTACAACATCCTCTGTGTTCCATAGCCAATATGTTCTGTGTCGCAGGAAGGGGCGTCATAGGAAAGAAGTGGAGTGATCATCAGGGTTATCAAGGGGTGGGAATATCGGAGCATTAGCTGGAGAGGACATCAGGGGCAATAGTAGAGAAAAGCACCCTCTACACTATCCCGTCAAACACTCCCAGGGCAGGTACAGCACGGATTAGATAGAGAGTAAAGCTCCCTCTACATATTCCCATCAAACACTCCCAGGGCAGGTACATCACGGGTTAGATACAAAGCATAGCTCCCTCTACACTGTCCCATCAAACACTCTCAGGGCAGATACAGCACGGTTTCGATACAGAGTAAAGCTCTTTCTACACTGTCCCTCAAATACTCCCAGGGCAGATACAGCACTGGTTAGAAACAGAGTAAAGCAATGTGGCCAGATGTAAGCCAGGTGAGGACTCTCATAATTTTAACAACTTAAGACACACTAAAATAAGAATCGGCAATATAATCATGTCCTAAGAATTCCTTTTCAAGAGAAGATTAGAATCTGTGCACAAACTGAATCTCTAATCTGGAAGGACAGCCATGGTATGTTCTAGACACTGAGCCAGATAGTCAGAAGACTGACTAAATACAAGAGATTAATAAGTCAGGTATCAGAGAAGATCAGTTAGTGAGGTAAATACCGTGAAATCAACAATGGACAAAGACTCGACGGCCTCGCAAAGATTCACTGAGGAGAGAGATTTAATTTACAAGATCATTTAATGGGTAAACGTGTTATATATTAAGTCAACGTATAGCAGATCTTGTGAGACCAAGAGCCCCAGTGTCGTATTAATCCAGGAACACGGATTGCAGTAGCAGCTCACGTGGCTGGAGGATTTTTCAATGTTACATTGAAGAATCGCACTTTGTACAAAATGTAAAATGGAGAAACATAGGGATTGACACAAAATGGATCAATTCACAAGATTTGAGTCCAGATCACTGGATTCAGAGTCCAGAGTGCTCACCATTACACCGTGGAACCGACAGCTGCTGTTGTCAGCCAACTCTGCTTTCTGCAGCTCTCCTGCCATCCACTGCCATTGGAATATTTCCTGACTCCAGTTCAGTGTGACTTGATGTCTGACGCGGTGAAAATTCGGAAACTTCTCACAAGGGGATGTTCCCTTTCTACTGACCCCACCCCTCCTTCAAATCTCACCCCTTGTCGTGTTATCACTATCCCCTCCGACCTCCTCTCTCTGACCTTCCCCACTCTGTCATTCCCCTCTGACCTTCCACTCTCTGAGTTTACCCTCTGACCTTCCCCTCACTGACTTTCCCCTCTGAGATTCCCCTCTGAACTTTCCAACTGATCTTTCACTCTGAACTCCCCGCCTCTAAATGTCCCTCGTGACATTCCCCTCCCTGTTCCCGAATGATTAATCGTCAGCTTCAAGCCCTTACACCCACACCTCAAAGAATTTCGAGCTCGACACAATGCTGAACACATCCTCCGGCATCTGTGTCTCTGCACCCACCTCTGAGGCTGGGAGTCTTCCCGCTGCACATCCTCAGAATTCTCGTCTCCCTGGATCCCTTCCCTCTGGCCTCTTGCCCTTTCTTGATCTTTTCATTGGGAGCTCTTGGCATAACATCAAGCATCCGAATTGTTCAGTTCCCCTCACTCACTCTAATCGATCTCACTCTGAACTTGCAGCATTCTGCTCTCTGAGGCCCAAACCTGATATTGTCACTAAACCCATTGACAAGGGAGGCCTTGCGGAGGATGAACACCAACTCTCAGACACTTCCTCCACCTCCTTCTGGACGGTGGCCCCACCGTCGAAGATCAAGCAACCGTTTCCCAGACCATCACTGATCTCATCTCCTCTAGAGATCTTCCATCCTTGGCGTCGAACTTTATAGTCCACCAACTCCACACAGCCCGCTGCTACCTGCTTCCTAAGATGCACAGGACAGCCCTGGAGGGCCCATCATTTCTACCTTTTCCTTCCCCTTTATTGCTCTTATCTCGAGTCTATTCTTTCTCCCTTTACCAGTCTCTTCCGACGTACATTCGTGGCTCTTCCGTCAACCTCTTCTACTTTAACCATATCAAGTTTCCTGATCCGAACAGTCTCCCTTTCAGCATTGCTGTACTGGCCTTCTACACCTCCATCCCTCATCTGGACTTTCAGTCATAAAAACATACATACGTGAGAAATAGGATCAGAAGTCGGCCATACGGCCCCTCGAGCCTGTTCCGTCATTCAATAAGATCATTACTGATCATCGACCTCAACTCCACTTTCCCGCCCGATCTCCGTATTCCTTGATTCCCCTAGAGTACATTTACTTTCATCCCTCAGCAGCACATCCACTCCCTCAGTACCTCCATTGCTCACCGGGACATTCAGACGCTTTACACCACCATCCTCCACCAGGATGGCTTGAGGGCCTTTCGCATCTTCCTTGACCGGCGACTGAACTAGTCCCGATACACCACCACCTTCCTCCATATGTGGATGAACTTGTTCTCGCGTTGAGCAACATTTCCTTTTACTTGACCTACTTCCTCCAAATACAATGTGCCTCTAATGGAACCCGTATGGGTTCTAGTTATGCCTGCCTTTCGTGGGATATGTAGAGCATTCTTTGTTCCAGTGCATCTCATGTCCCCTTCCTCGCCTCTTTTTCTGGTACATTGAGGACTGCGCCAGTACTGCTTTCTGCTCTCGCCCCAAAATGGAACAGTTCATCTACTTTGCTTCCAATTTCTAACCTTCCTCCTCTTCACATTTACAACTCTTCCCTTCCCTACCTCAACTTCTCTATTTCCATTTCTGGCTATAGGATGTGCGCCAATGTCTCCTTTATGCCTACCGGCTCCCACAATTAACTTAATTACACTTCCTTCCACCCCACTTCCTGAAAGGACTCTATTGCTTTCTCCCAGTTTCTCCGTCGCATCTGTTCTGACGATGCAACCTTGCACACCAGTGCTTCCGAAATGACTTCCTTATTCCTCACCAAAGGATACCCCTCCATTGTGGTTGACAGAACCCTCGACCATGTCCGTCCCATTACTGCGCTGCTGCCCTAATCCCTTTCCCTCCCTCACAGAACCATGATAGGTTCCAACTTGTCCTCACCTTCCACCCCACCAACTTGCAACAGCAACTTACATTTATGTAGCGCCTTGAACGTCTTAAAATGTCCCAAGGCGCTTTACGGGAGCTGAATGAAACGAAATTTGACACTGAGCCACATAAGGAGCTATTAGGGCTGAGGAGCAAAAGCTTGGTCAAAGAGGTAGATTTTAAGTTCATCTTAATGGAGGAGAGAGAAGCGGAGAGTCGGAGAGGTTTATAGAGGGAATTCCAGAGCTGAGGGCGCTGGCAACTGAAGATACGGCCGCCAATTCTGGATCGATTAAAATCGGGTGACTACATCCCCGTTTTCCCGGATGAGGGATTGTGTTCCCGGGCAAACAATATCCCTTAAAGAGTAATACGATAGCAAAATACTGCGGATGCTGGAATTCCGAAATAACAACAGAAAACGCTGGAAAAACTCAGTGGGCCAGACAACATCTGTGGAGAGAGAAAGAGTTAACGTTTCAGGTCGATGACCTTTCGTCAGAACTGGGAAGAGCCGGAAATCAAATAGATTTAAGGCCAGGGTAAAGCTGGGAAAAGGGGGAGGGGATAAAGGAACAAAGGGGGAGATGAAGAGACATTAAGAGACATTAAGAGATATGCAAGGCTAGAGGTGGTGTTAATGTGACAGATTAAGGCTGAAAGAAGTGTGAAATCCACTGACGAAAGGTCATCGACCTGAAACGTTAACTCTTTCTCCCTCCACAGCTGTTGTCTGGCCCGCTGAGTTTTTCCAGCGTTTTCTGTTGTTATATCCCTTAAAGAGTCACCGGTTTAGGAAACCCGTCCCCGATACGTGCGGGTTCAAATCAGGAGCGACGTGTCCCAGAAATGCCCCGCGTTCGATCAATTAAGTGGGCGGGTCTGTGTGGTTTAGCGGCCTCCCATTGGTGGGAGATATGCCAATCTCCTGTTTTCAACCAGTCGAAGGGGTGAACTCACTAAGTTATGCGGAGATCGCGCTCTGTGACCGAAGTAGTAATGCTCCATCCCTCCCAACCACAGAGTCTTCCATCACACTCCTGCCTTGTGCCTTGTAGATAGTGGAAAGGCTTTGGGGAGTCAAGAGCTGAGACACTCGCCGCAGAATACCCAACCTCTGAACTGCTCTTGTAGCCACGTTATTTATGTGGCCGGTCCAGTTAAGTTTCTTGTCAATGCTGACCCCCAGGATCTTGATGGTGGGGGATTCGGCGATGGTAATGCCGTTGAATGTCAAGGGTCGGTGGTTGGACTCTCGCTTGGTGGAGATAGTCATTGCCTGCCACGTTTGTGATGTGAATGTTACCTGCCACTTATCAGCCCAAGCCTGAACGTCGTCCAGGTCTTGCTGCATTCGGGCATGGACTGCTTCATTATCTGAGGAGTTGCGAATGGAACTGAACACTTTGCAATCATCAGCGAATATTCCCAGTTCTGACCTATTGATGAAGTAGCTGAAGATGGGTGGTCCAAGGACACTGCCCTGAGGAACTCCTGCAGCGATGTCCTGGGGCAGAGATGATTGACCTCCAACAACTTCAACCATCTACCTTTGTGCAAGGCATGACTCCAGCCAGTGGTGAGTTTACTCCCAATTCCCATTGACTTCAATTTTACTAGGCCTCCTTGATTCCACACTCGGTCAAATGCTGCCTTGATGTCAAGGGCAGTCAATCTCACCTTATCTCTGGAATTCAGCTCTTTTTTCCATGTTTGGACGAAGGTTGTAATGAGATCTGGAGCCGAGTGATCCTGGCGGAAACCAAACTGGGCATAAGTGAGCAGATTATTGGTGAGTACGTGCTGCTTGATATCACTGTCGACGACACCTTGCATCACTGAGCTGTTGATTTAGACTAGACTGATGGGGCGGTAATTGGCTGAATTGGATTTGTCCTGCTTTTTGTGGACAGGACATACTTGGGCAGTTTTCCACATTGTCGGATAGATGCCAGTGCTGTAGCTGTGCTGGAACAACTTGACTAGAGGCGCGGCTAGTTCTGTAGCACAAGTCTTCAGCGCGATAGCCGGGATTTTGTCAGAGCCCATAGCCTTTGCTGTATCCAGTGCGCTCAGCCATTATATATTGATATCACGTGGTGGGAATCGAATTGGCTGAAGACTGGCTTCTGTGATGGTGGGGCCATCAGGAGGAGGCCGATATGAATCATCCACTCGGCACTTCCGGCTGAAGATGGTTGCAAACGCTTCAGCCTTGTCTTTGCACTCAGGTGCTGGGCTCCATCATCATTTTGGATGAGGATATTCATGGAGCCTTCTCCTCCTGTTAGTTGTTTAATGGTCCACCACCATTCACGACTGGTTGTGGCAGGACTGCAGAACTTTGATCTGATGTGTTGATTGTGGGATCGCTAAACTCTGTCTATAGCATGCTGATTCCGCTGTTTAGATCGCATGTAGTCCTGCGTTGCATCTTCCCCAGGTTGGCACCTCATTTTTAGGTACACCTGGTGCTGCTCCTGGCATGCTCTACTGCACTCCTCATTTAACCAGGGTTATTCCCCTGGCTTGATGGTAATGGTAGAGTGAGGAATATGCCCGGCCATGAAGTTACAGATTGTGATGGAATACAATTCTGCTGCTGATGATGGGCCACAGCGCCTCATGGATGCCCAGTTTTGAGCTGCTTGATCTGTTCTAAATCTATCACATTTAGACCGTTGGTAGTGCCACACAACCCGGTCGATCGGGTCCTCAGTATATAGACGGGATTTTGTCTCCACCAGGACGGTGAGGTTGTCACTGCTACGAATGCTGCCATGGACAGATGCATCTGCTACAGGTGGATTGGTGAGTATGAGGACAAGTAGGTTTTTCCCTCGTGTTGGTTCTCTCACCACCCGCCGCAGGTCCAAACTATGTCCTTCAGGACTCAGCCAGCTCGGTCAAGATTGGTGCTACCGAGCCACTCTAGGTAATGGACCTTGAAGTCCCCCAACCAGAGTACATTCTGTGCCCTTGCTTTCCTCAGTGCTTCTTCCAAGTGGTGTTCAACATGAACGGGTACTGATTCATCAGCTGAGGGAGGGCGGTAGTTGGTAATCAGTAGAAGGTTTCCTTGCCCATGCTTGATCTGATGACATGAGACTTCATGGGGTCCGGAGCCAATGTTGAGGACTCCCAGGGGCACTGCCTGTGTACGTCTGTGCCGCCATTTCTGGTGGGTCTGTCCTGCCGGTGGGACAGGCCATACCCAATGATAGTGATGGAGGAATCTGGGAAATTGTCAGAAAGTTATAATTCCGTGAGAATGACTCTGTCAGGCTGTTGCTTGACGAGTCTCTGGGACAGCTCTCCCAATATTTGCGCAAGTCCCCAGATGTTAGGGATTACTTGTCCAGCAACATAACCACTACACTACCGTTCCCCAAGCGATGCTTGACTGTGTGTCAGATAACAAGTCCCACTGAAGTGTGTTGCTATCCTCCTCATTCTTTACTACATTTCAGAGTTTCGGGTCATCTCCAAGCTTTGAAATTATACCCCCTATACTCAAGTCCAGGTCATTAATACATATCAATGTGAGGGCTTTTGATAGAGAGAATAGGGAGAAACTGTTTCCTGTGACAATTGGGTTGGTAACCGGAGGTCATAGATTTAAATAATTCTCAACACAACTGGCGGGGAAATGAGGAGAAATTTCTTCACACAGTGGGTTGTTATGACCTGGAATGCACTACCTGAAAGGGCGGTGGAAGCAGATTCCAAAGGAACATTTAAAAGGCAACTGGACATGTACTTGATGAGGGCTAAAGTGCAGAGTAATGGGGAATAAGCTGGGGAGTGGGAGTAAATTGGACAGAACTTTCAAGGAGTCGGCAGAGGCACGATGGACCGAATGGCCTGCTTCTGTGCACTAACTTTCTATGGTTATATTCTATGATTCTAAAGGGCCGAGCAAAAGTTGAATGGTAAAGGCAACATTATCCAGTGCCTGCAGTTTTGTTGGTGGGAGATGGTTATAAGCAGCCTTGATGTGTCGCCATTGCAAGGCTGAGAAAAGGGACACGTTTCTTTGAATGATGGGTGCTCGACTCAATCCCCACGTGGCTTCCATGGTGTAATATGAACATAAGAAATAGGAGCAGGAGTAGGCCATTTGGCCCCTCGAGTCTGCTCCGCTATACAATAACATCATGGCTGATCTTCTTCCTCAATTCCACTCTCCTGCACTATCCCCATATCCCTTGACTCTCTTAATATTCAAAAATCTATCGATCTCTGTCTTGAATATAATAAACGACTGAGCCTTCACAACCCTCTTGAGTAGAGAATTCCAAAGATTCTCTACCCTCTGAGTGAAGAAATTTCTCCTCATCTCAATCCAAAATTGCCAAACCTTATTCTGAGAATGTGACAGCTGCTTCTAGACTCAACAGCCAGAGGAAACATCCTCCCTGCATCTACCCTGTCAAGTCCTGCAAGAATTTGGTATGTTTCAATGATATCACATTTCATTCTACTAAACTCGAGAGAATATGAACCTAGTCTACTAAATCTCTCCTCATAGGATAATCCCTCCATCCTAGGAACCAGTCTGATGAACCTTCATTGCACTCCATCTGTGGCAAGCATAACCTTCCTTAGGTAAGGAGACTTAAACTGTACACAATACTCCAGGTGTTGTCTCACCAGGGCCCTATATAATTGCAGTAGGACGTCTTTACTCTTATGCTCAAATCCTCTTGTAATAAGGACCAACATATCATTTGTTTTCCTAATTGCTTGCTGTACCTGCATGTTAACTTTCAGTTATTCGCATACAAGAACACCCAGGTCTCTCTTAACACCAACATTTCCCAATCTCTCACCATTTTAAAAATACGCTGTTTTTGTATTTTTCCTACAAAAGTGAATAACATCACATTTCTCCACATTATATTCCATTTGCCATGTTTTTGCCCACTCAATTAGTCTGTCCATATCCCCTTGAAGCCGCCTTGCATCTTCCACACAAATTACATTACCACCCAGCTTTGTATCATCAGCAAACTTGGATATAATGGGCCAAAAATTCGGCCCTTGCCTGGTGAGTACGCGCTGCGTGCTCACCCATAAGTCCACCTGAACTGCCGGTTTCCTGCATGCACTGCGGATGCGCGGGAAACCGGAACTTCCGGTTTCGTGAAGGGAGTGGTTCAGAGGTGAACCGCGTTCGTGGGAGAGGCTGCGCGCACGCAGCGAACTTAGATTTTTTTCAGCTTTCTCCGCGAAGGTAAGTATAGAAGAAGCTGCGCTTTTAAAAAGGAGGTGCAAGACGTGTTTTTAACACAGTAAGTGGTTAATTAATTATAATTTTAAAATTTTTTCAACAGTTTTATCTTTTTTAGATACTTTAAAGAAAGGTAAATTATTTTAAGCCGTGTTAAAAAGTATTTTAATTTTGTCAACAATTTTAATTTTTGTTTAAAGTAGTTGATTTATTTATCTTATAGTTATTTTAAAAATGTGATGTTTTTTTAATTTATTTGAAGTTTAGGTGTTGTTTTGGGGCCGATTTCAGGTCTTCCTGTCAAATCTATGAATGAAAGATCGTCTGCTGCCATTGGCTCTCCATGGCCCACGTGATCCCAGGGGACGCATCGCACCAACTACGCCCCTGGGATACACAAGCACTGCGCGCTGGCAGCTGCAGGAGGCCCAGGAGCTGAAGTCCCCGTGGGCCCAGAGGTCAACGGCAGGCGCGGTAGGCAGGTGCGCGCACGATCATTGCACCCACGGGATGCCAGGGAGCCTAATTTCTGGGCCATTACATTTGGTTCACTCATCCAAATCATGGATGTAGATTGTGAATAGCTGAGGCCCAAACAGTGATCCTTGCGGTATCCCACTTGTTACAGTCTGCCAACCCGAAAATGACCCGTTTATTCCTAACTCTGTTTTCTGTCCTTTAACGAATCCTCAATCCAAGCTAATATATTACCCCAAATCCCATGAGCCCTAATTTTGTTTAATAATCTCTTGTGTGGGATGTCATCGAATGCCTTCTGAAAATCCAAATACAACACAGCCACTGGCTCCCCCTTATCTATTCTGCTAGTTACAATCACAGAAACTGTAACAGATTCGTCAACACGACTTCGCTTTCATAAATCCGTGTTGACTCTGCCCAATCCAGTTATTATTTTCTAAGTGCGCTGTTACCACGTCCTCAATAATAGACTCGCATTTTCCCGACTACTGATGTCAGGCTAACTGGTCTGTAGTTCCCCGTTTTCTCTCTCCCTCCTTTCTTAAATAGTGGTGTTATATTTGCCACGTAATGGTGAGCACTCTGAACTCTGAATCCAGCGATCTCTGTTCAAATCTCGTGGAACCTGTTTTGTGTCAATCCCTCTGTGCCCGAGTAAATGGAGACACGTTTTAAAATGTGTCCACAGCTCCATTTTAGACTATGACATTCTAAAATCCTCCTGCCCCCTGAGCTGTTGCTGCAATCCATATTACTGGCGTTCATATTCCAGCTGTTTCCCGGATCAAATGTTTGTTTTTTGCGGAGATAGTTCGTTCTGAAGTTGAAACGATGCACCTCTTTGCGTCACAACACACGTCCCACTGTACTTGAGTCAGACAAAATGCCAAAAACAAAATACTGCGAATGCTGGAAATCTGAAATAAAAACAGAGAATTCTGGAAATATTCAGCAGGTCAGGCAGCAACTGTGGAGAGTGAAACAGAGTTAACGTTTCAGATCGATGCCCTGCTGTCAGACCTCTGTCCCTGACCTGCTGAGTACTTGATGCATTTTCATAAAAAAGTCCAGTGGCTGTGAATTTTAGGAGAGAAGGAGATATCAGATCATAGGTTCAACCTCTCATTCCCTGTTCCAAATAAGCGGAAAAGAAAGATGTGTGTTGTCCGGTGCTGCGTTTGACTGCACAACAGATTGGTGTTTACTCAAGTCTTCTTTGCAATCTGCATTCAGCAGGCATAGTTGTTGAAATTGAAAGCAGTGCTTCTTGAAATGCAAGCATTGCATATCTTGCATGCAAACAAAATGTATATGATATTTTCACTCCAAGCTTTGTGCATCAGTGCCGTGCAATGCTTTTACACTTTTTACCTGGCAAGACTGTAATACAAACTGCTCTGAGCAGTGTGAAAAAGAAGCAAAGTTATGAGAACCGATAGCCTTCACGGCAGATGTCTGATTTACTCAGCATCGATACTTAGCAGAGGGGCAAGTGGGGAATCTGAAGTAACGGAAGAGTCCAGGCCGAGCAAAGTTGAATGGCGGAGACTCTAATGTTGCAGATTTTGAGAAAGTAACTAATGCGCTCGACATCGTCAGTTCCATGGTGTAATGGTGAGCACTCTGGACTCTGAATCCAGTGATCTGAGTTCAAATCTCGGTGGAACCTGTTTTGTGTCAATCCCTCTATTTCCCGAGTAAATCGACACACATTTTAAAATGTGTGCACAGCTCGTTTTTACAGTATGTTATTCCAAAATCCTCCTGCCCCCTGAGCTGTTGCTGCAATCCATTTTACTGGAGTTCATATTCCAGCTCTTTGCCGGATCAAAAGTTTGTTTTTGGCTGAGATAATTCGTTCTGAATTTGAAACGATGCACCTCTTTGCGTCAAAACACGCATCCCACTGAACTGGAGTCAGACAAAATGCCAAAAACTGCGGATGCTGGAAATTTGAATTACAAGCAGAAAATGCTGGAAATACTCAGCAGGTCAGGCAGTATCTGTGGAGGAAGAAACAGAATTAAAGTTTCAGGTTTGTTAAAGTTTCTGTTCGGTCTCCCCAAATGCGACCTGACCTGCTGAGTATTTCCAGCATTTTCAACAAAGATTCCAGTGGCGTTTCACAGTGGGAGAGCTGGAGAAATCAGAGTCCGCTCAGTACAGTGGATTTGGGTACCATGGTGTAATGGTGAGCACTCTGGGATTTCAATCCAGTGATTCGACTTCAAATCTCGGTGAAACTGGATTTCTTGTTGTCCCAGCTGTTGGAAACGTGGGACAAACTAGCGAAAGGCACTGAGAAGACAACCGCGGTTACTGGGCAGTTTGCTGCCTGAAACAATGAGGATTGATTCCTTGTCTAGAAGATAAATCATAGGCTCAACCTGTTATTCCCTTGTCCAAATGAGCGTAAAAGAAAGATGTTTATTGTCCGGTGCTGCGTTTGACTGCACAGCAGATTGCTGTTTACTCAACTTTTCTTTGCAATGTGAATTAAGGAGGCATAGTTGTTGGAATTGAAAGCAGTGCTTCTTGAAATGGAGGCATCGCATGTGTTCTGTTCTTGCACCTGAGCAGAGTTGATATTTATTTTCGACTTCACCCGGCGAAGGAGCAGCGCTCTGAAAGCTCGTGATTTCAAATAAAACCGTTGGACTATAACCTGGTGTTGTGCGACTTCTCATTTATTTTTTCGACATCTCTTTGCTACTTAAAGCGCTCCTTAAAGCCTATCTCACTAACCAATCTTTTAGTCATCTGTGCTATTATCTCTGTGGTAACACAATACAGCTTCCTGTGACTCGAACTTTATTGCATCACTTCCTGTGATTATTCCAGGATAAATACTGGACTAATCAGTTGGATCCTGGAGAGGCATAGAGTAAGACCTCTTTTGTATGTAGCACCTTTTTAGTTGATTAAAGCTTACTTTAAGTTCACCACGCGTAAGGCTCATTCTTACGACAATTTAATCAACTTTGGAAAACTTCGCACTCAACTTTTTGGACGAACTCGGAACTAAGGATCCAGGGAATCACCCATCATGGAAAACTTCCTTAAACCATCGCGTCTTGACTTGGACCCAAACACCCCAGCAGCCGGTAAGGTGTGGAAACACTGGTATCGCACGTTTGACAATTTTCTTGAGTATTGCAAGGCTGATGATGACTCAAAGTTGCGGATACTCATCAACTGTGTCACCCCGAATGTATTTCAGTATGTGGAGGAATGGGGCAGTTATGAGGAGGCAATTCGGACGCTTAAGAGACTATATACTGAGACACCGAATGAGGTCTATGCCAGACATAGAAACATAGAAACATAGAATCTAGGAGCAGGAGTAGGCCATTCGGCCCGTCGAGCCTGCTCCACCATTCAATACGATCATGGCTGATCATCCAAATCCAGTACCCTGTCCCTGCTTTAATCCCCACAGTACACATATCCCACCCTACCCCCGTAACCCCACGTATTTAATTCCCCCTAACATATCCCATCCTATCCCCATAACCCCACATATTTAATCCCCCCCTAACACTATGGGTCAATTTATCATAGCCAAATCAACCTAACCCGCACATTTTTGGACTGTGGGAGGAAACCGGAGCACCCGGAGGAAACCCACGCAGACACGGGGAGAATGTGCAAACTCCACACAGACAGTCACCCGAGGTCAGATTCGAACATCTACTAGCTACAGCCCAACAAGGGCCGGAAAATCCATTGATAAATTCCTCCAAGAGTTTCGCAGACTTAGTATGGACTGTAACTTTCAGGCGGCCTCAGCTGAGCTGTACCGTGAAGAAATGATCCGTGATGCTTTCATCTGCGGGCTTGCCTCCCCATTTATACGCCAGCGTCTACTGGAAAGTAAGACACTTGAGCTTCAGAGAGCTTATGACATGGCTTGCTCTCTAGATCTGGCAAAAAGAAATGCAGACCTTTATACAGTGCCCAGACCTCGGTCTGCTGCCTTAACTACAGTCAGGCAATTTAAGAGGCCACAGGTGAACTCTATTAGGGAGGACTTTATCCCTGACGATCAATCTGATGACTTCACTGATGAAGAGGATGATGACCCCACTGTGGCAGCCTCTTGGCAATCTAAGAAATGCTTCTTTTGTGGTTAAGAGTTTCACCCTCGGAAATTCTGCCCTGCTCGCAATGCGTTTTGCAGTCATTGCAACAAAAAGGGTCATTTTGCAAAGGTTTGCCTATCAAGAGCCTCTACGAGGGCTTATCAAGCTAAGTCCTACCGAACTGCCCCGGTAAGGCCCTATCAAGATGTTCCGGCTAAAATCTATCGTGCTTCCTCCCGGGTTTCCTCTCGAAGAAACACACCTAGAGTTTCAGCCACTCTTTGTGCAACGACACCAATTACAGCTGCTTGTCCTCAGAACCTATTCCATGCAGCTACAAAAGCATCAATTAATGGACATACTTTAGATGCCTTAATTGACTCAGGTAGCACTGATAGTTTCATTAGGGAACAGATTGTTGCAGAGTTAAAGCTAAATGTTTTCCCATCGGACCAGGCAATTGCGATGGCTCAGTCATCACTTAATATCAGAATTTCTGGCTTTTGTATGGTTGAAATAACACTTAATGGTCACAGGTATCCCTCCACTCGGCTTTCGGTGCTCAAGGACTTATGTTGTGATCTTATCTTTGGGCTGGATTTTCAAAAGCAGCATAAGAAGCTCACCATTGAGTTTGGCGGATCCAAACCTGAACTCACTATTTCTAATATACTACCTCGATTACCGTTCTGTGCATTGTCAGCAGCTTCACTGGATGAACCCTCACTGTTTACAGGTATCCCTCCTCGATGCAAACCGATTATAACAAAGTCACGACGTTTCAGTCAGGAAGACCAGTCTTTTATTGCGGCTGAGATTTCTCGGCTTTTAGCAGAGGATATCATCGAGCCTTGTTCGTCGCCATGGCGCGCCCAGGTCATTATTGTTAAGAACCCTCTACAACCTCACAAGAAACGGCTGTGCATTGACTATTCACAGACCATCAATCAATATACGGACTTGGACGCATACCCATTGCCGCGCATCGATGATATGGTTAATAAACTGGCTAAGTACACGGTGTTCTCAACATATGATCTGAAAAGTGCCTATCATCAGGTACCCTTGAAGGTCTCAGACAAGCAGTATATGGCCTTTGAAGCCAATGGACGGCTGTATCAATTTCGTCGCCTCCCCTTTGGGGTCACTAATGGAGTGGCTGTCTTCCAGCAAGCAATGGATGACCTGGTCAAACAGGAAGACTTGAAGGATACGTTTCCTTATCTGGACAATATTACTGTCGCAGGTCGCAATCAGCGGGAACATGACGCCAATCTCCAACGATTTTGGGATGCACTCCAGCACCGTAATTTGACATTAAATGCGGCTAAATCCATTGAGTCACAACCAACCATCAACATCCTTGGCTATTGTGTGGGCAATGGCATCATTAAACCTGACCCTGAAAGGCTTCGCCCACTCCAAGAACTCCCGCCACCTAAGAATCCGGCCTCCTTGCGCCGGGCCCTCGGCCTGTTTGCATACTATGCTAAATGGATTCCTAACTTCTCGGACCGAATCCAAACTCTACTGAAGGCCAGCACATTCCCACTAGACACAGCGGCTGTTGCAGATTTTAACCTCCTGAAAAAACAGTTGTAGAAAGCGGCTCTTCACTCCATCGAGGAGAGTCTTCCTTTTGTTGTTGAGTGTGATGCCTCGGAGGTGGCGATCTCGGCCACTCTGAATCAGGAAGGTCGTCCGGTGGCATTTTTGTCCAGGACTTTTCAAGGGGCTGAGCTACATTATCCTCCAGTCGAGAAAGAAGCTACAGCCTTCATAGAGGCAGTACGGAAGTGGAGTCATCTCCTAGCTCGCCAGCACTTCACCTTAATCACGGACCAGCGATCGGTCACCTTCATGCTCGATAATCGAAAACGGATCAAAATTAAAAATAATAAAATCCAGCTTTGGCGGCTGGAATTGGCCTCTTTTGGTTACACCATCCACTATCGAAATGGCAAGGAGAATGTGGCTCCGGATACCCTCACACGAGCATTCTGCTCCGCCTTGGCACCCTCTACGCTCGTAGACATCCATGATGGGTTGTGTCATCCGGGCGTTACTCGCATGCTACACTTCGTGCGGTCCCGAAATCTCCCATTCTCTACCGGGGATGTAAAGAAGTTGTGCTCGGACTGCAGAGTCTGTGCGGAATTGAAACCTCAGTTTTTCCGCCCCTCTGGTGGTATACTCATACATGCGACCCAGCCAATGCAACGGCTTAGCATCGATTTTAAGGGGCCGTTGCCCTCTTCAACTCGCAACACTTATCTATTGACCATGGTCGATGAGTATTCCCGTTTTCCGTTTGCCTTTCCCTGCCCCAATATGCTGACGACCACGGTTATCAGCTGCGTTGAGCAGGTATTTGCTTTCTGTGGCATGGCATCCTATGTTCATTCGGATCGGGGCCCTTCTTTTATGTCAGGAGAACTCAAGGCCTATATCTTGGAACGGGGTATTGCTGCCAGCAAAACGAAGCATTATCATCTGGTCGGGAATGGGCAAGTCGAGCGTTATAACGCTATCATCTGGAATGCGGTAGGTCTGGCATATGAGATCTCGGGGCCTACCCAACCAGCAATGGGAAGCAGTACTTCCAGACGCATTACACTCCACACGGTCCCTCCTTTCGACCGCCACAAATACGATGCCTCATGAACGGTTCTTCCGATTTCAGCGTCGCTCATCCTATGGGATATCTCTCCCGTCGTGGCTGACTGCACCGGGACCAGTGCTACTCCGAAGATATGTCCGGGCGTCTAAGAATGACCCCCTGGTAGATGAGGTTGAGCTCACTGACGTCAACCCTACCTACGCCTATATTCGGTATCCTGACGGTCGGGAATCTACCGTGTCATTGCGGGATCTGGCTCCCTGCCCGCCGAAACATAGAGGGACACCAGGGGATGATATTGTACCAGGCACATCTCTGGGCTCGCCAGGTGCCTCTCATCACGATCTGGATCTGACGCCGGCTGGTACCTCACTCCAGCGTGCAGACCTGGGGCAGACTGACTATGAGCCCGTCGGGGCTCGCACACGCAGCCACGATCCACCCCGTACCGTACGCTCAGAAACGGATCTGCCACATCCCTGCCCGACACCCGTTCGGGCACCAGTACACAGTCAGGATCGTCCTGACCCCTCACAGAGCGGGCTGGATCACTCGGACTCTGGTCCACGGCCCGCGGCGGGTAAACGGGCTAAGGGATCTCTACCGCTACGAGAACCCAAACGGTTGCGGCTCTCCCTCATCCAGCGGCTACGAAATGGAGGGAGCATCCCGGCCTCCTAATCTTTTGGGGGGAGGGAAGAATGTGGTAACACAATACAGCTTCCTGTGACTCGAACTTTATTGCATCACTTCCTGTGATTAGTCCAGGATAAATACTGGACTGATCAGTTGGATCCTGGAGAGGCATAGATTAAGACCTCTATTGTATGTAGCACCTTTTTAGTTGATTAAAGCTTACTTTAAGTTCACCAAAAGTAAGGCTTATTCTTACGACAATCTCCTTATGTGGATCAGTGTCACTGTTTGTTTGGTAACGTTCCTGTGAAACGCCTTGGAACGTTTTGTGATGCTAAAGGTGCTGAGATGCAAGTTGCTGTTGCTCCTGATTTGTGGGTTCCATCGTGTAATGGTGAGCGCTCATGGCTCTGAATCCAGTCATCCGGGTTCAAATGTCGGCGGAACCATTCTTGTGTCAGTCTCTGTGTTTCACATGTAAACGGCAACACTTTTTAAAATCTGTAGACAGATCAGTTCTGGACTATAACGTTCAAAAGTCTCCAGCTGCCTGGTGCTGCTCCTGAAATCCAAGTTATTAGATTTCTTAATCCAACTCATTGGACAAGAGCAGAATGTTGTTCTTGGATGAGACAGATCTTTCTGAAGTTGAAACGAGGAATCTCTTTGCGTCAGACCACAAGTCCCACTGAACTAGAGTCAGGAAGCAGCTAGAGCACTGCGTGAAGTTCTGATCCCCACATTACGGGAAATATGTGATTTCACTAGAGAGGGTGCAGAGGAGAATTACAAAGCTGTTGCTGGGAGTAGAGAATCTTCGCCATGAGGAAAGACTGGATAGGCTGTGTTTGTTTTCCTTGGAACAGAGGAGGCTGAGGGGTGGCCTTATTTAGGTGTATAAAATGATGAGGGGCCTAGATCAAGTGGATAGAAAGGACGTATTGCCCTGAGCAGAGGAGTCAAAAACCAGGGGGCACAGATTTAAAGTAATTGCTGGAAGTTTTCGAGGGATTTGAGGGGAAATGTCTTCATCCAGAGGATTGTGGGGGTCTAGAACTCAATGCCTGAAAGGGTGGTAGAGGCAGAAAGCCTAATCACATTGAAAAAGCGCTTGCAATTGCTATGTTGTAACCTGCAGGGGTACGGAGCAAGAGCTGGGAAGTGGGATTAGGCTGGATAGCTCTTTGCTGGTCGGCTCGGACACGATGGGCCGAAATGGCCTCCTTCCGTGCTGTAACTTTCTATGATTCTATGATTCTATGAAATATTCAAGTGGCTGCAAATGGTATAAGAGCTGGAGAAAGCCGAGTTGTCTCAGAGGAGCGCATATGGGTTCCATGGAGTAATGGTGAGCCAGTTGTGTTGCCAACTCGGTTCGCTGAATTCTTTTAGGTTTGATCATGTGAGATGCTGATGACATGACATCTGATCACATGTTTCCTACACAGGCTATTGCATTTGCCGTATAAATGTTGGGTCCCCTGTGGTTGAGTGTTTTGCTCGTAGTTTACACCTGCAGCTGTTGTGGGACACGTTCCTAGAACCAGGAGGCCACCCTCGAGCAGGTGAAGAGGGAGAACCGAAGATCGGGGAGGAGGGGAAACCGAGGGCGGGTTCGATGGAAAACCGAAGTGGGGGGAGAGATTCACAGAGGGGAAACCAGAGGTGGGAGGAACTTTGTAAGCACCAGTAAATAATGGTAACTGACTGAAATTGCACTCAGTGCTGACAACTCTGATCTAAGAGCTTCTATCAGAACTGATCTGTTCTTATTCTTCACACGTCAAAACTGGGCAGCACAGAGCGAATTAACCCAACCCGAGAGATGGCACAGAGGGCCGGGGGCTCACAGAGCACATCGTAAGGAGCTCAGCTCAGCTCCAACCTTTCTAAACCACTCCCTGAGCTCGGACTCAATAAAGGGGAGTTTTCATAGAATGATAGGAATTACAGCACAGGAGGAGGCGATTCGGCCCCGGTGTTAGCGCTCTCTACTATAACCCCATTAATCCGCCAGGTCTTTTCATATTTCCCCTTTTCAAATGTCTTTCCTCTCCCCTTTGAAATGAAGTTATTGTCTCTACTTCAATCGCTCCACGTGGTGAAGGATCCCACGGGCTAATAGCCCTCAGTTCAAGAACCTTCCTCCTCCCTTCCCACCTGATTCTTCCAATGAGCATCCTTGGTTACCGTTCCCTACTTCTCCATTCCCCCACCAGTGGAACCAATCTTTCACTATTTCCACACAGTAAGGCACCCAGATTTCTCCAATTTACTGGCTGCCGCTCCCACTCACCAAGTTGCTGCTGCTGAGCCCAGCTCCACGGGAAATATTAGTCCTCCGCCCACCCCCACCCGTGTCCCATTCTCCAACACACCGCCTGAACCCAAGTTCCCTTCTCTCCACCATTCGCCGGTCCACTTCTCTCCAGCATTCCCCAGTCTCCATCTCTCTCCCCGAGCACACACCCCACAGTTTCCATCTCTTCCCCTCTTTTATTAATCGTAAGAAATAAGTTATACATGGGTATGGATCTGTTTGGAAACCACAGCGATTGGTGTCGGGGGAGTAGCTCATTGGCTATGGAGGACCAGGGGTCACAATTTTAAGTTGTGCAAGGCCAGATCGAGGTTAGATGTCAAGGAGGTGGTCCTTTTCACAGAGAATATAGGATCTCCGTATCAGGCTGCCTTCTTCTGCGGTGGACGCTGATTTGCTGAATTCCTTCAAGAGAGAGCTTGACCTGTTTCTGGATGGCGCGAGGATCAACTCGAACAAAAGGTAGGCACTGCCGAGAATTATCAGGATCAGAGTGATCTGCTGGACATTTTTCGATCACCAAGGGGGGTCGGAGAGGAATTTCCCAAAATTTTCTCCCCAATTTGGATACCAGTGAGGGTGACAACACCTCGAAGGAGTCCAGTCCAGAGTCTGGCACCGTGAGGCAAAGGCCTGCGTACTTGGATACAGCAAATTGTAAATGCGGTAGTAATTGGGGATTCGATTGTCAGGGGAACAGATTGGCAGTTCTGCTATCATCAGCTAGAGATCCGTTTGGTCCGTTGCCTCTCTGGTGCCTGGGAAAGGGATATCACAGAAAGGGTGCAGAAACATTCTGTGGGAAGGTGTCGCGTGAAATGGAAGAGCCAGAAGTTGTGGTCCATGTCGGTACCAACGGGATATGGAAGAAGAGGGTTGAATTCCTGCAGTCAGAGTTTAAGGAGCTAGGGAGGAAGTTAAAAAGCAGGACCTCAAAGGTCGTAATCGCTGCATAATTCCCAGTGCCAACCGATGGTGAGAGTAGAAATAGGAGGATAGTGCAGGTTGAATCGTGGCTACAGACACTGTGCAACAGGGAGTGCTTCAGATCACTGGTACATTGGGACAGTTCTGTGGCAGAACGGACTAGTTCAAGGTGGATGGCTTGCACCTCAAGTGAGGTGGGACCAATATCCTCGCGGCAAGGTTAACCAGTGTGAGGCGCAGGGTTTAAAGTAATTCGGCAGCGGATTGGGCACCAAGATGTAATATTAAAATATAGAATCAAAGTGCACAGAGGATTGGGAGAGATAGTTAGAGTTAGAAGTAATGCAGAATTAGGTGGGATCATAGAAATTACAAAGAGGTCTAAGTTAGGTTTGGAGTGCATGTGTTTAAATGCACGAAGTTTGCATAATAATGCTGGTGAGCTGTAGGCACAAATAGCCACGTGGGAATATAATGTTGGGGCGATAACGAAACCTGGCTCAACAAAGTGGGGAATATTTTGCGTAATATTCCTGAGTAAGCGGTATTCAGCAAGGAAAGGAAAGGAAACAGGAGGCATATTAGTCTAATCGATAAACCGCAATGAATTTATATAAAGTACAACCCTTATCAAAAACTAGAAACAGTGATGGATTGGGGCTGCTGCAGGTGTCTATTCTGATTCAGTAAAAACACTCAGCCCGTTAAGCGGTCTGGCCACCTAATTTTTCTGGACATGGACTCCGTGCACTCGGGAATGTACTGTACCGGGATCTGGGAAAGTGCAGTACCGGGACCCGGGAGTGTACTGTAACACGACCCAGAGTATACTGTACCGGGACGCAGAATTGTGCTGCACTGGGACCCGGGAGTTTTCTATACCGGGACCCGGGAATGTGCTGTATCGGGATCCTGGAATGTGCTGTACCTGGACATAGAAATGTGCTGTACCGGGACTCAGAGTGTGCTGTACTGGGATCCGGGAATGTGCTGCACTGGGATCCGGGAATGTGTTGTACCGGGACCCGGAGTGTGCTCTACTGGGACCAGGATTCTGCTGTACTGGGACCAGGAGTCTGCTGTTCTTGGACCCGGAGTGTGCTGTACTGGGACCAGCAGTGTGCTGTATTGCGACAAGGAGTGTACTGTACTGGGACCAGGAGTGTTTTGTACTGGGACCAGGACTGTGCTGTACTGGGTATAGGAGTGTGCTGTACTGGGACCAGGAGTGTGCTGTGCTGGTACCAGGAGTGTGTTGTACTGGGACCAGGAGTGTGCTGTATTGGGTATAGGAGTGTACTGTACTGGGTATAGGAGTGTGCTGTACTGGGTATATGAGTGTGCTGTACTGGGACCAGGAGTGTGCTGTACTGGGTAGAGGAGTGTACTGTACTTGGACCAGGAGTGTGCTGTACTGGGTATAGGAGTTTGCTATACTGGGACCCGGAGTGCCCTCTACCGGGACACGGGACTGTGGTGTACTGGGACACGGAGTATGCTGTCTGGGGACCAGGAAATGTGCTGTAACAGGACCCCGGAATGTGTTGTACCGGGTCCCGGAAATGTGCTGCACCAGGACCCGAAAGTGTGCTGTACCGGAACATGGAAATGTGTTATACCAGGGCCCGGGAGTTTGCTGTACCGGGACCCAGGGATGTAAAACATTCAGAACACTGAGTACGATGTATTCAGTACAACATCATCCAGGAAACTTAAAAAATAAAGAATACACTTAGACTAATACCCGGGTTTTATTAGATTTAATGTACTAACGTTGAGTCCATTTCTCTATCTGTCCCAGTGACGGTGCAGAGATGAATATCCTTCGCAGTCTTCCTGCTGCCTTGACTTTTTCTGGTGTCCGTCTTGATTTTCAAAAAAGGCTTCCCTTCAAAGACTGGCAGAGATGAGAGAAAGTTGTCAACATTGAGGCACTAAACACACCCTGAACGATGGGACATTGCGAACGATTGGTCTATTTTGATGAAATAATCACAACAAGGGCTCATTCCCAAAACACCCCTGGTGTGCGAGCTCAGCATGGGACTGTCTGAAGCAGCTCACCGCTCTTGGGTAAGTATCTGCTCAATTCGCCTCTGTAAATAACTGATGCTTAGGTCCCACCCTTGGAAAAATGGCCTCACGTTCCTGAATTATGAAATTAAATTACTTTTAAGTTGGAATGAGATTCTGAAATGTTTCAAAAAATATAAAAGCCTGGAATTTTTAATCAGCGGCAAAGTGACGCCAATCGCCACTGACCTCGAAAAAAGCTGCCAAACAAATATCCTGTGATTGCTGTGGCGGAAACATTAGCTTTCTCAATGTTACTTTGATCGTATCGCTGTCTTTAGTGGATCTCCAGCCTCCAGCAGCAGTGACGTCATCTATCTGGCTGGACATCCAATCACATTGAAGAATTCTCACAGACAGCAAAGCAGGAAATAAAAAAGTAGGATTTCTCATTCATTTTTAAAACAATTTACAGAGGGCAAAAGAAAGATTGGGATAAACACTTGGGGTTAAGGCAGATGCTGAAATATCATAACACAGTTTTAAAAAATACTTTAAAAATCCAGTCATTTTTATCTGAATAGAGAAATTTGATATTCTACGAATATAAACATAGTTTTCAAGGTGAGAACGGTTGTTCAGCTGTAGTTATTTCTCAGAACGCCATTACCAATCCAGTTACACCTTATTGAACAATGCTTAACATATTATGGGTTTTTAACAGCGATAGTAGAGCGGAAAAGGGGAAGTTCTCGTTATTTCAAACGATTTCACTGATTGCCGGCTGTGGGGATAGCCACAGCACAGCCTGTATACAGAAAATACCAGAACATGTTCTTCAAACAGCTCAGCACAGTCACTATTCCTAAAACAACAGCCGCCGTTTTCTCGGTGCAATATTTAGATTTCAGCATCTGGCAACCAATGGCCACAGATAGATCAAAGGTGAAAGTGACTGTGAAACAGACAGAACAGTCTGTGGTGGCATGAAGCAGGACGGCGTGAATATTACATACTCTAATATTCCACACAAAAGTGTATTTTTCTTCATAAACAATAGAAATCTACCTTAGTATCAGATCGAAGACCACGACCAGTAGATCCGCCACTGTCATGGCCATAAGGTTGTGAGTGACACATTTGGAGAGACCGCACTTTCCCCGAGACAGGATCGCAATCGTCACCATGTAAACTGTGAGCAAATGGATAACTATGGAAATAATTCACCGAACACCGGGCACATAGAGTACTTTGATTTCTTTCAATTATGGTAACGGAGTAGGACTGCAGAATGGTCTGGAGAGAATGATCTTAAACGTAGTGTTTCTAAACAGCGTCATAAAGTAGGGAATTTGGAGAGAATGGGAATTAGGAGTGGAGGGGGATGGGGTTGCAGCTTTTTGCCTCCAGTACTTGTAGGGCTTTGTGTTACAGCAAACTATTTAAGTAAATCTACCTATAACTTAAACTAGATCTATCAATTAGTTAAAAATTAAACTCTCAGCTAATTTAATTAAATGCATAAACTTTAATTAATTGAATAAATAAAACAAGGTTATATAGGGATGGTGGTGCAGGTGGTGTGCTGCAATTTCAACATTTACAAGTTTGTGGAGAGCATCGCGATTCTGGACGACCATGTCTGCAGTAAGTGTCTGCATCTCGAGGAACTACAGCTCAGAGCTGTTGAGCTGGAGTCCGTGGTGCAGACTTTGCGGGGCATCAGGGAGGGGGAGAGTTACTTGGACACTTTGGTCCAGTAGGCAGTCACACCCGTTAGTTGAGATAGTGGTTCATGTCTGATTAGTGGTCATGGACAGGAGCGTATGACTGCGACTCAGGTGCATTGTTGGGGGAGCCTCAGACTTTGCCATTATCCAACATGATCGAGGCTCTTGTTACCTGTGTGGATGAGGGCAAAATCTGCAGGGTGTATAAGAAAACTGCGCACGACACCAGGGTACAGGAGGCCACTCAATTCGAGGGAATGAAATGGACTGTTGTAGTGGTAGGTGGTCAGTATCGGGAGAGTGTTAATAGTATTCACTGCAGCCGCGACCGGGAATTCCGAAGGCTGTGCAGCCGGCCCGTTGCCAGGGTTAAGGATATCCCCTTGTGGCTGGAGAAGAATTGGAATTGGGAGGGGGAATTCAGTTGCTGTGGTCCACGTAGGAACGAACGCCATGAGTAGATCTTGGAATCAGGTTCTTCTGAGAGGTTTTGAGCAGCTCGGGTCCAAATTAAAAAGAAGAACATCACAGGTAATTATCTCTGGATTGTTACGTGAGTCAAGCGCGAATCGGTATAGGGAAAAGCAGATCAGAGATTTAAATGCATATCTCAACGGGTGATGTGGGAGGAAGTGTTTTTGATTCATGGGGCATTGGTACCAGTACTGGGGAAATACGAATCTATTTCATTGGGACGGGCTCCACTTAAACCGGACCTGGCGAATCGAATAACTAGGGCTGTACATAGGGCCTTAAACTGAGATGTGGGGATGGTCTCAGGTGAGGGAAAATTTAGAAATCTGAAGAGAAAAGTCTAGGCAGTGGAGCAGAGTAACGATCTGATTAAAGAAAAGCATCGTGTGACAGGAAGGTATAGAAAGTTTAACAGAAAACGTGTATCATCAAACAAAGTGAAAGCAGGGAATAATGATAAAATGTTAAAATTAAAGGCTCTTTATCTGAATGCAGGAAGCATTCGTAACAAGTTAGACGAATTAGTGGCACAAATAGAGATAAATGGTTTGATCTAAAAGCAATTGCAGAGACCTGGTTGCAAGGTGTCCAATGTGTGGAACTATATATTTCAGTGCACTTTACGTTTCGAAAAGACTGGCAGGGTGGAAACAGAGTGGCGGGGATAGCCCTGATAATAAAGGATGACATAAGAACAGCAGTGAGAAAGGAACTTGCTCGGAAGATCAGGAAGTGGATTCAATAGGAGTGGAGATAAGAAAAAGCAAGGGGCAGAAAACAGTGGTGAGAATAGTTTATAGGCCCCCAAACCGTAGTTATACTGTCGGGAAGAGTAGTATTCAGCAACTAATCGGAGTTTGTAACAAAGGTAATACAATAATCATTGGGGACGTTAATCTTCATATAAACTGATCAAATCAAATTAGCAAGCGTAGTCTGGAGGACGAGTTCATGGAATGCATTCGAGGCAGTTTCCTAGAACAATAGGTACTGTAACCAAATAGGAAACAGGCTATTTTAAATCTTGTATTGTGTAATGAGACAGGGTTAATTGGAAATCTAATAGTAAAGGATCCTCTGGGGCAGAGTGATCATAATATGATAGAATTTCACATAAAGTTTCAGAGTGACATACGTCATTTGGAAGCGAGAATCTTAAAAATTAAGTAGAGCCAATTACATAGGTATGAGGGGCGAGTTAGGTTAGGTAGATTGGGAAATTAAATTAAAAAGTATGACGGTAGACAAGCAGTGGCAAACATTTAAAGAAATATTCCAAATTACTCACCAAATATACATTCCATTGAGAAATATAAACTCTACGGGAAAAGTGATCCATCAGTGGCTAAATAAAAAAGTTAAGGATAGTATTACATTAAAAGAAGAAATGTGTACTATTGCGAAGAATAGGAGTAACCATAGGATTGGGAGAGCTTTAGAAACCAGCAAAGGATGAACAAAACATTCCTAAAAAGGAAGAAAATAGAATATGAGATTAAACTAGCAAGAAATATAAAAACACAATGTAAGTGCTTCTTAAAGAATGTAAAACGGAAGAGAGCAGCAGAAGTAAACGATCGTCACATAGAGGCTGAGACAGGTGTAATTTTAATGGGAAATAAAGAAATGGCAGAGATTTTAAACACATATTTTGTATCTGTCTTCACAGTAGAAGACACAAAATGCATACTAGAAATAGTGGGGAACCAAGGCGCTACTGAGGGCGAGGAACTTAAAGTAATTAATATCAGTAGAGAAAAAGTACTTGAGAAACTGTGTAACTAAAAGCCGGCAAATGCCCTGGACATGGCAGCTTACATCCTCGGGTTCCAAAAGATGTGGCTGCAGAGATAGTGGATGCATTGTTTGTGTACTTCCGAAATTCCATGGAATCTAGAACCGTCCCAGCTGATTTGGAAGTAAAAAAATGTAACATCGCTATGCATAAAGGTGGGAGAGTGAAAACAGGGAACGACAGTCCAGTTAGCCTTACATCAGTCGTCGGGAAAATAATGGAATCCATTATAAATAAAGTAGTAACTGCGCACTTAGAAAATCATAATATCATTAGGTAGAGTCAACGTGCTTTAATGAAAGGGAAATCGTGTTTAACAGATTTATTAGATTTTTTTGAGGATGTAACTAGCAGGGTAGATATAGGGCAACCTGTGGATGTAGTATATTTGGATTTACAAAAGGCATTCAATAAGGTGCCACATAAAAGGTTGCTACACAAGATGAGGGTTCATGGGGTTGGATGTAATATATTAGAATGAATAGAAGATTGGTTAACGGACAGAAAACAGAGTAGGGATAAATAAGTCATTTTCTGGTTGGCAGGATGTAACTAGTGGGGTGTCGCAATGATCAGTTCTTGGGCCTCAGCTATTTACAATCTATTAATGACTTACATGAAGGGACCGACTGTAATGTATCCAAGTTTGCTGAAAATACAAAGTTAGCTGGTAAAGTAAGCTATGAGGAGGACACAAGAGCCTGCAAAGGGATAAAGACAGATTAAGTGAGTGGGCATAAAGGTGGCCTATGGACTTTAATGTGAGGAAATGTGAGGTTATTCACTTTGGTACGAAGAATAGAAAAACAGAATATTTCTTAAATGGCGAGAAACTATTAAATGTTGGTTTTCAGGGAGATGTAGGTGTCCTCGTACAGGAAACACAGAAAATTACCTTGCAGTTAAAGCAAGCAATTACGAAAGAAATGGCATGCTGGCTTTTACATAGAAACATAGAAACATAGAATCTAGGAGCAGGAGTAGGCCATTCGGCCCGTCGAGCCTGCTCCGCCATTCAATACGATCATGGCTGATCATCCAAATCCAGTACCCTGTCCCTGCTTTAATCCCCACAGTACACATATCCCACCCTACCCCCGTAACCCCACGTATTTAATTCCCCCTAACATATCCCATCCTATCCCCATAACCCCACATATTTAATCCCCCCAAACACTAAGGGTCAATTTATCATAGCCAAATCAACCTAACCCACACATTTTTGGACATTTTCTTGCAATGGTAAGCGTAAGGAAGCTTTATTACAGTTGTACAGGTTTTTGGTGAGACCACACTTGGTGTACAGTGCACAATTTTGGTCTCCTTATCTGAGAAGCGACATACATGCATTAAAGGCGGTGCAACGAAGGTTCACTAGATTGATTCCTTGAAGAGGCGCTTGCCCTCTCAGAAGAAATTGAGTAGATTGAGGCTATACTCTCTGGAGTTTAGAAAAATGAGAGGTGCTCTCATTGAAACATAATATTCTGAGGGGGATGAACAGGCTAGATGCTGAGAGGTTTTTTGCCGGGCTAGAGAGTCCAGAACAAGGGAGCCTAGACTCAGAATAAGGGATTGGCCATTTAAATGCGAGGTGAGGAGGAGTTTCTTCACTCAGACTGTTGTGAATCTTTGGAATTTTGTGCCCTAAAGAGCTGTGGATGCTGAATCGTTGAGTATATTCAAGGCTGAGATAGATACATTTTTCAACTCTAGGGGAATCAAGGGAATGGTGAAACAGGCGGGAAAGTGGAGTTGAGGTGGAAGATCAGCCGTGTTCTTATTGAATGTTGGAGCAGTATCGCAGGGCAGTAGGCCTACGTCTGCTCCTAATTCTTATCTTATTATATAACAGGGATATTAACGTCTTTCGCAATAACCAGAAATACTCCAACAATTTTCCAGCTTGGCGTTGCTTCCAGTGATGGAAACTGATTATTTTAGCTGTGACAGGGCGTCCTGGAGATGCAATTTGTAATCAGAGTAATCAGTAATGAATAGTCAAATAAGTTACGTGATGGATCAGATGAAACAGGGTTAAAAACAGGAACCGAATTGAAAATGAATGCAAAAGTATCCAATGGAGAAGTGGAAGCCTCACTTACACCTGAGCCCGCGGGAGAAAGAAGGCTGGGTCGTTTACAGTCCCCACGTTGGGATGGTAAGAAAAGAGCCCTTGGAGTAAGGAGAATGGGCGAGTCGATGGCGGTCTCTGAAAGGTTCATAACCTGACAACACCCACTGTTTGTGCTCATTCATTGACTATGGTTACCCGATCAAGGCATTTACCGCTTCTGCACAATGGCACTTCCAAATTTTGTAATCTATATGAGAAACAGAAATATAGGAATACAGAAACTTCTGGATGTAAAAAGACCGCACTTCACAGAGTTCACCTTCTAAATTCCTGGAAGTCACATGATCAAACAATAAAGCAGTTGTTGACTAAACATAGAAATCAATCTCTATTAATTAGACTACAACAGAGCCAGACTGTTTGTGGATCTTGGGAAGCAGGTAGAAGCGGGCTGTGCGGGGTTGGGGAACTATGAGGTTGGCGGCCGTGGAGGAAAGATCTCCAGAGGAGATAAGGTCAGTGACAGTCTTGGAAACAATGGCTTGATGTTCAGTAGTGGGCCATCCTCGGCCTCTTAAAATGTTCCAATGAAGCTCAACGTAAGCTCGAGGAACAGCAACTCATCTTTCGATTAGGCACAGAGCCTTCTACACGCAACATCGAGTTCAACAATTTCAGACCATAACCTCTGCCCCTATTTTTTTCACGTGGCAGCTGTAGATGATTCTGCCATTGCCATTTACACTTCATCTAGGCTTATCTTTTGTTTCTTAACTTGTCGCATTCCCATTTTCATTTGCCTTGCACCATCATCACAGACCATCCCTTTTGTTCTTTCCACCCCTCCCCCCTCTCACTGCCCCTACATTTGCTTAATTTTTTTTTACATCTGCAACTTTTTCCAGTTCTGGCGAATGGTCATCGACCTGAAACGTTAACTCTGGTCTCTCTCCACAGATGTTGCCTGAACCGCTTAATATTTCCAGCATTGTGTGTTTATATTTATGAAAGGGAAATCGTGTTCGACAAACCTGTTAGAGATTTTTGACGTTGTAACTATCAGAATTGATAAGGGGAAACAGTGGATGTGGTGGTTTTGGATTTTCAGAAGGCATTCGATAAGGTGCCACACAAGAGGTTATTAAACAAAATTAGGGCACATGAGATTGGGGGTAATATACTAGTATGGATTGTGGATTTGTTAACAGACACAAAACAGAGTGTAGGAATAAACGGATCATTTTCGGTTTGGCAGGCTGCAACTAATGCGTACAGCAAGGATCAGTGCTTGAGCCCCAGCGATTCACAATCTATGTCACTGATTTGGATGAGTCGACCAAATGTACTATATCCAAGTTTGCTGATGATACACAGCTGGGCGAGAAAGTACACTGTTTAATAGGATGCAAGGGCGCTACCAGGGGATATAGACAGGCTAATTGAGTGGGCAAGAACATGGCAAATGGAACATAATGTGGAACTATGTGAAGTTATCTACTTTGGTAAGACAAATAGAAAAGCAGAGTATTTTTTAAATGGTGAGAGATTGGGAAATGTTGTTGTTCAGAGGGACCTGGGTGTCCCTGTACACGAATCACTGAAAGTTAACATACAGGTACGGCAAGCAATTAGGAAAAAAAATGGTATGTTGGCCTTTATTACAAGAGGATTTGAGTATAAGAGTAAAAACGTCTTACTGCAATTATAAAGGGCCCTGGTGAGACCAAATCTGGAGTATTGTGTACAGTTTTGGTCTCCTTACTTCAGGAAATATATACTTGCCTTAGAGGGAGTGCAACGAAGGTTCACCAGACTGGTTCATGGGATGGGGGATTGTCCTATGAGGACAGGTTGACTAGATTAGGCCTATATTCTCTAAAGTATAGAATAATGAGAGCTGATCTCTTCGAAACATACAACATTATTACAGGGCCTGACAGGGTTGATACAGGGAGGGTGTTTCCCCTGGCTGGGGAGTCTAAAAACAAGTGTCAAAGTCTCAGAACAAGGCGTCGGCTTATTAGGATAAAGATGGGAGAAATTTCTTCCCTCAAAGGGTGGTCAATCTTTGGCATTCTCTACCCCAGAGGGCTGTGGAGGATCAGTCATTGAGTATATTTAAGATAGAAATCGATATTTTTTTCAATATTAATGGAATCAAGGGATATGGTGATAGTTCAGGAAAGTGGAGTTGAGGTAGAAGATCAGTCATGATCTTATTGAATGGCGGAGCAGACTCGAAGGGCCAAATGGCCGACTCCTACACCTATTTCTTATGTTCTTATGCTCTTAATTTACGTTTCCAGTCCCTGCGGTGGAATTACCACAGAGGCTGCCTGACCTGCTGAGTGTTTCCAGCATGTTTTGTTTTTAGTTTAGATTTCCAGCATCCGCAGTATTTTCCTTTTTCTATGCTTTCATAACACATATGCCGATGATTAACACTGGGCTCCCTGTTTTATAAAATAAATACACCGCTGGACACATCTATTCCAGTTGCTGATACCAGTCACAATCTTTATATTATGCAGAAAGAAGGAAAGGGAGAAAGAAACAGGAGGAAAGAAAGAAGAACAGAAAAAAGAATGAAATAAAGAAAATGTAATCATTGTTGTAGTGTAGGCACTTCTCCAATTTAAAACAAAGTGTCACTATTTCAGTTTAAATAACAGGGAGAGGGAATTGAGACCCGCAGATTTAATCTTTATTTACCACCATCCCACCGCCAAATTTCGGGACTTTATCGATATTCGACAGATATTATCTCAACAAGCGTGAACCACCTTTAGACAATTCCTAACGGGTGATATTGCCGAGTTGCTGATTCCACACTCTGCCTCTCTCTCTGTCTTCACACTGATCGCTCCGTATTTTATCCACTTCTTACGCTGAACGACCAACACTCGCCTTTCCCAGTCTGCTCGTGCATTTGATTCTTTGGCCTGTGATGAATCAGTTCTTTGACTGAATCTATGCCCACAACTTGACCCCTTCACTGAGCACTGAGATATTCGCAAATGATATTGGCAGATAAATATGAGGTATTACATTTTGATAAGAAAAGTAAGGAGGTCATATATTATTTGTAAAATAATCATCTAAATGTGGTAGAAGAGCAAAGGGATCTCTGAGTACAAATACACAAATCAGAAGAAGTAGCGACGCAGTTTATTACGGCCATTAAAAACAAGGACTCTTGTTTATTCCCAGAGGGATAGAATTGAAAAGTCGAGAAATTATGGTAAACTTGTATCGAAACTTGGTTGGATCGCACTTGGAGTACTGTGTACAATTCCGGTCGCCATTTTAAAAAAGGATACTGAAGCACTAGAGAAGGTGCAAAAAAAAATTACAAGGATGATACCAGAAATTCGAGGGTATAAGCTTCAGTGAAGGATGAACAGACTGCGTCTATTTTCTCTTGAAAGAGAAGGCTGAGGGGAGATCTAACAGATGTATTTAAAGTTATGAATGGTTTTCAGAGAGTGTTTACAGAGAGAATGTTTCCACTTGTGCGGAAGAGAAAACTAGAGATCAGCAATATAAGATAGTCAACAATAAATCAAATAGAGAGTTCAGAAAAAACGTCTTTAACCAGAGAGTGGCGAGAATGTGGAACTCGCTACCACAGGGAGTGGTTGAAGAGAATAGTATGGATGCATTGAAGGGGAGGCTAGGTAAGCAAATGAGGGAGAAGAAAGTAGAGGGCTATGCTGATAGACTTAGATAAAGAAAGTCGGGAAAAGTGTCGAGTGGAACACAAACGCCGTCATGGACTGGTTGGCCCGAATGGCCTGTGTCTGTACTGTATATCCTATGTAATCCTATGCAAGTACCTGCGGGTACAGTACAATTCACTTCAATGTACCTTCAATATTCTGAACAGCAGTGCCTCGCCTTACATTATTTCCTTTACCCTGTGTTGACCTCAATGAGCTGCATCAAATCACCTATCGACCACAGTGATTCCGTTCCCCCACCCCTCCATCTCACTGACGAGCACTTATTTACCTCTAGACCCTAGTATTACCCGCTCCACCACCCCTCCTTCTCACTAACCAGCACTAATTTACCTACAAACCCAAGTACTACCGATTTCATGAGCACATAAGAAGATATGAACATGAGAAATAGGAGCAGGAGTAGGCCAGTCGGCCCCCGAGCCTGCTCCGCTATTCAATAATATCTTGGCTGATCTTCTACCTCAACACGACTATCCTGCACTATCCCCATATCCTTGATTCCCTTAATATAAAATAATCTATCGATCTCTGTCTTGAATATACTGAACGACTGAGCCTGCACAGCCCTCTGGGGGAGATAATTCCAAATTTTCACCATTCTCTGAGTGAAGAAAGTTCTCCTCATCTCTGTCCTAATTGGCCGACCCCTTATTCTGAGACTGTGACACTACTTCTAGACTCCCCAGACAGGGGAAACATCCTCCCTGCATCTACCCTGTTAAGCCCTGTAAGAATATTGTATGTTTAAATGAGATCACCTCTCATTCTTCTAAACTGTAGAGATTATAAGTCTAGACTTTTCAATCTCCCCTCATAGGACAATTCCTCCGATCCCAGGATCAGTCTGGTGTACCTTCATTGCACTCCCTCTATTGCAAGTATTTCCTTCCTTAGGTAAGGAGACCAAAATTGTACACAATACTCCAGGTGTGGTCTCACTAGGGCCCTATATAATTGCAGTACGACATCTGTACTCTTATACTCAAAGCCACTTACAATAAAACCCAACATACCATTTGCAATCCTAACTGCTTGCTGTACCTGCATGTTAACTTTCAGTAATTCGTAAGGACCGCCAGGCCCCTCTTAATACCAACCTTTCCCAATCTCTCACCATTCAAAAACTACACTGCTTTTGCATGTTTCCTACAGAAGTGGATAACTTCACATTTCTCTGCATTATATTTAATTTGCCATGTTCTTGCCCTCTCACTTAGCCTGACTATATCCCCTTGAAGCCCCTTTAGATTCTCCTCACAACTTACATGCCCTCATAGCTTTGTACCATCAGCAAACTTGGATATATTACATTTGGTCCCCTCATCAAAATCATTGATATAGATTGTGAATAGCTGAGGCCCAAGCACTGATCCTTGCGGTACCCCACTGGTTACAGCCTGCCAACCCAAAAATGACACGTTTATTCCTATTCTCCATTTTCTGTCCGTGAACCGATCCTCAATCCATGCAAGTATATTACCTCCAATCCCATGACCCCTAATTTTGTTTAATAAACTCTTGTGTGGCACCTTATCGAATGCCTGCTGAAAATCTAAATACACCACTGTTTATTCATTATCTATTCTGCAACTTAGTGCCTCAAAAAACTCTAACAGTTGCGCCAAATATGAATTCCCTTTCATAAATCCGTGTTGACACTGCCCAATCCTATTATTATTTTCTAAGTGTCCTGTTACCACGTCCTTAATAATAGATTCTAACATTTTCCATACTACTGATGTCAGGCTAACTGGTCTGTCGTCCTCCGTTTTCTCTCTCCCTCTTTTCTTAAATAGTGGAGTTATATTTGCTACCTTCCAATGCGCGGGATCCGTTCTAAAATCTATGGAATTTTGGAAGATGACAACCAATGCATTCTCTACCTCTATAGCCACGACTTATAAAACCGTAGGATGCAGGCCATCACGTCCAGGAGTTTTATCAGCTTTCTGTCGCATTAATTTCTCCAGTACTTTTTTTTACTAATACTAACCTGTTTCAGTTCCTCATTCACGCTAGACCCTTGGTTCTCCATTATTTCTGGGAGGTTTTCTGCGTCTTCTACCGTGAAGACAGACACAAATGATTTGTTTAATTTCTCTGCCATTTCCTTATTCGCCATTATAACCTCTTCTGTCTCAGCCTGTAAGGGACCCACGTTTACTTTTGCTAAACTTTTCCTTTTTACATAAATATAGAAGCGTTTGCAATCTGATTTCATATCTCTCGCTAGTTTACTCTCATATCCTATTTTCCCTTTCTTTACTAATTTTGTTGTCCTCCTTTGCATAATTCTAAAATCCTCCCAATCCTCACGCTTACTACTCTTTTTGGCAACATTATAAGCCTCTTACTTTAAACCAAAACTGTCTTCAATTTTTCTTGTTAGCCAACGTTGCACCATTTTTCCCATGGTGTATTTATACGTTAAGGGAATGTATATTCGTTGCAAATTATGAATTATTTCTTTAAATGTTTTCAATTGCTTTTCTAGTGTCATATCTTTTAAACTAGTATCCCAATCTACCTCAGCCAACTCGTCTCTCATACCTTTGTAGTTTGCTTTGTTCAGGTTTAGGACGTTAGTTTCGGGCTTAACTAAATCACTCTTAAACTCAACATAACATTCTATCATATTATGATCACTGTTCCCCAGAGGCTCCTAGACTACAAGGTTGTAAGTTAACCCTGACTCATTGCACAATGCTAGGTCTAAAATAACCAATTCCCTCGTAGTTTCCTTGACATGCTGATCTGGAAAACGATCTTGAATGCATTCCATGGACTCTTCCTCTTCACTATTTCTGTAAATGTGTTTTTCCCAGTCTCTATGAAAGTTAAAGTCCCCCCCCCCCCGCTGATTACTGTATTAGCCTTGTTGCATCCATCTCTAATTTCCTGATTTATACTCTGCCCGCTACTACAACCACTGGTAGGGGGCCTATAGACTACTCCCACCAATGTTTTCTGCCCATTGTTTCTTAGCTGAACCCAAACTGATTCTGCATCTTGTTTTTCTGAGCCAAGATCCTTTCTCTCTTCAGTCTTTATTCTCTTCTTTTTTTATCAGGGATATCCCTCCTCCTTTTCCATTCTGCCTGTGTCTTCTAAAAGTCAAATATCTTGGAATACTTAGTTCCCAACCTTGGTCACCCTGCAACCACATTTTGGTAATGTCTATTAAAACAAACCCATTTATTTCAATCAGCGCTATTAATTCATCTATTTTGTTGTGAATGCTTCGTGCATTCAGACAGAGTACCTTTAGCATTAACTCTTTTTCTATTTTCCCTGATGTGACTTTTGTCACTAATGCCCTTTCATTGTTATTAATCTGTCTGCCCCCTCCTGACCCACTCTGCTTATCTTTACCCAGATCACTGCTCTGCTCTACAGTCTTGACATTTCTCTTACTTCTTTTGAGTTTACCCTTTCCAGAATCCTCCCACACCCCACCCCCTTCATTAGTTTAAAGCAATATTTCTGCCCTAGTTATTCGATTTTCCAGGACACTGGTCCCAGCCCGGTTTAAGTGGAGCCCATTCACAAGGAATAGCTCCCTCTTTCCCCCGTACTGATGCCAGTGTCCCTTGAAATGAACCCCCTGCCTCCCACATCATGCTTTGAGCCACGCATTTATCATTCTAATTTGTTTGTCCCTATGCCAGTTTGCGCGTGGCTCAGGTAACAATTCTGAGATTATGACTTGTGAATGTCTGTACTTTAATTTCAACCCTCGCTTCTCCAACTCTCTCAGCAGAACCTCATTCCTTGCTCTACCAATGTCGTTGGCTCCTACATGGACCACTACAACTGGATCCTCCCCCTCCCACTTCAAGTTCTTATGCATCCGCGAGTAGCCACCCTTTACCCTGGCACCAGGCAGGCAACACGACCTTCGGAAGTCCTGGTCGTGGCTGTAGAGAAAAGTATCTTTCCCCCTGACTTTGCGGTCCCCTACCACTACCATATTCCGTTTCACTCCCCCGACATGAATGGCCTCCTGCACCATGGTGCCGTAGTCAGTTTGGTCATCCACCCTACAGTCCTTGTTCTCATCCCCACAGGTAGCAAGTATCTCATACCTGTTGGTCAAAGTGAAGGTCCGAGGCACATCCATCACTACATCCTGGGTCCCTATACCTTCCTGACTCGCCGTCACACCCTTCTGTCCCTGGCCACTGACGAACTCGAAAGTACAACATAATGTAAGGGATGTGACTGTCTCCTGGAGCAAAATGTCCAAGTATCTCTCCCCCTCCCTGACGCCCCGCAATGTCTGCCCCTCGTACTCCAGCTCAATAACTCTGAGCCAAAAGTTCCTCGAGCTGCAGACACCTACCACAAATGTGATTTCTTGGGATCTCGCTGGTCTCCACAAACTCGCACATGCTGCAGTTACGACACACCACCTGCCCTGCCATGTCTATCTAGCCTTCGTTATTTATTTGATCAGTTAATTAATTATTATTGTTAGTTTTTCAATCAATTATTTTAGTTGTATTAATTAATTTGTTTATCTAGTTTAAGTTACTAATTAATAATAGCAAGTTACAGTTCCTTAGCTCTGAGTTTAACTCACTTCCCTTGCAGAGAGGCTGAAAAAAAACTGTCATGCTCGCCAACCAATCACCTACCGGCTGCCATGTGATGTCACTCCTTGATTTTCTTCTGTTGTGAATGTTCCTCCCGCTGACTCTCTCTTTATAGCGCCACCGCCCGGAGTGAAAAAAGAAGGGAAACCGAGGGTGGCAGAGTGCGACCGAATGTGGGGAAGAGGGAAAACCGAAGGGGGTGAGCGATTCACAGAGGTGAAATCAGAGGAAGGAGGAACTTTGATTCCACCAAAAAATAATGCCTCCTTTTCACTACGGAAGTACAATCCCTCTACACCTCCATCCCCCACCATGATGGCCTGAGGGCGTTCCGCTGCTTCCTTGAACAGAGGCCTAACCAGTCCCCATCCACCACCAGCCTCCTCCGCCTGGCTGAACTTGTTCTCACATTGAACAACTTCTCCTTTGACTCCACTCACTTCCTCCAAATCAAAGGTGCTGCTTTGGGTACCCGCATGGGTCCTAGATATGCGTGCCTTTTCGTGGGATATGTGGAACACTCTTTGTTCCAGTCCTACTCGGGTCCCCTCCCTCACCTCTTTTTCCGGTAAATTGATGACTGTATCGGTGCCGTTTCCTGCTCTCGCACTGAACCAGAAAATTTCATTCACTTTGCTTCCAATTACCACCCTTCCCTCACCTTCACATGGTCCATCTCCGACTCTTCCCTTCCCTTCCTCGACTTCTCCGTCTCCATCTCTGGGGATAGGTTATTGACGAACATTCACTACAAGCCCACTCACTCCCACAGCTACATGGACTACACTTCCTCCCACCCCGCCTCCTGTAAGGACTCTATTCCATTCTCCCAGTTTCTCTGTCTCCTCCGCATCTGCTCTGAAGATGCCACCTTCCATACCAATGCTTCCGACATTTCTTCCTTTTTCCTCAAATGAGGATTTCCCTCTACTGTGATTGACACGGCCCTCGACCGTGTCCGTTCTATCTCCTGCACTTCTGCCCTCACCCCTGCCCCTCCCTCCCGGCATCACGATAGAGTTCCACTTGTCCTCACCTTTCACACCACCAGCCTCCACATTCAATGGATCATCCTCCGCCATTTCCGCCACATCTAGCGTGATCCCACCACCAAACGCATCTTCCCTTCACCTCCCTCTTTAAGCATTCCATAGGGCCGCTCCCTCCGCTACACCCTAGTCCACTCCTCTACCACCCCCAGCACCCTTACCCCTTCGCCCGGCACCTTCTCGTGCAAACGCAGGAGATGCAACACATGCCCTTATACCTCCCTCCTTCCCACTATCCAGGGCCCCAAACACCCCTTCCAGGCGAAACAGCGATTTACTTGTACTTCTTGCAATTTAGTATACTGTATGTGCTGCTCACGATGTGGTCACCTCTACATTGGGGAGACCAAATGCAGATTGGGTGACCGCTTTGCGGAACACCTGCATTCATTCCGTAAGAGAGACACCGAGCTTCCAGTCGCCTGTCACTTTAATTCACCGCTCCATTCCCACTCAGACCTCACTATCCTTGGCCTCTTGCATTGTTCCTCGGATGCTCAGCGTTAGCTCGAGGAACAGCACCTCATCTTTCGATTAGGCACTTTACAGCCCTCTGGACTCAACATGGAGTTCAACAATTTCAGATCATAACCTCGGCCCCTATCACATATATATATATTTTATCTAAGCAAAAAAAAAATGTGTCTGTTTTTTTCTTCCCTCCCACATTGCAGCTGCCCTTCATTCTGCCAGCGCAATTCACACTTCATCTGGAGTCAGCCTTTGTTCCTTAACATGTCCCATTACCATATCCTCTTGCCTTGCATATCTCTAAATGCATCTTTACTTCTCCTGCCTTCCATCCTATCACTGACCTTCCCTTTTGTTCTATCATCCCCTCCCCCATTTCCAAGCCCCTAAACTTGCTTCAAAATCTGTTCCATTTCCTGCTTTTTTCCATTTCTGACGGAAGGTCTTCCACCTGAAACGTTAACTCTGTTTCTCTCTCCACGGATGCTGCCGGGCCTGCTCAGTTGTTCCTGCGTTTTCTGTTGTTATTTAATAAATAATGCAGTCTCACTGAAGCTGCATTCATTGCTGACAATTCTGAACCAGGAGCTTCTGTCAGAGCTGATCTGTTGTTATTCTTCACACGTCAAAACTGGGTATCACAGAACGACTAAAACCAATCCGAGAGTTGGCACAGAGGGCCGTGGGCTCACAGAGCATATCGTTCGGAGCTCAGCTCATCACCAACATTTCTAAACCAACCCCTGAGCTCTGACAGTAATTGCACATATTTTCCCCCAATTCGAATTGCAGTGAGGTTGATGAACCCTGGAAGGTGGACAGTCCATAGAAACATAGAAACATAGAATCTAGGAGCAGGAGTAGGCCATTCGGCCCGTCGAGCCTGCTCCACCATTCAATACGATCATGGCTGATCATTCAAATCCAGTACCCTGTCCCTGCTTTAATCCCCACAGTACACATATCCCACCCTACCCCCGTAACCCCATGTATTTAATTCCCCCTAACATATCCCATCCTATCCCCATAACCCCACATAATTAATCCCCCCTAACACTAAGGGTCAATTTATCATAGCCAGAGTCTGGCATCGTGAGGCAAAGTACTGCACATGTGGGTATCCAAACTGTAATTGCACCAGTAATTGGGGATTCGATAGTCAGGGAGGCAAATAGATAATTCTGCTACCATCGGCGTCAGACCCGTGTGGTTCGCTGCCTCTCTGGTGCCAGGGTAAGTGATATCACGGAGAGGGTGCAGAACATTCAGTGGCGGGGTGTGGGTGTGAGTGCGGCTGCGTGGAATGGAAGAGCTAGAAGTTATGGTCCATGTCTGAACCAACGGCACAGGGAAGAAGATGGTTGAAGTCCTGCAGTCAGAGTTTATGAAGCTAGGACCTAAAAGGTCGTAATCTCTGGATTACTCCCAGTCCCAACCGCTGGTGAGAGCAGAGATAGGGGATATTGCAGGGTAAAGCGTGGCTACAGACACTGTGCAACAGGGAGGGCTTCAGATTCCTGGGGCATTGGGACCAGTTCTGTGGCAAAAGGGATCAGCTCCAGATGGATGGCTTGCACCACAAGTGAGCTGGGACCAATATCCTCGCAGGAAGGTTGACTAGTGCGAGGCGGAGGGTTTAAACTAATTCGGCAGTGAATTGGACACCAAGATGTAGTATTATACTATAGAATCAAAGTGCACTGAGGGCTGGGGGAGATCGTTATAGTTAGAAGTAATACAGAATTAGGTGAGATGATAGAAAATACAAAGAGGTCTAAGTTTGATTTGGAGCGCATGTGTTTAAATGCGTGAAGTTTGCCTTAATAATGCTGGCGAGCTGCAGGCTCAAATCGCCACGTGGGAATATACTGTAGTGGCGATAACGAGACCTGGCTCAACAAAAGTGGGTGCTTGGATGCTTCATATTCCTGGGTACAAGTTATTCAGGAAAGAAAGTTAAAGATAAAAGGAGGAGTGGTGGCAGTTTTGATTAAGGTAAAAATTTCAGTGCGAGAAAGAATGAATACCCTTGAGGGTTCAAAGACAGAACATTTGGTTGGAGTTAAGGAGCAATAGAGAAGCTATTAAGCTGCTTGGTGTATTTTATAGGCCAACAAAGAATGGGATGGAGATTGAGGAACCGATTTGCAAGGAAATTACTGAGAGGTGCATTACATATAGAGCAGAGATAATGGGAGACATTACCAGACCATTTTCAGACCTGGCGTCCTATTTGATCCCGAGATGATTTTCAGAGCCCATACCCTCTCCATCACCAAGACTGCTTACTTCCACCTCAGTAACATTGCCCATCTTCACCTCTGCCTCAGCTTATCTGCTGCTGACACCCTCATCCGTGCCTTTGGTACCTCTAGACTCGACTGTTCCAATGCCGTCTTGTCCAGCCTCCCTAATTGCATCTTCATAAACTTGAGCTCATCCATAGCTCTGCTGCTTGTATCCTAATTCGTATAAAGTCCCTTTGACACTTCGCCTCCGTGTTCGCTCACTTAGATTAACTCCCGGTCCAGCAATGCTTCGATTTAAAAATGATAATCCCTCTCTTGAAATCGATCCATGCCCTCGCCCTTCCATATCTCTGTGACCCCCTCAAGACCATCAACCCTCCAGGAACTCTGAACTCCTCCAATTCTGGCCACTTGCATGTCTGATTTTCATCGCTCAAGCACTGGTGGATGTGCCTTGAGCTGTCTAAGCCCTAAACTCTGGAATTCCCTTCCTAAACATCTCCACCTCTTTACATCTCTCTCCTCCTGTAAGGCTGTCCTTATAAACTATCTGGTCGACCATCCATTTGCCACCTGTACTAATATCTCCCTAGTGTCTGATTGTGTCTGATGACGCTCCTGTGAAGCGCCGTGCGAAGTTTTACTGTGCTAAAGGCGCTATATAAATACAAGTAGCTACATTTGTTCAAAAGCAAAATACTGCGGATGATGGAAATCTCAAATAAAAGCAGAAAATGCTGGAAATACTCACCAGGGCAGGCAGCATCTGTGGAGAGAGAAACAGAGTTAACGTTTCAGGTCGATGACCTTTCATCAGAAATTGTTTGTCATTGTTGTCGTTGTGTGACTCGGACGAGAAGAACAGGATTATGGAAAATACAAGGACAGGTTATGGTTCTAACCCCGTGAATGACTTTCTGGGGAATTATTATGTGAATCGTGAAGCTGTCAGATTAACATTCCACAGTCTGTTGTGAGATAGCTATTAACCCATTTAACACACCGGATATTAAGCCATTAATAACAATGGATATTAATGCATTGACCACACAATGTGTTAACCTATTTAAAATACCGAGTGTTAACCCATTGAACACCGCTTAAAACAACAGCTGGATTGACTTAACAGAGGCTCATGTCTTGCTGGACTATTGATGACATCAGCAATATTTGAGCTTCGGCACAAGTAACAACAAAGATGTTGTAATGATTGTCTCCAGGGTGGTTTATATTGATGAGAATTTAACAAGATCCCATGATATATTGTAACATTTGTTTAATCGATACACCACAATGATTTTTTTATAAAGTATAACCCTTATAAAAACTACAAGCAGTGATGAACTGGGACTGCTGCAGGTTTCTATTTCATTTCATTAAATCACTTAGCCCGTTAAGAGTCTCATCACATGCTTTTTCTAGATATGGACTCCGAGCAGCCGGGAGTGTGATGCACTGGAACCAGGAGTGTGCAGTTTTGGAACCAGGAGTGTGCTGTACTGGAACCCGGGAGTGTGCTGTACTGCAACCAGGATTGTGCTGTACTGGAACCAGGAGTGTGCTGTACTGGAACCAGGAGTGTGCTGTACTGGAACCCGGGAGTGTGCTGCACTGGAACCAGGAGTGTGCTGTACTGGAATCAGGAGTGTGCTGTACTTGAACGAGGAGTGTGCTGTACTGGAACCCGGGAGTGTGCTGTACTGGAACCAGGCGTGTGCTGTACTGGAACCAGGAGTGTGCTGTACTGGAACCCGGGAGTGTGCTGTACTGGAACCCGGAGTGTGCTGTACTGGAACCCGGGAGTGGGCTGTACTGGAACCCGGGAGTGTGCTGTACTGGAATCAGGAATGTGCTGTACTGGATCCCGGGAGTGTGCTGTACTGGAACCAGGAGTGTGCTGTACTGGACAACGGGAGTGTACTGTACTGGAACCAGGAGTGTGCTGTACTGGAACCAGGAGTGTGCTGTACTGGAACCCGGGAGTGTGCTGTACTGGAACCAGGAGTTTGCTGTACTGGATCCAGGAGTGTGCTGTTCTGGAACCAGGAGTGTGCTGTACTGGACCTTCGGAGTGTGCTGTACTGGAACCAGGAGTGTGCTGTACTGGCACCAAGAGTGTGCTGTACTGGAACCAGGAGTGTCCTGTACTGGAACCCAGGAGTGTGCTGTACTAGAACCAAGAGTGTGCTGTATTGGAACCAGGAGTGTGCTGTACTGGAACCAAGAGTGTGCTGTACTGGAACCAGGAGTGTGCTGTCCTGGAACCCGGGAGTGTGCTGTACTGGAACCAGGAGTGTGCTGTACTGGATCCCGGGAGTGTGCTGTACTGGAACCAGGAGTGTGCTGTACTGGAACCAGGAATGTTCTGTACTGGACCCCGGGAGTGTGCTGTAATGGAACAAGGAGTGTGCTTTACTGGAACCAGGAGTGTGCTGTACTGGAACCAGGAGTGTGCTGAACAGGAACCAGGTGTGTGCTCTAACAGGAGCCGGGAATGTGCTGTACCGGGACCTGGCAATATGCTGGAATTTGTCCAGGGGTGCGTTTTAACAGAACCCTGGATGGTGCTGTACCGGGAACCGGGTGTGCATTATCAGGACTCGGGAGTGTAGCAATGCCTTCCTCCTCTGATCTGGTCCGATCTCTATGTGTCCTCTAACAGTCTATCCAACTCACTGGGAAAAGTGAATTTTAGTTCGATTCTCAATTTCTTTTATTGAGCAACAGATAAAACATCAAAAACACTGAGTGTGATGTATTCAGTTCAACATCGGCCCGGAAAATTCTCAAATAAAGAGCACACTTAACTAACACCCGGGTTTGATTGGAATTAATGTACAAATATTGATTCCTTTTCTCTATCTGTCCCAGTGTCGCTGCAGAGATCAATACCCTTCGCAGACTTCCTGCTGCCTTGAGCTTTTTCTGGTGTACATCTTGATTTTCAAAACAATCTTCCTTCAAAGACTAGCAGAGATCAGAGAAAGCTGTCAGCACTGAGGGACTAAACACCCCCTGAGAGATGGGACATTGGGAACGATTTGCCTATTATGGTGAAATAATCACAAGAAGCGGTCATTCCCAAAACAACCCTGGAGTGTGAGCTCAGCATTAGACTGTCGAAAGCAGCTCACCGCTCTTGGGCAAGTATCTGCTCAAAGCGCCTATCTAAATAACTCGTGTCTAGGTCACACCCTTGGAAAAAGAGCTACACGTTCCTGAACTAAGACATTAACTTACTTTGAAGTTGGAATCAGCTGGTGAAATGTTTTAGAAAATATAAAGGCTTGGCATTTGCAGTCAGTGGCGATGGACAGGTGATCGCGGCTGACTGCGAAGATTGCTGCACAGAAAGATCTTGCAATCTCTGTGGAAAACATATTAGTTTTCTCAATATTAAATTGATTGTCGCGCTGTCTTTAGGGGATCTCCAACTCAGACAGTTTTACCATAATCACCACCGCAAAATCCGGGCCAAAGAATTGAAGCAGCCCGAAAGTGGATTCGACAGATTATCAAACAAAAATACATGATAATCACAGAAAGTGTTCGGACTTCTCATCTCATTAATTTCACCATCATTGCAATAGGATATTTCACTCCATTGCTCAACTCCTCTCTGTATTTCCTCTGGGTCACTGCATAAATAAAAGTGTTCGTGCAGCAACTCAGGAGCTGGAGCATGAAGCCGACTTCTGATAAAAATCTGGGTGGAAAAACAGGATATCCCAAGTAATCCAATCGTCTCATTATAGAACAAACCATGAACACCACCCACAGTAGTATGAAATTCGCCGATATAACAAAGAGTACAATCATGGATTTTCTTCGGCTCACCATCTCTGGGTCACTGGGACTCTCGCCACTGCTCTGACCCCGGAGTCTGCTGCGGGCTCTGCTGGCCACTAAAATGTGTCTGACCGTCAATGCATTGAACAGTAGAATCAAAAGAAATGGAACAAATGGCGTTAAAATATAATGCATTAATTCAACAATGGCCCAGGCCAGCGAGTTAGATGCACTGAATGGCACTTGGCAAAACCAGGGATTGTTAGAAAGCATGTATTTGTCTTTATACAGAAAATACCAGAAAATATTCTTAAAACAGCTCAGCACAGTCACTGTTCCTAAAACAACAGCCGCCGTTTTCTCGGTGCAATATTTGGATTTCAGCTTCTGACAACAAATGGCCACAAATCGATCGAAGGTGAAAGTTACGGTGAACCAGACAGAACAGTCTGTAGCGGCATGAAGTAGAATGGCATGAATATTACATACTCTAATGTACCATACAAACAGGAATAGTTCCCGATAAACAATAGGAATCTGCCTTAGTATCAGATCGATGATCACAACCAGTAGATCTGCCGCTGCCATGGCCACCAGGTAGTGAGTGACACATTTCGAGAGACCGCACTTTCCCCGAGACAGGATCGCAATCGTCACCACGTTAACTGTGAGCAATTGGAGAAATCAGAAATTATTCACCAAACACCGGGCACATAGATTACTTTGATTTGTTTCAAGTAATGTAACGGAGTAGGTGTACCGATGGTTTGGACAGAATGGGTTGAAACAGAGTGCTTCTAAACAACATGTTAAATTTGACTGATCAAGACCTTCGATCCAAACCTTCAAAGCATCCTACGCGCTCTCATCCCACCTACTCCCCGCGTGGGAGACTTCTACTGCATCCCAAAGATACATAAAGCCAACACACCCGGACGTCCTATCGTATCGGGCAACGGAACCCTGTGTGAGAACCTGTCTGGATACGTCGAGGGCATCCTGAAACCCATCGTACAGGGAACCCCCAGCTTCTGTCGCGACACTACAGACTTCTTGCAGAAACTCAGCACCCACGGACCAGTTGAACCAGGAACACTCTTCGCCACGTTGGACGTCTCGGCACTCTACACCAGTATCCCCAACTATGACGGCATCGCTGCGACAGCCTCAGTACTCAACACCAACAACAGCCAATCTCCAGAGGCCATCCTACAACTCATCCGCTTCATCCTTGACCACAATGTCTTCACCTAAGACAAGCAGTTTTTTAACCAAACACACGGAACAGCCATGGGGACCAAATTCGCACCCCAATATGCCAACATCTTCATGCACAAGTTCGAGCAAGACTTCTTCGCTGCACCGGACCTCCAACCAACGCTGTATAGCAGATACATCGACGACATTTTCTTCCTATGGACCCACTGCAAAGAATCACTGAAAAGACTACACGATAACATCAACAGGTTCAATCCCACCATCAAACTCACCATGGACTACTCCTCAGAATCGGTTTCATTCTGGTACACACGAATCTTCCAAAGACGGACACCTCAGCACTTCACTCTACCGCAAGCCCACGGACAACCTCACGCTGCTCCACCCTAACCATGTTAAAGAAGCCATCCCCTATGGACAAGCCCTGCGAATGCACAGGATCTGCTCAGGCGAGGAGGAACGCGATGGACACCTACAGACGCTGAAAGACGCCCTCGTAAGAACGGGATATCACGCTCGACTCGTCGATCGACAGTTCCAACGGGCCACAGCGAAAAATCGCATACACCTCCTCAGAAGACAAACGCGGGACACAACCAACAGAGTACCCTACGTCGTCCAGTACTTCACCGGAGCGGAGAAACTACGCCATGTTCTTCGCAGACTTCAACATGTCATCGATGACGATGAACACCTCGCTAAGGCCATCCCCACGCCCCCACTACTCGCCTTCAAACAGCCACCTAACCTCAAACAGACCATAGTTCGCAGCAAGTTACCCAGCTTTCAGGAGAACAGCGACCACTACACCACACAACCTTGCCACGGCAACCTCTGCAAGACATGCCAGATCATCAACACAGATACCATCATCACACGTGAGGAAACCACCCACCAGGTACATGGTACATACTCATGTGACTCGGCCAACGTTGTCTACCTCATACGCTGCAGGAATGGATGCAGCGAGACAATGCAGATACTGCGACTACGTATGAACGGACACTGCGCAACAATCGCCAGGCAGGACTGTTCCCTCCCAGTCGGGGAACACTTCAGCAGTCAAGGAAAGTCTGCCTCCGATCTTCGGGTAAGCGCTCTCCAAGGCGGTCTTCGAGTTACACGACAACACAAAATCGTCGAGTAGAAATTGATAGCCAAGTTGCACCCATGAGGACGGCCTCAACCGGGATCTTGGGATCATGTCACGCTGCATGTAACCTCACCTGACGTAGAGTCATCCAGACTCGAGTCGGCGTTGGCTTGTTCTCTCTACACAGATGCGGCTGGACCTGCTGTGATTTCCAGCAAAAAAAGTTTTTTATTTTCCATACAGACCCCAGCATCTGTCACATTTGACCCCTTGTGACCCCACCTCATTGTCTTTGATGTAATGTTTTGCTGACTGACCTGTTTGGACACCATCCACACCTTTGATTGCTGTGATTTTCTCTCTGCCAAGGTGTGATAAAGGGCAGTTAGAATGATTAACTATTGTTCTCTGACTATATATGCTGTGCATTTATACATCTCTTCACTTCACCTGACGAAGAAGCAGCGCTCCGAAAGCTTGTGATTTCAAATAAAACTGTTGGACTATAACCTGGTGTTGTGCGACTTCTCACACTTATCCAACACGTACGAGATTCTTGTTGCCTGTGTGAATGAAGGCAAAGTCTGCAGGGTGGATGAGCAAAATGAGCACGTCACCGTGGTACAGGAGACCTTGCAAGTGGACGGGAGTGAAAAATAATGTTTTGTGGTAGGGGGCAGTATAATGAGGGCGCTAGATACTGTTCTAACGGGAAACGATCCTTCCTATCCACTCGATCTAGGCCCCTCCTAATTATATACAACTCCATTCAGTCTCACCTCAGCCTCCTCTGTTCTAAAGAAAACAACCCCAACCTTTCTTATCTTTACTCATTTCTAAAATTCTCCAGGCCTGGAAACATCCTCACAAATCATCTCTGTAGCCTGTCTAGTGCAATCAAATCTTTCCTGTAATGTGCTGACCTGAAATAAACGTAGTAGTTGAGCTATGGCTGAACTAATGTTTCATAAAGTTCAAGTAGAATCTCCCTGCTCTTATATTCTGTGCCTTGTCTAATACTGGAAAGTATCCCATATGCCTTCTTAACTAGCTTATCGACCTCTTCTGCTACCTTCAGGGATCTGTGGATATGCAGTCCCATGTTTTCAGTTCCTCTACAATGCTCAATATCCTACCATTCATTGCGCATCCCCTTGCCATGTGAGCTCTCCCCAAATCCACTACCACGTACATCTCCGGATTGAATTCCATTTGCCAATTTCTGCCCACTTGAATGGCCTTTGATATCTTCCTGCAGTCTCGAGCTTTCTTCCTCACTATCAACCACAGGGCCAATTTTTGTATCATCTGAAATCTTCTTAATCATGTCCCCTACATTGAAGTCAAACTCAATGATATATATAAACACACACAAGAGAGAAAGAGCGTAAGAGATAATGAAAGAAAGAACTTCCATCCGTACAGCAACTTTCACCACGTCAGGACACCACAAGTGCTTTACAACCAACAACGTATTATTGAAGTTTATTCACTGTTGCAATGTGTGGAAATTAATAAAATAAAGAGCTGGACACACGGACTGAGATGCCACATTCTGTTAATCTCCAGTTCCTGAAGTAACAGCTGCAGGTAGTAACTTACCCGGGACTCCGACCGCAGCCAGGATGGGATAGTAAATCTTTTGTATATCATTAATCGCCCACAGAATCTTGAGCTTGATTAGATAACCAAGAGACATTTTACGCCTTTCTGTTAGAATCGATGATTCGATGGTTGGTGGTGATGCTGGGAGCAATTCTCCGATTGAAACATTGAGAATATTCCTCTTATTTATAGGAGAGAGAATCCATCCGGTCAGAAATTCGGTTCCCCTGCTGACTGGGTTTAATTGCAGCCACTGAACAAATAGATGATGTCAACAATTTTCACTCCATGACTTTTAACAACAACAGCGGAACATCCAATTATATAAAGCCCCGAAGACCAGGATAAATGCTGCACCTTCATACACTGAGACAAGTCTCACAATCCTAACAAGAATTTCCACAGATGGATTTTCATTAATAAAAGTATAAGGAGACAATGGTATGCTCCAGTGTCATCAATCAAAAAGCCGATCAAACATGCCCGCTTTTAGAGGGGCACAATTAATACAGAACATATGAATTTAAATTATATTGTTCCCTATATTCACCACTCCTTCCAGGCCATGCTGTGCAATTACCACCGATGTTCTCTGATCTGCTGAGTGTTTCCAGCATGTTCTGCTTTTAGGTCAGATTTCCAGCATCTGCAGTTATTTGCTTTGTTTTTAGGATTTCATAACCCATTAATTTTTGGCGTGTCTGTTTAATAAAATCAATAGTCCACCGGATACTTCTATTCCAGTTACTGATACCAGTCAGAATCTTTACATTACGCAGAAAGAAGGAAAGGGAGAGAGAAATATAAAAAGAAAGAAAGAAAAGTAAAAAGCATGAAATAAAGAAAATCTAGTCACTGTTGTAGTGTAGGCACTTCTACAATTTAAAATAAAAGGTTAATATTTCTGTTCATTTTAAAGGGCGAGGGAATTGAGACCAGCACATCAAATCTTTGTATTCCACCATCCCACAGCCAAATTTCGAGGCTGTATCGATATTCGACCGAGATTATCTCAAGAAGTGTGACTCACCTTTAGCCAATTCCTAACTAGTGATATTGCCTAGTTGCAGATTCCACGATCTACCGCTCTCTCTGTCTTCTCACTTCTTACCCTGAACGACCAACACTCGCCTTTCCCACGGTGCTCGTACATTTCTTACTTTGGCCGTGGTGAATCAGTTCTTTGATTAATTGTATGACCATAACTTGACCGCGTCACTGAGCACTGAGGTAGTGGCAGATTAATTTCAACACAGATAAATATGAGGTACCACATTTCGGTATGAAAAATAAGGAGGTCACATGTTACTTGGAAAATATGTATCTAAATGTGGTAGAAGAGCAACGGGATCTCGGAGTAGAAAATATAAATCACTAAAAGAAGTGATGCAGGTTAGTAAGGCCATAAATAACCAAGCACTTAGGTTTATTTCTAGAAGTATAGAATCGAAAAATAGAGAGGTTATACTAAACCTGTATCGAGCCTTGGTTAGACCACACTTGGAGAAGTGCGTACAATAATGGTCGCCATATTATAAAAATGATATACAGGATCCAGGGAAGGGCAAAAAACATTTACAAGGTTGATACCAGAAATGCGAGGTCACACCTTTGAGGAAAGTATGAACAGGTTGGATCTCTTTTCTCTTAAAAAGAGAAGGCTGAGGGGTGACCTAAAACAGGTATTTAAGTTTGTGAATGGTTTTCAGAGAGCTTCCACTTGCGGGGATGAGCAAAACTAGTGGCCATCAATATCAGATATAAGATATAAGATTTAAGATGTGCACCAAGAAATCAAATAGAGAATTCAGCAAAAAAACATCTTAACCCAGAGATTGGTAATAATGTTGAACTCGCTACCACAGGGAGTGGTTGAAGCTAATAGTATAGATGCATTTAAGGGGAGTCTAGACAAGCATATGAGGGAGTAGGGAATGGAGGGTTGTGCTGATAGAGTTAGATGAGGAAAGACGGAAGAAGGGTCGAGTGGAACGTAAACGCCGACATAGACTGTTTGGGCCGAATAGCCTGTTTCTGTGCTGTATATACTGTGTAATCCTCTGCAAGTGCCTGAGGGTACAGTGCAAGTCACTTCATTATACCTTCAATATTCTGAACAGCAGTGAATCGCCTGACATTATTTCCTTTACATGCGTTCACCTCAATAAGATACATCAATTCACCTGTCGACCCTCGTGCTATCCGTTCCACTACACCTCCATCTCACAAACCAGCACTGGTTCACCGATTGACCCTAGTACTACCGGTTTCATAAGAATATAAGAACATTAGTAGTTGGAGCAGGAGTAGGCCAATCGGCCTCTCGAGCCTGCTTCGCCATTCAATAAGATCATGGCTGATCATCTAAGTCATCTTCACTTTTCTGCACTATCCGCAGATCCCTTGATTCCCTTAATATACAAATATCTATCGATCTCTGTCTTGAATAAAATGAACGACTGAGCCTCCACAGCCCTCTGCGGTAAAGAATTCAAAAGATTCACGACCATTTGAGTGAACAAATTTCTCCTCATCTCAGTCCTAACTGGCCGACCCCTTATTCTGAGACTGTGACCCCTGGTTCTGGACTCCCCAGACAGGGGAAATATCATTCCTGCTTCTCCCCTGTCAAGCCCTGTAAGAATGTTATATGTTTCAATGCGATCACCTCTCATTCTTCTAAACTCTGGATAATATAGGCCGAGTCTATTCAATCTCTCCTCATTGATCAATTCCCCCCATCCCAGGATCAGTCTGCTGAACCTTCGTTGCTCTCCCTCTATTGCATGTATATCCTTCCTTAGGTAAGGAGACCAAAATTGTACACAATGCGCCAGGCGTGGTCTCACCAGGGCCCTATATAATTGCAGTAAGACGCCTTTACTCTTGTACACAAATCCTCTTGCAATAAAGGCCAACATACCATTTGCATTCCTAATTGCTTGCTGTACCTGCATTTTAATTTTCAGTGATTCGTGTACAAGGACACCCTGGTCCCTCTGAATAGCAACATTTCCCAATCTCTCAACATTCAATAATACATTTTTTAAATTTTCCTCAGCAAAGTTGATAACTTCACATTTCTCCACGTTATATTCCATTTGCCCGGTTCCTGCCCAATCACTTAACCTGTCCATATCCCATTGAAGCCTCTTTGCATCATCCTCACAATTACATTCCCACCTATATTTGTGTCATCAGCAAACTTGGATTTATTACATTTGGTCCCCTCATCCAAAGCTTTGATATAGATTGTGAATATGTGTGGCCCAAGCGCTGATCCTTGCGATTCTCCACTAGTTACAGGCTGCCAACCAGAAAATGATCCGTTTATTCCTACTCTCTGCTTTCAGTCCGTTAACCAATCCTCAATCCATGCTATTATGTTAGTCAACATCCCACGAGCCCGAATTTTGTTTAATAACCTTCTGTGTGTCACCTTATCGAATGTCTTCTGAAAATCCAAATACACTGGTTCCCCCTTATCTCTTCTGCTTGTTATTACCTCAAAAAACTCTAACAGAATCGTCAAACATGATTTCCCTGTCATAAATCCGTGTTGAATCTGCCCACTTATAAGTGCCCTGTTTCCACATCCTTAATAATAGATTCTGGAATTTCCCCTACTACTGATGTCAGGCTAACTGATCTGTAGTTCGCCATTTTCTTTCTCCCTCATTTCTTAAATAGTGGTGTTTTATTTGCTACCTTCCAAAACACGGGAACCGTTCTAGAATCTATGGAATTTTGAAAGATGACAACCAATCCATCCAGTATGTCTATAACCACCACTTTTAAAAAGCTAGGATGCGGGCCTTCAGGTCCAAGGGATATATAAGCTTTCAGTCCCATTAATTTCTCCAGTACTTTTTTTTACTAATACTACTTTCTTTCAGTTCCTGATTCTCGCTGGACCCTTGGTTCTCCATTATTTTCGGGAGTTTTTTTGCGTCTTCCTCTGTGAAAACAGACAGAACGTATTTGTTTAAATTTTCCTCCATTTAATTATTCCCCATTATAATTTCTCCTCTCTCAGCCTGTAAGTGACCCACGTTTACTTTCGCTGATATATTCCTTTTCACATATCTATAGAAGATTTTACAGTCTGTTTTTAAGTCTTTCGCAAGTTTACTTTCATATTCTATTTTCCCTTTCTTCATAAATTTCTTGGTCCTCCTTTGCTGACTTCTAAAATCCTCCCAATCCTCAGGTTTACTAATCTTTTTGGCAACATTATAAGACTCTTCCTTTAATCTAATACTATCTTTAATTCATCTTGTCAACCATAGCTGGAACATTTTTCCCGTTGTGTTTTTATTCCTTAAGGCAATGAAAGTTTGTTGCGAATTATAAATTATTTCTTTAAATGTCTGCAATTGATTTTCTACTGTCGTATCTTTTAATCTAGACTCCTAACCGACCTTAGCCAACTCGTCTCTCATACCGCCGTAGTTCACTTTGATCAGGTTTACGACCTTAGTTTCGGCCTTATCTAAATCGCTCTCAAACTCAACATACAATTCTATCATATTAATATCACTGCTCCCCAGAGGCTTCTTTACTACAAGGTTATTAATTAACCCTGTCTCATTGCACAATACTAGATCTAAAATGATCAGTTCCCTCGTGGGTTCCTTGACATACTGATCTGGAAAACTGTCTTGAATGCATTGCATGAACTCTTCCTCTGCACTATTTCTGCAAATTTGGTTTTCCCAGTCTATATAGAAGTTAAAGTTTCCCATGATTACTTTATTAACCTTGTTACAAGCATTTCTAATTTCCTGATTTATACTCTGCCCGCCACGACAGACACTGTTAGGGTCCGATAGAATACTCCCACTACCAGTTTCTCCCCCTTGTTGTTACTTAGCACAACCCAAACTGATTTTACATTGGGCCGGAGTTCGGCTCTCCGGCTTCCTGTGGGTGCAAGCATCACGTCCATACTTACCTACCGCGCCTGCCGTTGTGCTTCAGGCCCACGAGGAATATCGTTCCTGGGCATCCTGCAGCTGCCGACACAAAGTGCACGCGTATCCCAGGGGCGCAGTTAGTTCGAAGCGTCCCCTGGGATCACGTGGGCCATGGAGAGCCAATCGTAGCAGGGAATTTCCATTCATAGATTTGACAGGAAGACCTGTCAAATCTATGAATAGATATCGGCACCAAAACCACACTAAAACTTCAAATACATTAAAAAAAAAATCACATTTTTAAAATAACTATACATTACGTAAATTAACTACTTTAAACAAAAATTAAATTTTTTGGAAAAATTAATTAAACTTTTTAATGGTGCTAAAAATAAACTTACCTTTCTTTAAAGTATGTAAAAAACATAAACCTGTTGTAAAAATGTTTAAATTGTTCTTAATTAACCACTTACCTTGTTAAAAACAGGCCTTGCACCTCCTTCTTAAATGTGCAGCTTCTCCATACTTACCCTGAGGGTGAAACCTGAAATAAAAACCAAGTTCGCTGCGTGCGCGCTGCCTCCCCCGCGCACGTGTTCGACTTCTGAACCCCTTACTTCAGGGAAACGGAAGTTCCGGATTCCCGCGCATGCGCAGTGCATGCGTGAAACTGGCACTTCAGGTGGACTTACGGGTGAGTGCACAAAGCGTACTGACCCGTGGAGAGCCGAATTTCTGGTTTTCGGATCCAAGATCCTTTCTCTCTGCTGTCTTTATTCCCTCCTTTATTATGAGGGCCACCCCTCCTCTTTTCCCATTGCGACTGTCTATTCTAAAGTTCAAATATCCTGGAATATTTAGTTCCCAACCTTGGTCACTCTGCAACCACGTCTGTGTATTGACTATTAAAACAAACCCATTTATTTCTATCTGCGCTATTAATTCATCTATTTTGTTGTGACTGCTTCGTGTATTCAGCTATAATAACTTTAGCTTTAATTTTTTCTCCATTTTCCCCTGACGTCACTTCAGCCACTAATGTCCGATTACCTTTACAAATCTCGCTGTCCCTTCCTAACCCGCTCTGTTTATCTTTACCCTGATTTACTCTGCCCTACAGTCTTGACATTTCTCTTACTGCTTTTGAATTTACCCTTTCCGCATTCCACCCACACTCACCCCTCTTCATTAGTTTAAAGCCCTAACTTCTACCCTAGTTTTCGATTTGCCAGGATTCTGGTCCCTGCCCCGTTTAAGTGGAGACCGTCCTCACGTAATTGCTCCCTCTTTCCCCAGTACTGGTGCCAGTGCCCCATGAAATGAAACCCCTGCCTCCCACATCAATCTTGGAGTTAGGAATTTTACCTTCTAAACTGTTTGTCCCTCTCCCAATTTGAGCGTGGCTCAGTTAAAAATCCAAAGATTATTACCTGTGAGGTTCTGCATTTTAGTTTCGACCCGAGCACCTCAAACTCTCTCAGCAGAACTTCATTCCTTGTTCTATCTATGTCGTTAGTTCCGACATGGAACAGTACAACTGGATCCTCCCCCTCCCACTTCAAATTCGTATGCACCCACGCGGAGAAAACGTTTGCCTTGGCACCAGGCAGGCAACACCACCTTCAGAGCTCCCGGTCACGGCTGCAGAGAACTGCATCTATCCCGCTGACTATGCTGTCCCCTACCACTAACACTTTCCTTTTCACTCCCCCCACTAGAATGGCCTCCTGAACTATGGTGCCATGGTCAGTTTGCTCATCTACACTGCAGTCCTAGTATCTCATACCTGTTGGTCAAAGTCAAGGGCCGCGGCTCCTCCATCACCACGTCCTCGGTCCCTATACCTTCCTGACTAGCGGTCACACCCTCCTGTCCCTGACCATTGACGAACTCTGAAGTCCTACTTAATCTGAGGAATGTGTCTGCCTCCTGGAACAAAGGGTCCAGGTTACTCTCCCCTTCACTGATGCCCCGCAAAGTCTGCACCTCGTACAGCAGCTCAACAATTCTGAGCCGAAGTTCATTGAGCTGCAGACATTTACCGCAGATGTGGTTGCTCGTGATCTCGCTGATCTCCACAAACTCCCACACGCTGCAGTTACGGCACACCATCTGCCCTGCCATGTCTAGCTAACCTTCTTTATTTATTTTATTAGTTAATTAATTATCTTAATTATTTTTTCAGTCAATTATTTCAGTTTTATTAATGGATTGGTTACTCTAGTTTAATTTACTAATTCAGAAAATTAAAGTAACAGAAAGGTACAGTTTCCTAGCTCTGAGTTTAACACACTTCCCCAGCCTGGAGGCTAAAAAAAACTGTCATAATCAACAACCAATCACCTACCTGCTGCCCTGTGATGTCACTGCTGGATTTTCTTCTGTTGTGAAGTTTCATCTTGCTGCCTCTTTCTTGATGCGCCGCCGCCGGGAGTGAAAGCATAGGGGAAACCGAGGGTGGCAGAGTGGAACCGAATGTGTGGTGGAGGGGAACCGAGGGTGGGGAAGAGGAAAACCGAAGTGGGGACAGCGAAGCACAGAGGTGAAACCAGTGGAAAGAGGAATTTTGATTCCACCAATAAATAATGCTATCTCACTGAAGGTGTACTCATTGGTGACAATTCTGAAACAGCAGCTTTTGTCAGAGCTGATCTGTTCTTATTCTTCACACGCCAAAACTGGGTGGCACAGAGCGACTTAAACCAACCTGAGAGTTGGTGCAGAGGGCCGCGTGCTCACAGTGCACATCGTCCGAAATTCAGCTCCTCGTAAACCTTCCTAAACCACCCCCTGAGCTCGGACACAAAAAAGGGGAGTTTTCATAGAATGGCAAGAATTACAGCACAGGAGGGGGCCATTCGGCCCTGAGGCGAACGCTCGCTACTGTAACCTCATTAACGCACCCCCCCCCCCCGATCTTTTCATATTCCTCCTTTTCAAATCTTTCTAATTTTCCCATTGAAATGAATTTTTAGTCGCTATCTCAATAGCCACATATGGTGAATGGTCCCATGGTCTTATAGCCCCCTGGTTTTTGACCCCTCTAATAAGGGGAAAAGTTCCTTTCTATCTAACTTATCTATGCCCCTCATAAATTTGTACACCTAATTCAGGTCCCCCCTCAGCCCCTCTGCTCTAAGGAAAACAACCTCAGCCTGTCCAGTCTCTCTTAATAGCTGAAGCGCTTCAATTCAGGTAACATCCTGGTGAATCTCCTCTGCACCCTCTCCAATGCAATCACATCCTTCCTATAGTGTAGCGACCAGAACTGCACACATTATCCAGTTGTGGGCTAACTACCGTTTTGTACAGCTCCATCATAAACTCATTGCTCTTATATTCTATGCTCGGCTAATGAAGGCAAGTATCCCATATGCCTTTTTAACCACCTTATCTACCTGCCCTGCTGCCTCCAGGGATGCACACCAAGGTTCCTCTGATCCTCTACCCATCCTAGGGTTCTACCATTCATTGTGTATCCCCTTGCCTTGTTAGTCCTCCGAAAATGCATCATCTCACACTTTTCAGGGTTAAATTCCATTTGCCACTGTTCTGCCCATCTAACCAATCCGTCTATATCGTCCTGTAGTCTGAGGCTTCCCTCCTGGCTATTTACCACTACACCAATTTACGTGTCATCTGCAAACTTACCGATCATACCTCCTACATTCATATCTAAATCGTTTATATACACTACAAACAGCAAAGGACCCAGCATCTATCCGTGCGGTACACCACTGGACAGAGGCTTCCAGTCACAAAAACAAACTTCGACCATCACCCTATGCCTCCTGCCACTAAGGCAATTTTGAATCCAATGTGCCAAATTGCCCTGGATCCCATGGGCGCTTACCTTCTTGACCAGTCTCCCATGCGGGTCTTTGTCAAAAGCCTGACTGAAGTCCATGTGGACTACATCAGCCGCACTACCCTCATCCACACACCGAGTCAGCCCCTCGAAAAATTCAATCAAATTGGTTAGACATCGGCCCAGAAATTAAACATCAAAGGTTCCCGCGGGGGTAAGGATTCCCCGCGATATCGCACTCCGCGCCTACCTTTTTGTTTCGGGCCCACACGAACTTCAGTTTCAGTGCCTCTCCCTATTGCCAGCGTGCAGTACTTGCGTGTCCCAGAGGCGCAATTAGTTCGTGCGACCTCTGGGATCACGTGATTCAGTTAGAGCCAATGGCAGCACACCATCTTTCATTAATAGTTTTGACAGCAAGGGCTGTCAAAGCTATGAATACTACAAGCCCCCAAAAGAACAGCTAAACCTCAATTAAATTTAAAAAAAAGACATCACCTTAATAAAATAACTATAGTTAAATAAATTAACCACTTTAAACAAAAAATTACATTTTTGAAAAAATTTAAAATCTTTTTAAAAGTTATAAAAATAAACTTACCTTTCTTTAAAGACTGTAAAAAAGATAAACCTGTTGAAAAAAAATTAAAATAACACTTAATTAACTACTTACCTTGTTAAAAGGGGGTCCTACGCCTGCTTTCTTTATGTGTAAAATCTTCAACACTTACCTGCGCGTTCAAACCTGAAAAATAAACTAAGTGCACTGCGTGCGCACAACTTGTAGTGCGCACGCGGTTCAATTAGGAACCGCCCCCTTTGCAATACATGAAGTGCCGGTTTCCCGCGCATGCGCAGTGCATGCAGGAAACCGGCAATTCGGGACCGAATACTTGAGAGTACACAGTGCGTACTCTCGCGTATTAGGTCTAATTTTCGGGCCATGATCTCCCCCTGACAAAGCCATGCTGACTATCCTTGATTAATCCTTGCCTCGCCAAGTGCAGACTAATTCTGTCCCTCAGAATTTTTTCCTATAATTTCCCTACCACTGATACTAGGCTCACTGGCCTGTAATTCCCTGGTTTATCCCTACTTCCCTTCTTGAATAATAGTATTACGTAAGCTGTCCTCCAGTCCTCTGGCACCTACCCTGTGGCCAGAGAGGTTCTGAAAATGTGTGTCATAGCCACTGCAGTCTCCTCCCTTGCCTCACACAGCAGCTTGGGATAGATCTCATCTGGTCCTGGGGATTTATCCACTTTTAAGCCCGCTAAAACCGCAAGTACCTCCTCCCTCTCAATGCTAATTTGTTCAAGTATAACACAATCCCCCTGCCTGATTTCTAAGTCTCCATCGTCCTTCTCCATTGTGAATGCAGATACAAAATATTCATTTAAAACCTCACCCACATCTTCCGGCGCTACACACAGATTCCCACTTTGGTCCCTAATGGGCCCGACTCTTTCGCTGGTTATCCACTTGCCCTTAATATACTTATAAATCACCTTGAGATTTTCCTTTATTTTACCTGCCAGTGTTTTTTCATGCTCCCTCTTCACTCTCCTAATTTATTTTTCAATGCTCCTCACGGGCTTTCACTGTTTTTCGTCCTTTGTATCTGCGAAAAGCCTCCCTTTTTTTAATAATCCATTCTTGTATATCTCTTAACATCCAGGGTTCCCTGGGCTTGTTGGTCACACCCTTGATCTTTACGGGAACATGTTTGCGTTGTACTCTCTCTATTTCCTTTCTGAAAGAGTCCACTGCTCTGAAGTGGATTTTCCTCCAAGGAGCTTATCCCAATCCACTTTGGCTAGATCCTGCCTTATCATATTAAAATCAGCCTTCCCCCAATTTAGAACCTTTATTAACGGTCCGTCTTTGTCCTTTTCCATGACTACCTTAAATCTCACCGAATTATGTTCACTTCTCTCCCCTGACCTCCAATCCAGAATCACCTTCACACCGAATCCCCCATTCCACAATCTCCAACTCGCCCCGAGCCCCCATTCCCAGCCTCCATCTCTCTCCCCAAACCTGGATTTTTGAGTCTCCATCTCTCCCCGATCCCCCATTCCACACTTTGTATTTCTTCCCGTGCCCCCATTCCCCATTCTCCATCACTGCCCCTCTGTTATTAGAGGTAATATATTGAACTAGATTGAGGAATGCCTCGAAAGATGCAGGCAGAAATATGTTAAAGATGAATTTGTTTCTGTTTGGAAACCAGTGGTGCCACACAGGGTTCAGTGGCGGCAGCGTTGCCTTTTACCAATTTTTACTTGAGATCTATATGTAGGTGTTGGGGCCCAATCTGCAAGTTTGCAGATGATACGAAGATCTTATGAGTTTCCGTACAATAGATGATTTGATACAGCTTCAGGTGGCTCTTGAATTGTTGGGGGAGAGGTTAATGACTGGGAAATTATGTATAATTTGGAAAAGTGCAGTGTTGCTCACGTGGGCAGGGCGAATGCTTAACACACATACACCCTTCAGGAAAAAGCAATAAAGCAATTGGAGCAAGCAAGAGATCTGGGTGTTCCAGGGAATGCCTCTCTTCAAGTTCATGTGCAATGCCATGAATCGATTGCTGGTGCCAAGAGGGCATTCACAGGATTATTGACTATGAGACCTGCCCCGATCACTACAGTCGAGAACTTCTATACAGCAGGGGCCAGAAATTCTGGTCTCCACGGGTGAGTACGCGCTGTGTGCTCACCCGCAGACCCAACGAAAGTGCCGGTTTCGTGCATGCACTGCGCATGCGCGGGAAACCGGCACTTCCGGTCCCTTGAAGGAAGGGGTTCGGTGGTCATACGCGTGCGCCGGAGAGGCAGCGCGTACGCATCGAACTTCCGCTTTTTTTCAGGTTTCTCTGTGATGGTAAGTCCCGAGCACCTGCGCGGGAAAAAAAGCAGGTGCAAAGCCTGCTTTTAACAAGGTAAGTGGTGAATTAAGTGGCCCAGAAATTGGAGTTCGATGGTTGCCACGGTGGTAAGGATCCCCCGCGATATCGCACTCCGCGCCTACCTTTATGGTTTTGGCCCACACGAGCTTCAGTTCCTGGGCCTCTCCCTGGTGCCGGCGTGCAGTGTGTGCGTGTCCCAGAGGCGCAGTTCGTTCGATGCTACCTCTGGGATCACGTGGGCCAGTTAGAGCCAATGGCAGCACACCATCTTTCATTCATAGTTTTGACTGCAAGAGCTGTCAAAGCTATGAATACAACTTGACCCCAAAAGAACAGCTAAACCTCAATTAAATTAAAAAAAAAACACATCACATTAATTAAATAACTATAGTTAAATAAATTAACCACTTTAAACAAAAATTTAAATTTTTGAAAAAATTTAAATTCTTTTTAAAAGTTATAAAAATAAACTTACCTTTCTTTAAAATCTCTAAAAAAGATAAACGTGTTGAAAAAAATTTAAAATAATACTTAATTAACTACTTACCTTGTTAAAAGGGGGTCCTACGCCTGCTTTCTTTATGTGTAAAATCTTCAACACTTCCCTGCGCGTTCAAACGCGGTTTACTCAGGAACCACCCCCCTCGGAATACCCGAAGTGCCGGTTTCCCGCACATGCGCAGTGAATGCAGGAAACCGGCACTGCGGGACCATATACTCGATAGTACACAGTGCGTAATCTCCCGTATTAGGTCTAATTTTCGGGCCAATATTTAAACATTTTTTCCACAGTTTTATCTTTTTTAAATACTTTAAAAAAGATAAGTTTATTTTTAGCCCCGTTAAAAAGTGTAATTAATTTTCACAAAAATTTAAATTTTTGTTTAATATAGTTAATTTATGTCATTTATAGTTATTTTAAAATGAGATGTTTTTTTTACATTTATTTGATGTTTTAGTTAGGTTTTGGGGCCGATCTCTTCATAGATTTGACGGATCTTCCTGTCAAATCTATGAATGGAGATTCCCTGCGACGATTGGCTCTCCATGGCCCACGTGATCCGAGGTGCCGCTTCGAACTCACTGCGCCCCAAGGATACGGAAGCAGCTATATGCACACTGGCAGCTGGATGAGGTCCAGGATCGAAATCCCACGCGGGCCCACAGCACAACGGCAGGCGTGTTAGGTAAGAGCAGATTGGGGGCTTGCAGCCGCGGGAAGCCTCCGACCCGAATTTCTGGCCCCTGATCTCTAAAGTTTCATGGGCAATACCGTGAAGCGATTGCTGGACCAAATAAAGTTTCGGGGTGCATTCATAGGACAATTGATTATGAGACGATACATACCATTTTGTCCATGTAGAAACCAAGGTCACGCCTCACTTTTGAATACTTTGTCCAGTTTTGATCTCCTCATACGGTGGGTAATAATGAGGCTTTGGAAAGGGTGCAGAGAATGGCCACTAAAATAATTTCTCGTTTGCAGCATCTTAGTTATCAAGATAGGCTAAAAGTTTTGGGACTGTACACATTAGTGATTCGGAGACTTAGGGGTGATATGATTGAGGTTTGTAAACTGGCCCAGAAATTTGACTCGGAGGCTTGCCGCGGGAGTAAGGATCTTGCGCGATATCACACTCCGCGCCGGCGGATGTGTTTCGGGCCCACACAAACTTCGGGTCCTGGGCCACTCCCTGGGGCCGGCGCATAGTGTGTGCGTCTCCCAGAGGCGCAGTTAGTGCGATGCGACCTCTGGGTCAAGTGGGCCATCGTCAGCCAATGGCAGCACACCATCTTTCATTCACAGATTTGAAAGGGGAACTGTCAAATCTATGAATACAACTTGCCCCCAAAAGATCAGCTAAACCTCTAATAAATTAAAAAAAAATCACATCAATAAAATAACTATAGTTAAATAAATTAACCAATTGAAACAAAAATTTAAATTTTTGAAATTTTTTTAATTCTTTTTAAAAGTTATAAAAATTATCTTACCTTTTTTTAAAGTCTGTAAAAAAGATAAACCTGTTGAAAAAAGTTTAAAATAATACTTAATTAACTATTTACCTTGTTAAAAGGGGGTCTTATGCCTCCTTATTTCATGTGTAAAATCTTCCATACTGACCCCCGCGTTCCAACCTGAAAAAAACTAAGTGCGCTGCATGCGCACAGCCTGTACTGCGCACGCAGTTCACTTAGGAACCGCCCCCATTCGCTGTATCGGAAGTGCCGGTTTCCCGCGCATGCGCAGTGCATGCAGCAAACCGGCACTTCGGGACCGAACACGGGTGAGTGCACAGTGAGTACTCTCCCGTGTTCGGCCGAATTTATTGGCCAAAGCCAACAGATTGTCTTCCAGTTGATAGTTTGTGGCAATTAAATAATTTAGGGAGGACCAGGGGTCACAATTTTAAGTTGTGTAAGGCCAGATCCAGGGTACATGTCAGGAGGTTATCCTTTTCCCAGAGAATAGTGGAGCTCCAGATGAGGCTGCCTTCTCATGCGGTGGCCGCCGATTCGCTGAAGTACTTCAAGTGAGAACTTGACCTGTTTCTGGCTGGGACGAAGATCAACTCTACCAAAAGGGAGGTACTGCAAGAAATTATCAGGACCAGAGTGATCTCATGGATAAGTTTTCATCGCCCAGGCTTGTCGGAGAGGAATTTTCAATACTTGTCCCTAATTTGAATTCCAATGCGGTTGACAAACCCTCGAAGGAGTGCAGTCCAGCGTCTGACACTGTGAAGCAAAGGACTGCACACGGGGGCATCCAAACTGTCATTGCAGCAGCAATTGGGGATTCGATAGTTAGGCGACAGATATTTAGCTCTGCTACCAGCGGCGTGAGACCCGTGTGGTACGTTGCCTCTCTGGTGTCAGGGGAAAGGTTATCACGGAGAGTTTGCTGAACATTCCGTGAGGGGTGGGGGTCGGGGAGTGTAATGGAAGAGCTGGAAGTTGTGGTCCATGTCTGAACAAACGGCATAGGGAAGAAAAGGGTTGAGGTCCTGCATCAGAGCTTAAGGAGCTAGGGAGGATGTTAAATAGTCGGATCTGAAAGGCCGTAATCTCTGGGTTACTGGCAGTGCCACGCACTAGTGTGATTAGAAATAGGGGATATGGCAGGTTAAAGCGTGGCTACAGACCCGGTGCACCAGGGAGGGCTTCAGATTCCTGGGGCATTGCGCCCAGTTCTGTGGCAGAAGGGACCAGTTCAAGATGGACGGGTTGCACATCAAGTGAGCTGGGAACAATATCCTCGCGGCAAGATTAACAAGTGGGAGGCGGAGGGTTTAAACTAATTCTGCAGTGTGTTGGGCACCAAGATGCCGTATCAAAATGTAGAATCAAAGCGCACAGAGGGCTAGGAGAGATCGTTATAGTTAGAAGTAATGCAGAATTAGGGGAGATCATAGAAAATACAAAGAGGTCTACGTTTGGTTTGGAGTGCATGTGTTTAAATGCACCAAGTTTTCTTGATAATGTTGGTGAGCTGCAGGCGCAAATAGCAACATGCGAATATAATGTAGTGGCGATAACAAGACCTGAAAAGTGTACTGGATGCTTAATATTCCTGGGTACGGGGTATCCAAGAAAGAAAGGCAAGGACTAATTGATGAGTGGTTGAATATTTGATTAAGGAAAGTATGTTAGTGCTTTAATTCCCTTGAGGGATCAAATGCAGAACATGGGGTTGTAAGTAAGGAACAAGAGAGAAGCTATTACGCCGCTTGGTGTATTTTATAGGCGAACAAAGAGTGGGATGGAGATTGTGGAGCAGGTTTGCAAGAATATTACTGAAAGGTGCATGAAATATGGTTTAGAGATAATAGGAGAATTTACCAGACCATTTGCAAACTTGGCGCCCTATCTGACCCTGAGATGAATTTCCGACCCCATATCCTCTCCATCACCAAGACTGCCTACTTCCACCTCAGTAACATTGCCCATCTCCGACCCTGCCTCAACTTATCTGCTGCAGACAGCCTCATCCGTTCCCTTGTTACCTCGAGACTCGACTATTCCAATGCGCTCATGGTCGGCCTCCCAACTTGCACCTCCGTAACTTGAGCTCATCCATACCTCTGCTCCTTGTATCCTAATTCGCACTTAGTCCCATTCACACATCACCTCCGTGTTCGCTGACCTGCATTAGCTGCCGGTCCAGCAATGCCTCGATTTAAAAAGTCTCATTCGTCTTTTGAAATCGCTCCATGTCCTCGCCCGGCCCAATCTCTTTAACCTCCGCCAGATGTCAACCCTCCACGATCACTGCAATCTTCCAATTCTAGCCTTTGCATGTCCCTGATTTTCATCGCTCCAGATGTGGTGGATGAGCCTTCAGCTGCCTCGGCCCTAAGCTCTGTATTCCCTTCCTAAAACTCTCCGCCTCTCTACCTCTCTCTCGTCCTTCAAGCCACATCATAATACCTACCTATTCGACCATCCATTTGCCACCTGTACTGATATCTCCCTGGTGTCTGATTGTGCCCGATGACGCTCCTGTGAAGCGCATTGCCTCGTTTTACTGTGCTAAAGGCGCAAGTCGTTATTGTTGTTCAAAAACAAAATATTGCACGTGCTGGAATTCTGAAATAAAAGCAGAAAATGCTGGAAATACTCAGCAGGTCAGGTCACAACTGTGGAGAGAGGAACATGGATAATGTTCCAGGTCGATGAACTTTCATCAGAAATTGTGTGTTATTGTTGTCGTTGTACGACTCGGCTGAGAAGAACAGGATTATGGAAAATCCAAGGACATATTACGCTTCTAAACCCGTGAATGTCTGTCTGGGGAACTATTATGTGTATCTTGAAGCTGCCAGATTAACATTCCACAGTCTATTGTGAGACGGGCATTGACCCATTGAACACACCGGATATTAACCGATTTTTAACAACGGATATTAACGCATTGAACAAAACATTTTTACACAATTTTAAATACCGAGTATTAACGCGTTGAATACACCCCTTAAAACAAGAGCTGGATTAATTAGCAGAGGGTAAAGTCTTGCTGGACAATGGATGTCAACAGCTTCGGCACAAATAACAACACAGATGGCGGAATGAATGTCCCCGGTTATGGTTTATATTGATGAGAATTACCAATATTCCATAATATGGTTTATCATTAGTTTAATCGATACACCACAATGGATTCCTATAAAGTATAACCCTTCTCAAAACTACAAACTGTGATGAATTGAGGCTGCTGCAGGTGTCTATTCCGTTTCAGTTAAATCACTCAGCTTTGTCCAGGGGTGCGCTCTAACAGGACCAGGGTTGGTGCTATACCGGGACCCGGTGGTGTATTATATCAGGACTCGGGAGGTGTAGCAATGCCATTCCCTACTGATCTGGTCCGATATCTACGTGTCCCATTACAGTCTGTCCAACGGTGGATCGAGTTCAAACTGGGAAAAGTGACTTTTAGTTCGATTCTCAATTTGTTTTATTGAACAACAGATAAATCATCGAAAACACCGAGTGTGATGTATTCAGTTCAACTTCGGCACGGAAAATTCTAAAATAACGATCAAAATCAGAGTAATACCCGGGTTTGATAGGAATTAATGTACACGTATTGATTCCTTTTCTCTCTCTGTCCCAGTGACGCTGCAGAGATAAATAACCTTCGCAGACTCCCTGCTGCCTTGAGTTTTTCTAGTGTCCATCTTGATTTTCAAAAAACTCCTCCTTCAAAGACTAGCGGAGATCAGAGAAAGCTGTCAGCACTGAGGTACTGAACACCTCCTAAAAGATGGGACACTGGGAACGATTTGCCTATTGTGGTGAAATAATCACAACAAGCGCTCATTCCAAAAACACCCCTGGAATGTGAGCTCAGCATGAGACTGTCGAAAGCAGCTCACCGCTCTTGGTCAAGTATCTGCTCAAAGCGCCTAACTAAATAACTCGTGTCTAGGTCACACCCTTGGAAAAAGAGTTACACGTTCCTGAACTAAAACATTAAGTTACTTTGAAGTTGGTATCAGCTGGTAAAATGTTTTAGAAAATATAAAGGCTTGGAATTTGCAGTAAGTGGCGATGGACCGGTGATCGCCGCTGACTGCGAAGATTGCTGCACAGAAAGATCTTGCAATCTCTGTGGAGATCATTTTATTTTTCTCAATATTATATTGGTTGTCGCGCTGTCTTTAGGGGATCTCCAACTCAAACAGTTTCACCATCATCACAACGGCAAAATCAGGGCCAAAGTTTTAAAGGAGCCTGACAGTGGATTCTACAGAATATCAAACACAAATACATGATAATCACAGAAAGTGTTCGGTCTTCTCATCTCATTAACTTGACCGTCATTGCAATCGGATATTTCACTCCATTGCTCAACTCCTCTCTGTATTTCCTCTGGGTCACTGCATAAATAAAAGTGTTCGTGCAGCACTCAGGAGCTGGAGCATGAAGACGATTTATGTTACAAATTTGGGCAGAGAAACAGAATATCCCAAGTAATCCAATCGTCTCAATAGAGAACAAACCATGAACACCACCCACAGCAGTATGAAATTACCCGATATAACAAACAGTACAATCATGGATTTCCTTCGGTTCTCCAACTCTGAATCACTGGGACAGTCGCCACTGCTCTGACCCCGGAGTCTGCTGCGGGTTCTGCTGGCCACTAAAATGTGTCTGACCGTCAATGCATTGAACAGTAGAATCAAAACAAATGGAACAAATGGCGTTAAAATGTAATGCATTAATTCAACGATGGCCCAGGCCAGCGAGTGAGATGCACTGAATGGCACATCGCAAAAACAGGTATTGTTAGAAAGCCAGTATTTACCTTCATACAGAAAATACCAGAAAATGTTCTTCAAACAGCTCAGCACAGTCACTGTGCCTAAAACAAAAGCCGCCGTTTTCTCAGTGCAATATTTAGACTTCAGCTTCTGACAACAAATGGCCACAAATCGATCGAAGGTGAAAGTTACGGTGAACCAGACAGAACAGTCTGTAGCGGCATGAAGTAGAATGGAATGAATATTACATACTCTAATGTTCCATACAAACAGGAATATTTCCCGATAAACAATAGGAATCTGCCTTAGTATCAGATCGACGGTCACAACCAGTAGATCTGCCGCTGCCGTGGCCACCAGGTAGTGAGTGACACATTTGGAGTGACCGCACTTTCCCCTTGACAGGATCGTAATCGTCACCACGTTAGCTGTGAGCAATTGGAGAAAATGGAAATTATTCACCGAACACCGGGCACATAGAGTACATTGATTTGTTTCAAGTAATGTAACGGAGAACGTCTACCGAGTGTTCGGGACAGAATGGGCTTAAACAGAGTGATTCTAAACAGCGTGTTAAAGTTTGGAATTTGGAGAGAATGAGAATTCGGAGCCAAGGGGGAACGAGGTGCTGCTTTTAGCCACCAACACTTGTAGTGCTTTGTGTTACAGGTAAATGTTTAATTTGTTCTACCTATAACTTGTGAAGACTTAAATACAAATCTTTAAACGAAGATAATTAAGTACCTAAACTTTAAAACGTTAAATACATAAAACAGGGATAATATGTATGGCAGTGCCATTGGTTGCCAGAAATGCAGCATGTGTGAGTTTGTGGAGAGCATCGCAATACCGGACGAACATGTCTGTAGTAAATGTCTGCATCTCGAGGAACTTCAGCGCCGAGTTGTTTAGCTCGATTCCGTGTCACAGACATTGTGAGGCATCAGGGAGGGGGTTAGTTACTTGAGCTCTTTGATCCACTAGGCAGTCACACCCCTTGGGTTAGGTAGTGTTACACGTCTGGTTAGTGGTCAGGAATATGAGGATGTGACTGTGACACGGGTTCAGTGCTGGAGGAGCCTGAGCCTTTGCCCTTATCCAACACGTACGAGGTTCTTGTTGCCTGTGTGGATGAGGGCAAAATCTGCAGGGTGGATGAGCAAACTGACCAGGTCACCGTGGTACAGGAGGCCATGCAAGTGTGGGGAGGGGAATGGAAAGTTTTGTGGTAGGGGACAGCATAGTGAGGGCGCTAGTTACTGTTCTCTGGAAAATATCGCCTTCCTTTCCACTCTATCTAGGCCCCTCCTAATTATATACAACTCAATTAAGTCTCACGTCAGCCTCCTCTGTTCCAAAGAAAACAACCCCAACCTTTGCAATTTTTACTCATAGCTAAAATTCTCCAGGCCTGTTCCACATCCTAACAAATCTCCTCTCTAGCCTGTCTAGTGCAATCACATCTTTCCTGCAATGTGCTGACCTGAACTAAACGTATTAGTCTAGCTTTGGCCAAACTAATGTTTTATACAGTTCAAGCAGAATCTCCGTGCTCTTATATTCTGTGCCTTGTCCAATAAAGCAAAGTATCACATATGCCATCTTAACTAGCTTATCGACATCTTCTGCTACCTTCAGGGATCTGTTGACATGCAGTTCAATGTTCTTCTGTTCCTCTACAATGCGCAGTATCCTACCATTCATTGTGTATTCCCTTGCATTGTGAGCTCTCCCCAAAGCTACTACCACATACATCTCAGGATTGAATTCCATTTGAACAATTCTGCCCACCTGAATGGCCGTTGATATCTTCCTGAAGTCTACAGCTTTCTTCCTCACTATCAAACACAGGGCCATTTTTTGTATCTACTGAAAACTTCTTAATCATACCCCCTATATTGAAATCTCAGTCATTGATATGCAAACACACACAAGAGAGAAAGAGTGTGAGAGAGAATGATAGAAAGAACTTGAATCCGTACAGCAACTTTCACCACGTCATGACACCACAAACTGCTTTAAAGCCAACAAAGTATTATTGAAGTTTATTCACTGTTGCAATGTGTGGAAATTAAAGAAATAAAAAGCAGGATACACGGACAAAGATACTACATTCTGTTAATCTCCAGTTCCTGACGTACCAGCTGCAGGTAATGACTTACCCGGGACTCCGACCGCAGCCAGGATAGGATAACAAATCTTTTGTATATCATTAATCGCCCACAGAATCTTGAGCTTGATTAGAAAAACAAGAGACATTTTACGCCTTTCTGTTAGAATCGATGATTCGATGGTTGGTGGTGATGCTGGGAGCAATTCTCCGATTGACACATTGAGAAGAGTCCCTTATTTATAGGAGAGAGAATCCATCCGGTCAGAAATTCGGTTCCCCTGCTGACTGGGTTTAATTACAGCCACTGAACAAAGAGATGATGTCAACGATTTTCACTCCAAGACTTTTAACAACAACAGCGGAATTTCCAATTAGATAAAGCCCCGAAGACGCGGATAAATGCTACAGCTTCATACACTCAGCGAAGTCTCACAAGAATGTCACCAGGTGACTTTTCATTAATAAAAGTTTAAGTAGACAATGAGAGCTCCAATGTCATCAATTAAAAAGCCTATCAAACATACCCGCTTTTAGAGGGGCACAACTAATAAAGAACATTAGCAAAAAACAAAACGAAACAACAGGAACCTTATTGTATTGTTCCCTATATTCACCACTCCTTCCAGTCCATGCTGTGCAATTACCACAGATCTTCTCTGATCTGCTGAGTGTTTCCAGCATGTTCTGCCTTTAGTTCAGTTTTCCAGCATCTGCATTATTTTGCTTTGTTTTTTGGATTTCATAACCCATAGTCTGATCATTAATCCTGGCGTGCCTGTTTAATAAAATCAATAGACAACCGGACACTTCTATTCCAGTTACAGATACCAGTCAGAATCTTTATATTATGCAGAAAGAAGGAAAGGGAGAGAGTAATAGAAAAAGAAAGACAAGAAAAAAGCATGAAATAAAAAAAATGTAGTCACTGTTGTAGTGTAGGCAATTCTACAATTTAAAATAAAAGGTTAATATTTCTGTTCATTTAAAAGGGACAGAGAATTCAGTCCAGCACATTAAGTCTTTGTAATCCACCATCCCATCGCCAAATTTCCGGACTTTATTGATATTCGAAGGTGACTATCTCAACAAGTGTGACTCTAATTCCTAATTGGTGATGTTGCCTAGTTTCAGACTCCACTCTGTGTCGCTCTCTCTGTCTTCTCCCTGATTGCACTGGGTATTACCCACTTCTCACCCTGAACGACCGACATTTGCTTTTCCCTCTCTGCTCATGCTTTTGATAATTTGGGTGTGATGAATCAATTATTTGACTAAATTTATGACCAGATCTTGACCGCTTCACTGATTACTGAGATATTGACAAATGAATTTCAACACAAATAAATGTGAGGTATTACATTTTGTTAGTAAAAATAAGGCAGTCACATATTACATGGAAAATAAGAATCTAAATGGGTTGGAAGAGTTGAGGGATCTCAGAGTACAAATACACAAATCACGAAAGTTAGCAACGCAGGTTAATAAGGCCAAAAAAAAACAAGCACTAGCGTTTATTTCTAGAGGGGTAGAATTGTAAAGTAGAGAAGTTATGCTAAATTTTTATCGAACGTTGTTGAGAGCGCACTTGGAGCACAGTTTACGATTCTGCTCGCCATAATATAATAAGGATTCAGAGGACATAGAAAGGGTGCAAAAAAGAATGACAAGGATGATACCAGAAATGCGAAGTTATACCTATCAGGAATCGATGAACAGGCGGGGTAAAGAGACGACTGGGGTGTGACCTAATAGACGTCTTTAAAATTATGAAAGGTTTTGATAGAGTAGACACAGAGACAGTTTTTTCACTTGTGGGGAAGAGCGAAACTAGAGGCCATCAATATAAGATAGTCGCCAAATAATCAAATATAAATTCCGAAAAAAACTTCTTTACCGAGAGAGTGGTGAGAATGTGGAACTCGCTACCACAGGCAGTGGCTGAATCGAATAGTATGGATGCATTTAAGGGGAGGCTAGATATGAGGGAGAAAGGAATAGAGGGTTATGCTGATAGAGTTAGATGAGGAAAGACGGTAGAAGGTTCGACTGGAACATAAACGCTGCCATAGACTGGTTGGGCCGAATGGCCTGTTTTTATTCTGTACATCCTATGTAATGCAATGCAAATACCTGCGGGTACAGTACAAGTCACTTAAATATACTTTCAATATTCTGAGCAGCATTGACTCGCATGACATTATTTCCATTACCCTGTGATCACCTCAATGAGCTGCATCAATTCAGCTATCGACCCTAGTACTACCCGCTTCACTACCCCTCCACCTTACTAACCAGCACGGATTTACCGATAGACCCCAGTACTACCCGCTAAACTACGCCTCAATCTCACTAACGAGCACTGATTTACCTATATTCTCTAGTACGACACGTTTCACTGAACCTCCATCTCACGGATCAGCACTGAGTGATCTCAACAACTAATATTAGCCATTGCTTGTGGGACTGATCAGTTTGTGCGGGACCGTCTCCCGATATTAATGCTGGGAATCAACATGTCACCAGGAACAGGACCTTGTATTGATGCAGCGCCTTTAATGTAGGAAACAGGCTCTTCGGCGCTTCATAGAAACAAGAAAGACATGGACCTCAAGCCAAAAAAGCAGATAATAAGAGGGGTGGCCAAAGGCTCAGCCAAAAAGGCGTTGTGGTTTAGCCTGGTTTTAAAGGGCCAGACGCAGGTGGAGAACTGTGGAATTAATGAGAGCATTTCAGACGTGGATCCCAGACAGCCGACAGGAAAGGAGGCGGGAGTTGTAGGCTGGGAATGTTTGTTGGAAAGTTTGATTGACTGAAGGAGTTTACAGACCTAGGAAGGGTAGACAGCAGTGGTGGATTGAAACACAAGAAAACGATTTCTACTTTTGAGGCTTTTGGGGGAACAATAGTAATTGTAGATTAGTAACGACTGAGGTGATAGGGAGTGGGACTTGGTCTTTGCAGCACATGGGGAGCATCGATTCGAATGATCTGAATTTTATGGGTGCTGGAGGATTGGAGGCCCTAACCATCTCCTTTTCCCCATGGAAGTTCAGTCCCTCTACACCTCCATCCCCGCTAGGATGAGTGCCCTCCGCTTCTTCCTTGAACGGAGTCCCAAACAGTTCCAATCCACCACCACCCTCCTCTGCCTGGCTGAACTTGCTGAAATTATTCTTATATTTCGTAACTTTTTCTTTGACTCCACTGACTACCTCCTAATAAAATGCATTGCTATGGGAACCCGTTTGGTTCCTAGCAATGCCTGCGTTTTCGTGGGATATGTGGAAGATTTGTTGTTCCAGTCCCACTCAGCTCCCCTCTCTCACCTCTGTTTGCGATACATTGATGTCTCTCTCGATGCCTTTTCCTGGTCTCTGGTAAACATCTACTGGAAGAAATCATCAACTTTGTATCCAATGTACACACCACCCTCGCCTCCACATGTTCCGATTCTTCCCTTTCCTTCCTCTACTTCTCTCTCTCCATCTCTGGAGATATGCTGTCGACTAATATCTACTATAAGCACAATGACTTCCACAGCTGCCTTGATTACACTTTCCACCGCCCTGCTTCCTGTAAGGAAACGTTTCCATTTTAGCAGTTTCTCTGTCTCCATTGCTCTGTTATGACGATGCCTCCTTCGATCCCAGTGCTGCCGATATTTATTCTCTTTTCTTCAACCGAAGATTCGCCTGCAACGTCGTTGAGTGGCCCTCGACCAAGTTCATCTCACTTCCCACACTTCGTCCTCCCAGAACCACGATATGGTTCCCCTCACCTTCCTCCCCACCAGCCTTCATATTCAACCGATCATCCTCCGCCACCTCCAGCGTGATGCCACTACCAAAAACAACTTAATCTCCCCATCTGTTTCAAAAACGAAAGTTCCCTCCTGGACACACTGGTCCACTCTTCAATAACCCCCAACATGCCCTCATCGTCTCACGGCACCTTCGATTGCAAGCACAGGAGATGCAACAATGGGGAGACCAAACACAAATTATGTGATCGCTTGGCGGAACATCTCGTTTGAGTCGCTGCATGACCCTGAGATTCCGTGGATTGCCATGTTCGAAGGTGAAACAAACACGGATGTGAATTTCAGTGGTGGATGAAATGACGTCAGGATTGAGCTAGGAGATGTTCTCGAGCTGGAAATCTGCAAGTTTTATATACAAACTGATGGTGTATCTCTTTGAAGGAATGTGGTCTGAATGGATATGGAGGCAGAAGTGAGTAACTGGAGAGAGACAGACGTTCAGGTGCAGATTCCGATGGAAGGGTTTGGGGGAAGTTTGGGCTGTTGGGTAATGAGAAGGGGCAGCCGCAGAGGCGGCTGAATGGATAATAAATGCACTTGTTGAAAAAAATATCCATGTACAGGTGAGAATCTTCAATGAAACGTGATCTGTAAGAAATACCGTTTTCTAGTCTTTACAAATCCAAAATAGCATTGTCATTCAGGACAGTGGACCGAATAAAGTTGAACTTGTTGGAATACTCACTTCAATTATCTCTGACTTATTTGAAAAGTCGCCCCAGTAAATCCTTGGGGAGATGAAGTCCTGTCTTCACACGGAGGACACCCTCCATCCTGTTGTCTGGAACTACCACCATGCTAAATAGGATAAATTCAGAACAGATCTTGCAGCTCAAAATTGTGCACCCATGAGGCGCTGTGTTCAATCAGCAGCAGCAGAATTGTATTCCACCAGAACCTGTAACCTCATGGCTCCACATAGCCCTCATTCTATCATCAAACCAGGGGACCATCCATGGCTGAATGAGGAGTGTGGAAGAGCATGCCAGGAGCTGCACTAGGAGCACCAAAAATGAGGTTCCAATTTGGTGATGCTGCAACACAGGACTACATGTATGTTAAACATTGGAAGCAGCAAACTATAGACAGAGCTCAGTAATAACATGACCAACGGATCAGATGAAAGCTCGGCAGTCCTGCCACATCCTCTCGTGAATGGTGGTGAATAATTAAACAACTAACGGGAGTAGAAGGTTCTTTGAACAATCCCATCCTCAACGATGGTAGAGCCCAGCACGTCAGTGCAAAAGCCAAGTCTGACGCGTTTGCAAGTATCTCAGCTCAACCAGAAGTCCCGCGTGAATGGTCGATCACGGTCTCCTCCTGAGTCCCCACCATCACAGATGCCAGTCTTCAGTCAATTCGATTGACTCCACATGATATAGAGTCATAGAGTCACAACGGCACGGAAAGAGGCAATTCGGCACTGTAGAGCAATCCAGTCAGTTAAATTTCCCTGCTCTATCCCCGTAGCCCTGCAAGTTTATTTCCCTCAATTGCCGATCCAGTCTCCCCTTGAAAACATTGAGTGTCTCTGCTTCCACCATTTCCGTCGGCAGCGAATTCCAGGTCATCACCACTCGCTGCGTAAAAAGTATTTCCTCTTTCAACCCTGTATCTCTTGCCCAAAACCTAGAATCTGTGTTCCCTCGTCCTTGTATCATCAACTAGTGGGAACAGTCTTTCCCCGTCTAGCCTATCCAAACCCATCATAATCTTGTACACCTCTATCAAATCACCCCTCAACCTCCTTTGCTCTAATGAAAACAAATCCAGCTTCTCCAACCTGTCCTTGCAGCTAAAATTCCCCATCTCCGGAACCATTCTGGTAAATCTCCTCTGCACCCTCACAAGGCTATCACATCCCCCTACAGTGTGGTGACCAGAACTGGACGGAATACTCCAGTTGTGGCCTAACCAGCGCTTTATAAATGTTCACCATAACTTCTCTACGTTTGTACTCAATACCTTTATATATGAAGCCCAATAAACGGCTGAGCATTCTGGATACAGCAGAGGCTATGGGTCCCAACAACATCCCTGAATACTTCTGCTCCAGAACTAGTCGCGCCTCCAGCCTACCTCTCCCAGTTCAGCTACAACACCCGCATTTACCTTACAAAGTGTAAAATTGCCCAGGAATGTCCTTTCCATAAAAAGTAGGACAAATTCAGTCGCTGTAGAAATGTCGTGTTGAATGGAGGGTCAAAGGCTGGCCATTTTGGAATATGAAATTGATTTGGGGGAGAGATTTTGCCAGGGGTGGAGAAAGAAGGAAGTGGGGTTCGGAGTGCGAGGGGTGTGTGGGTCGAGAGGGATAGAAGGAAGTGATCAGAGATGGCCTTACATGTGATTGACACAATAGCAGCAGAGAGACAAAGTTCGAGGGCATAGCTGTGAATATATGTAGGATAGTTTACTTGGAGGGAGGGTTTAAAGGAGGATTGAAGGGCAGTGAACTCAGAGGAAAGTGGGCATCGAAACAGTGCAGTCTCTGCGCTTGCAGTGTTTTATGGTACACTGTAGAGGGAGCTTTACTCTCAAACTAAACAGTGCTGTATCTGCAATGAGAGTGTTTTACGGAACACTGCAGAGGGAGCTTTACTTTGTAACTAACCCGTGCTGTATCCGCAGTGAAATTGTTTAATAGGGCAGTGTAGAGGGAGTTTTACTCTCTAACTAACCCGTGCTCTATCTGCAATGAGATTGTTTGATGAGACAGTGTAGAGTGAACGTTACTCTGTAACTAACCAGTGCTCTATCTGGTCTGTTAGACTTTAATGGTCCAGTGTCTAGAGAGCTTTACTCTGTAGCCAACCAATGCTATGTATGCCCCGGGACTATTTGATGTGACAGTGTAGTGGGAGATTTGCCGCATTATTGCCAATGACGGACCCTCCAATTCATGCTCCGGAGGTCCCACCACTTGATAACCCTGATAATCCCTACACTTTGTGCATCTGACGATCGTTAGTGTTACAGGGAGTGGTTGGTTTCAGAACACAGAAGAGATTGTACTATCCCTGCCTCATCTCAAAATCATAAGCTCAATCTTCCAAAATAAGTGCGAGACACACTGCCTGATATTAAGTGATTGAGATTGTGGCATGTATAAAGTAAGAAGTGGACATGGGGGCCATTAAATATTGGGACCTCACATTAGGTGAATGGGAGGGAATATTTGTGTGGGTTAATTATGTTTGAAAAGTAGGTGCTTAATAGATCGCCATGGAGGAAACAGTGTTGGACAAGATCAAATGGTGTAACGGTGAGGCAGTCGTGTTGCCAACTCTGGTTTGATGCATTGATGGAGGTTTTATCACGTCACATGTTGATGACATGACATTTAATCACAGGATTTCTACAAATGCTATTGCGCTTACCGTATAAAGGTCGGGTGTACTTTAGGTGAGTGTTGCTGCTCGAAGTTTCGCGCCAGCAGCTGTAGTAGACAAATTCCAAGAACCAGGAGGCCAACCGCGAGTTGGTGAAGTGCGGAAACTGAGTGCGGGAGAGGAGGGGATACCAAGGGTGAGGGAGGGGAATGGAGGTTGCGGAGGAGTGGAAACCGAGTGTGGGGGAGGGGAATGGATGGTGGGCGAGGAGGGGAAACCGAGGATTGATGAGGAGAATGGAGGGTGCGGTGGAGGGGAAACCAAGGATTGGGGAGGGGAATGGATGTTGTGGAGGATGGGAAACTGAGGGTTGGGCAGAGGAATGGAGAGTGGGTAGGAGGGGAAACCGAGGGTGGGGGAGGGCAATGGATGGTGGGTAGGAGGGGAAACTGCGGTGAGTGAAAAAAGAGGGGAACCGAGGGTGGCAGAGTGAAACCGAATGTGGGGTGGAGGGGAACCGAAGGTGGGGATGAGGGCAACCGAGGGTGGGGAGAAGGGCTATCCGAGGGTGGAGAGGATGGAAAATCGAAGTTGGCGACCGATTTACAGAACTGAAAACAGCAGAAGGAGGGACTTTGATTGCACTAATAAATAATGGTAACTCACTGAAATTGCACTCAGTACTGACAACTCTGAACCACGGGCTTCTGTCAGCGCTCATCTGCCCTTATTATTCACACGTCAAAATTGTGTGACACAGAGCGACTTAAACCAATCCGAGAGATGGCACAGAGGGCCGCGGGTTCACAGATCACATCGTCCGTAGCTCAGCTCATCACAAACATTTCTAAACCACCCCCTGAGCTCGGATACAATAAAGGGGAGTTTTCATAGAATGGCAGGAATTATAACACAGGAGGAGGCCATTCGGGCCCGGTACCAGCGCTCGCTCCTGTATCTCATTAAACTGCCTGATCTTTTCATATTTCTCCTTTTCAAATCTTTCTCATTTTTCCTTTGAAATGAAGTTTTAGTCGCTATGTCAATAGCCACATGTGGTGAAAGGGCCCAGGTTCTAATAGCCCTCAGTTCAAAAAACTTCCTCCTCCCTTCCCACCTGGTTCTGCCAGTGACAATGCTTGGTTTCCGTTCACTCGTTCCCCATTTCCCCACCAATGGACCAACGTTTCTCTCCCCTGACCTCCAATCCACACTCACCTTCACTCACAATCCCCATTCCACAATATCCATCTCTTACCGAGCACCCATCCCAGTCTCCATCTCTCTGATGAAACCCGCATTTCCGAGTCAATATCTCTCTCCAAGCCCTCATTTCCGAATCTACATCTCTCCCCGAGCCGCCATTTCCGAGTCTCCATCACTCCCCAAGCCCCCATTCCCCAGTCTCCATCACTTATGACGGGTTTGGATAGGCTAGACGGGGAAAGACTGTTATTAATGGTAACATATTGAACTAGATTGAGGACTGCCTAGATAGATGTTTGCAGACATTAGTTACATATGGATTTGGATCTTTTTGGAAACCAGTCTCCAGTGGTGTCCTACAGGGTTTAGTGTCGGCACCGTGGCCTTTTACTATTTTTATTTGTGATCGAAATGTTGGCGTTTGGGGCAGAATCTGCAAGTTTGCAGATGATACTAAGATCCATATGAGTTTCCGGGCACCAGATGATTTTTTACTGCTTCAGGGGTCTCTTGAGTTGTTGGGGGAGTGGCTCATGACTGGATTATGATGTACAATTTGGAAAAGTGCAGTGTTGTTCACGTGGGCAGGGCGAATGCTTAACATACGCACACCCTTCAGGGAAAAGCATTAAAGCACGTGGATCAAGCAAGAGATCTGGTGATTCCATTGAATGCATCTCTTGAGGTTCATGTGCAATGCCATGAATCGATTGCTAGAGCCAAGAGGGTATTCAAAGGATTATCGACTATGAGACCTGCCTCGTTCACTACAGTCATGAACTTCTACACAACTGATCTCTAAACCTTCATGGGCAATGCCGTGAAGCGATTGCTGGACCAAATAATGGTATGGGGTGCATTTATAGGACAATATAGGACAACATATACCATTTTGTCCATGTACAAACCATGGTCAGGCCTCACTTGGAATACTGTGCCCAGTTTTGATCTCCTCATATTGTGGGTGATAATGAGGCTTTGGAAAGGGTGCACGGAAAGGCCATCAGACTAATTTCTCGTTTGCAGCATCTGAGTTATCAAGATAGGCTAAAAGAGTTGGGACTGTACACATTAGAAAAGCATAGACTTAGGGTTGAAGTGATTTAGGTTTCTAAGATAATAAAGGGAACAGATTGTCTTCCAGTTGATAGTTTGCTCGAATTAAATAGGTTAGGGAAGACCAGGGGTCACAAAAGAAAGATGTGTAAGGCCAGATCTAGGTTAGATGTCAGGAGGTTGTCCTTTTCCCAGAGAATAGTGGAGCTCCAGATCAGGCTGCCATCTCGTGCGGTGGACGTCGATTCGCCAAACTCCTTCAAGCGAGAGCTTGAGCTGTTTCTGGATGGGGCGAAGATTAACTGCACCAAAAGGCAGTTACTGCAAGGAACTATCAAGACCATGGTGATCTCCTGGACAATTTTCGATCGCCGTGGGTATCGGAGAGGAATTTCAAATATTTGTCTCAAATTTGAATACCAGTGAGGTTGACAAACCCTCGAAGTTGCCACTCTGGTGCCAGGCTAAGGGATATCACGGAGAGGGTGCAGAACATTCTGTGGGGGGTTGCGGGTGGAATGGTAGAGCCCGAAGTTGTGGTCCATGTATGAAGCAATGATTCAGGGAAGGAGAGGGTTGAGGTCCTGGAGCCAGAGTTTAAGTAGCTAGGGAGCAAGTTAAATAGCAGAATCTCAAAAATCGTAATCGCTGGATTACTCCCAATGCCACGCACCAGTGAGAGTAGAAAGAAAAGGATAGTGCAGATTAAAGCGTGGCTACAGACAAGCTGCAGCAGATTCCTGCGACATTGCGACATGGTCTTTGGCAGGAGGGATCTGTTCAAGATGGACGGCTTGCACGTCAAGTGAGGTGGGACCAATATCCTCGCGGCAAGGTTAACTAGGGCGAGGCGGAGGGTTTAATCTATTTCGGCAGTGGGTTGGGCACCAAGATGTTTTATTAAAATACAGAATCAAAGTGCTCAGAAGACTGAGAGAAATAGTTAGAGTTAGAAGTAATACAGAATTAGGTGGGATCATAGAAAATACAAAGAGGTCTAATTTGGGTTTGGAGTGCATGTGCTCAAATGAACGAAGTTGGTTTAATAAGGTTGGTGAGCTGAATGCGCAAATTGTCACGTGGGAATGTAATGTAGTGGCGGTAACGAGACCTGAAAAGTGTATTGGATGCTTCATATTCCTGGCGACAGGGTATTCAAAAAAGAAAAGCAAGGAGAAAGGAGGAGGGGTTGCAGCTTTGATTAAAGAAAATTGGAGATAATCGGAGACTTTACTAGACCATACAGAACTTTGGCGTCGTACTTGACCCTGAGGTGAGTTTTCAACCACGTATCCTCTCCATCTCCAAGACTGCGTACTTCCACCAGTAACATTGCGCATCTTCGCCCCTGCCTCAGCTTATCTGCTGCTGACACTTTCATGTGTGCCTCTGTTACCTCTAGACTCGACTATTCCAATGCACTCTTGCCTGGCCTCCCAACTTGGACCTTCGGAACTTGAGCTCATCCATACCTCTACTGCTCGAATCCTAATTCGCACCAAGTCCCATTGACACATCACCTCCGTGTTCACTGACCTACATTAGCTCCCGGTCCAGCAATGTATCGATTTAAGAATCCTCATCCCTCTGTTGAAATCGCTCGTTTTCATCGCCTCTGCCTATCGCTGAAACCTCCTTCAGACCGTCAACCCTACATGAGAATGCACTCCTCCAATTCTGGCCCCTTGCATGTCCCTGATTTTTATCGCTCCAGCATTGGTGGCCGTGCCTTCAGCTGCCGAGGCACTTAGCTCTGGAATTCCCATCCAAACCTCTCCGCCTCTTTACCTCTCTCTCCTCCTATCTCTTCGACCATCCATTGGGCCACCTGTACTAATATCTCCCTGGTGTCTGATTGTGCCTGATGATGCTCCTGTGAAGCGCCATGTGACGTTTTACTGTGTTAAAGGCGCTATATGAATGCAAGTATTTATTGTTGTTCAAAAGCAAAATACTGCACGTGGTGGAAATCGGAAATAAAAGCAGAAAATGCTGGAAATACTCAACAGGTCAGGCAGCATCTTTGGAGAGAGAAACAGAATTAACGTTTCAGGTCGATGACATTTCATCAGAAATTGTGTGATATTGTTGTCGTATGAATCGAGCAAGAACAACACGATTATGAAAAATACAAGGACAGGTTACGGTTCTAAACATGTGAATGACTTACTGATGAATTATTGTTAGCTGAATCTTGAAGCTGTCAGATTAACATCTCACAGTCCACTCGTACCCCATTTAACACACCGGATATTAAGCCATTTATATTAACGGATATTAGTGCATTAAAAAAACATGTATTAACCCATTTAGAATACCGAGTGTTAACCCATTGAACACACCGCTTAAAACCTCAGCTGGATTAAATTAACAGCGTGTCAAGTCTTGCTGGACTATTGATTGCAACAGCATTTTATTTGAGCTTCGGCATAAAAAACAACATAGATGGTGGAATGATTGTCTCTGGTGTGGTTCATATTGGTGAGAATTTAGCAAGATTCCATGATATGGTTTAACATTAGTTTTATCAACAAACCACAACGGATTTCTGTAAAGTATAGCCGTTATGAAAAACTACAAACCGTGATGAATTGGGGCTGCTGCAGGTGTCTATTCCGTTTCAGTTAAATCACTCAGCCCGTTAAGCGGTCTGGTCACCTGATTTTTCCGGACTTGGAATCCGAGCACCCTGGAATGTGCAGCATCGGGACGCGGGAGTGTGGTGCACTGGGACCAGGAGTGTGCAATAACAGGATCAGGGAGTGCGCTGTACCGGGACCCGGGAATGTACTGATGTACTGTACCGGGACTCGGGAGTTTGCTGTACCGGAACTCGGGAATTTGCAGCACCGGGGCTCGGGGGTGTGGTGCACTGGGGCCAGGAGTGTGCAATAACAGGATCAGGGAGTGCCCTGTACCGGGACCCGGGAATGCACTGATGTACTATACCGGGACTCGGGAGTTTGCTGTACCGGGACTCGGGAATGTGCAGCACCGGGACCCGGGAGTGTGGTGCAGTGGGACCAGGAGTGTGCAATAACCGGACCAGGAAGTGCGCTGTACCGGGACCCGGGAATGTACTGATGTACTGTACCGGGACTCGGGAGTTTGCTGTACCGGGACTCGGGAGTGTTCTGTACCGGGACCCGGGAGTGTAGTGTACTGGGACCAGGAGTGTGTAATAACAGGACCAGGGAGTGTGCTGTTCCGTGACCCAAGAATGTACTGATGCACTGTAGCGGGACACTGATTTTGCTGTACTTGGTCCCGGGAGTGTGCTGTACCGGGTCCCGGGGATGTGTTTGATGTACTGGGACTCGCGAGTATATTTGGTCAGCACTCGGGAGTGTCGCAATCACATTCCCTTCTGATCTGGCCCCCATCTCTATGTATCCTCTTACTGTTTATCCAACGGTGGATCAAGTTATCAGTGGGAAAAGTGAATTTTAGTTCGATTCTCAATCTGTTTTATTGAACAACAGATAAAATATCTTCAACACTCAGTGCAATATATTCAGTTCAGCATCGGCCCTGAAACTTCAAAACTAAAGAACACACGTAGACTAACGAATGGGTTTGATTGGAATTAATGTACAAACATTGATTCCTTTTCTCTATCTGTCCTAGTGAGAGTGCAGATATTTTCTCAGTCTTCCTCCTGCCTTGACATTTTTCGGGCGTCTGTTTTGATTTTCAAAAAAGTCTTCCTTCAAAGACTGGCACAAATCAGAGAAAGTTGTCAACAGTGAGGCGCTGATCACCAACTGAACGATAGGACATTGCGCACGATTGGTCTATTTTGGTGGAATAATCAGAACAAGTGCTCATTCCCAAAACACCCCTGGAGTGCATGCTCAGCATGGGACTGTGTGAAGCAGCTCACCGCTCTTGGGTAAGTATCTGCTCAAAGCGCCTCTGTAAATAACTCATGTCTAGGTACCACCCTTCGAAAAATGTCTGCATGATCTTGAACTTTGATATTAACTAACTTTTAACTGGAAGCAGATTGCGAAATGTTTCCAAAAATATACAGGCCCGGAATTTGCAGTCAGCGGTGAAGGAACTTTGATCGTCGCTGACCTTGAAGAAAGCTGCCCACAAAGATCTTTGGATCACTGTGGCGAAACTTTAGCTTTCTCAATGTTAAATTGATTGTAGTGCTATCCTTAGGGTATCTCCAACTCTGACAGTTTCATCACCATCACCACCGCAAAATCCGGGCCAAAGTATTACAAGAAAGTGGATTCTACAGATTATTAAATAAAAATACATGATAATTAGAGAAAGTGTTCGGTCTTCTCATCTAATTAATTGGACCATCATTGCGAGGGGATATTTCACTCCATTCCTCAACTCCTCCCTGAATTTCCTTTGGGTCACGGCATAAATAAACTTGTTTGTGCAGCAACTGAGGAGCTGGAGCATGAAGCCGATTTCTGTTACAAGTTTGGGCAGAGAAACAGAATATCCCAAGTAATCCAATCGTCTCCATATGGAACAAATCCTGAACACCACCCACAGTAGTATGAAATTCCCTGATTTAACAAACAGTACAATCATGGATTTCCTTCTGCTCTCCATCTCTGGGTCACTGGGACTCTCGCCACTACTCCGACCCCGGAGTCTGCTGCGGGCTCTGCTGGCCACTAAAATGTGTCTGACCGTCAATGCATTGAACAGTAGAATCAAAACAAATGGAACAAATGGCGTTAAAATATAATGCATTAATTCAACGATGGCCCAGGCCAGCGAGCGATATACACTGATTGGCACATCGCAAAACCAGGGATCGTTAGAAAGCCAGTATTTACCTTTATACAGAAAATACCAGAAGATGTTCTTCAAACAGCTCAGCACAGTCACTGTTGCTAAAACAACAGCCGCCGTTTTCTCGATGCAATATTTAGATTTCAGCTTCTGGCAACAAATGGCCACAAATCGATCGAAGGTGAAAGTTACGGTGAACCAGACAGAACAGTCTGTAGCGGCATGAAGTAGGACGGCATGAATATTACATACTCTAATTTTCCATACAAACAGGAATAGTTCCCGATAAACAATAGGAATCTGCCTGAGTATCAGATCGATGATCACAACCAGTAGATCCGCCGCTGCCATGGCCACCAGGTAGTGAGTGACACATTTGGAGAGACCGCACTTTCCCCGAGACAGGATCGTAATCGTCACCACGTTAACTGTGAGCAATTGAAGAAAAGGAAATTATTCACCGAACACTGGACAAATAGAGCACTTTGATTTGTTTCAAGTAATGTAACGGAGTAGGTCTACAGTGTGGACTGGACAGAATGGGCTTAAACAGAGTGTTTCTAATCAGCGTGTTAAAGTTGATAATTTGGAGAGAATGAGAATTCGGAGCCAAGGGGGAACGAGGTGCTGATTTTAGCCACCAATATATTCAAGAATGAGTTAGATATATTTCTTAAAGCTAAAGCTATCAAGGGATATGGGGAGAAGACAGGTACAGGCTACTGAGTTTGGATGATCAGCCATGATCTCATTGAATGGCGGAACAGGCTCGAGGAGCTGAATGGCCTGCTCCTGCTCCTATCTTCTATGTTTCTATGTTTCTATGCAATCCATGTTACTGGAGTTAATATTCCTTGTAGTGCTTTGTGTTACAGGTAAATGTTTAAGTTATTCTACATGTAACTTCTAATGAGTTAAATACAAAACTATAAGCTCAGTTAATTAAGCACATAAACTTTAATAAGTTAAATAAATAAAACAGCGAAACATATGTATGACAGTGCAGGTGGTGTGTCACAACTGCAGCATGTGTGAGTTTGTGGAGAGCATCGCAATACTGGACGAACATGTCTGTAGTAAATGACTGCATCTCGAGGAACTTCAGCTCAGATTTGTCAAGTGCAATCACATCTTTCCTGTAATGTGGTGACATGAACTGTACGCAGTACTCTAGCTGTGGCCAAACTAATGTTTTATGAAGTTCAAGCAGAATCTCCGTGCTCTTATATTCTATGCCTTGCCTAATAAAGGAAAGTATTCCATACGCCTTCTTAACTAGCTGATCGACCTCTTCTGCTACTTTCAGGGAACTGTGGACATGCATTCCAATGTTCTTCTGTTGCTCTACAATGTTCAATATCGTTCCATTTATTGTGTATTCACTTGCCTTGTGAGCCCTCCCCATATCCACTAACTCATACTTCTCTGGATTGAATTCCATTTGCCACTTTCTGCCCATCTTCCAGCAGTCTACAGCTTTCTTCCTCACTATCAACCACACGTCCAATTTTTGTATCATCTGGAATCTTCTTAATCATGACCCTACATTGAAATCTAAGTCATTGATATAAAAAAACACACAAGAGAGAAAGAGCGTACGAGAGAATGAAAGAAATAACTTGCATTCATACAGCACCATTCATGACGTCAGTTTACCCCAAAGCACTTTACTGCTAACAAAGTATTATTGAAGTTTATTCACTGCTCTAATGTGTGGAAATTAATAAAATAAAAAGCTGGACACACGGACTAAGATGCTACATACTGTTAATCTCCAGTTCTTGAAGCACCAGCTGCAGGGAATGACTTACCCGGGACACCGACCGCAGCCAGGATGGGATAGTAAATCTTTTGTATATCATTAATCGCCCACAGAATCTTGAGCTTGATTAGAAAACCAAGAGACATTGTACGCCTTTCTGTTACAATCGATGATTCGATGGTTGGTGGTGATGCTGGGAGCAATTCTCCGATTGACACATTGAGAAGATTCCCCTTATTTATAGGAGAGAGAATCCATCCAGTCAGAAATTCACTTCCCCTGCTGACTGGGTTTAATTACAGTCACTGAACAAATAGATGATGTCAACAATTTTCACTCGAAGACTTTTAACAACAACAGCGGAACTTCCAATTAGATAAAGCCCCGATGACCAGGATAAATGCTGCACCTTCATACACTTGGACAAGTCTCACAATCCTAACAAGAATTTCCACAGGTGACTCTTCATTAATAAAAGTATAAGGAGACAATGGGAAGCTCCAGTGTTATCAATCAAAAAGACTATCAAACAATCCCGCTTTCAGAGGGCCACAACGTATAAAGTATACTAGCATAAAGCAAAACGAAACCAAAGGAATATTATGAATTTAAATAATATTGTTCCCTATATTTATCACTCCTTCCAGTCCCTGCTGTGCAATTACCACAGATGCTGTCTGATCTGCTGAGTGTTTCCAGAATGTTCTGCTTTTAGTTCAGATTTCCAGCATCTGCAGTATTTTGCTTTGCTTTTAGGATTTCATAACGCATAGTCTGGTCATTAACCCTGGAGTGTCTGTTTACTAAAATCAATAGTCCACCGGACACTTCTATTGCAGTTACTGATAGAAGTCAGTAGCTTTATATTATGCAGAAAGAAGGAAAGGGAGAGAGAAATAGAAAAAGAAAGACAAGAAAGAAGCATGAAATAAAGAAAATGTCGTCACTGTTGTAGTGTAGGCATTCCTAAAATTTTATATAAAAGGTTAATATTGCTGTTTATTTAAAAGGGAGAGGGTCATAGAGTCATGGAGTTATACAGCACAGAAAGAGGCCCTTCGGCCCACCGTCTCTCCACCTGCCATCAAGCCCTGTCTATTCTAAACCCATTTGCCAGCACTTGGTCCGTAGCCTTGTATGCTATGGCGTTTCAAGTGCTCATCTAAATGCTTCATGAATATTGTGAGGGTTCCTGCCACTACCACCGTTTCAGGCAGTGAGTTACAGATTCCAAACACCCTCTGGGTGAAAACGCTTTTCCTCAAATCCCCTCTAAACCTCCTGCCCCTTAACTTGAAACTATGCCCCCTAGTTGTTGACCCTCCACTTAGGGGAAAAATTCCTATCTAACTACATTATCTATGCCCCTCATAATTTTGTACACCTCAATCATGTCCCGCCTCAGCCTTCTCTACTCGAAGGAAAACAACTCAGCGTGTCCAGTCTCTCTTCATAGCTTAAGCGATCCAGCCCAGGTAACATCCTGGTGAATCTCCTCTGCACGCTCTCCAATGCAATCACATACTTCCGAGGGTCCTACCATTCATTGTGTATTCCCTTCCCTTGTTAGTCCTCCCACTTTTCAGTGCTAAATTCCATTTGCCACTGTTCTGCACATCTGACCAACCCGTCTATATCATCCTGCAGCCTAAGGCTTCCCTCCTCGCTATTTACCACTCCATTTATTTTCGTGTCATCTGCTAACTTACTGATCATACCTCCTACTTTCATATCTAAATCATTAATGTACACAACAAACAGCAAAGGACCCAGCAACGATCCCTGCGGTACACCACTGGACACAGGCTTCTAGTCACAAAAATAACCTTTGACCATCACCCTCTGCCTCCTGCCACTAAATCCTGTGACCAGCACATCAAATCTTTGTATTCCATCATCCCACCGCCAAATTTCGGGGCTTTATCGATATTCGACGGAGACTGTCTCAACAAGCATGACTCACCTTTAGCCAATTCCTAACAATGATGGTCGCCATATTGCAAAAAGGATATCTAGGAACTAGAGAAGGTGGAAAAAAGATTTACAAGAATGATACCAGAAATACGAAGTTACACCTTTCAGGAAAGGATGAACGGGCTGGGTCTCTTTTCTCTTGAAAAGAGAAGTCTGTGGGGTGAGCTAATACAGGTGATTATGTTTGTGAATGGTTTTCAGACAGCAGACACAGCGATTGTGTTTCCACTTGCGGGGAAGAGAAAAACGAGTGGCCATCAAATAGAGAATTCATGAAAAAATTATCTTTACCATGAGAGGGGTAAGAATGTGGCCATCGCTACCACAAGGAGTGGTTGAAGCGAATATTATAGATGCCTTTAAGAGGAGCTTAGAAACGCATATGAGAGAGTAGGGAGTAGACGGTTACGCTGATAAAGTTAAATGAGGAAAGAAGGAAGAAGCTTCGAGTGGAGCGTAATCGTCGACATAGACTGTTTCGGCCGAATGGCCTGTGTCTGTGCTGCATATCCTATGTAATCCTCTGCAAGTACCTGCGGGTACAGTACAAGTCACTTCAACATACCTTCAATATTCTGAACAGCAGTGAATCGCCTAACATTATTTCCTTTACATGCGTTCACCTCAATAAGATACATCAATTCACCTATCGACCCTAGTGCTATCCGTTCCACTACCCCTCCATCTCACTAACCAGCACTGATTTACCGTTAGATCCTAGTGCCACCCGCTCCACCACCCCTCCATCTCAATAACCAGCACTGAATTACCGATAGACCCTAATATTAACATGAGCAACAGATGCAGGAGTAGGCCAATCGGCCCCCCAGCCTGCTCCGCCATTCAATAACATCATGGCTGATCTGCTACCTCATCTCCACTTTCCTGCACTATCCCCATATCCCTTGATTCCCTTAAGATACAAAAATCTATCGATCTCTGTCTTGAATTTACTCAACGACTGACCCTCCAGAGCCGTCTGGGGTAGAGAATTCCAAAGATTCACAACCATTTGAGTGATGAAATTTCTCCCCATCTCAGTCCAAAATGGCCGACACCTTATTCTGAGACTGTGAACCCTGCTTCTAGATTCCCCAGACAGGGGAAAGATCCTTCCTGCATCTTCCCTGTCAAGCCCTGTAAGAATTTTATATGTTTCAATGATCGCCTCTCATTCATCTAAACGCTGGAGAATATAGGCCTAGTCTACTCAATCTCTCCTCATTGGTCAATCCCCACATCCCAGGATCAGTCTGCTGAGCCTTCGTTGCACTCCCTCTATTGCATGTATATCCTTCCTTAGGTAAGGAGACCAAAACTGTACACAATACTCCAGGTGTGGTCTCACCAGGGCCCTATATAATTGCAGTACGACGCCTTTACACTTATACTCAAATCCTCTTGTAATAAACGCCAATATACCATTTGCATTCCTAATTGCTTGCTGTACCTGCATTTTAAGTTTCAGTGAGTCATGTACAAGGACACCGAGGTCCCTCTGAATAGCATCATTTCCCATTCTCTCGCCATTCTATAATACCTGCTTTTCTATTTTCCCTAGAAAAGTGGATAACTTCACATTTCTCCACATTATATTCCTTTGTCCGGTTGTTACCCAATCCCTCAGGCTGTGTATGTCCGTCTGCAGCCTCTTTGCATCATCCTCACAACTTACATTCCCACCTAGGTTTGTGTCATTTGCAAACTTGGATTGATTACATTTGGTCCCCTTATCCAAATCTTTGATATAGATTGTGAATAGCTGTGGCCCAAGCATTGATCCTTGCGGTACCCCACTAATTACAGCCTGCCAATCCGAAAATGACCCGTTTATTCCTACTCTCTGTTTTTAGTCAGTTAACCAATCCTCAATCCATGCTTTATGTTAGCCCGAATCCCATGAGCCCTAATTTTGTTTAATAACCTTTTGTGTGGCACCTTATCGAATGCATTCTGAAAATCCAAATGCACCACATCCACTGTTTCCCCGTCATCCCTTCAGCAAGGTACAACCTCAAAAACCTCTAACAGAATCGTCAAACACGATTTCCCTGTCATAAGTCCGTGTTGACTCTGCCCAATCCTATTATTTTTCGTAAGTACCCTTTTACCACGTCCTTAATAATAAATTCTAGCATTTGCCCTACTACTGATGTCAGGCTAACTGGTCTGTAGTTCCCCCTTTTCTCTCTCCCTCATTTTTTAAATATTGGGGTTACAATTTCAACCTTCCAATCCACAGGAACCGTTCTATCATAAATGGAATTTTGGAAGATGACAACCAATCCATCCACTCTATCTATACCCACCACTTTTAAAACCCTCGGAGGCGGGCCATCAGGTCCAGGGGATTTGTAATCTTTCAGTCCCATTAATTTCTCCATTGCTTTTTTTTACTAATACTACTTTCGTTCAGTTCCTGATTTTCGAAGACTCATGGTTCAACAGTATTTCCGGAGGTTTCTTTCATCTTCCTCGATGAAAGCAGACAGAATGGCCCAGAAATTGGAGTTCGATGGTTGCCGCTGGGGTAAGGATCCCCGGCGATATCGCACTCCGCGCCTACCTTTGTGGTTTTGGCCCACACGAACTTCAGTTCCTGGGCCTCTCCCTGGTTCCGGCGCGCAGTGTGTGCGTGTCCCAGAGGCGCAGTTAATTCGATGCGACCTCTGGGATCACGTGGGCCAGTTAGAGCTGTCAAAACTATGAATACAACAAGCCACCAAAAGAACAGCTAAACCTCTATTATTTTTTTTAAAAACGCCATCACATTAATAAAATAACTATAGTTAAATAAATTAACCACGTTAAAAAATTTAAATTCTTTTAAAAAGTTATAAACATAAACTTACCTTTCTTTAAAGTCTCTAAAAAAGATAAACCTGTTGAAATTTTTTTTAAATAACACTGAATTAACTACTTACCTTGTTAAAAGGGGGTCTTACGCCTGCTTTCTTTATGTGTAAAATCTTCAACAGTTACCTGCGTGTTCAAACCTGAAAAAAAAAATAAGTGCGCTGCGTGCGCACAACATGCAGTGCGCACGCGGTTCACTTAGGAACCGCCCCCTTCGCAATACCCGAAGTGCCGGTTTCCCGCGCATGCACAGTGCATGCAGAAAACCGGCACTTCGGGACCTAATACGCGAGAGTACACAGTGCGTACCCTCCCACATTAGTTCTAATTTTCCGGCCAATTTATTTGTTTAATTTCTCTGTCATTTCCTTATACACCATTATAATTTCTCCTGTCTCAGCCTGCAAGGGACCCACGTTTATTTTCTCTGATCTTTTCCTTTTGACATACCTATAGAAGCTTATACAGTCTGTTATTATGTCTCTCGCAAGTTAACTCTCATATTCCATTTTCCCTTTCTTCCGTAATTTCTTGGACCTCCTTTGCTGAATTCTAAAATCCTCCCAATCCTCAGGCTTGCTAATCTTTTTGCCAACATTATAAGCCTCTTCTTTTAATCTAATTATATCTATAATCTCTCGTGTTAGCCATAGTTGGACCATTTTTCCCGAGTTGTTTTTATTCCTTAAGGCAATGAAAAGTCGTTGCGAATTATGAATAATTTCTTTAATTGTTTGCAATTGCTTTTCTACTGTTATATATTTTAAGCTGGTTTACTAACCAACCACAGCCAACTCGTCTTTAATACCTACGTAGTTGGCTTTGGTCAGGTTTAGGACACTAGTTTCGGGCTTAACTAAACCACTCTCAAACTCAACATAAAATTCTATCATATTAATATCACTGCTCCCCAGAGGCTCCTTTACTACAAGGTTATTAATTAACGCTGTCACATTGCACATTACTGCATCTAAAATAACAATTCCCTGGTAGGTTCCTTTACAACTATCTAAAATGCATTGGATGAACTCTTCCTCTGCACTATTTCTGCAAATTTGGTTTTCCAAGTCTATATGAAAGTTAAATTCCCCATGATTACTGTATTAGCCTTGTTACATGCATCTCTAATTTCCTGATTTATCCTCGTCCCGCCATTACAACCACTGTTAGAGGGCGTATAGACTACTCCCACAGCTATTATCTCCCCCGTGTTGTTTCTTAGCTCCACCCAAACCGATTCTACAGTTTGTTTTTCCGAACCAAGATGCTTTCTCTCTACTGTTTTTATTCCCTCCTTTATTATCAGGGCTACCACTCCTCCTTCTCCATTGCGACTGTCTATTCCAAAAGTCAAATATCCTGGAATACGTAGTTCCCAACCTTGGTCTCCCTGCAACCACGTCCCTGTAATGGTTATTAAAACAAACCCATGTATTTCTATCTGCGCTTTTAATTCATCTTTTTTGCTGCGAATGTTTCCTGCATTCATATATAATGGCCCAGAAATTAGACTTTGATGGTTGCCGCGGGGGTAAGGATCGTGCGCGATCTTACCTACCGCGCCTGCCTTTATGGTTCGGGCCCACACGAACTTCGGTTCCTGGGCCTCTCCCTGTTCCCGCCGACAATGTGTGCATGTCCAGGAGGCGCAGTTCGTTCGATGCGACCTCTGGGATCACGTGTGCCAGTTAGAGCCAATGGCAGCACACCATCTTTCATTCATAGTTTTGACAGAAAACTATGAATACAACTTGCCCCCAAAAGAACAGCTAAACCTCAAATAAATTAAAAAAAGATCCCATCAGATTAATAAAATAACTACAGTTAAATAAATTAACCACTTTAAACAAAAATTTTAATTTTTGAAAAAATTTAAATTCTTTTTAAAAATTATACAAATAAACTTACCTTTCTTTAAAGTCTCTAAAAAAGATAAACCTTTTGAAATTTTTTTAAATAATACTTAATTAACTATTTACCTTGTTAAAAGGGGGTCTTACGCCTCCTTTTTTCATGTGCAAAATCTTCCATACTTCACCTCGCGTTCAAACCTGAAAAAAAACCTAAGTGTGATGCGTGCGCACAGCCTGTAGTGCGCACGCGGTTCACTTAGGAACCGCCCTCTTCGCAATATCGGAAGTGCCGGTTTCCCGCGCATGCGCAGTGCATGCAGGAAACCGGCTCTTTTGGACCATGTACGGGTGAGTACACAGTGCGTACTCTCCCGTATTCGGCCGAATTTCTGGGCCCTTTAGCTTTACTTTTTCTCTATTTTTCCCTGATGTCACTTTAGTCACTAATGACCTGTTACTTTTATTAATCTTTCTGTCCCTTCCTGACCCTCTCTGCTAATCTTTACCCAAATCACTACTCTGCTCTGCAGCCTTGAGTTTTCTCTCACTGCGTTTCAATTTACCCTTACATGAATCCTTCCACCCCCCTTCATTAGTTTAAAGCCCTATCTTCTGCCCTAGTTTTCGATTTGCCAGGATACTGGTCCAAGCCCGGTTTAAGTGGAGCCCGTCCACGAGGAAGAGCTCCCTCTTCCCCAGTACTGATGCCAGTGCCCCTTGAAATGAAATCCCTGCCTTCCACATCACCCTTTGAGCCAAGAATTTAACCTTCCAATCTGTTTGTCCCTATGCCAATTTGAGCGTGGCTCACGTAACAATCCAGAGATTATTACCTGTGAGGTTCTGCTTTTTAATTTCGACCCCAACTCCTCAGCAGAACCTCATTCCTTGTTCAACCTATGTCGTTGGTTCCCACATGGACCACTACAACTGGATCCTCCCACTTCCCCTTCAAATTCTTAGCACCCGCGAGGTGACACCGTTTGCCTTGGCACCAGGCAGGCAACACAACCTTCAGAACTCCCGGTCGCGGCTGCAGAGAACTGTTTCTATCCCCCTGACTATGCTGTCCCCTACCACTAACACTTTCCTTTTCAGTCCCCCCACTTGAATTGCCTCCTGCACCATGGTGCCATGGTCAGTTTGCTCATCTACCCTGCAGTCCTAGTATCTCATACCTGTTGGTCAAAGTGAAGGGCCGAGTCTCCTCCATCACTAGTTCCTCGGTCGCGATACCTTCCTGACTCGCGGTCACACCCTCCTGTTCCTAACCATTGACGAAATCTGAAGTACTACTTAATCTGAGGGGTGTGACTGCCTCCTGGAAAAATGTGTCCAGTTGCCTCTACCACTCCCTGATGCCCCGCAATGTCTGCACCTAGTACTCCAGCTCAACAATTCTGAGCCGAAGTTCCTCGAGCTGCAGATATTTACTGCAGATGTGGTTGCTTGGGATCTCGCTGATCTCCACAAACTCCCATATGTTGCAGTTACGGCACACAATCTGCCCTGCCATGTCTAGCTAACCTTCTTTATTTAACCGATTAGTTAATTAATTATTTTAATTATTTTTTCAATCAATTATTTCAGTTTTATTAATTGATTGGTTACTCTAGATTAATTTACTAATTAAGTAAAGTAAAATAATAGCAAGTTACAGTTTCCCAGCTCTGAGTTTAACACACTTCCCCAGCTTAGAGGCTAAAAAACTGTCATACTCACCAACCAATCACCTACCTGCTGCCATGTGATGTCACTGCTTGATTTACTTCTTTTGTGAAGGTTCCTCTCGCTGCCTCTCTCTTGAAAGCGCCACCGCTGAGAGTGAAAACAGAGGGGAAACCGAGCGTGGCAGAGTGGACCCGAATGTGTGGTGGAGGACAACCGAAGGTAGGGAAGAGGTAAAACCGAAGTGGGGAGAGCGATTCAGAGAGGTGAAACCAGAGGATGGAGGGATTTTGATTCCACCAATAAATAATGCTAACTCACTGAAGCTGCACTCATTGCTGCCAATTCTGAACCAGGAGCTTCTATCAGAGCTGATCTGTTCTTATTCTTCACACGTCAAATCTGGGTGGCACAGAGCGACTTACACCAACCTCTGAGTTTGTGCAGAGGGCCGCGGACTCACAGTGCACATCGTCCGAAAATCAGCTCATCGTCAGCATTTCTAAACCACCCGCTGAGCTGGGACACAATAAGGGATTGTTTTCATAGGATGGCAGGAATTGCAGCACAGAAGGAGGCCATTCGGCCCCGGGGCTAGCGCTCGCTACTGTAATCTCATTAAAACCCCGATCTTTTCATATTCCTCCTTTTCAATTCTTTCTCAATTTCCCTTTGAAATGAAGTTTTAGTCCCAATCTCAATAGCTACATGTGGTGAAGGGTCCCATGGTCTAATAGCCCTCAGTTGAAGAAACTTTCCCCTCCCTTTCCACCTTGTTCTACCAGTGCGAATGCTTGGTTTCCGATCACTAGTTCCCCATTTCCCCACCAGTGGATCACCCATTCTCTCCTCTGACCTCCAATCCACAATAACCTTCACTGCCAATCCCACATTCCACAATCTCCATCTCTCCCCGAGCCCCCATTCCTAGTCTCCATCTCTCTCCCCAAACCCGCATTTTTGAGTCTCCATCTCTCCCCGATCCCCCATTCCCAGTCTCCATCACTCCCCCTCTGTTATTAGAGGTAACATATTGAACTAGATTGAGGACTGCCTCGAAAGATGTCGGCAGAAATATGTTAAAGATGGATTTGCATCTGTTTGGAAACCAGTCACCAGTTGTGTCAAGTAGGGTTCGGTGTCGGCACCGTTGCCTTTTACTATTTTTATTTGTGATCTAAATGTAGGTGTTGGGGGCACAATCTGCAAGTTTGCAGATGATACTAAGATCTATATGAGATTCCGGACAGTAGATGATTTTTTACTGCTTCAGGTGGATCTTGAATTGTTGTGGGAGTTGCTCATGACCGGAAAATGATGTATAATTTGGAAAAGTGCAGTGTTTTTCACGTGGGGTGGGCGAATGCTTAAAAATTGCACACACTTCAGGAACCGGTTCTGGGGGAGGTGGGACCAGTACAAACCGAACTGTCTACAACTGGGCAGGGCCGGGACTGATGTCCTAGGGGGAGTGTTTGCTAGTGCTCTGGGGGAGGGTTTAAACTAAAATGGCAGGGGGTTGGGAACCTGAGCAGGCAGACAAAGGAAAGGGAATCAAGGATAAAAGCAAAAGATAGGAAGGAGAAAAACAAAAGTAGCAGTCAGAGAAAACAACGGTTTAAATCAAACATGGCCACAGTAAATACTAATTCTAATAGGTCTAAGAGCGTTAAAAAAACAAGCCTGCAGGCTTTCTGTCTTAATGCAAGGAGCATTCGGAACAAGGTGGATGAATTAGCTGCGGAAATAGAGGTAAACGAATATGATTTGATTGGGATTACCGAAACATGGCTCCAGGGTGGCCAATGCTAGGAACTCAACATCCAGGGTTACTCAATATTCAGGAAAGATAGGCAAAAAGGAAAGGGAGGTGGGGTAGCATTGCTGGTTAAAGAAGGGATTAACACAATTGAAAGGAAGGATATTAGCTCTGATTAATCTGTATGGGTTGAACTGAGAAATAACTTGGGGCAGAAAACGTTAGTGGGAGTTATATATAGACCTCCAAACAGTAATGTGGAGTTTGGGGATGGCATTAAAAGGGAAATTAGAGAAGCGTGCAATAAGGGCACAGCAGTCATCATGGATGACTTTAATCTACATATAGATTGGGCTAACCAAATTAGCAACAATACTATGTAGGAGGAATTCCTGGAGTGTTTACGGGATGGTTTCCTGGGCCAATATGTCGGGGAACCAACCGGAGATCAGGCCATCTTAGACTGGGTATTATGCATTGAGAAGGGATTAATTAGCAATCTTGTTGTGCGAGGTCCCTTGGGTCAGAGCGATCATAATATGATAGAATTCTTCATTAGGATGGACAGAGAAGTGGTTGACTCAGAGACTATGGTCCTAAATTTAAATAAAGGAAACTACGATGGTATGAGGTGCGAGTCGGGTAGGATTGATTGGGGAATGTCACTCAAAGGGTTGACGGTGGATAGGCAATGGCAAGAATTCAAAGACCGCATGGACAAACTACAGAATTTGTTCATCCCAGTTTGGCATAAGAATAAAACAAAAAGTGTGACTCAACCGTGGCTAACAAGGGAAATTAGGGATAGCATAAAATCCAAGGAGAGGGCATATAAATTGGCAAGAAAAAGCAGTAACCCTGAGGATTGGGAGCAGTTTAAGATTTAACAAAGGAGGACAAAGGGATTAATTAAGAAGGGGAAAATAGAATACGAGAGTAAGCTTTCAGTGAACAAAAATACTGACTGTAAAAACTTTTATAGGTATGTGAAGAGAAAAAGATTAGTGAAATCAAGCACAGGTCCATTGCAGTCAGAATCAGGGGAACTTATAATGGGAACAAAGAAATGTCAGACAAATTAAATACATATTTTGGTTCTGTCTTCACAAAGGAGGACACCAATAAACTCCGAGAGATGTTGGGGAACATAGGGTCTGATGAAAGGGAGGAACTGAAAGAAATCAGTATTTGTTGGGAAATGGTGTTAGGGAAATTGAAGGGATTGAAGGCCGATCAATCCCCAGGGCCTGATAATCTACATCCTAGAGTATTAAGGATGTGCCCCTAAAATAGTAGATGCATTGCTGATCATCTTCAACATTCGATGGAATCTGGAACATTACCCATGGATTGGAGGGTAGCTAATGTTGCCCACTATTCAAAAAGAGTGGTAGAGAGAAAACGGGGAATTACAGATGGTAAGCCTGACATCGGTAGTGGGGAAAATGCTAGAGTCCATTATAAAAGATGTCATAGCTGAGCACTTGGAAAACAGTGGCAGGATCGGACAAAGTAAACATGGATTTACAAAAGTTAAATCATGCTTGACTAATCTACTGGAATTTTTTGAGGATGTAACTGGTAAAATAGATAAGGGAGAATCGGTGGATGTGGTGTATTTGGACTTCCAAAAGGCTTTTGATAAATTCCCGCATAAGAGATTAGCGTGTAAAGTTAAGGCACATGGGATTGAGGGCAAGTTATTGACTTGGATAGAGAACTGGTTGGCAGACAGAAAGCAAAGAGTTGGAATAAACGGGCCTTTTGCTGAGTGGCAGGCAGTGAATAGTGGGGTACTGCAGGGATCGGTCCTTAGACCCCAGCTATTCACAATATATATTAATGATCTAGACAAGGGAACTAGATGTAATATCTCCAAGTTTGCAGACGACACCAAACTGGGTGGGCGTGTGTGCTGCGAGGAGGATGCTGAGAAACTCCAGGATGATTTGGATAGGTTGGGTGATTGAACAGAAGCGTGGCAGATGCAATATAACGTGGTTAAATGCGAGGTTATACACTTTGGTATCAAAAACAGAAAGGCAGATTATTATCTGAATGGCAATAGATTGGGAGAAGGGGAAGTGCAACGAGACGTGGATGTCCGTGTGCACCAGTCGCTGAAGGTAAGCATGCAGGTGCAGCAGGCGGTTAAGAGATGTGGAAGAATTTCTTCACCCAGAGAGTGGTGAACCTGTGGAATTCTCTACCACAGAAGGCAGTTGAGGCCAATTCATTAAATATATTCAAAAAGGAGATAGATATATTTCTTAAGGCTGAAGGGATCAAGGGATATGGGCAGAAAGCTGGGACAGGGTACTGAATTTGGATGATCAGCCATGATCGCATTGAATGGTGCAGCAGGCTCAAGGGGCCGAATGGCCTACTGCGGCTCCTATCTTCTATGATTCTATGTTTCTATGAAAAGCATTAAAGCAAGTGGAGCAAGCAAGAGATGTGGGTGTTCCAGTGAATGCATCTCTTAATGTTCATGGACAATGCCGTGAAGCGATTGCAATATCAAATAAAGTTTATGGCTGCATTCATACGACAATTGATTATGAGGCGATACATACCATTTTTTCCATGTACAAAAATGGTCAGGCCTTACTTGGAGTACTGTGTCCTGTTTTGGCCTTCTCATATGGTGGGTGAAAATGAGGCTTTGGAAAGGGTGCAGCGAATAGCCACTGGACTAGTTTCTCCTTTGCTGCATCTTAGTTATCAAGATAGGCTAAAAGAGTTGGGATTGTACACAATAGAGAAGCGTAGACTTAGGGGTTGTCTGATTGAGGTTTCTAAGATAATAAAGGGAACAGATTGTCTTCCAGTTGATAGTTTTTCCAATTAAATAGGTTAGGGAGGAACAGGGGTCCCAATTTAATGTTGTTTAAGGCCAGATCTAGATTAGATATCAGGAGGTTGCCCTTTTCCCAGAGAATAGTCGAACTCCAGATCAGGCTGCCATCTCCTGTGGTGGACGCCGATTTGCCGAAATCCTTCAAGTGAGAGCGAGACCTATTTCTGGATGGGGCGAAGATCAACTCTAACAAAAGGGAGGTACTTCAAGAAATTATCAGGGCCAGAGTCATCTCATGTGTAAGTTTCGATCGCCTAGGCTTGTCGGAGAGGAATTTCCCATATTTGTCACCAGTTTGAAAACTAGTGAGGTTTACAACGCATCGAAGGAGTGCAGCCTGGATTCTGGCACCGTGAGGCAAAGGACTGCACGCGAAGGTATCGAAACTGTAATTGCAGCAGTAATTGGGGATTCGATAATCAGGGGGAGAGGTCGGTAGTTCTGCTACCATAGGCGTGAGACCCATGTGGTACGTTGCCTCGCTGTTGTCAGGGGAAGAGATATCACGGAGAGGGTGCAGAACATTCTGTGAGGGGTGGGGGTTGTGCGGTGTAATGGAAGAGCTGGAAGTTGTGCTTCATGTCTAGACCAATGCCAAAGGGAAGAAGAGGGTTGAAGTCTTGAATCAGAGTTTAAGGAGCTAGGGAGGAAGTTAAATAGTCGGATCTCAAAAGTCAAAAATTCTGGATTACTCGCAGCGCCACGCACCAGTGCGATTAGAGATAGGGGATATGGCAGGTTGAAGCGCGGCTACAGATACGTGGCTACAGATACGATCTCCATCAATTAAGCACCAAAACAGCGGCGGCAACAGAAACAATGCCGCAGGAAAATCAACACTGGAGCACTAAAAGACCCCGCTGAGAAAGCCCTATTCAGCCTGTGCCTCACAAACAACCTGACGACTCCCAGTGATGCAGAGACACAGAATACCCACAGCGCCTGGTCTGCACTCAAGGCCTCCATAATCCGCACCTGTGAAGAGACGCTCGGTCACTCGACCAGGAAACATCAAGACTGGTTCGACGAGAACGACCAGGAGATCCAGGAGCTAATAAGCCGCAAGCGCAATGCATTCCTGATCTGGAAACAGCAACAGAACTCGAGAGCAAGAAAGCAGCGCTACAGACGCCTGAAGGCCGAGGTCCAACAAAAACTCGCGACCTAAAGAACAGGTGGTGTGTGGAGAAAGGCCATGAGATCCAGCAGCAAGCCGACAACCACGATGTGCATGTATTCTTTAGCGCATTAAAGACCATCTGTGGCCCAAGCACCCAAGGCCCTACCCCACTGCGGGCCAAGAACGGAGAGGTACTCATCAAGGACAGAGAGGCAGTCAGTGCCCGCTGGAAGGAGCACTTCGAAGATCTCCTTAACCGAGACTCTGTCTTCGACGCGAGTGTCCTCAACTCCATCCCGCAGCATGCTACCCCCCACCATCTCAGCACCACCCCAGCCCGACATGAGGTTGAAAAGGCCATCCGACAACTGAAGAACAACAAGGCCACAGGAGCAGATGGAATCCCTGCCAAGGCACTAAAGCATGGCGGAGAAGCACTATTGGCGTGAATTCATAAACTAATTTATCTTATCTGGAAGGAGGAGAACATGCCAGGGGACCTCAGAAATGCCGTAATTGTGACCATCTTCAAGAAAGGTGACAAGTCCAATGGCGGTAATTATGGAGGAGTTTCCCTGCTTGTCTGCCACTGGGAAAGTCATCGCAAGAATCCTCCTCAATCGCATTCTCCCAGTGGCCGAAGAGCTTCTCCTAGAGTCGCAATGCGGATTCCGACCTCTGAGGGGCACAATGGACATGATGTTCACTGCACCTCAATTACAAGAGAAATGCAGGGAACAGCACCAACCGCTGTACATGTCCTTCTTTGATCTCACAAACGCCTTCGACACTGTCAACCGTGATGGATTATGGAGTGTCCTCCTCAAATTTGGCTGCCCTCAAAAGTTTGTCACTATCATCCGCCTGCTTCACGACGACATGCAAGCCGTGATCCTGACCAACGGTTCCACCACAGACCCAATTCACGTGCGAATCGGGTTCAAGCAAGGCTGTATCATCGCACCAACGCTCTTCTCGCTCTTCCTTGCTGCAATGCTTCATCTCAACCTCAGTAAGCTCCCCACTGTGAGTGGAGCTAATTTACGGAACAAACGGGAAACTGTTCAACCACCGTCGCCTCCAGTCCAGATCCAAGGTCTTCCCATCCTCTGTCGTCGAATTACTATATGCAGCCGACGCTTGCGTCTGCGCTCATTCTGAGGTCGAACTCCAAATCTTCGTCAACACCTTCACCGAAGCATACGAGAGCATGGGCCTTATACTAAACATCCGTAAGACAAAGGTGCTCTACCAACCTGCCCCTGCCACACAGTACTGCCCCCCGATTACCAAAATCCAAGACAAGGCCTTGGACAACGTGGACCACTTTCCATACCTCGGGAGCCTACTGTAAACAAGGGCAGACGTCGATGACGAAGTCCAACATCGACTCAGTGTGCCAGTGCAGCCTTCGGCCGCCTGAGGAAGAGAGTGTTTGAAGACCAGGACCTCAAACCCGGCAATAAGCTCATGGTCTACAGAGCAGCAGTGATACCCGCCCTGCTGTATGCCTCAGAGACATAGACCATGGCAGGCACCCCAAAGCACTCGAGAGCTACCATCAATGCTGCCTCCGCAAGAGCCTGCAAATCGATTGGCAGGATAGGCGCACCAACGTCAGTGTCCTCGCTCAGGCCATCATCCCAAGCATCGAAGCTTTGACCACGATCGATCAGCTCCCATGTACTGGTCACATTGTCTGCATGCCCGATACAGTACTCCCAAAACAAGCGCTCTGCTCGGAGCTTCGGCACGGCAAGAGAGCACCAGGTGAGCAGAGGAAACCCTTCAAGGACGCCCTCAAATCCTCCTTGAAAAAGTGCAACACACCCACCGACACCTGGAAATCCCTGGCCCAAGATGGCACAAAGTGGAGGAGAAGCATCCGGGAAGGCGCAGAACACCTCGAGTCTATACGTCAGAAGCAAGCGGAAGCCAAGCGCAGGCAGCGCAAGGAGCGCACGTCAACCCAAGCACCCCATCCACCCGCCCCTTCAACCACCGTCTGCCCCACCTGTGACAGAGACTGTAGGTCCTGCATTGGACTCATCAGTCACCTGCGAACTCATTTTTAATGTGGAAGCAAGTCATCCTCGGTTCCAAGGGACTGCCGAAGAAGAAGAAGAAGCACCAGGGGGGCTTCAGATTCCTGCGAAATTACGACCAGTTCTGTGGCAGGAGGGAGCTGTTCAAGTTGGACGGCTTGCAACTCAAGTGAGCTGGGACCAATATCCTCGCGGCAAGGTTAACGAGTGCGAGGCGTATGGTTTAAACTAATTCGGCAGTGGGTTGGGCAGCAAGATGTATTATCAAAATATAGAATCAAAGTGCACAGAGGGCTGGGAGAGATACTTACACTTAGAAGTAATACAGAATTAGGTGAGATCATAGAAAATACAAAGAGGTCTAAGTTAGGTTTTGAGCGCATGTGTTTAAATGCACGAAGTTTTCTTTATATTGTTGGTGAGCTGCAAGCGGAAATGTCCAAATGCGAATATAATGTGGTGGCGATTACAAGACCTGAAAAGTGTATTGGATGCTTAATATTCCTGGGTACAGGGTATCCAAGAAAGAAAGGCAAGGAATAAATGAGGAGTTTTTGCAGATTTGTTTAAGGGAAGTATTTTAGTGCTTAAATGCCCGAGAGGGATCAAATACAAAACATTTGGTTGGAGTTAAGGAACAAGAGAGAAGCTATTACGCTGTTTGGTGTATTTTATCGGTTAACAAAGAGTGGGATGTAGATTGTGGAGCAGGTTTGCAAGAATATTACTGGAAGGTGCATGACATATGTGATAGAGATAATAGGAGACTTTACCAGACCATTTGCAAACATGGCGCCCTATTTGACCATGAGATGAATTTCTGACCCCATATCCTCTGCATCTCCAAGACTGCCTACTTCCACCTCAGTAACATTGCCCATCTCCGACCCTGCCTCAGCATATCTGCTTCTGACACCCTCATCCGTGCCCCTGTTACCACTAGACTCGGCTATTCCAATGCGCTCATGGTCGGCCTCCCAAATTGCACCTTCGTAACTTGAGCTCATCCATACCTCTGCTCCTTGTATCGTAATTCGCACTTTGTCCCACTCACACATCAACTCCGTGTTCGCTGACCTGCATTAGCTGCCGGTCCAGCAATGCCTCGATTTAAAAACTTTCATTCCTCTTTTGAAATCGCTCCATGTCCTCGCCCCGCGCAATCTCTGTAACCTCCTCCAGAAGTCAACCCTCCAGCAACTCTGAACTCCTTCAGTTCTGGCCGCTTGCATGCCCCTGATTTCCATCGCTCCAGCATTGTGGCCGTGCTTTCAGCTGCCTAGGCCCTAAGCTCTGGAATGCCCTTCCTAAAACTCTCCGCCTCGCTACCTTTCTCTCCAGCTTCAAGACACTCCTTAAAATCTACCTATTCCACCATCCATTTGCCAAATGTACTAATACCTCCATGGTGTCTGATTGTGTCTGATGACGTTCCTGTGAAGCGCTATGCGTCGTTTTACTGTGCTAAAGGCGCTATAGAAATGCAAGTCGTTATTGTTGTTCAAAAGCAAAATATTGCACGTACTGGAAATCTGAAATAAAAGCAGAAAATACCGGAAATACTCAGCAGGTCAGTTCATAACTGTGGAAAGTGAAACAGAGTTAATGTTCCAGATCGATGACATTTCATCAGAAATTGTGTGTTATTGTTGTCGTTGTACGACTCGGTCGAGAAGACCAGGATTATGGTAAATACAAAGACAGGTTACGCTTCTAAACCTGTGAATGACTTTCTGTGGAATTATTATGTGAATCTTGAAGCTGTCAGATTAACATTCCACAGTCTATTGTGAGACGGGTATTGACCCATTTAACACACCGGATATTAATCAATTTATAACATTGGATATTAACGCATTGAACAAACCATTTTGAACCAATTTTAAATTCCGAGTATTAACGCATTGGACACACCTCTTAAAACCACAGCTGGATTAAATTAACAGAGGGTAAAGTCTTGCTGGACAATTGATTCCAACAGCTTCGGCACAAATAACAACATAGATGGCGGAATGAATGTCCCCAGGGTGTTTTATATTGATGAGAATTTAACAATATTCCATAATATGGTTTAACATTAGTTTAATCGATACACCACAATGGATTCATATAAAGTATAACCCTGATCAAAAACTACAAACAGTGATGAACTGGGGCTGCTGCAGGTGTCTATTCCGTTTCAGTTAAATCACTCAGCCACGTTAAGCGGTCTGGCCACCTGATTTTTCCGGATGTGAAATCCGAGCGTCAGGGAATGTGCTGTACCGGGACCCGGGAGAGTGCTGTACAGGGGCCAGGAATGTTCTCTAACAGGATCCGAGAGTGTGCTGTCCTGGGACCTGGCAATGTAATGGACTGCGTCCAGTGGTGTGCTTTAACCTTAGACGTGAGTGTGCTGCAGCGGGAAACGGGAATGTGCTGTACCAGGACCAGGGATGGTGCTAAAAGCGCCTCTCTAAGTAACTCATGTCTGGGTCACACACTTGGAAAAATGGCGACACCTTCCTGGACTAATACATTAACTTACTTTGATGTTGGAATCAGATTGTGAAATGTTTTAGAAATTATAAAGGCCCGGAAATTGCAGTCAGTGACGAAGGAATGGTGATCGCTGCTGCACAGAAAGATCTTGCAATTTCTGTGGAGAAAACTAGCTTTCTCAATGTTATTTTGATTGTAACTCTGTATTTATGGGATCTTCAAAACTGACAGTTTCACCAAAATCAACAACACAAAATCCAAGCCAAAGAATTAAAGGAGACCGATAATGGATTCTACAGAATATCAATCAAAACTACATAATAATGTTAGTTAGTGTTAGGTCATTTCATCGAATTAATTTCATCATCATTGCAATGGGATATTTCACTCCATTCCTCAGTTCCTCTCTGAATTTCCTCTGGGTCACTGCATAAATAAAAGTGTTGGTGCAGCAACTCAGGAGCTGGAGTATGAAGCCGATTTCCGTTACAAATTTGGGCAGAGAAACAGAATATCCCAAGTAATCCAATCGTCTCCATATAGAACAAAACATGAACACCACCCAGAGCAGTATGAAATTCCCTGATATAACAAACAGTACAATCATGGATTTCCTTCGGCTCTCCATCTCTGGGTCACTGGGACTCTCGCCACTGCTCTGACCCCGGAGTCTGCTGCGGGCTCTGCTGGCCACTAAAATGTGTCTCACCACTAATGCATTGAACAGTAGAATCAAAAGAAATGGAACAAATGGCGTTAAAATATAATGCATTAATTCAACGATGGCCCAGGCCAGCGAGCGATGTACACTGATTGGCACGAGGCAAAACCGGGGTACGTTGGAAAGAAAATATTCACTTGTATACAGAAAATACCAGAAAATGTTCTTCAAACAGCTCAGCAGGGTCACTGTTCCTAAAACAACAGCCGCCGTTTTCTCGTTGCAATATTTAGATTTCAGCTTCTGGCAACAAATGGCCACAAATCGATCAAAGTTGAAAGTTACGGTGAACCAGACAGAAAAGTCTGTAGCGGCATGAAGCAGAATGGCATGAATATTACATATTCTAAGGTGCCGTACAAACATGAATAGTTCCCGATAAACAATAGGAATCTGCCTTAGTATCAGATTTATGATCACAACCAGTAGATCTGCCCCTGCCATGGCCACCAGGTAGTGAGTGACACATTTGGAGAGACCGCACTTTCTCCGAGACAGGATCGCAATCGTCACCACGTTAACTGTAAGCAAGAGGAAGAAATTGAAATTATTCACCGAAAACTGGGCACATACAGTACTTTGATTTGTTTCATGTAAGGTAACGGAGTAGATTTGCATAGTGGTCTGGACAGAATGGTCTTAAACGGAGTGCTTCTAAACAACGTGTTAAAGTTGGGAATTTGGTGAGAATGGGAATTCAGAGCAGAGGGGAAACGAGTTGCTGCTTTTAGCCAACAGTACTTGTATTGCTTTGTGTTACAGGTAAATATTTAAGTAAATCTACCTGTAAATTAAACTAGAACTTGTAATTGTTCAAAGACAAAACTAAAATCTAAGTTAATTAAATACATAAACTTTAATAAATTAAATAAATAAATGAGGATATATATGGATGGCGGTGCCGTTGGTGTGCCACAACTGCAGCATGTGTGAGTTTGTGGAGAGCATCGCAATCCCGGACTAACATTTATGCAATAAATGTCGGCATCTCGAGGAATTTCAGCTCAGATTTCTTGAGCTAGTCTCCGAGGCGAAGATATCGTGGGGCATCAGGGCAGGGGAGAGTTACTTGGACACTTTGATCCACGTCTGGTTAGTGGTCAGGGACAGGAGGCTGTGAATTCGACTCAGGTGCAGTGCTGGAGGAACCTCGGCCTTTGCCCTTATCCAACACGTACGAAGTTCTTCTTGCCTATATGAATGAGGGCAAAGTCTGCAGGTTGGATGAGCAAACTGACCACTTCACCATGGTACAGGAGGCAGTGCAACTGGGGGAGTGAGGAGGAACGTTTTGTGGTAGGGAACAGTACAGTGAGGGTAGTAGATACTGTTTTCTGGGAAATAGATCCTTCCAATACCCTCTATCTAGGCCACTCATAATTTTATACAACTCAATTAAGTCTCCCCTCAGCCTCCTCTGTTCCAAAGAAATCAACCCAGGCCTTTGTAATCTTTACTCATTGATAAAATTCTCCAGGCCTGGCAGCATCCTCTCAAATCTTCTCTGTAGCCTGTCTAGTGCAATCACATCTTTCTAGTAATGTGTTGACCATAACAGTATGCAGTACTCTAGCTGTGGCCAAACTAATATTTTATACATTTCAAGCTGAATCTCCGTGCCCTTATATTCTATGCCTTGTCTAATAAAGGAAAGTATCCCATATGCCTTCTTAACTAGCTTATCGACCTCTTCTGCTACTTTCAGGGATCTGTGGACATGCAGTCCAATGTTCTTCTGTTGCTCGACAATGTTCAATATCGTTCCATTTATTGTGTATTCTCTTGCCTTGTGAGCCATCCCCTTATCCACTAACTCATACTTCTCCGGATTGAATTCCATTTGCCACTTTCTGCCCATCTTCCTGCAAGCTACAGCTTTCTTCCTCACTAGCAACCACACGTCCAATTTTTGTATCATCTGGAATCTTGTTAATGATGTCCCCTACATTGAAATCTAAGTCATTGATATAAAAAACACACAGAAGAGAGAAAGAGCGTGAGGAGAATGAAAGAAAGAACTTGCATTCATACAGCACCATTCATGACGTCAGGTTACCCCAAAACACTTTACAGACAACAAATTATTTTTGAAGTTTATTCACTGCTCTAATGGGTGGAAATTAATAAAACTAAGAGCTGGACACACGGACTAAGATGCTACATTCTGTTAATCTCCAGTTCTTGAAGTACCAGCTGCAGGGAATGACTTACCCGGGACTCCGACCGAAGCCAGGATGGGGTAGTAAATCTTTTGTATATCATTAATCGCCCACAGAATCTTGAGCTTGATTAGAAAACCAAGAGACATTTTACGCCTTTCTGTTAGAATAGATGATTCGATGGTTGGTGGTGATGCTGGGAGCAATTCTCCGATTGACGCATTGAGAAAATTCCCCTTATTAAAAGGAGAGAGAATCCATCCAGTCAGAAATTCGGTTCCCCTGCTGACTGGGTTTAATTACAGTCACTGAACAAGTAGATGATGTCAACAATTTTCACTCCAAGACTTTTAACAACAACAGCGGATTTTCCAGTTAAATAAAGCCCCGATGACCAGGATAAATGCTGCACCTTCATACACTGAGACACGTCCCACAGTCCTAATAAGAATTTCCACAGGTGACTCTTCATTAATAAAAGTATAAGGAGACAATGGGATTCTCCAGTGTTATCGATCAAAAAGACTATCAAACATGCCCGCTTTTAGAGGGCCACAACTTATAAAGTATATTAGCATAAAGCAAAACGAAACTAAAGGAATATTATGAATTTACATGATATTGTTCCCTATATTTATCACTCCTTCCTGTCCCTGTTGTGCAATTACTACAGATGCTGTCTGATCTGCTGAGTGTTTCCAGAATTTTCTGCTTTTAGTTCAGATTTCCAGCATCTGCAGTATTTGGCTTTGCTTTTAGGATTTCATAACCCATAGTCTGAACATTAACCCTGGCGTGCCTGTTTAATAAAATCAATAGTCCACCGGACACTTCAATTCCATTTACTAATACCAGTCAGAATCTTGATATTATGCAGAAAGAAGGAAAGGGAGAGAGAAATAGAAAAAGAAAGAAAGACAAGAAAAAAGCATGACATAAAGAAAACGTAGACACTGTTGTAGTGTAGGCACTCCTAAAATTTAAAATTAAAGGTTAATATTGCTGTTTATTTAAAAGCGAGAGGGTCATAGAGTCATAGAGTTATACAGCGCAGAAAGATGCCCTTCGGCCAATCGTGTCTGCGCCGGCCATCAAGCCCTGTCTATTCTAAACCCATTTGCCAGCACTTGGTCCGCAGCCTTGTTTGCTATGGCGTTTCAAGTGCTCATATCAATGCTTCATGAATATTCTGAGGATTCCTGCCACTACCACCGTTTCAGGCAGTGAGTTACAGATTCCAATCACCCTCTGGGTGTAAACGTTTTTCCTCAAATCCCCTCTAAACCTCCTGCCCCTTAACTCGAAACTATGCCCCCTGTTTGTTGACCCCACCCCACTTAAGGGAAAAGTTCCTTTCTAACTACATTATCGATGCCTCTCATAATTTTGTACACCTCAATCATGTCCCCCCTCAGTCTTCTCTGCTCTAAGGGAAACAACCCCAGCGTGTCCAATCTCTCTTCATAGCTTAAGCGCTCCAGCCCAGGTAACATCCTGGTGAATCTCGTCTGCACGCTCTCCAATGCTGTCACATCCTTCCGAGGGTCCTACCATTCATTGTGTATTCCCTTGCCTTGTTAGTCCTCCCACGTTTCAGTGTTAAATTCCATTTGCCACTGTTCTGCACATCTGACCAACCCGTCTATATCATCCTGCAGCCGAAGGCTTAACTCCTCGCTATTTACCACTCCATCAATTTTCGTGTCATCTGCTAACTTGCTGATCATACATCCTAAATTCATATCTAAATCATTAATGTACACAACAAACAGCAAAGGACCCAGCACCGATCCCTGCGGTACACCACTGGACACAGACTTCCAGTCACAAAAACAAGCTTCGACCATCACCCTCTGCCTCCTACCACTAAGTCCTATGACCAGCACATCAAATCTTTGTATTCCATCATCCCACCGCCAAATTTCGGGGCTTTATCGATATTCTACGGAGACTATCTCAACAAGGGTGACTCACCTTTAGCCAATTCCTAACAATAATGGTGGCCATATTGCAAAAAGGATATCAAGGAACTAGAGAAGGTGGAAAAAAGATTTACAAGAATGATACCAGAAATGCGAAGTTACACCCTTCAGGAAAGGAAGAACAGGCTGGGTCTCTTTTCTCTTGAAAAGAGAAGGCTGAGGGGTGACCTAATACAGGTAATTATGGTTGTGAATGGTTTTCAGAGAGCAGACACAACGATTGTGTTTCCACTTGCGGGGAAGAGAAAAACTAGTGGCCATCAATATAAGGTATGGGCCAAGAAATCAAATAGAGAATTCATGAAAAAATTCTCTTTACCATGAGAGGGGTAAGAATGTGGAACTCGATACCACAGGGAGTGGTTGAAGCTAACAGTATAGATGTGTTTAAGAGGAGACGAGACACGCATATGAGGGAGTACGGAGTAGACGGTTACGCTGACAGAGTTAGATGAGGAAAAAAGGAAGAAGTGTCGAGTGGAGCGTAAACGTCGACATAGACTGTTTGGGCCGAATGGCCTGTTTCTGTGCTTTATATCCGATGTAACCCTCTGCAAGTACCTGCGGGTACAGTACAAGTCACTTCAATATCGCTTCAATATTCTGAACAGCAGTGAATCGCCTAACATTATTTCCTTTACATGCGTTCACCTCAATAAGATACATCAATTCACCTACCGACGCTAGTGGTATCCGTCCCACTACCCCTCCATCTCAATAACCAGCACTGATTTACCGTTAGATCCTAGTACCACCCGTTCCAGCGCCCCTCCATCTCACTAACCAGCACTGAATTACCGATAGACCCTAGCACTACCGGTTTCATAAGAAAATATGAACAGAAGTAACAGGAGCAGGAGTAGGCCATTCGGCCCATCGAGCCTGCTCCGCCATTCAATAACATCATGGCTGATCTGCTACCTCATCTCCACTTTCCAGCACTATCCGCATATCCCTTGATAAGAACATAAGAACATAAGAAATAGGAGCAGGAGTAGGCCAATCGGCCCCTCGAGCCTGCTCCGCCATTCAATAAGATCATGGCTGATCTGATCCTAACCGCCAATCTACTATCTATCACAGAACCATCTCCTGCATCTAACAGAATTGCACACACGAAATAGGAGCAGAATCAGGCTACACGGTCCCTGGGCCCGCTCCACTTCCCACAGGGCCATGACCGATCCGAACCTAGACTCATGTCCAAATTCCTGCCCGCTCCCCGTAACCCTTAATGCCCTTTACTTCTAGGAAACTGTCTATTTCTGTTTTAAATTTATTTAATGATGTAGCTTCTACAGCTTTTTGTGGCAGCATTTTCCATGGACCTACCACCCTCTGAGTGAAGTAGTTCCACCTCATCTCAGTTTTGAAAGAGCAGCCCCTTATTGTAAGACTATGTCCCCTAGTTCTAATCTCACCCGTCATCGGGAACATCCTATCGATCTCTGTCTTGAATTTACTCAACGACTGACCCTCCAGAGCCGTCTGGGGTAGAGAATTCCAAAGATTCACAACCATTTGAGTGATGAAATTTCTCCTCAGCTCAGTCCAAAATGGCTGACCCCTTATTCTGAGACTGTGACCACTGGTTCGAGACTCCCCAGCCAGGGGAAACATCCTTCCTGCATCTACCCTGTCAAGCCCTGTAAGAATTTTATATGTTTCAATGAGATCACCTCTCATTCATCTGAACGCTGGAGAATATAGGCCGAGTCTACTCAATCTCTCCTCATTGGTCAATCCCCCCATCCCAGGATCAGTCTGGTGAACCTTCGTTGCACACGCTCTATGACAAGTATATCCTTCCTTAGGTAAGGAGACTAAAACTGTGCACAATACGCCAGGTGTGGTATCACCAGGGCCCTATACAATTGCGGTAAGACGCCTGTAGTCTTGCACTCAAATCCTCTTGCAATAAACGCCAACATACCATTTACATTCCTAATTGCTTGCTGTACCTGCATTTTAATGTTCAGTGATTCGTGTACAAGGACACCCAGATCCCTCTGAATAGCAACATTGCCCATTCTCTCACCATTCGAAAATACACTGCTTTTTTATTTTCCCTACCAAAGTGGATAACTTCACATTTCTCCACATTATATTCCATTTGCCCGGTTCTTGCCCAATCACTTAGTCTGTCTATATTCCCCTGAAGCCTCTTTGCATCATCTTCACAACTTACATTCCCACCTCGATTTGGGTAATTAGCAAACTTGGATATGTTACATTTGGTCCCCTCATCCAAATCATTGATTTAGATTGTGAATAGCTGTGGCCCAAACACTGAGCCTTGCGGTACCGCACGAGTTACAGCATCCCAACCCGAAAATGAACCGTTTATTCCTACACTCTGTTTTCAGTCCGTTAACCAATCCTCAATCCATGCTATTATGTTCGCCCGAATCCCATGAGCCCTAATTTTGTTCAATAACCTTTGTGTGGCACTTTATCGAATACCGTCTGAAAATCCAAATGCACCACATCCACTGGTTCCCCCTTATCACTTCTGCCAGTTACAACCTCAAAAACCTCTAACAGATTCGTCAAACATAATTTCCCTGTCATAAATCCGTTTTGACTCAGTCCAATCCTATTATATTTTGTAAGTACCCTTTTACCACCTCCTTAATAATAGGTTCTAGCATTGATGTCAGGCTAACTGGTCTGTAGTTTGCCTTTTCTCTCTCCCTCATTTTTTAAATAGTGGGGTAACATTTGCCACCTTCCAGTCCACAGGAAACGTTCTAGAATAAATGGAATTTTGGAAGATGACAACCAATCCATCCACTATGTCTATACCCACTACTTTTAAAACCCTCGGATGCATGACATCAGGTCCAGGGGATTCATAAGCTTTCAGTCCCATTAATTTCTCCAGTGCTTTTTCTTACTAATACTACTTTCTTTCAGTTCCTGATTTTCGCTAGACCCTTGGTTCTCCAGTATTTCCGGGAGGTTTTTTGCATCTTCCTCTGTGAAAGCAGACACAATGTATTTGTTTAATTTCTCTGTCATTTCCTTATACCCCATTATAATTTATCCTGTCTCAGCCTGTAAGTTCACTTTTATTTTCGCGGAAGTTTACCTTTTGAGATACTTATAGAAGCTTTTACAGGCTGTTTTTATGTCTGTCGCAAGTTTACTCTCACATACCATTTTCCCTTTCTTCAATAATTTCTTGAACTTTCTTTGCTGAATTCTAAAATCCTCCCAAGCCTCAGGCTTGCTTATCTTTTTGGCAACATTATAAGCCTCTACCTTTAATGCAATACTAGCTTTAATCTCTCTTGTTAGCCATAGTTGGAACATTTTGTCCCGTGGTATTTTTATTCCTTAAGGCAATGAGAAGTCGTTGCGAATTATGAATCATTTCTTTAATTGTTTGCAATTGGTTTTTTACTGTCCTATCTTTTAACCTGGTTTCTTAACCGACCATAGCCAACTCGTCTTTCATACCTACGTAGTTGGCTTTGGTCAGGTTTAGGACCCTTGTTTCGGGCTTAACTAAATCACTCTCAAACTCAACATTAAATTCTATCATATTAATATCACTGCTCCCCAGAGGCTCCTTTACTACAAGGTTATTAATTAACACTCCCTCATTGCAGAGTACTAGATCTAAAGTAACCAATTCCATCGTAGGTTCCTTGACAACTATCTTGAATGTATTGCATTAATTCTTCCTCTTCTCTATTCTTTGCAAATTTGGTTATCCCAGTCTATATGAAAGGTAAAGTCCCCCATGATTACTGGATTAGCCTTGTTACATGCATCTCTAATTTCCTGATTTATCGTCTGCCCGCCATTACAGCCACTGTTCGGGGGTCTATTGACTTCTCCCACAGCTATTATCTCCCCCTTGTTGTTTCTTAGCTCCACCCAAACTGATTCTACAGATTGTTTTTCCGAGCCAAGATTCTTTCTCTCTGCTGTTTTTATTCCCTCCTTTATTATCAGGGCTACCACTCCTCTTTCTCCATTGCAACTGTCTATTCCAAAGGTCAAATATCCTGGAATACGTAGTTCACAACCTTGTTCACTCTGCAACCACGTCTCTATAATGGCTATTAAAACAAACCCATTTATTTCTATCTGCGCTTTTAATTCATCTATTTTGTGGTGAGTGCTTCGTGCATTCAGATATAATACCTTTAGCTTTAGCTTTTTCTCTATTTTTCCCTCATGTCACTTTAGTCACTGATGCCCTGTTACATTTATTAATCTTTCTGTCCCTTCCTGACCCACTCTGCTTATCTGTACCCAGATCATTGCTCTGCTATACAGCCTTGACATTTCTCTCACTGCATTTGAATTTACCCTTTCCTGAATCCTTCCAACCCTCTTCATTAGTTTAAAGCCCTATCTTCTGCCCTAGTTTTCGATTTGCCGGGATACTGGTCCAAGCCCGGTTTAATTGGATCCAGTCTCGAAGGAACAGCTCCCTCTTCCTCAATACTGGTGCCACTGCCCCTGGAAATGAAACCCCTGCCTCCCACATCACTCTAGAGCCTAGAATTTAACGTTCTAATCTGTTTGTCCCTATGCCATTTTGTTCGTGGCTCAGGTAACAATCCAGAGATTATTACCTGTGAGGTTCTGCTTTTTAATTTCGACCCCCCACTCCTCAAACTCTCTCAGCAGAACCTCATTCCTTGTTCTACCTATGTCGTTGTTTCCTACATGAACCACTACAAACGGATCCTCCCCCTCACACTTCAAATTCTTCTGCACCCGCGATGAGACAACGTTTGCCTTGGCACCAGGCAGGCAACACAACCTTCGTAACTCCCGGTCACGGCAGAGAACTGTAACTATTCTCCTGACTATGCTGTCCCCAACCACTAATACTTTCCTTTTCACTCCGCCTAATTGAATGGCCTCCTGCAGCATGATGCCATGGTCAGTTTGCTAATCCACCCTGCAGTCGTTGTATCTCATACCTGTTGGTCAAAGTCAAAGGGCTGAGGCTCCTCCATCACTTTCTCCTCGGTCCCTATTCCTTACCGACTCGCGCTCACACCCTCCTGTCCCTGACCATTGACAAACTCTGATGTTCTACTTAATCTGAAGGGTTTCACTGCCTTCTGGGACAAAGTGTCCATGTAACTCTCCCACTCCCTGATGCCCTGCAATGTCTGCACCTCCTAATCCAGCTCAACAATTCTGAGCCGAAGTTTTTCCTGCTGCCGACACTTACAACAGATGTTGTTGCTCGGGATCTCTCTGATCTCCACAAACACCCAGATGCTGCAGTATCGGCACACCACCTACTCTGCCATGTCTATCTAACCTTCGTTATTTATTTGATTAGTTAATTATTTATTATGGGGCAGAAATTAGGCTCGCCACGGGTGAGTACGCGCTGTGCACTCACCCGTGGACGGAATGAAAGTGCCGGTTTCTTGCATGCACTGCGCATGCGCGGAAAACCGGCACTTCCGTTCGTCTCGCACTTCGGTTTTTTTTTACAGGTTCCTCCGTGAGCGGAAGCACGGAGAAGATACACATCGAAAAAGGAGGCGCAAGGCCTTCTTTTCACAAGGTAACTGTTGATTTTAATAAAATTTAAACATTTTTTTCACAGATTTATATTTTTAATTACTTTAAAGAAAGGTAAGTTGAGTTTAAACCACGTAAAAAAGTGTAATTAACTTTTAAAAAAATTAATTTTTTGTTTATAATAGTTAATTAATGTAATTTATAGTTATTTTAAAAATGTGATGTTTTTTAAAAATGTATTTGTAGTTTTAGGGATGTTTTGGGGCCGATCTGTATTCATAGATTCGACAAATCTATGAATGAAAGATAGTCTGCTGCCATTGGCTCTCCATGGCCCACGTGATCCCAGGGGATGCATCGCACAAACTATGCCCCTGGGATACGCAGACACTGTGCGCCGGAATTGGAGGAGGCCAAGGACCCGAATTCCTCGTGGCCCAGGGGTCAATGGCAGGCGCGGTAGGTAGGTGCGCGCGCGATCCTTGAACCCACGGGAAGCCAGGGAGCCGAATTTCTGGCCCTATATGTTTTTTCCAATCAATTATTTCAGTTTTATTAATTCATTGGTTTAGCTGGTTTAATTATTTCAATCAGTACAGTAAAGAAATAGCAATTTACAGATTCCTAGCTCTGAGTTCAACACACTTCCCAGCTTGGTGGCTAAATGAAACTGTAATAGTCACCAACCAATCAACTACCTACTGCCCTGGATGTCACTGCTTGAATTTCTGCTGTTGTGAAGGTTCCTGTCGCTGCCTGTCTCATCATAGCGCCGCCGCTTGGAGTGAAACCAAAGGGGAAAGCGAGCGTGGCAGAGTGGAACCGAATTTGGGGTGGAGAAGAACCGAAGGTGGGGAAGAAGGAAAACGGAAGTGGGGGTATCGATTCACAGAGGTTAAACCAGAGGTGGGAGTAACTTTGATTCCACCAATAAATAATGGTATCTCACTGAAGCTGCACTCATTGCTGACAATTCTGAACCAGGATCTTCTGTCAGAGCTGGGTGGCACCGAGAGACTGAAAACAATCCGAAAGATTGCACAGAGGGCTGCGGGCTCACAGAGCACATCGTTCGAAAATAAGCTCATCGTCAGCATTTGTAAACCTCTCCCTGAGCTCGGACTCAATAAAGGGGACTTTTCATAGAATGATAGGAGTTACAGCACAGGAGATGGCCATTCGGCCCTGGTGCTCGCACTCACTACAGTGACCACATTAACTCCCCCAACCTTGTCATATTTCTCCTTTTCAAATCTTTCTCATTTTCCCTCGGAAATGAAGTTTGAGTCCCTGTCTCAACAAACACATGGTGAAGGGTCCCATGGTCATATAGCCCTCAGTTCAAGAACCTTCCTATTCCCTTCACATCTGGTTCGTCCAGTGAGAATCCTTAGTTTCAGTTCCCTAGTTCCCCTTTCCCCATCAATGGAACCAACCTTTCGCTATTTAAATAAGAACATAAGAACTAGGAGCAGGAGTAGGCCAATCGGCCCCTCGAGCCTGCTCCGCCATTCAATAAGATCATGGCTGATCTGATCCTAACCGCCAATCTACTATCTATCACAGAACCATCTCCTGCATCTAACAGAATTGCACACACGAAATAGGAGCAGAATCAGGCTACACGGTCCCTGAGCCCGCTCCACTGCCCACAGGGCCATGACCGATCCGAACCTAGACTCATGTCCAAATTCCTGCCCGCTCCCCGTAACCCTTAATGCCCATTACTTCTAGGAAACTGTCTATTTCTGTTTTAAATTTATTTAATGATGTAGCTTCCACAGCTTTTTGTGGCAGCATATTCCATGGACCTACCACCCTCTGAGTGAAGTAGTTCCTCCTCATCTCAGTTTTGAAAGAGCAGCCCCTTATTCTAAGACTATGTCCCCTAGTTCTAGTCTCACCCGTCATCGGGAACATCCTCCCCGCATCCACCCGATCCAACCCCTTCACAATCTTATATGTTTCAATAAGATCGCCTCTCATTCTTCTGAACTCCAATGAGTAGAGTCCCAATCTACCCAACCTCTCCTCATATGACCACCCCCTCAGCCCCGGGATTAACCGAGTGAACCTTTTTTGCACTGCCTCGAGAGCAAGGATGTCTTTTCTTAAGCAAGGACACCAAAACTGTATGCAGTATTCCAGGTGCGGTCTCACCAATACCTTGTACAACTGAAGCAATACCTCCCTATTTTTATATTCTATCCCCCTAGCAATGAAAGCCAACATTCCATTTGCCTTCTTAATCACTTGCTGCACCTGCATACTAACCTTTTGAGTTTCGTGCACCAGGACCCCCAGATACCTTTGCACTTCAGTACTCTCCAGTTTCTTGCCATTAAGATAATAAATTGCTCTAGGATTTTTCCTGCCAAACTGCATCACCTCACACTTTCCAGTGTTGTATTCCATCTGCCAAATCTCTGCCCACTTACTTAGCCTGTCTATGTCCCCTTGCAGATTTTTTATGTCCTCCTCACTCACGACTTTCCCTCCCATCTTTGTATCATCTGCAAATTTTGATATGTTACACTTGGTCCCTTCCTCCAAATCGTTAATATAGATTGTAAAGAGTTGGGGACCCAGCACTGACCCCTATGGAACACCACCAGTTACTGATTGCCAGTCTGAGAATGAACCATTTATCCCAACTGTTTGCTTTCTGTTAGATAGCCAATCCTCTATCCATGCCAGAATATTACCCCCAATCCCGTGATTTTTTACCTTAAGAAATAATATTTTGTGTGGCACCTTGTCAAATGCCTTTTGGAAGTCTAAATACACTACGTCCATTGGTTCCCCTTTATCCACTCTATATGTTACTTCCTCAAAGAACTCCAGCAAATTTGTCAAACATGACTTCCCCTTCGTAAAACCATGCTGACTTTGTCCTATTAAATTATGATTATCCAAATGTCCTGTTACTGTTTCATTAATAATGGACTCCAAAATTTTACCTACCACAGATGTTAGGCAAACCGGTCTATAGTTACCAGCCTTCTGTCTACTGCCCTTTTTAAATAAGGGTGTTACATTAGCAGTTTTCCAGTCTGCCGGGACCTTAGCGGAATCCAGGGAGTTTTGAAAAATTATTACCAATGCATCTACAATCCCTACCGCCACTTCCTTCAAGACTCTAGGATGTAAGCCATCAGCTCCAGGTGATTTATCCACCTTGAGTCCCATTATTTTACCGAGTACCACTTCCTTAGTGATTTTGATCGTGTTTAGCTCCTCTCCCCCTATAGCCCCCTGTTTGTCCAGTGTTGGGATATTCTTAGTGTCCTCTACTGTAAAGACTGATACAAAATATTCATTCAGTGCTTTTGCCATCTCCATATTTCCCACCATTAATTTCCCGGTCTCATCCTCTAAGGGACCAACATTTACTTTAGCCACCCTTTTTCTTTTTATATAACTATAAAAACTCTTACTATCTGTTTTTATATTTTTTGCTAATTTACTTTCATAATCTATCTTCCCTTTCTTAATCAATCTTTTTGTTATTTTTTGCTGCCTTTTAAAGTTTTCCCAATCCTCTGTCCTCCCACTAGATTTCGCTACCTTATATGCCCTTGTTTTTAGTCGAATACTATCCTTAATTTCTTTACTTAGCCACGGATGACTGTCCTTTCTTTTACACCCTTTTCTTTTCAGTGGAATATATATTTTTTGGAAGTTGTAAAATAACTCCTTGAATGTACACCACTGATCATGTGTCGTCTTACCCTTTAATCTATTTTCCCAATCCACTCTACTCAATTCCGCTCGCATACCTTCATAGTCTCCTTTATTCAAGCTTAGCATGCTTGTTTGAGATCCAACCTTCTCACCCTCTAATTGAATATGGAATTCAACCATGTTATGGTCACTCATTCCAAGGGGATCCTTTACTAGGACATTTTTAATTAATCCTGTCTCGTTACACAGGACCAGATCTAAGGTTGCTTGCCCCCTGGTCGGTTCAGTTACATACTGCTCAAGAAACCCATCCCTAATACGCTCAATGAACTCTTCCTCAAGGCAGCCCTGCCCCATTTGATTTGTCCAATTAATATGATAGTTAAAATCCCCCATAATTATAGATGTTCCCTTATTACATGCCTCAACTATTTCCTGATTGATACTCCGTCCAACAGAGTTGCAACTGTTCGGAGGCCTATAGACTACGCCCACTAGTGTTTTTTTTCCCCTTATTATTCCTTATCTCCACCCAAACTGTTTCATTATCCTGATTTTTTGACCCAATATCATTACTCTGTATTACAGCGATTCCTTCCTTTATTAACATAGCCACCCCACCTCCCCTACCTTCCTGCCTGTCCTTCCTGTTCGTTAAATAACCTGGTATGTTTAATTCCCAGGCATTGTCACCCTGCAGCCATGTTTCTGTAATGGCCACAATATCATAACCATATGTAGTTATTTGTGCCATTAACTCGTCTATTTTGTTACGAATGCTACGTGCATTCAGATAGAGAACTTTCAAATATGCTTTGTGGCACTTAATTCCTGCTTTTTCACTTTTTACCACTTTACCTTTTACTCCACACACTCTGTCCCTTCCTGCCACGCTCTGATTTGTGATTCCCCTACTGCTACCTATGTCTATGACCCTCTCTGTTGTCATTTTTATTTTTTGTTCTCTTGAAACCTCCCCCCCACTAATTAGTTTAAAACCCTCTCCACAGCCCTAGTTATTCGATTCGCCAGGACACTAGTCCCAGCACTGGCCAAGTGAAGTCCGTCCCAACGGAACAACTCTCTCCTGCCCCAGTACTGGTGCCAGTGTCCCAAGAAGCAAAACCCATTTTTCCCACACCAGTCTTTGAGCCACGCATTCAACTCCCTGATTTTATTTACCCTAGCCAAATTTGCTCGTGGCTCAGGTAGTAATCCAGAGATTATTACCCTCGAGGTTCTGCTTTTTAATTTGGCCCCTAGCTGCTCAAACTACAGCTGCCCAGTCTCCATGACTCCCCCTCTGTTATTAGTGGTAACATATTGAACTGGATTGAGGACTGCTTAGAAAGGTGTAGGCAGAAATTAGTTAAAGATGGACTTGTATCAGTCTGGAAACCAATCATCAGTGTTGTCCCATAGGGATCAGTGTCGGCACCGTTGCCTTTTACTATTCTTATTTGTGATCTAAATGCATGTGTTGGGGACACAATCTGTAAGGGAGCAGATATTACTAAGATCCATATGAGTTTCCGGACAGTAGATGATTTTTAACTGCTTCAGGTGGATCTTGAATTGTTGGGGGAGTGGCTCATGACTGGAAAATGATGTATAATTTGGGAAAGAGCAGTTTCTTTTCACGTGGGCAGTGCGAATGCTTAACATATATACACCCTTCAGGGAAAAGCATTGAAATCAGTGGAGCAAGAAAGAGATCTGGGTATTTTAGTGAATGCATCTCTTAAGGTCCATGTGCAATGCCATGAAGCGATTGCTCGTAAGAATTGGACACTCTTAGGAGTATTGACTATGTGACCTGACCCGATCACTAAAGTTCAGAACTTCTATACAATTGATCTCTAAAGCTTCATAAGCAATGCCGTGAAGCGATAGCAGGATCAAATAAAGTTGTGGGGTGCATTCATAGGACAATTGATTATGAGACAAGACCTACTATTTTATCATTCTACAAGACCTTGGAATACTGTGTACCGTTTTAATTTCCTCACATGGTGGATGATACTGAGGCTTTGGAAAGGGTGCAGAGGAAGGACACTAGACTAATTCCTAGTATAAGGCATCTTATTTTTCAAGATAGTCTGAAAGAGGTGGGACTCTAAACTTCAGAGAAGTGGAGACTTAGGGGTGATCTGATTAAGGTTTATAAGATTATGAAGTGAATATATTGTGTTCCAGTTGAGAGTTTATTCCAATTAAATAGTTCAGGGATACCAGGGGTCACAATTTTAAGTTGTGTAAGGCCAGATCTAGATTAGATGTCACGATGTTGTTCTTTTCCCAGAGAACAAAAGGGAGGTACTGCAAGAAATTATCAGGGCCAGAATGACCTCCAATCCACAATGACCTTCATTCTCAATCCCCCATTCCACAGTCTCCAACGCCCTCCGAGTCCACATTCCCAGTCTCTATCTCTCTCCGCAAATCTGCATTTTTGAGTCTCCATGTCGGAGAGGAATTTCCCATATTTTTCCCCAATTTGAATACCAGTGAGGTTGAAAACCCCTCGAATGAGTGCAGTCTAGAGTCTGGCACCGTGAGGCAAAGGACTGCACATGTGGTTATCCAAACTGTAATTGCAGCAGTAATTAGGCATTCGATAGTTAGGGGGATGTATAGGTATTTTTGCTACCATCGGCGTGAGGCCCGTGTGGTACGTTGCCTCTCTGGTGTCAGTGTAAGCGATATCACGGAGAGGGTGGAAAACATTCTGTGTGGGGGGGTGGGGGCGGTGAAATGGAAGAGGCGGAAGTTGTGATCCATGTCTGAACAAATACAAATGACATAGGGAAGGACAGGGTTGAGGTCCTGGAGTCAGATTATAAGTAGCTAGGGAGGGAGTTAAATAGCAGGATCTCAAAGCTCGTAAACAATGGATTACTCCCAGTGCCACGCAACAGTGAGAGTAGAAACAGAAGGATAGTGCAGATTAAAGCGTGGCTACAGACAGGGTGCAGCAGGGAGGGCATCAGATTCCTGCGACATTGCAACAAGTTCTGTGGCAGGAGGGAGCTGTTCAAGATGGACGGCTTGCAAGTCAAGTGAGGTGGGAGCAATATCCTCGCGGCAAGGTTAACTCTTGCGAGGCCGAGTGTTTAACTTAATTCTTCCGTGGGTTGGGCTCCAAGATATAATATTAAAATGTAGAATAAAAGTGCACAGAGGACTGGGAGAGATCGTTATAGTTAGAAGTAATGCAGAATTAGGTGGGATGATAGAAAATACACGGAGGTCTAAATTAGGTTTGGATTGCATGTGTTTAAGTGCACGAAGTTTTCCTGATAAGGTTGGTGAGCTGCAGGCGCAAATAGCAATGTCGGAATAAAATGCAGTGCATTCATAGGACAATTGATTATGAGGCGATACATACCATTATATCCTGGTATAAACAATGGTAAGGGCTCACTTGGAATATTGATTACAGTTTTGGTCTCCTCATATGGTGTGTGATAATGAGGTTTTGGAAAGGGCGCAGAGAAGGGCCACTTGATTAATTTCTCGTTTGACGCATCTTAGTTATCAAGATGGGCTAAAAGTGTTGGGAATGTATACATTAGAGAAGCATAGACGTCAAGGTGATCTGATTGAGATTTCTAAGATAATAAAGGGAACAGATTGTCTTCCAGTTGATAGGTTGTTCCAATTAAATAGGTTAGGGAGGACCAGGGGTCACAATTTTATGTTGTGTGAGGCCAGATCTAGTTTAGATGTCAGGAAGTTGGCCTTTTCCCACAGAATAGTGGAGCTCCAGATCAGGCTGCCATCTCATGCGGTGGACGGCGATTCGCCGAACTCCTTCGAGTGCGAGCTTGACCTGTTTCTGGATGGGGCGACGATCAAATCTCACAAAAGGTAGGTACTGCAAGGAATTATCAGAGCCAGAGTGATCTCATGGAGACGTTGTGATCGCCCAGGCTTGCCGGAGAGGAATTTCCCATATTTGTCCCAAATTTGAATACCAATGAGGTTGACAACCGCTCGAAGGAATGCAGTACAGAGTCTGACACCGTAAGGCAAAGGACTGCACAAGGGGTCATCCAAACTGTAATTGCAGCAGGACTTGGGGATTCGATAGTCAGGGGGACAGATAGGTAGTTCGGCTACCATCGGCGTGAGACCTATGTGTTACGTTGTCTGGGAATGGATATCACGGAGAAGTTGCAGAACATTCTGTGGGGGGTGGAGGTCGGGGAGTGTAATGGAAGAGCTGGAAGTTGTTGGTCAATGTCTGAACCAAAGGCATAGGGAAGAAGAGGGTTGAGGTCCTGGAATCAGAGTTTAAGGAGCTAGGGAGGAAGTTAAATAACAGGATCTCAAAGGTAATAATCTCAGGATTACTCGCAGTGCCACGCACTAGTGTGATTAGAGGTAGGGGATATGGAAGGTCGAAGCGTGGCTACAGACATGGTGCAGCAGGTAGGGCTTCAGATTCCTGGGGCATTGCGACCAGTTCTGTGGCAGGAGGGAGCTTTTCAAGATGGCCGGCTTGCAAGTCAAGTGAGGTGGGAGCAATATCCTCGCGGCAATGTTAACTCTTGCGAGGCCGAAAGTTTAGCTTAATTCTTCCGTGGGTTGGGCTCCAAGATATAATATTAAAACGTAGAATAAAATTGCACAGAGGACTCGGAGAGATCGTTATAGTTAGAAGTAATGCAGAATTAGGTGGGATGATAGAAAATACACGGAGGTCTAAATTAGGTTTGGATTGCATGTGTTTAAATGCACGAAGTTTTCCTGATAAGGTTGGTGAGCTGCAGGCGCAAATAGCAACGTCGGAATATAATGCAGTGGCGATACTGAGAACTGAAAAGTGGATTGGATGCTTAATATTCCTGGTTACAGGGTATTCTAGAAAGACTGAAAAGGAAAATAGGAGGATTGATTGCAGATTTGAGTAAGGAAAGTATTTTAGTGCTCGAAAGAGTATATGCCCTTGAGGGATCAAAGACAGAACATTTGGTTGGAGTTCAGAAACAATAGAGAAACTATTACGCAGCTTGGTGTATATATAGGCCAACAAAGAGTGGGATGGAGATGGTGGAGCAGGTTAGCAAGAATATTACTGAAAGTTGCATGGAATATAGGCTAGAGATAACAGGAGACTTATTTACAGACCATTTGTAAATTTGGCGCACTATTTGAACCTGAGATGAATTTCTGACCCCATATCCTCTCCATCACCAAGATTGCCTACTTCCACCGCAGTAACATTGCCCATCTCCGACCCTGCATACATCCTTCAGGGAAAAGCATTAAAGCAAGTGGAAAAAGAAAGATATCTGAGGTTTCCAGTGAATGCATCTCTTGAGGTTCATTTACAATGCCATGAAGCGATTGCGAGAGCAAAGATGGCATTCACAGGATTATTGACTGTGTGACCTTACCCGATCACTACAGTCAAGAACTTCTTTAAAACTCATCTGGAAAGCTTCATGGGCAACGCCGTGAAGCGATTCCAAACCAAATAAAGTTTTGTGGTGCATTCATAGGACAATTGATTATGAGGCGATACATACAATTATGTCCTGGTATAAACCATGGTAAGGGCTCACTTGGAATATTGATTACAGTTTTGGTTTCCTCATATGGTGTGTGATAATGAGGTTTTGGAAAGGGCGCAGAGAAGGGCCACTTGATTAATTTCTCGTTCGAAGCATTTTAATTATCAAGATGGGCGAAAAGTGTTGGGAATGTATATATTAGAGAAGCATAGACGTCAAGGTGATCTGATTGAGATTTCTAAGATAATAAAGGGAACAGATTGTCTTCCAGTTGATAGGTTGTTCCAATTAAATAGGTTAGGGAGGACCAGGGGTCACAATTTTATGTTGTGTGAGGCCAGATCTAGTTTAGATGTCAGGAAGTTGGCCTTTTCCCACAGAATAGTGGAGCTCCAGATCAGGCTGCCATCTCATGCGGTGGACGGCGATTCGCCGAACTCCTTCGAGTGCGAGCTTGACCTGTTTCTGGATGGGGCGACGATCAAATCTCACAAAAGGTAGGTACTGCAAGGAATTATCAGAGCCAGAGTGATCTCATGGATACGTTGTGATCGCCCAGGCTTGTCGGAGAGGAATTTCCCATATTTGTCCCCAATTTGAATACCAATGAGGTTGACAACCGCTCGAAGGAATGCAGTACAGAGTCTGACACCGTGAGGCAAAGGACTGCACAAGGGGTCATCCAAACTATAATTGCAGCAGGACTTGGGGATTCGATAGTCAGGGGGACAGATAGGTAGTTCGGCTACCATCGGCGTGAGACCTATGTGGTACGTTGTCTGGCTGGTGTCAGGGGAATGGATATCACGGAGAAGGTCCAGAACATTCTGTGGGGGGTGGTGGTCGGGGAGTGTAATGGAAGAGATTGAAGTTATTGGTGAATTTCTGAACCAAAGGCATAGGGAAGAAGAGGGTTGAGGTCCTGGAATCAGAGTTTAAGGAGCTAGGGAGGAAGTTAAATAACAGGATCTCAAAGGTAATAATCTCTGGATTCCTCGCAGTGCCACGCACTAGTGTGATTAGTGGTAGGGAACATGGCAGGTCGAAGCGTGGCTACAGACATGGTGCAGCAGGGAGGGCTTCAGATTCCTGGGGCATTGCGACCAGTTCTGTGGCAGGAGGGAGCTTTTCAAGATGGCCGGCTTGCACCTCAAGTGAACTTGGACCAACATCCTCGCAGCAAGGTTAACTAGTGCGAGGCGAACGTTTTAAACTAATTCGGCAGTGGGTTGGGTACTAAGATGTAATCTCAAAATATAAAAGCAAAGTGCACAGAGGGCTGGGATAGATCATTATAGTTAGAAGTAACACAGAATTAGGTGAGATAATAGAAAATACAATGTAGTCTAGGTTAGGTTTGGAGCGCATGTGTTTAAATGCACGAAGTTTTCTTGATAAGGTTGGTGAGCTGCAGGTGCAAATAGCAACGTGGGAATATAATGTAATGGCGATAACGAGTCGTGAAAAGTGTATTGGATGCTTAATATTCCTGGGTACAGGGTATCCAAGAAAGAAAGGCAAGGAATAAATGAGGAGTGGTTGCAGATTTGATTAAGGAAAGTATTTTAGTGCTTTAATTCCCTTCAGGGATGAAATACAGAACATTGGGTTGGAGTTAAGGAACAATAGAGAAGCTATTACGCTGCTTGGTTTATTTTTATAGGCGAACAAGGAGTGGGATGGAGATTGTGGAGCAGCTTTGCAAGAATATTACTGAATGGTGCATGAAATATCGTTTAGAGATAATAGGAGACTTTACAGGACCATTTGCGAACTTGGAGCCCATTTGAACCCTGAGATGAATTTCCGACCCCATATCCTCTACATCTCCAAGACTGCCTACTTCCACCTCAGTAACATTGCCCATCTCCGAGCTTGCCTCAGCATATCTGCTTCTGACACCCTCATCCGTGCTCCTGTTACCTCTAGACTCGACTATTCCAATGCGCTCATGGTCGGCCTACCAACTTGCACCTTCGTAACTTGAGCTCATCCATACCTCTGCTCCTTTTATCCTAATTCGCACTGAGTCCCATTCACACATCACCTCCGCGTTCGCTGATCTGCATTAGCTCCCGGTTCAGCAATGCCACGATTTAAAAATTCTCATTCCTCTGTTGAAATCGCTCCATGTCCTCGCCCGCCCAATCTCTGTAACCTCCGCCAGATGTCAACACTTCAGGAAATCTGCACTCCTCCATATCTGGCCTCTTGCATGTCCCTGATTTCCATCGCTCCAGCATTGAGGACATGCCTTCAGTTGTCTAGGTCCTAAGCTCTGGAATTCCCTTCCTAAAACTCTCCGCCTCTCTACCTTTCTCTCCAGCTTCAAGACACTCCTTAAAATCTACCTGTTCCACCATCCATTTGCCACCTGCACTAATATCTCCCTGGTGTCTGATTGTGTCTGATGACGCTCCTGTGAAGCGCATTGCGGCGATTTACTGTGCGAAAGGCGCTATATAAATCCAAGTCGTTGTTGTTGTTCAAAAGCAAAAAACTGCACGTGCTAGAAATCTGAAATAAAAGCAGAAAATGCTGGAAATACTCAGCAGGTCAGCTCACAACTGTGCAGAGTGAAATAGAGTTAATGTTCCAGATCGATGACCTCTCATCAGAAATTGTGTGTTATTTTATTGTTGTCGTTGTACGACTCGGTCGAGAAGACCAGGATTATGGAAGATACAAGGACAGGTTACGCTTCTAAACCTGTGAATGACTTTCTGGGGAATTATTATGTGAATCTTGAAGCTGTCAGATTAACATTCCACGGTCTAATGTGAGACGGGTATTGACCCATTTAACACACCGGATATTAACGCATTGAACAAACCATTTTGAACCAATTTTATATTCCGAGTATTAACGCATTGGACACACGTCTTAAACCACAGCTGGATGAAATTAACAGAGGGTAAAGTCTTGCTGGACAAGTGATGCCAACAGCTTCGGCACAAATAACAACACAGATGGCGGAATGAATGTCCCCGGGGTGGTTTATATTGATGAGAATTTTACAATATTCCATAATATGGTTTAACATTAGTTTAATCGATACACTACAATGGATTCATAAAAATTATAACCCTGATCAAAAACTACAAACAGTGATGAACTGTGGCTGCTGCAGGTGTCTATTCCGTTTCAGTTAAATCACTCAGCCCGTTAAGCGGTCTGGTCATCTGAATTTTCCGGATGTGGACTCCGAGCATCCGAGAATGTGCTGTTTCGCGACCCAGGAGAGTGTGCTGTACTGGGACCTGGCAATGTCCTGGACTGCGTCCAGGGGAGTGCTTTAACTGGACACGTGAGTGTGTTGCACCGGGACCCGGGAATGTGTTGTACCTGGACTAGTGTTGGTGCTATACCGGGACCCGATTGTATATTTTATCAGTAATCGGGAGGTCAAGCAATGCGAGTCCCTTCTGATCTGGTCCGATTTCTACGTGTCCTCTTACAGTCTATCCAACGGTGGATCGAGTTCTGACTGGGAAAAGTGATTTTAGTTCGATTCTCAATTTGTTTTATTGAAAAACAGCTAAATCATCGTTAGCACTGAGTGTGATGTGTTCAGTTCAACCTCTGCCCGGGAAATTTTAAAATAAAGATTAAACTCAGAGTAACACCCGGGTTTGATTGAGATTAATGTAAAAATATTGTTTCCTTTTCTCTATCTGTCCCAGTGCCGCAGCAGAGATTAATAACCAGTCGCAAACTCCCTGCTGCCTTGAGTTTTATCTGTTGTCCGTTTAGATTTTCAAAACAATCTTCCTTCAAAGACTAGCAGTGATCAGGGAAAGCTGTCAACACTGAGGTACTAAACACCCCCTGAAAAATGGGACATTGGGAACGATTTGCCTACTATGGGGAAATAATCACAACAAGCGCTCATTCTGAAAATACCACCGGAGTGCGAGCTCAGCATTAGACTGTCTGAAGCAATTACCCGCTCTTGGGCAAGTATCTGCTCAAAGCGCCTCTTGAAATAACTCATGTCTTGGAAAAATGGCTACACCTTCCTGGACTAAGAAATTAACTTACTTTAATGTTGTAATCAGATTGTGAAATGTTTTAAAATTATAAAGGCCCGGAATTTGCAGTCAGTAACTGAGGAATGGTGATCGCCGCTGCCTGCGAAGATACCTTCACAGAAAGATTTTGCAATTTCTCTGGAGAAAACTAGCTTTCTCAATGTTATTTTGATTGTAGCTCTGTATTTATGGGATCTCCAACACTGACAGTTTCACCAAAATCAACTTCACAAAATCCAAGCCAAAGAATTAAAGGAGACGATAGTGGATTCTACAGAATATCAAACAAAACTACGTAATAATGTTAGATTGTATTAGGTCATTTCATCGAATTAATTTGATCATCATTGCAATGGGATATTTCACTCCATTCCTCAATTCCTCTCTGAATTTCCTTTGGGTGACTGCATATATAAAAGTGTTCGTGCAGCAACTCAGAAGCTGGAGCATGAAGCCGAATTCCGTTACAAATTTGGGCAGAGAAACAGAATATCCCAAGTAATCCAATCGTCTCCAAAAAGAACATAACATGAACACCACCCACAGTAGCATGAAATTCCCCGATATATTAGAAAGAGTACAATCATGGATTTCCTTCGGGTCTCCATCTCCGGGTCACTGGGACTCTCGCCACTGCTCCGACCCCGGAGTCTGTTGCGGGCTCTGCTGGCCACTAAAATGTGTTTCACCGTCAATGCATTGAACAGCAGAATCAAAAGAAATGGAACAAATGGCGTTAAAATATAATGCATTAATTCAACGATGGCCCAGGCCAGCGAGTGATGCACACTGATTGGCACGAGGCGAAACCAGGGATCGTTAGAAAGAAAATATTCACTTGTATACAGGAAATACCAGAAAATGTTCTTCAAACAGCTTAGCAGAGTCACTGTTCCTAAAACAACAGCCGCCGTTTTCTCGTTGCAATAGTTAGATTTCAGCTTCTGGCAACAAATGGCCACAAATCGATCGAAGGTGAAAGTTACGGTGAACCAGACAGAAAAGTCTGTAGCGGCATGAAGTAGAATGGCATGAATATTACATATTCTAAGGTACCGTACAAACATGAATAGTTCGCGATAAACAATAGGAATCTGCCTTAGTATCAGATCGATGATCACGACCAGTAGATCTGCCGTTGCCATGGCCACCAGGTAGTGAGTGACACATTTGGAGAGACCACACTTTCCCCGAGACAGGATCGCAATCGTCACCACGTTAACTGTAAGCAAGAGGAAAACATTGAAATTATTCAACGAAAACTGGGCACATACAGTACTTTGATTTGTTTCAAGTAAGTTAACGGAGTAGGTTTTCAGAGTGTTCTGGACAGAATGGTCTTAAACGGAGTGCGTCTAAACAGCGTGTTAAAGTTGCGAATTTGGAGAGAATGGGACTTCAGAGCAGAGTTGTTGCTTTTAGCCAACAATACTTGTAGTGCTTTGTGTTACAGGTAAATATTTAAGTCAATCTACCTGTAAATTAAACTAGAACTTCTAGCTAGTTAAGGACAAAACTAAAAGCTAAATTAATTAAATACATAAACTTTAATAAATTAAATAAATAAATAAGGATATATATGGATGGCAGTGCCGGTGGTGTGCCACAACTGCAGCTTGTGTGAGTTTGTGGAGAGCATCGCAAACCCGGACGAACATTTATGCAATAAATGTCGGCATCTCGAGGAATTTCAGCTCAGAGCTTTTGAGCTAGTCTCCGAGGTGCAGACATTGTGGGGCATCAGGGAGGGGGAGAGTTACTTGGACACTTTGATCCATGAGGCAGTCTCACCCCTTGGGTTATGTAGTGGTCCACGTCTGTTTAGTGGTCAGGGACAGGAGGCTGTGAATTCGACTCAGGTGCAGTGCTGGAGGAACCTCGGCCTTTGCCCTTATCCAACACGTAGGAAGTTCTTCTTGCCTGAATGAATGAGGGCAAAGTCTGCAGGGTGGATGAGCAAACTGACCACTTCACCGTGGTACAGGAGGCCGTGCAAGTGGGGGAGTGAAGAGGAACATTTTGTGGTAGGGAACAGTACAGTGAGGGCACTAGATACTGTTCTCTGGGAAATAGATCCTTCCAATACACTCTATCTAGGACACTCATAATTTTATACAACTCAATTATGTCTCCCCTCAGCCTCCTCTGTTCCAAAGAAAACAACCCAAGCCTTTGTAATCTTTACTCATTGCTAAAATTCTCCAGGCCTGGCAACATCCTCTCAAATCTTCTCTGTAGCCTGTCCAGTGCATTCACGTCTTTCCAGTAATGTGTTGTACATAACTGTAAACAGTGCTCTAGCTGTGGACAAGCTAATGTTTTATACATTTCAAGCTGAATCTCCCTGCTCTTATATTCTATGTCTTGTCTAATAAAAGTATTCCATATGCCTTCTTAAATAGCTTATCGACCTCTTCTGCTACCTTCAGGGATCTGTGGACTTGCAATCCAATGTTCTTATGTTCCTCTACAATGTTCAGTATCCTACCATTTATTCTGTATTCCATTGCCTTGTGAGCCCTCCCCAAATCCAGTACCTCACACTTCACGAGATTGAATTCCATTTGCCAATTTCCGCCCGCCTGAATGGCCGTTGATATCTTACTGGAGTCTACAGCTTTCTTCCTCACTATCAACCACAGGTCCAATTTTGTATCATCTGGAAACTTCTTAATCATGTCCCATACATTGAATCTAAATCATTCATTTACAAACACACAGAAGAGAGAAATAGTGACGGAGAAAATGAAAGAAAGAACTTGCATTCGTACAGCATCTTTCATGACGTCAGTTTACCCCGAAACACTTTACCGCCAACAACGTATTAATGAAGTTTATTCACTGTTGCAATGTGTGGAAATTCATAAAATAAAAAGCTGGACACATGGACGAAGATGCCACATACTGTTAATCTCAAGTTCCTGAAGTACCAGCTGCAGGTAGGAACTTACCCGGGACTCCGACCGCAGCCAGGATGGGATAGTAAATCTTTTGTACATCATTAATCGCCCATAGAATCTTGAGCTTGATTAGAAAACCCAGAGACATATTACGCCTTGCGGTTAGAATCGATGATTCGATGTTTGGTGGTGGTGCGCGGAGCAATTCTCCGACTGAATGATTGTAAAGATTCCACTTATTTACAGGAGAGAGAATTAATCCGGTCAGAAATTCGGTACCCCTGCTGACTGGGTTTAATTACAGTGACTAAACAAATAGATGATGTCAACAATTTTCACTCCAAGAGTTTTAACAACAACAGCGGAATTTCCAATTAGATAAAGCCCCGAAGACCAGGATCAATGCCGCACCTTCATACACTGAGACAAGTCTCATAATCCTAACAAGAATTTCAACAGGTGAAATTTCATTAATAAAAGTGTAAGGAGACAATGGGATGCTCCAGTATCATCAATCAAAAGACTATCAAACATGCCAGCTTTTAGAGGGGCACAATTAATACAGAACATATGAATTTATATAATATTGTTCCCTATATTTACCACTCCTTCCAGTCCCTGCTGTGCAATTACCACAGATCTTCTCTGATCTGCTGAGTGTTTCCAGCATGTTCTGCTTTTAGTTCTGATTTCCAGCATCTGCAGTATTTCGCTTTGATTTTAGGTTTTTATAACCCATAGTCTGACCATTAATTCTTGACGTGCCTGTTTAATGAAATCAATAGTCCACCGGACACATCTATTCCTGTTACTGATACCAGTCAGAATCTTTATATTACGCAGAAAGAAGGAAAGGGAGAGAAATATAGAAAAAGAAAGAAATGCAAGAAAAAAGCATGAAATAAAGAAAATGTAGTCACTGTTGTAGTGTAGGCACTTCTACAATTTAAAATAAAAGAATAATATTTCTGTTCATTTTAAAGGGAGAGGGAATTGAGAGCAGCACATCAAATCTTTGTATTCCACCATCCCACCGCCAAATTTCGGGGCTTTATCGATATTCGACCGAGACTATCTCAACAAGCGTGACTCACCTTTAGCCAATTCCTAACTAGTGATATTGCCTAGTTGCAGATTCCACCCTCTACCGCTCTCTCTGTCTTCTCACTTCTTACCCTGAACGACCAACACTCGCCTTTCCCTCTCTGCTCGCATATTTATTACTTTGGCCGTGGTGAATCAGTTCTTTGATTAATTTATATGACCACTACTTGACCGCCTCACTGAGCACTGAGGTAGTGGCAGATTAATTTCAACACAGATAAATATGAGGTACTACATTTCGGTAAGAACAGTAAGGAGGTCACATGTTACTTGGAAAATATGTATCTAAATCGGGTGGAAGAGCAACGGGATCTCGGAGTAGAAATATAAAAATCACTAAAAGAAGCGATGCAGGATTGTAAGGCCATAAATAAGCAAGCCCTTTGGTTTAATTCTAGAAGTATGGAATCGAAAAATAAAGACGTTATACTAAACCTGCATCGAACCTTGGCTAGACCAAACTTGGAAAAGTGTGGAAAATAATGGTCGCCATATTATAAAAAAGGATATCGAGGAACTAGAGAAGGTGCAAAAAATATTTACAAGGATGATACCAGAAATGCGAGGTTACACCTTTCAGGAAAGGATGAACAGGCTGGGTCTCTTTTCTCTTGAAAAGAGAAGGCTGAGAGGTGACCTAATACAGGTATTCAAGGTTGTGAAAGGTTTTCAGGGAGTAGACACAGCGATTTTGTTTCCACTTGCGGGGAAGAGCAAACTAGTAGCCATCAGTATAAGATATACACCAAGAAATCAAATAGAGAATCAGCAAAAATCTTATTTACTGAGAGAGTGGTAAGAATGTGGAACCAGCTATCATAGGGAGTGGTCGAAGCGAATAGTATAGATGCATTTAAGGGGAGGCTGGACAAGCATATGAGGGAGTCGGGAATGCAGGGGCGTGCTGATAGAGTTTGATGGGGAAAGACGGAAGAAGGGTCGAGTGGAACTTAAGCGCCGGCACAGACTGTTTAGGCCGAATGGCCTGTTTCTGTGCTGCATATCCTATGTAATCTTCTGCAAGTGCCTGCGGGTACAGTACAAGTCACTTCAACATACCTTCAATATTCTGAACAGCAGTGCCTCGCCTAACATTATTTCCTTTAAATGCTTTGACGTCAATAAGATACATCAATTCATCTACCGAACCTAATGCTATCCGTTCCACTACAACTCCATCTCACTAACCAGCACTGATTTACCGATAGACCCTAGTATTACCGGTTTCATCAGAATATATTAACATAAGCAGTAGGAGCAGAAGTAGGCCAATCGGCCCCTCGAGCATGCTCCGACATTCAATAAGATCATGGCTGATCTTCTAGCTCCTCTCCACTTTACTGCACTATCCGCATATCCCTTGATTCCCTTAATATACAAAAATCTATCGATCTCTGTCTTAAATATACTCAACGACTGAGACTCCACAGCCCTCTGGGGTACAGAATTCCAAAGATTCACAACGCTTTGAGTGATGAAATTTCTCCTCAACTCAGTCCTAACTGGCCGTCTCCTTATTATGAGAGAATGACCCCTGGTTCTAGATTCCCCAGCCAGGGGAAACATCCTTCCTGTCCTTCCATCTACCCTGTCAAGCCCTGTAAGAATTTTGAATGTTTCAATGAGATCACCTCGCATTCTTCTAAACGGCGGAGTATATAGGCCGAGTCTACTTAATCTCTCCTTCATTGGTCAATCCCCCCATCGCAGGATCAGTCTGGTGAACCTTTGTTGCACTCCCTCTATTGCCTGTAAATCCTTCCTTAGGTAAGGATAAATAAAACTGTACACAATACGCCAGGGGTGGTCTCACCAGGGCCTTATATACTTGCAGTAAGATGCCTTTACGCTTATACTCAAATCCTCCTACAATAAAGGGCAACATACCATTTGCATTCCTAATTGCTTGCTCTACCTGCATTTTAATTTTCAGTGATTCTTGTAAAACGACTTCCAATTCCCTCTGAGTACCAACATTTCCCAATCTCTCAGCATTCAATAATACACTGCTTTTCTATTTTCCCTACCAAAGTGGATAACTTCACATTTCTCCACGTTATATTCCATTTGCCCGGTTCTTGCCCAAACACTTAGCCTGTCTATATCCCCTTGCAGCCTCTTTGCATCATCCTCACAACTTACATTCCTACCTCGATTTGTCTCATCAGCGAACTTGGACATAATACATTTCGATCCCTCATCCAAAGCTTGAATATAGATTGTGAATAGCTGTTGCCCAAGCGCTGATCCTTGCGGTACCCCAATAGTTATAGCCTGCCAACCCGAAAATGACCCGTTTATTCCTACTCTCTGTTTTCAGTTCGTTAACGAGTCCTCAATCCACAATATTATGTTACTCCCAATCCCATGAGCCCTAATTTTTTTTAATAACCTTTTGTGTGGCACCTTGTGGAATGCCTTCTGAAAATCCAAATACTCCATATCCACTGGTTCCCCCTTATCTCTTCTGCTAGTTAAAACCTCAAAAATCTCTAACAGATTCGTCAAACATGATTTCCCTACCAGAAATCCGTGTTGACTCTTTCCAATTATATTATTTTTTGTAAGTGACCTTTTACCACGTGCTTAATAATAGATTCTAACGTTTGCCCTACTCCTATTGTCTGGCTAACTGGTCTGTAGTTCCCAGTTTTATCTCTCCCTCTTTTCTTTAATAGTGCGGTTACATATGCTACATTCCAAATCACGGGAACCGTTCCAGAATCTATGGAATTTCGGAAGAAGACAGCCAAATATATCTACTAGGTTTATAGCCACCTCTTTTAAAACCCTAGGATGCGGACCATCAGGTCCAGTGGATTTATAAGCTTTCGGTTCCATTTATTCTCCAGTACTTTTTTTTACTAATACTACATTCTTTCAGTTCCTGCTTCTCGCTGGACCCTTGGTTCTCCACTATTTCCCGAGGTTTTTGCATCTTCCTCCGTGAAAACAGACATAACGTATGTTTTTAAAATTTGTCTGCCAATTCCTGATTCCCCATTTAAATTTCAGCCTGTAAGGGACCCACGTTTTCTTTCGCTGGCCTTTTCCTTATTACATACGAAAAGAAGCTTTTACAGTCTGTTTTTATGTCTCTCGCAAGTTTACTCTCATATTATATTTTCCCTTCCTTCATCAATTTCTTGGTCTTCCTTTGCTAAATTCTAAAATCCTCCCAATCCTCAGGCTTACTAATCTTTTTGGTAACATTATAAGTCTTATCCTTTAATCTAATCCTATCTTTAATTTCTCTTGTTAGCCGTAGTTGGACAATTTTCCCGTGGTGTTTTTAATCCTTAAGGCAATGAAAAGTTGCGAATTATGATTTATTTCCTTAAATGTTTGCAATTGCTTTTCGACCATCATATCTTTTAAACTTAGTTTCTTAACCGACATTAGCCAACTTGTCTCTCATACCTACGTAGTTTGTTTTGTTCAGGTTTAGGACGCTAGTTTCGGGCTTAAATAAATCACACTCAAACTCAACATAAAATGTTATCATATTATGATCACTGCTCCCCAGATGCTCCTTTAATACAAGGTTATTAATTAACCCTCTCGCATTGCACAGTACTAGATCTAAAATAACAAATTTCCTCGTAGGTTCCTTGACATACTGATCTAGATAACTATCCTGAATGCTTTGCATGAACTCTTCCTCTGCAATATTTCTGCAAATTTGGTTTCCCCTGCCTATATGAAAGTTATCGTCCCCCATGATTACTGTATTTGCCTTGTTACATGCATTTCTAATTTCCTGATTTATAATCTTCCCGCCACTACAACCACTGTTAGGGGGCCGATAGACTTCTCCCACTATTATTTTCACCCCCTTGTTGATTCTTACCTCCACCCAAACTGATTCGACATTTTGTTTTTCAGAGTCAAGTTGGTTTCTCTCTGCTGTCTTTATTCCCTCTTTTATTATCAGGGCTAACCCTGCTCCTTTTCCATTGCGGCTGTCTCTTCTAAAACTCAAATATCCTGGAATATTTAGTTCCCAACCTTGGTCCCTCTGTAACCACGTCTCGGTAATGGCTATTAAAACAAACCCATTTATTTCTCTTGGCTCTATTAATTATTCTATATTGTTGTGAATGTTTCGTGCATTCAGATATAATATCTTTAGCTTTAACTTTTTCTCTATTTTTCCCTGATGTCACTTTAGTCAGTAATGCTCTATCACCTTTATTAATCTTTCTGTCCCTTCCTGACCCACTCTGCTTATCTTATCTCAGATCACTACTCTGCTCTACAGTATTGACATTTCTCTTACTGCTTTTGAATTTACCCTTTCCTGAATCCTCCCAGACACCCCCTTCATTAATTTAAAGCCCTATCTTCTGCCCTCGTTTTCGATTTGGCAGGACACTGCTCCCAGCCCGGTTTAAGTGGAGCCAGTCCCCCCAGAACAGTTCCCTCTTTCCCCAGTACTGGTGCCAGTGCCCCATGAAATGAAACCCCTTCCTCCCACATCACTAATTAAGCCACGAATTTAGCCTTCAAATCTCTTTGTCCCTGTGCCAATTTGCGCGTGGCTCAGGCAAAAATCCAGAGATTAAGAGATTAGGAAATTAAGAGATTAATCCAGAGATTATGGTAAACTTTCTATTCAATTAGATTTCATTTTATTTAAACTTGAAAATTACTGATTTAAAATGTTTTTTTCACCTTTAATAATGTTTAATATAATTACGTCAGAATATATGAGTGATTTAAATGTTAAATTTTAAATGCTATTTAAAACTTGTCTGTATGACTTTGTAAACATTTTAAATGTCCTAGAAATCCGTCTCGGGTGGTGATATTTATCAGACACTGCGTATGATGGGCGGCCGATGCGATACCGTCCGTTTCCCACCAACGCCCAACCTGAATTTCAACCGACTCACTTTATTAACATGACTTTTACACCTCTTTCCATTTTCCCCACATGTACTGAATCTATTTACAGAAGAAGCTTGTGAGGGAGAAACTCGCTTCATGACGTATTTGACCCAAACCTTTGTGTGATTCTGGCTCACAGAGTCGATGACGCCAGAGAACAACAAACAAGATTGAGCAACCATGATCAGGAGGAACTACTACCCGCTCCAGTTAGAGTACAGGGAGAGGCTCTCTGTTGTGATGATGTCAGAGGACTTGTGTGTGAGGAGGCTACGCTTTTGTAAAGAGGCAATCGGCCGACTATGTGTTGTGTTAAAGGACGGCCTTCAAACATGCTCGAAGACCCGTATTGCCTTGTCACTGTTCATGAAGTTAACCGCAGCACTGAACTTATTTGCATGCGGGCCATTCCATTCAGGCACCGGTGACATTTCAAACAACGCCCAGAGCACCGAGAGGGACTGCATTCACCAGGTCACAAATGCCTTTTTCTACAGGGCTTCAGAATTCCTAGACTTTGACTTGTCCACTCCGCATCAAAAGGAGAGGGCCCTTGCATTTTATCGGATTGCTGGCTTCCCCAAAGTGATTGGGGCCTTCGATGGAGCCCATGTTGCATTGACGGCACCAATTGATTCACCTGTGACATACATCAACAGGAAGGGGATTCATTCATTAAATGTAATGATCATCTGTGATGCTCAACTGAAGATCCCAAATGTGAAAGCAGATCACCGGGGAAGCGCTCATGACTCCATCGTCCACCAAAACTCGGACTTATATGGCACATTGCCTCCAGGATCCGCATGGATATTGGGCGACAAGGGCAACACACTAAATCCGCGGCTGATGACTCCCTGTCGCAGGACCAATAATGAGGCACAGGAGAGACAGAACCATGCACACGTGTCCACACGGCAAGTGGTGGAGAGGACAATCGCGGTTCTGAAATCACGCTTCCGGTGCCTGGGCAGGTCAGGAGGGACTTTGCAGTACTCTCCTCTAAAAGTGTCAAGGATGGTGGTGGCCTGTTGCGCTTTTCACAATGTTGCTCTGCGTGATGGGTTGACACGGAACCCTGCAGACAAGCTCTCTGCTGAAATGGAGGACATGGAGGATGCCAACATTGATGTCCCTGTTGCCAGGCCTGATGGGGAGAAGCCAAATGCTGCCGAGAGCAATGCTGCAAGGGAACAGTTAGTAGCGAACACATTTGCGAGGTGATGATAGTGTCGCCTCCTAACTCCCCCTCACCCAGCAAGGCACAGAAAAGAACACACGGAATTTAAAATGAAACAGTGAACTTTTATTGCAGAATCAATGAAATTTGATGTAATTTTTGATGTTCTCAGTCTTTAAGTACAAATTGTTAGCTAGCTATTTTCTACTTTGTAAACATTTGTAATGAAAATTTAATTAGCTGATAAAATATGTAAATACTTTAAAGTGACTTTTGGGGATTTTTTTGCAATAAAGTCTTTACATCAAGGTGTAAATTATCTAGTTTCTACTTTTTAAACTGTTGTAATGTTAATTGCTTGTTAATAAAAATATGTTTTTAAAAAACTTTAACGTGACTACAGACTATACATATCATATGAAAAGTTTAAATACACTATTAGTCACAAATATAAATTTCAAGAAATAACACAACAGCAACATTTAAATAACAGCAAACATTAAAGAATTGACAGATATGCCCACTCGCATTCGTGCCTGTGGGTCGAAGGAGGTGGATAGTACAAAAGGTGGCACCCTACTGTCTCCTGCGCTTCCCCTTCCCCGTGATCGGAGCCCCATCATGCCAATTGAACGGCCCCTGTGTACCATCTATCGCCCTTCATCAGTGGACTCCTGACAGAAATGCTGCTGCTGCTGAAAGGCAACATTTGCTTCCAACATAATTGGCAGAGCTGCTGTCTCGTGGGCCTGCATTGTGTGTTCGCTGGGAGCAGGCAAGTGGGGTTCTGCGGGAGTCCAATTAATGGCAACCGAACCTGCTGTCTTCAAATGTAAAAGTTCAATGAGAGACTCGTTAACCTGATTAATTGCCTCATCAACATTGCCCATCATTGTGCATTTGCGCCAAACTGATTGATGCTCTGCAGACTTTTGTCCAACTTATTGCACATTTTTCTCCCAATAACATCAAGCCTCTCCCGGATAGAGGCTAGAGAGTCAAATATTTCCCAATGAAGAGTAAGCATTTCTTGCCTCAATCCTTCAATTTCTTGAACCTGAGTTTCTAAATCATTCTGTTGGGCTAAATGTCTTGCTGCATTTCCCACCTGCTCTGCAGTATCAGTTTTGTGGAACGACAGTCATCTGTGCCTCGCACAGAGCCAGCGGGGCCAGGAGATGGAGCGTTGGTGTGCAGAGTTTCATCATGGTGAAGGTTCCCACTTCGCTCGGCCGCTCACATAAGCTCCTTACCCGCCCCTTCCACTTGCTGACACTTCACAAATTCTTAGTCCTCCGCCTCACTTACTAATCATACTGCATCTCTAACCCCTTCCCCAATACCTTCTGCCGCCGCAGACTCGCCGCACTGTTCATCCCATGTGTGCGAAGAAAGTTGTCCACCTGTGGGAAGGAAACAGTAAACATTTGCAATGGTGAAGCACGATCTGCCACATCACAGAAGTTGATATACAGCACACACCTTACAGTTTGATACATACAGCTGGACAGAACAGCTCACCTTTCCTTACTCCAATGTCTGATTGGGCACAAGACACTGAACTGCCACCGCTGATTCCCAGCAAGTACGTGACCCTTTCCTCTTGCTCCAATTACTCCCTCATCGTGGCAACACCTCAAATCTAAAATTTGTCCTCAGATCCCCTCTAAACCTCCTACCAATTACTTTAACTCTCTGCCCCCTGATTATCCACCCCTCTGCTAAGGGAAATAGATCCTTTCTATCCACTCTATCTAGACCCCTCATAATTTTATACACATTAATTAGTTCTCTCCCTAGCCTCCTCTGTTCCAAAGAAAACATGCCGAGCCTATCCAATCTTTCCTCATAGCTACATTTCCCCAGCGCAGGCAACACCCTCGTAAATCTCCTCTGCACCCTCTCAAGTGCAATCACATCCTTCCTATTATGTGGTGACCAGAACTGCACGCAGTATGTTAGCTGCAGCCTAACTAGTGTTTTATACAGTTCAAGCATAACCTCCCTGCTCTTATATCCTGTGCACCGGCTAATAATTATGAAACAAATTGATGGAGTGGATACAGAGTGAACGTTTCCACTTGTGTGGAAGAGCATAACTAGAGGCCATCAATATAAGGCAGTCACCAATTAATCCAATAGGGAATTCGGTAGAATTTCTTTTACCCAAACAGTGGTGAGAATGTGTAACTCACTACCACAGGGAGTGGTTGAAGTAAATAGCCTAGATGCATTTAAGGGGAGGCTAGACAAGCATATGAGAGAGAAGGGAATAGAGGGTTATGCTGATAGTTAGATGAGGAAAGACAAGAGGAGGTTCGTGTGGAGCATAAACGCCAGCGTTGGTCCGAATGGCCTGTTTCTGTGCAGTATATCCTATGTAATCCAATGTAAGGAAGGCAGGTATCCGGTATGCCTTCTTAAACACCTTATCTACCTGTCCTGAACCTTCAGGGATCTGTGGACATGCACTCCAAGGTCCCTCATATCCTTTGCACTTCTCATTGTCCTACCATTTATTGTGTATTCCCTTGCCTTGTTAGCACTCCGCAAATGCATTACCACACTTCTCTGGATTGAATTCCATTTGCCACTGTTCTGCCCACCTGACCAGTCCATTGATATCTCCCTGCATTCTACAGCTTTCTTCTTCATTATCAACTACAAGGCCAATTTTTGTATCATCTGCAAACTTCTTAATCGTACTTCCTACATTCAAGTCTAAATCATTGATATATACCACAAGAAGCAAAGGACCCGGTACTGAGCCCTGCGGAACCCCACTGCAAAGAGCCATCCAGTCACAAAAACACCTTTCGACCATTACCCTTTGTTTCCTGCCTCTGAACCAATTTTGGATCCAATTTGCCACTTTGCCTTGTATACCATGGGCATTTACGCTCGTGACCAGTCTACCATGCGGGACCTTATCAAAGGCGTGGCTAATATCCATATAGACGATATCAAACGCACTACCCTGATCGACCCTCCTTGATACCTCCTCAAAAAATTCAATCAATTTAATCAGACACGACCTTCCCTTAACATGTCCATGCTGACTGTCCCTGATTAATTCGTGTCTTTCGAAATGAAGATTTGTCCTGTCCATCAGAATTTATTCCAATAATTTTCCCACCGCCTAGGTTAGGCTGACGGGCCTCTGTTTAAGCTCATTCTGTCCAGACCACTCTGTAGACCTACTCTGTTACATTACTTGAAACAAATCAAAGTACTCCATGTGCCCGGTGTTCGGTGAATAATTTCCGATTTCTCCAATTGCTCACAGTTAACGTGGTGACGATTCCGATCCTGTCTCGGGGAAAGTGCTGTCTCTCGAAATGCGTCACTCACTACCTGGTGGCCATGGCAGCGGCAGATCTATTGGTTGTGATCTTCGATCTGATACTAAGGCAGATTCCTATTGTTTATCGGGATATATTCCTGTTTGTATGGAACATTAGAGTATGTAATATTCATGCCATTCTACTTCATGCAGCTACTGACTGTTCTGTCTGGTTCACCGTAACTTTCACCTTCGATCGAGTTGTGGCCATTTGTTGTCAGAAGCTGAAATCCAAATATTGCACCGAGAAAACGGCGGCTGTTGTTTTACGAACAGTGACTGGGCTGAGCTGTTTGAAGAATATGTTCTGGTATTTTCTGTATCATGGTAAATACTTGCTTTCTAACGATCCCTGGTTTTGCGATGTGCCAATCAGTGTATATCGCTCGCTGGTCTGGGCCATCGTTCAATTAATGCATTACATTTTAACGCCATTTCTTCCATTTGTTTTGATTCTACTGTTCAATGCATTGACGGTCAGACACATTTTAGTGGCCAGCAGAGCCCGCAGCAGACTCCGGGGTCAGAGCAATGGCGCGTGTCCCAGTGACCCAGAGATGAGGAAACGAAGGAAATCCATGTTTGTACTCTTTGTTATATCGGGGAATTTCATACTACTGTGGGTGGTGTTCATGGTTTGTTCGAAAATGAGACGATTGGTTTACTTGGGATATCCTGTTTCTCCACCCAGATTTGTAACAGAAATCGGCTTCATGCTCCAGCTCCTGAGTTGATGCACGAACACTTTTATTTATGCAGAGACCCAAAGGAAATTCAGAGAGGAGTTGAGGAATGGAGTGAAATATCCTATTGCAATGATGGATAAATTAATGAGATGAGAAGACCGAACACTTTCTCTAATTATCATGTATTTTTCTTTGATATTCTTTAGAATCCACTGTCAGGCTCCTGTAATTCTTTGGCCCGGATTTTGTGGCGGTGATGATGGTGAAACTGTCTGAGTTGGAGATCCCCTAAAGACAGCACTACAATTAATTTAATATTGAGAAAACTAAAAATGTTCTCCTCAGAGATTGCAAGATCTTTCTGTGCAGCAATATTCGCAGTCAGCGGCGATCGCTGGTCCATCGCCACTGACTGCAAATTCCAAGCCTTTATATTTTCTAAAATATTTCACCAGCTGATTCCAACTTCAAAGTAAGTTATTGTCTTATTTCAGGAACGTGTAGCTCTTTTTCCAAGGGTGTGACCTAGACACGAGTTATTTAGTTAGGCGCTTTGAGCAGATACTTGCCCAAGAGCGTTGAGCTGCTTTAGACAATCTAATGCTGAGCTCACACTCCAGGGGTGTTTTTAGAATGAGCGCTTGTTGTGATTCTTTCACCATGATAGCCAAATCGTTCCCAATGTCCCATCTTTCAGGTGGTGTTTAGTACCTCAGTATTGACAGCTTTCTCTGATCTCTGCTGTCTTTGAAGGAGGAGTGTTTCGAAAACCAAGAGGGTCACCAGAAAAAAATCATGGCAGCAGGAAGTCTGCGAAAGTTATTAATCTCTGCACAGTCACTGGGACAGATAGAGAAAATGAATCAATATTTGTACATTAATTCCAATGAAACCCGGGTGTTAGTTAAGTGTGATCTTAATTTTAGAATTTTCTGGGCCGATGTTGAACTGAATACATCACACTCAGTGTTTATGATGTTTTATCTGTTGTTCAATAAAAAAAATTGAGAATCGAACAAAAAGGCACTCTTCCCAATGTGAACTCGATCCATCGTTTGAGAGACTACAAGAGGACTCATTGAGATGGGACCAGATCAGAAGAGAAATGCATTGCTTCACTCCCGAGTCCTGATAATACACACCCAGGTCCCGGTACAGAACCATCCAGGGTCCTGGTACAGCACATTGCTAGGTCCCGATACAGAACATTCCCGGCTCCTGCTAGAGCACACGCCTGGTTCCAGTACAGCACACTCTCGGGTGCTCGGAGTCCACATCTAGAATAATCATGTGACGAGACCACTTAATGGGCTGAGTGATTTACTGAAATGGAATAGACACCTGCAGCAGCCCCAGTTCATCACTGTTTGTAGTTTTTATAAGGGTTATACTTTATATAAATGAATTGTGGTGTATCGATTAAACGAATGTTACAGCATATCATGGAATCTTGTTAAATTCTCATCAATATAAACCACCCCGGAGACAATCATTCCACCGTCAATGTTGTTATTTGTGCCGAAGCTCAAATATTGCTGATGGCATCAATAGTCCAGCAAGACTTGAGCCTCTGTTAAATTAATCCAGCTGTGGTTGTAAGCGGAGTGTTCAATGGGTTAACACTCGGTATTTTAAAAAAATGAATAAATTTTCTGGACAATGCGTTAATATTCAATGTTATAAATGGCTTAGTATCCGGTGTGTTATAAGGGTTAATAGCTATCTCACAATAGATTGTGGAATGTTAATCTGACAGCTTCAAGACTCACGTAATAATTCCCCAGAAAGTCATTCACGGGGTTAGAACCATAACCTTTCCTTGTATTTTCCCTAATCCTGTTCTTCTCGTCCGAGTCATACAACGACAACAATAACATACCATTTCTGATTAAAGCTCATCGACCTGAAACGTTAACTCTGTTTCTCTCTCCACAGATGCTGCCTGTCCTGCTGAGTATTTCCAGCATTTTCTGCTTTTATTTGAGATTCCCAGCATCCGCAGTATTTTGCTTTTGAACAGCAATAACGATTTGCATTTATATAGCGCCTTTAGCACAGTAAAACGTCGCAAGGCGCTTCACAGTAGCGTCATCAGACACAATCAGACATCAGCGAGATATCAGTACAGGTGGCAAATGGATGGTCAACGAGATAGTTTTTAAGGACAGTCTTGCAGGAGGAGAGAGAGGTAAAGAGGTGGAGATGTTTAGGAAGGGAATTCCAGAGCTTAGGGCTTAGGCAGCTCAAGGCACATCAACCATTGCTGGAGCGATGAAAATCAGAGACATGCAAGAGGCCAGAATTGGAGGAGTGCAGAGTTCCTGGAGGGTTGATGGTGTTGAGGAGGTCACAGAGATAGTGAAGGGCGAGACAATGGATCGATTTCAAGAGAGGGATGATCATTTTTAAATCGTGGCATTGCTGGACCGAGAGCTAATCTAGATGAGCGAACACGGTGGCGAAGTGTTAATTGGACATTGATGCGAATTAGGATACAAGCAGCAGAGCTGTGGGTGAGCTCAAGTTTATGAAGATGCAATTAGGGAGGCCGGCCAGGACCGCATTGGAAAAGTCAAGTCTAGAGGTACCAAAGGCACGGATGAAGGTGTCAGCAGCAGATAAGCTGAGGCAGGGGTGAAGATGGGCAATGTTACTGAGGTGGAAGTAGGCAGTCTTGGTGATGGAGAGGATATGGGCTCTGAAACTCATCTCAGGGTCAAATAGAACGCCAGGTCTGAAAATTGTCTAGTAATGTCTCCCATTATCTCTATTCTATATAGAAGCATAGAAGCATAGAAGATAGGAGCAGGAGTAGGCCATTCGGCCCCTCGAGCCTGCTCCGCCATTCGATGAGATCATGGCTGATCATCTAAACTCAGTACCCTGTACCTGCCTTCTCCCCATATCCCTTGATACCTTTAGATTTAAGAAATATATCTAACTCAACCTTGAATATATTTAATGACTTCGCCTCAACTACCTTCTGTGGTAGAGAATTCCACAGGTTCACCACTCTCTGGGTGAAGAAATTCTTCCTCATTTCTGTCCTAAATAGTTTACCCGTTATCCGTAGATTATGACCCCTGGTTCTGGACTCTCCGACCATCGGGAACATTCTTCCTTCATCTAGTTTGTCCAGACCTGTCAGAATTGTATATGTTTCGATGACATCCCCTCTCATTCTTCTATACTCCAGTGAGTATAAGCCCAATCGACCCAATCATTCCTGCCATCCCAGCTATCAGCCTTGTGAATCTTCGCTGAAATCCTTCCATGGCAAGAACATCCTTCCTCAGATAAGGCGACAAAAACTGCACACAGTACTCAAGGTGTGGTCTCACCAAGGCCCTGTACAACTGCAGCAGGACATCCCTGCTCCTATACTCAAACCCTTTCGCTATGAAGGCCAACATACCATTTGCCTTCTTCACCGCCTGCTGCACCTGCATGCTTACTTTCAGCGACTGGTGCACAAGGACACCCAGGTCTCGTTGCACTTCCCCTTCTCCCAATCTATTGCCATTCAGATAATAGTCTGCCTTTCTGTTTTTGACACCAAAGTGGATAACCTCGCACTTATCCACGTTATATTGCATCTGCCACGCTTCTGCCCACTCACCCAAACTGTCCAGATCATCCTGGATTTTCTCGTATCCTCCTCGCAGCACACACTCCCACCCAGCTTTGTATCTTCTGCAATCTTGGAGATATTACATTTAATTCCCTTATCTAGATCATTAATGTATATTGTGAATAGTTGGGGTCCAAGGACCGATCCCTGCGGTACCCCACTCGTCACTGCTTGCCACTCGGAAAAAGACCCATTAATTCCTACTCTCTGCTTTCTGTCCGCAAACCAGTTCTCTATCCAAGTCAATACCTTGCCCCCAATCCCATGTGCCTTAACTTTATCCACTAATCTCTTATGCGGGACCTTATCGAAAACCATTTGAAAGTCCAAATACACCACATCTACTGGTTCTCCCTTATCTATTTTCCCAGTTCCATCCTCAAAAAATTCCAGTAGATTAGTCAAGCACGATTTACCTTTTGTAAATCCATGTTGACTTTGTCCGATCGTGTCACTGTTTTTCAAATGCTCAGCTATTACATCCTTTATAATGGACTCTAGCATTTCCCCCACAACCGATGTCAGGCTTACCGATCTGTAATTCCCCGCTTTCTCTCTATCACCCTTTTTGAATAGTGGGGTAACATTAGCTACTCTCCAATCCATGGGTACAGTTCCAGATTCCATCGAATGTTGGAAGATGATCAGCAATGCATCTACTATTTCTAGGGCCACTTCCTTAAGTACCCTAGGATGTAGATTATCAGGCCCTGGGGATTTATCGGCCTTCAATACCGTCAATTTCCCTAACACCATTTCCCTGCAAATACTGATTTCTTTCAGTTCCTCCCTTTCTGCAGACCGTATGTTCTCCAACATCTCTGGGAGGTTATTTGTGTCCTCCTTTGTGAAGACAGAACCAAAATATGCATTTAATTGGGCTGCCATTTCTTTGTTCCCCATTATAACTTGCCCCGCTTCTGACTGCAAGGGCCCTACACTTGATTTCACTAATCTTTTTCTCTTCACATATATATAAAAGCTCTTACAGTCAGTTTTTATGTTCCCAGCAAGCTTACTTTCATATTCTATTTTCCCCTTCTTAATTAATCCCTTTGTCCTCCTTTGTTGAATCCTAATCTGCTCCCAATCCTCAGGGCTATCGATTTTTTTGGGCCAATTTATATGCCCTCTCCTTAGATCTTATGCTATCCCTAATTTCCCTTGTTAGCCACGGTTAAGTCACCCTTTTTGATTCATTCTTATGCCACACTGGGATGTACACATTCTGTAATTCATCCATGCAGTCTTTGAATGTTTGCCATTGCCCAACCACAGTCAACCCCTTGAGTGACATTCCCCAATCAATCCTACCCAATTCGTGCCTCATACCATCGTAGTTTCCTTTATTTAAATTCAGGACCCTAGTCTCTGATTCAACTATTTCACTCTCCATCCTAATGAAGAATTCTATCATATTATGATCACTCTGACCCAAGGGGCCTCGTACAACAAGATTGCTAATTAATCCTTTCTCGTTACATAATACCCAGTCTAATATGGCCTGATCTCTGGTTGGTTCCTCGACATATTGTTCCAGAAAACCATCTTGTAAACATTCAAGTATTTCTCCTCCACAGTATTTTTACTAATTTGGTTAGCCCAATCTATATGTAAATTAAAGTCACCCATAATGACTGCTGTGCCCTTGCTGCATGCTTCTCTAATTTCCCTTTTAATGCCGTCCCCAACCTCCGTATTACTGTTTGGAGGTCTATATACCACTCCCACTAACGGTTTCTGCCCCTTGTTATTTCTCAGTTCTACCCATACAGATTCCGCATCATCAGAGCTAATATCCTTCCTTTCAATTGTGTTAATCCCCTCTTTAACCAGCAATGCTACCCCACCTCCCTTTTTTTTTTGCCTATCTTTCCTAAATATTGAATAACCCTGGAAGTTGAGTTCCCAGCCTTGGCCACCCTGGAGCCATGTTTCTGTAATCCCAATCAAATCGTATTAATTTACCTCTATTTGCGCAGCTAATTCATTCACCTTGTTCCGAATGCTCCTTGCATTAAGACACAAAGCCGTCATGCTTGTTTTTTTAACGCTTTCAGACCTATATGAATTATTATTTACTATGACCATGTTTGATTTAAACCGTTGAGTTCTTTGCCTTCTACTTTTGTTTTTCTGCTTCCTGTCTTTAGCTTTTATCCTTATTTCCCTTTCCTCTGTCTTCCTGCTCAGGTTCCCAACCCCCGGCCACTTTAGTTTAAACCCTCCACAACAGCACTAGCAAACACTCCGCCTAGGGCATCGGTCCCGGCCCTCTCCAGGTGCAGACCTTCCCGTTTGTACTGGTCCCACCTCCCCCAGAACCAGTTCCAATGTCCAAGGAATTTGAATCCCTCCCCCTTGCACCATTCCTCTAGCCACGTATTGATTTGAAAGATCCTCCTATTTCTACTCTGACTAGCACGTGGCACTGGTAGCAATTCTGAGATTACTACCTTTGAGGTCCTCTTTTTTAATTTACCTCCTAACTCCCTATATTCTGCTTTTAGGACCTCATCCCGTTTTTTACCTATATCGTTGATGCCTATGTGCACCACGACAACTGGCTGTTCGCCCTCCCCCTCCAAAGTGTTCTGTAGCCGCTCCGAGACGTCCTTGACCCTTGCACTAGGGAGGCAACACATCATCCTGTAGTCTCGATTGCGGCCGCAGAAACGCCTATCTATTCCCCTTACAATTGAATCCCTTATCACTATAGCTCTTCCACACTTTTTCCTCCCAGCCTGTGCAGCAGAGCCACCCATGGTGCCAGGAAGTTGGCTGCTGCCGCCATCCCCTGATATGTCATCCCCCGCAACAGCATCCAAAGTGGTATATCAGTTTGAGAGGGGGATGGCCACAGGGGACCCTTGCACTACCTGCCTGCACCTCTTACTCTGCCTGGTGGTCACCCATTCACTTCCTGCCTGTACACCCTTTACCTGCGGTGTGAACAACTCGCTAAACGTGTTATTCACGACGTTCTCAGCGTCGCGAATGCTCCAATATGCATCCATCCGCAGCTCCAGCGCCGCAATGCGGTCCGTCAGTAGCTGCAGCTGGATACATTTGCCACACACATGGTCGTCAGGGACACAGGAAGTGTCCCTGATTTCCCACATATTGCAGGAGGAGCACACCACGGCGCCGAGCTCTCCTGACATGACTTACCCTTTAATTCATTAATTAAAATTAAACTAATTGAATCCCACCAATTTCACTTCAATTAAATGATATACTCAAGAGCCCTTGCTTAACAGCAGTCCCCGCTACACCACAAAGACTCTAGAAACTATAAACCACAGAATTTAAGTATGGAAAAAAGTAGAAAAAGAGAAATACTCCCCAACCAATCACCTACCTGCTTTCTGGTGACGTCACACTTTGATTATTTTCTACTTCTCTCTCTCCCGCTCTCGGGGCTCAGATTGGTAAGCCTACCTGGTCGCTGCCGCCTTTTCTCAGCTCCGCCTCGCCGCAGCCGCTCCACCCAGGTCCGCAGCCTCATATTTCATGCACCTCTCAGTAATTTCCTTGCAAACCTGCTCCTCAATATTCATCCCATTCTTTGTTGGCCTATAAAATACAATAAGCAGCGTAATAGCTTCTCTCTTGTTGCTTAAGTCAAACCAAATGTTCTATCTTTTATCCCTCAAGCGCATTCAATCTTTCTAGCACTGAAATGTTTACCTTGATCAAAATTGTCACACCGCCTCATTTTTTCTTTCCCTTTCTTTCCTGAAAAACTTGTACCGAGGAATATTAAGCGTCCAATCCCCCACTTTGTTTCGCCTGGTCTCGTTATCGCCCCTACATCATATTACCACGTGGTTATTTGCTCCTGCGGCTCAACTACGTTGGCCCAGAAATTGATCTCGCTCTGTTCCCGCGGGGGTAAGGCTTCCCCGCGTTCTCTCACTCCACGTGTGCTTTTTCAGATCCAGCTCGCACGAACTTGATGTTCCAGACATCAGCTGGGCAGTGCTTGCGTATCCCACCGGCGTAGTGAATTCGTGCGAGCTGTGGGATTAAGTGACTCAGTTAGAGCCAATGGCAGCACACCATCTTCCATTCATAAGTTTCACACACGTGTTGTGAAATCTATGAATCTTACACCCCCCCAAAATAACAGCTAAACCACAATTAAATTAAAAAAAAACATCACATTAATAACATAAGTATAGTTAAATAAATTAACCATTTTAAATAAAAAATTAAATTTTTGAAAAAATTTAAAATCTTTTAAAAAGATATAAAAATAAACTTACCTGTCTTTAAAGTCTCTAAAAAGATGTACCTGTTAAAAAAAATTCAAAAACATACTTAATTCACTACTTACCTTGTTAAAAGAGGGTCTTACTCCTCCTTTTTCCATTTCTAAAATTTTCCGTACTTACCTGCGCGTCCAAAGCACGAAGTGCACAGTGTGCGCGCAGCCTGTAGCGCGCACGCGATGCACCGAGGAACCGCCCCCTTTTCAAAAGACCAAGTGCCGGTTTTCAGCGCATGCACAGGGCATGCAGAAAACCGGCAATTGGAGAGAGAATACGCGAGAGTACGCAGTGCGTACTCTCGCGTCGCGGGATGAATTTTTGGCCCATTATCAAGCAAACTTCGTGCATTTAAACACATGCGCTCCAAATCAAACTTAGACCTCTTTGTATTTTCTATGATCCCACCTAATTCTATATTATTTCTAACTATAATGATCTCTCCCAGTCCTCTGTGCACTTTGATTCGATATTTTGATACTACATCTTGGTGCCCAACCAAATGACGAATTATTCTGAACCCGCCGCCTCGCACCAGTTAACCTTCCTGTGAGGATATTGGTCCCAGCTCACTTGAGGTGCAAGCCATCCATCTTGACATGTTCCCTTCTCCCACAGAAATGGTCCCAATGCCACAGGAATCTGAAGCCCTCCCTGTTGCACAGTGTCTGTAGCAACGCTTCAACCTGCACTCACCAGCGGTAGGCACTGGGAGTAATCCAGATATTACCAGCTTTGAGGTGCTGCTATTTAAATTCCTCCCTAGCTTCTTAAACTCTGACTGCAGGACCTCAACCATCTTCTTCCCTATGCCGTTGTTTGACGAAATGACCACAACTTCTGGCTCTTCCATTCCACGCCCGCCGCCCCCCACCCCCGCCCCCACAGAATGTTCTGCAACCTCTCCGTGATATCACTTACCCTGGCACCAGAGAGGCAGCGTACCACACAGGTCTCACGCCGATGGTAGCAGAACTATCTATTTGTCTCACTGAATGTCGAATCCCGTATTACTGGTTCAATTACAGTTTGGATACCCACATGTGCAGTCCTTTGCCTCACGTTGCCAGACGCTGGACTGTACTCCTTCCAGGGGGTGTCAAACTCCCTGGCATTCTAATTGGGGAAAAAAATATGGGTAATTCCTGTCCGAGCTCAGGGGATGGTTTAGAAATGTTGGTGATGAGCTGAGCTCCGAACGATATGCTCTATGAGCCCGCGGCCCTCTGTGCCATCTCTCGGGTTGGTTTAAGTCATTCTGTGCTGCCCAGTTTTGACGTGTGAAGAATAAGAACAGATCAGCTCTGACATAAGGTCCTGGGTCAGAATTGTCAGTAATGAGAGCAGCTTCGGTGAGATACCATTATTTAATGGTGGAATCAAAGTTCCTCCTTCCTCTGGTTTCACCTGTGTGAATCACTCCCCCCACGTCGGTTTTCCCTCCATCCCACCCTTGGATACCAGTTCTCCCCCACTTTCGGTCCTCTCATCCCCACCTTCTATTCTCCTCCACTCCACTTTCGGTTCCAGTCTGCCACCCTCGGTTTCCACTCTTTTTTCACTCCGGGCGGCGGCGCTATAAAGAGAGAGGAAGCGAAAGGAAAATTCCCAACAGAAGAAAAATCAAGGAGTGACGTCACAGGGCAGCCGGTAGGTGATTGGTTGGCGAGTATGACTTTTTTTAGCCTCGACGCGAGGGAAGTGTGATAAACTCAGAGCTAGGAAACTGTAACTTGCTATTACTTTACTTTACTGAATTAGTAACTTACACTAGATAAACAAATTTAGTAATACAATTAAAATAATTGATTGTAATAGTAATAATTATTATTAATTAACTAATCAAATAAACAACGAAGGCTAGATAGACATGGCAGGGCAGGTGGTGTGCCGTAACTGCAGCATGTGGGAGTTTGTGGAGATCAGCGAGATCCCAAGCAACCACATTTGCGGTAATGTCTGCGGGTCGAGGTAATTCGGCTCAGAGTTGTTGAGCTGGAGTGTGAGGTGCAGACATTGCAGGGCGTCAGGGAGGAGGAGAGTTACTTGGACACTTTGCTCCAGGAGGCAGCCACAGCCCTCAGATTAAGTAGTACTTTTCAGTTCGTCAGTGGCCAGGGACAGGAGGGTGTGACCGCGAGTCAGGAAGGTATAAGGACCCAGGATGTAGTGATGGTGGAGTCTCAGAACTTCACTTTGACCAACAGGTATGAGAAACTTTCTTCCTGTGGGGATGAGAGCAAGGACTGCAGGGTGGATGAGCAAACTGACCATGGCACCATGGTGCAGGAGGCAATTCAAGTTGGGGGAGGCAAAAATAACGTGGGAGTGGTAGGGGACCGCATAGTCAGGGGATAGATGCTTTTCTCTACAGCCGCGACCGGGAGTTCCGAAGGTTGTGTTGCCTGCCTGGTGCCAGGGTAAAGGGTGTCTCCTCGCGGCTTGCGAAGAACTTGAACTGGGAGGGGGAGGATCCAGTTGTAGTGGTCCGCGGAGAAACCAACGACATCGGTAGAGCAAGGAATGAGGTTCTGCTGAGGGAGTTGGAGAAGTGAGGGTTGAAATTAAAATGCAGAAACTCACAGGTAATTATCTTTGACTTGTTACCTGAGCCACGTGCAAATTGGCATAGGGACAAACAAATTAGGAGGATAAATGCATGGCTCAAAGAATGATGTGGGAGACAGAGGGTTCATTTCGTGGGACACTGGCATCAGTACAGGGGAAAGAGGGAGCTATTCCTTGGGGACGGGCTCCACTTAAACCGGGCTGGGACCAGTGTCCTGGCAAATTGAATAACTAGGACAGAAATATGGCTTTAAACTAATGACGGGTTGTGGGATGTGGGAGGACTTAGGAAAGGGTAAACTCAAAAGCAGTCAGAGAAATGTCAAGACTGTAGAGCGGAGTAGTGATCTGGGTAAAGATCAGCAGATTGTGTCAGGAAGGGGCAGATAGATTAATAAAAATAATAGGGTATTAGTGAATAAAGTGACATCAGGGAAAATAGAAAAAATGTTAATGCTAAAGGTACTATGTCTGAAGGCACGAAGCATTCACGACAAAATGGATGAATTAAAAGCGCTGATTGAAATACAATGCTTTGTTTTAATAGACATTACCGAGTGTGGTTGCAGGGTGACCAAGGTAGAGAAGTAAGTATTCCAGGACATTTGACTTTTAGAAGAGACAGGCAGAATGGAAAAGGAGGAGGGGTAGCCCTGATAATAAAGGAGGGAATAAAGACAGTAGAGAGAAAGGATCTATGCTCGGAAAAACAAAATGTCGAATCAGTTCGGGTTGAGCTAAGAAAGAAGGGGCAGAAAACATTAGTGGGAGTAGTCTATAGGCCCCCTACCAGTGGTTGGAGTAGCGGGCAGTGTATAAATCAGTAAATTAGAGATGCATGTAACAAGGCTAATACCGTAAACATGAGGGCTTTAACTTTCATATAGAGTGGGCAAACCAAATTTGCAGAAATAGTGCAGAGGAAGAGTTCATGGAATGCATTCAAGATCGTTTTCTAGATCAGTATGTCAAGGAAACTACGAGGGAATTGGTTATTTTCGATCTAGTATTGTGCAATGAGACACGGTTAATTAAAAACCTGATAGTCAAGGAGCCTCTTGGGAGCAGTGATGATAATATGATAGAATTTTATGTTGAGTTTAAGAGTGATTTAGTTAAGTCCGAAACTGACGTCCTTAACCTGACCAAAGCAAATTACATAGGTATAAGAGACAAGTTGGCTGAGGTAGATTGGGAATCTAGTTTAAATGATATGACAGAAGAAAAGCAATTGAAAACATTTAAAGAAATAATTCATAATTTGCAAAGAATATACATTCCCTTAAAGTTAAATACATCACGGTAAAAATGGTCCAACGGTGGATAACAAGAGAAGTTGAAGATAGTATTATTTTAAATTAAGAGGCGTATAATGTTGCCAAAAAGAATAGTAAGCCTGAGGATTGTGAGGATTTTAGAATTCTGCAAAGGAGGACCATGAAATTAGTAAAGAAAGGGAAAATAGAATAGGAGAGTAAACTAGCGTGAGATATCAAAATAGACTGCAAACGCTTCTATAGTTATGTAAAGAGGAAAAGTTTTGCGAAAGTAAACGTGGGTCCCTTACAGAGTGAGACAGGAGATATTATAACGGGGAACCAAGTGTCTAGCGAGAATGAGGAACTGAAACAGATTAGTATTAGTAACGCTAAGTACAGGAGAAATTAATGGGACTGAATGCTGATAAAATCCCTGGACATTGATGGCCTGCATTCTACGGTTTTATAAGTGGTGGCTATAGAGATAGAGAATGCATTGGTTGTCATCTTCCAAAATTCAATAGATTTTAGAACAGATCCCGCGGATTGGAAGGTAGAAAATGTAACCCCACTATTTAAGAAAGGAGGGTAGAAAAAACGGAGAACTACAGACCAGTTAGCCTGATATCAGTTGTATGCAAAATGTTAGAATCTATTATTGAGGACGTGGTAACAGGGCACTTAGAAAACAATAATAGGATTGGGCAGGGTCAACACGGGTTTATGAAAGAGAAATCGTGTTTGACGGATCTGTTAGAATTTTTTGAATTGTAACTTACAGAATAGATAAGGAATAAACAGCGGATGTGGTGTATTTAGATTTTCAGCAAGCATTCGATAAGGTGCCACACAATCGTTTATTAAACAAAATTCGGGGTCATGCGATTGGTGGTAATATTACTAGCATGGATTGAGGATTGATTAACAGACAGAAAACAGAGAATAGGAATAAACGTGTAATTTTCTGGTTGGCAGGCTGTAACTAGTGGGGTACCGCAAGGATCAGTGCTTGGGCCTCAGCTATTCAGAATCTATATCAATGATTTGGATGAGGGGACAAAATGTAATATATACAAGTTTGCTGATGGTACATCGCTATGTGGGCATATAAGTTGTGAGGAGTATCCAAAGGAGCTACAAGGGGATATAGTCAGGCTAAGTGAGTGGGCAAGAACATGGCAAATTAAATATAATGCGGAGAAATGTGACGTTATCCACATTGGTAGGAAAAATGGAAAAGCAGTTTAGTTTTTGAATGGTGAGAGATTGGGAAAGGTTGCTGTTCAGAGGGACCTGGCTGTCCTTGTACACGAATTACTGAAAGTTAACATACAGGTAAAGCAAGCAGTTAGGAAAGCAAATGGTATGTTGGGTTTTATTGCAAGAGGCTCTGAGTATAAGAGTGCAGATGTCGTACTGCAATTATATAGGGCCCTGGTGAGACCACACCTGGAGTATTGTGTACAGTTTTGGTCTCCTTACCTAAGGAAGGATATACTTGCCATAGAGGGAGTGCAATGAAAGTTCACCAGACGGATCCTGGGATCGGGGGAATTGTCCTATGAGGCGAGATTGAGTAGTCTAGACCTATATTCTCTAGAGTTTAGAAGAATGAGATGTGATCTCATTCAAACATACAATATTCTTACAGGGCTTAAAAGGGTAGATGCAGACAGGATGTTTCCCCTGGTTGGGAATCTAGAAGCAGGGGTCACAGTCTCAGAATAAGGGGTCGGTCATTTAGGACTGAGATGAGAAGAAATTTCTTCACTCATAGGTTGGTGAAACTTAGGAATTCTCTACCCCAGAGGGCTGTGGAGGCTCCGTCGTTCAGTATATGCAAGACAGAGATCGATAGATTTTTTTTGTATTAAGGTAGTCAACGATATGGTGATAGTGCAGGATAGTGGAGATGAGGTAGAAGATCAGCCATGATCTTATTGAATAGCGGAGCACGCTCGAGTGCCCAGTGAACTACTCCTGCTCCTATTTCTCATGTTCATATCTTCTTATGTTCTTATGAAACCGGTTGTACTTGGGTCTGTAGGTAAATCATTGTTGGTTCGTGAGATGGAGGGCTGGTGGAACGGGTAGCACAAGGCTGTATAGGTAAAACAGTGCTCGTCAGTGAGGTGGAGGGGTAGTGGAGTGTGTAGAACTCGGATCGATAGTTGAATTGATGCAGCTCATTGAGGTCAACACAGGGTAAAGGAAATATTGTTAGGCGAGACACTGCTGGTCAGAAAATTGAAGGTATATTGAAGTGAATTGTACTGTACCCGCAGGTACTTGCGTAAGATTACATAGGTTATACAGCACAGAAACAGGCCATTCAAACGTTTGTGCTCCACTCGACACTTTTCTCGACTTTGCTCATCTAAGTCTATCAGCATAACCCTATACTCCCTTCTCTCTCATTTGCTTACCTAGGCTCCCCTTAAATGCATCTATACTATTCGCTTCAACCATTCCCTGTGGTAGCGAGTTCCACATTCTCACCACTCTCTGGTTAAGCTGAGATCTTCGTGGATAGCACGTTTAACAAGGTGGTCACACCACAGGTAAATAGTGCACAGGCAGACAGGGAATGGGCGACCAACAGACAGAGTAAAAGAACTAGCAAGGAAGTGCAGAAGTCACCTGGGTCCATCTCCCTCTCCGACAGATTTTCCGTTTTGGATACTGATGGGGGAGAGGGTTTCTCAGGGGAATGCAGCAAGAGCCTAGGCCGTGGGATTACGACTGGCTCAGCTGCACAGGAGGGGAGGAAAAAGAGTGGGAGGGCAATAGTGATAGGGGATTCTATCGTAAGGGGAACAGATAGACGTTTCTGTGGCCGCAGACGTAACTCCAGGATGATATGTTGCCTCCCTGGTGCCAGGGTCAAGGATGTCACTGAACGGCTGCAGGGCATTCTGAAGGGGGAGGGCGAACAGTCAGAGGTCGTGATTCACATTGGTACCAACGACATGGGTAGAAAGAGGGATGTGGTCCTGCAACAAGAATTTAGGGAGCTAGGTAGCAGATTAAAAAGCAGGAGCTCAAAGGTTGTAATCTCTGGATTGCTCCCGGTGCCACGTGCTAGTAAGTATAGGAATAGGAGGAGATAGCAGAAGAATGCGTGGCTAAAGAGTTGGTGCAGGAGGGAGGGCTTTAGTTTCCTGGATCACTGGGTCTGCTTCTGGGGAAGGTGGGACCTGTACATGTCGGACGGGTTGCACCTGAACCGGAACGGGACCAACATCCTTGCGGGGAGGTTTGCTAGTACTGTTGGGGAGGGTTTAAACTATCTTGGCAGGGGGATGGGATACGGAGTGAAGCTATAGTAGGGGGTGATGCACAGCCAAATATAGAGAAAAAAACAAGTCAGCCTTGAAGGCAGAGCAAATATGTAATGGCACAAAGGAGTATGGCAAGGCTGGATGGCATTTATTTCAATGCAAGGAGTCTAGCGAGTAAGGCAGATGAATTGAAGGTTTTCATGAACAAATGGGTGTATGATATTTTTGCTATCACAGATACATGGTTAGAGGGAGGGGCAGGACTGGCAGCTCAATATTCCGGGTTATAGGTTCTTCAGGCGAGACAGAAGGGGGTGTAAAAGAGGAGGGGGTCTCGCAATATTAATCAAGGAGTCAATTACTGCTGTAAGGAGGGATGATATCTTAGCAGGTTCCTCTAAAGAGGCCATATGGGTAGAACTTAAAAACAAAAAGGGGGCAAGCACTTTGCTGGGAGTGTACTATATGCCCCCAAACAGTCAGGGGCAAATAGAGGAACAGATATGTAGGCAAATCTCAGAGAAGTGTAGAAATAATAGGGTAATAATAGTAGGGGATTTCAACTTCCCCAATATTAACTGGGATAGTCAGAGTGTGAAAGGCTTAGAGGGTGCGGAATTCTTAAATTGCATCCAGGAGAGCTTTTTGAGTCAGCATGTAGAAAGTCCTACAAGAGAGGGGGCGGTACTGGATCTAATTCTAGGGAATGTAGCCGGGCAAGTGGTAGAAGTGTTAGTAGGAGAGCATTTTGGTGACAGTGACCATAATTCGGTTAGATTTAAGGTAGTCATGGAAAAGGACAAAGATGGATCGGAGATAAAGGTTCTAAATTGGGGGAAGGCCGATTTTAATATGATAAGGCAGGTTCTGGCCAAAGTGGACTGGGATCAGCTAATTGTAGGAAAATCCACATCAGAGCAGTGGGAGTCATTCAGAAAGGAAATAGAGAGAATACAACGGCAACATGTTCCCGTAACGGTCAAGGGTGGGAACAACAAGCCCAGGGAACCCTGGATGTCACGGGATATGCGAGAATGGATTAGGAAAAAAAGGGAGGTCTTTGGCAGAAACAAAGGACTAAAAACAGTGGAAGCCCTAGAGGAGTATAGAAAGTGCAGGGCGGTACTTAAAAAAGAAATTAGGAGAGCAAAGAGGGGGCATGACATAACACTGGCGGGCAAAATAAAGGAAAATCCCAAGGTGTTTTATAAGTATATTAAGGGCAAGAGGCTAACCAGGGAAAGAGTAGGGCCCATCAGGGACCAACGTGGCAATCTGTGTGTAGAGCCCGAAGATGTAGGTGGGATTTTAAATGAATATTTTGCATCTGTGTTCACTATGAAGAATGACGATGTAGGCAAAGAAATCAGGCAGGGGGATAGTGATACACTTGAACAAATTAGCATTGAGAGGGAGGAGGTACTAGCGGTTTTTGCAGGCTTAAAAGTGGATAAATCCCCAGGCCCAGACGAGATGTATACCTGGATGCTGTGTGAGGCAAATTTTCAGAACCTCTCTGGCCACAGGGGAGGTGCCAGAGGACTGGAGAACAGCTAACGTCGTACCATTATTCAAGAAGGGTAGTAAGGATAAACCAGGGAATTACAGGCCAGTGAGCCTAACATCAGTGGTAGGGAAATTATTGGAAACAATTCTGAGGGACAAAATTAGTCTCCACTTGGGGAGGCAAGGATTAATCAAGGATAGTCAGCATGGCTTTGTCAGGGGGAGATCATGTCTGAACAATTTGATTGAATTTTTTGAGGGGGTGACTAGATTTGTGGATGAGGGTAGTGCAGTTGATGTGGTCTACATGGACTTCAGTAAGGCTTTTGACAAAGTCCCGCATGGGAGACTTGTCAAGAAGGTAAAAGCCCATGGGATCCAGGGCAACTTGGCACATTGGATCCAAAATTAGCTTCGTGGCAGGAGGCAGCGGGTGATGGTCGAAGGTTGTTTTTGTGACTGGAAGCCTGTGTCCAGTGGTGTACCGCAGGGATCGGTGCTGGGTCCTTTGCTGTTTGTAGTGTACATTAATGATTTAGATATGAATGTAGGAGGTATGATCAGTACGTTTGCAGATGACACGATAATTGTTGGGATGGTAAATAGTGAGTAGGGAAGCTTCAGCTACAGGACGATATAGACGGGTTGGTCAGATGGGCAGAACAGTGGCAAATGGAATTTACCCCTGAAAAGTGTGAGGTGATGCATTTTGGGAGGACTAACAAGGCAAGGGAAAAACAATGAATGGTGGGACCCTAGGAAGGACAGAGGATCAGAAGGACGTTGGCGTGCATGTGCATAGATCCCTGAAGGCAGCAGGACAGGTAGATAAGATGGTTAAAAAGGCATACGGGATACTTGCCTTCATTAGCCGAGGCATAGAATATAAGAGCAGGGAGGTTATGTTTTAGCTGTACAAAACGCTAGTTAGGCCACAGCTGGAATACTGTGTGCAGTTCTGGTCGCCACACTATAGGAAGGATGTGATTGCATTGGAGAGGGTGCAGAGGAGATTCACCAGGATGTTACCTGGGCTGCAGCGCTTCAGCTATGAAGAGAGACTGGACAGGCAGGGGTTGTTTTCCTTAGAGCAGAGAAGGTTGAGGGGGCACCTGATTGAGGTGTGCAAAATTATGAAGAGCATAGATAGGTTAGATAGAAAGAAACGTTTCCCCTTAGTAGAGGTGTCAGTAACCAGGGGGCTCAGTCTCAAAGTAAGTGGCAGGAGATTTAGAGGGGATTTGAGGAAAAACTTTTTCACCCAGATGGTGGTTGGAATCTGGAAGTCACTGCCTGAAAGGGCGGTAGAGGCAGGAACCCTCACAACATTCAAGAAGCATTTAGATGAGCACTTGAAACGCCATAGCATACAAGGCTACGGACCAAGTGCTGGAAAATGGGATTAGAATAGACAGGGCTTTATGTCCGGCGCGGACACGATGGGCCGAAGGGCCTCTTTCTGTGCTGTATAACTCTATGACTCTAGGACTATGATCGCTCCTGTGAAGCGCCTTGGGGCGTTTTACTACGTTAAAAGCGCAATACAAATGCATGTTGTTGTTGTTTCCCATATGAAAGGAAATACTCTTTAAAATGTGAACAGATCCATTCTTGATTATAACAATCAAGTATCACATAGTCACGTGTGCTGTAGGCTCGATTGTCTAATGGTGAGCAATGCGGTCTCTGTAATCCAACGGATCCCAGTACTAAATCTCGATTAAGAACGTGCTTTCTTCCTGTTCCAGACGTTGGAGTATTTTGGACAAATAAGTTAAAGGCACCTGGAAGCTGGCACCTGCTGCTTTAATCAGTGATCATTGAGCTCCTTGTCTGGATTTCAAATCATAAGTTCAGCCTATCTATCCTTTCCCAAATCAACGGAAAAGCAAGTTGAATGCTCTACTGCCCGACGGAATTGTGTTTGCTGAGCTTACATCGAGCATACTCCACTGAAAAAGGCCGTTCGGCACAACTGGTCTGTGCCCTCATTTCTGCTACACACGAGCCTCCACCTGTTGTTCTATCCCTATCAGCGTATCCTTCTATTACTTTCTCTCTCAGGTGTTTATCGAGCTGCCCCTTAAATGCATCCATGCTATTTGCCTCAACTACTCCTTGAGGTAGAGTGTTCCTCATTCTCACCACTCTCTGCGTAAAGAACTTTCCCCTGATGTATCTGTTGGAATAATTAGTGAATATTTTTTTAGGGCATCTAGTTCTGGACTCCCCCACAAGTGGAAACATTTTCTCTACGTCTAACTGATCAAATCCTTTCATTATTTTAACGACATGTGTCAGATCTATTCACAGAGAAAATGGCACCAGCCTATTCATCTTTTCCTGATAAGTATATCCACTCAGATCTGGTATCATCCTTGCAAATCTTTTTTTTTTTTCTCATCTTCGCCAATGCTTCTATATTCTTGTTATAAAATTGAAAATATAACTGTGCACATTGCTCCAAGTGTGTTCTAACCAATGTTCTGGGCAAATATAACATAACTTCTCTGCTTATCAACTCCATCCCGCTAGAAATGAACCCCAGTGCTTGCTTTGCTTTTTTGTTGTCTTATTAACCTGTGTCACTAATTTTAGTACCTTGCGCATATGTACACTTAGATCCATTCGCTTCTCTACACTATTACGAAATATATTTTACAAGCAATATGTGGCCTCTTTATTCTTCCTCCCACAAATGTACCACCTGACACTGATCGATGCAGAAAATAATTTGCCAATTACACGCCCATTCTGCATGTTTATTAATGTATTCTTGTATTTCGTCACATTGTCCCTTTGTGGTAACTAGACTCCCCAATTTGGTGTCGTCCACAAATTTTGAAACTGTACTTCCGATTCCAAGGTCCATGTTATTAATGTAAATTGTGAACAACAGTGGTCCCAGCAGCAATCATTGTGCAACTGCTGGGAGTGGACTTTCGACATCCAAACAGTCAGAGGGAGATAGAAGAGCAAATTTGTAGAAAAAATTTCTGAGACGTGCAAAAATATGGCAGTAAGAGTAGGGGATTTCAACTTCTCTAATATTAACCGGGACAAAATTAGTGTGAAAGATATAGAGGGAGCAGAATATTTAAAATGCATTCTGAAGAAATGTTTTAACTATTAAGTAGCAAGCCCAACAAGAGAGGGGGCCAGTTCTGGATCTAGTTTTAGTGAATGAAGCTGGGCAGGTAGGAAGGTTATCAGTGGCAGAGCATGTTGTTGGTAATGATCATAATTCAATGAAAATTAGCGTAGTTATCGAAAAGGACAAGTATAGACCAGGAATAAATATTCTCAATTGGGGTAAAGCTAATTTTACTGTGATGATTTGTGATTTAGCCAAAGTGGACTGGAGACAGAAATTTGAAGGTAAAGTGTCAGTGCAGTGGGAGGCATTATTGGAAGAGATAGGTAGATTTCAGGGAAAGTATGTTCCCTTAAACAAAAAGGGTAGAACTAACAAATCTAGAGCTCCCTGGATTTCAAGGGGCATACAGTGAAAGATAAAGAAAAAAAGGGAAGCTTATAACAGATATTGAGGGCACAATACCGCAGAAAACCTAGAGGAGTATCGAAAGTGCAGGGGGGAAATTAAAAAGGAAATTAGGAAAGCAAAGAGAGGGCAGGAAAATATATTGGCAAGTAAAATCAAGGAAACCCTAAACATGTTTTAAAAATACATTAAGAGCAAGAGGATAACTAAAGTAAGAGTAGGGCCTATTAGGGACCACAAAGGTAACATGTGTGTGGAGGCGGAAGGCATGGGTATGGTTGTTCATAAATACTATGCGTCTGTTTTCAGAAAAGAGAGGGTGGATGCAGAAATCGAAATCAGGGAGGAGGAGTGTAAATATTAGTTGAAATAAACATAGTGAAAGAGCAAGTATTAAGGGGTTTATCATTTTGAAAGTGGATAAATCCCCAGGCCCGGATGAAATGTATCCCAGACTGTTCAGAGAAGGAAGAGAGGATATAGCAGAGGCTCTGACCATCATTTTCCAATCCTCTCTGGCTACAGGTGTCGTGCCGGAGGACGGCTAACGTGGTGCCGTTGTTTAAAAAGGGAGAAAGTGATAGATCGAGTAATTACAGGCCAGTCAGCCTAATCTCGTTGGTGGGAAAATTATTGGAATAACTTCTGAGGGACAGGAAAAATCTTCATTTAGAAAGACAGGGATTAATCAGGGACAGTCAGCATGGATTTGTTAAGGGAAGGTCTTGTGTGACTAACTTGATTGAATTTTTTGGGGAGATATCAAGGAAGGTCGATGAGGGTAGTACGTTTCATGCAGTCTTTATGGATTTTAGCCAGGCTTTTGATTAGGTCCCGCATGGCAGACTGGACGCGAAAGTAAAAGCCCATGGGATCCAAGGCAACATGTCAAGTTGGATCCAAAATTGCCTCAGAGGCAGGAAACAAAGGTTAATGGTCGAAGGGTGTTTTTGTGACTGTTTCCAGTGGGTTTCCGCAGGGCTCAGTGCTGGGTCCTTTGCTTTTTTGGTACATATCATTCAATTTGGACTTTAATGTAGGAAGTACGATTAAGAAGTTTGCAGATGATACAAAAATTGGCCGTGTGTCTGATAATGAAGAAGACAGCTGCAGACTGCAGGGAGATATTAATGAACTGGTCAGGTGGGCAGGGCAGTGCCTAATTGAATTCAATCCGTAGAAGTGTGAGGTAATGAATTTGGGGAGTAATAACAAGGCAAGGGAATACACAATAAATGGTAGAACAATGAGAAGTGCAATGGCTATGAGTGATCTTGGAGTTCATGTCCGCAGATCCCTGAACGTTCAGGACAGGTAGATAAGGTGTTTAGGAAGGCATACGGGATACTTGCCTTCCTTACATTGGATTACATAGGATATACTGCAAAGAAACAGGCCATTCTTACCAACCGGACCATGCTGGCGTTTATGCTCCACACGAACCTCCTTCCGTCTTTCCTCATCATAACCTATCAGCATAAACCTCTATGCCCTTCTCCCTCATATGATTGTCTAGCCTCCCCTTAAATGGATCTAGACTATTTGCTACAACCACTCCCTGTGGTAGTGTGTTACACATTCTCACCCCTGTTTAGGTAAAGAAGTTTCTACTGAATTCCCTATTTGATTACTTGGTGGCTGCCTTATATTGATGGCCTCTAGTTATGCTCTTCCGAACAAGTGGAAACGTTCTCTCTGTATCAACTCTATCGAATTTGTTCATAATTAATATCCGAGGCATAGAATATAAGAGCAGGGAGGTTATGCTTGAACTGTATGAACACTAGTTAGGCCGCAGCTAACATACTGCGTGTAGTTCTGGTCACCAGAAAGATGTGATTGCACTAGAGAGGGTGCAGAGGAGATTTACTAGGATGTTGCCTGCACTGGGGAATTTTAGCTATGAGGAAAGATTGAATAGGCTGTGGTTGTTTTCTTTGGAACAGAGGAGGCTGAGAGGAGTCCTAATTAGGGTGTGTAAAATTATGAGGGGTCTTGATAGAGTGGATAGAAATGATCTATTTCCCTTAGCAGAGGGGTCGATAATCAAGGGGCATAGAGTTAAAGTAATTGTTACGAGGTTTAGAAGGTATATGAGGAGATATTTTAGATTTGTGGTGCTGCCACTCTGAGGGAGTTATTGGAGAAAGAGGAAAGAGTCACGCACTTTCTGGGAATCAGCGGTGGCAGTTCAGTGTCTTGTGCCCAATCAGATATTGAAGTAAGAAAAGGTGAGTTGCTCTGTCCAGCTGTATGATTCAAACTGGAAGGTAAGCGCTGAATATCAGCTTCTGTGATGTGGCAGATCGTGCTTCACCATTGCAAATGTTTATTGTTTCCTTCCCACAGGTGGACAACTGTCTTCACACTCACGGGATGAACAGTGCGATGAGTCTGCGGCTGCAGAATGCATTGGGGAAGGGTTTAGAGATGCAGTGCGAGCAGTAATTGAGGTGGTGGAGGAGGAATTTGTGGAGTGTCAGCTAGTGGAAGGGGAGGGTAAGGAGCTTGGGTGAGCGGCCGAGCGAAGTGGGAACCTTGACCATGACGAAACGCTGCACACCACCGCTCCATCTCCTGGCAACGCTGGCTCTGTGCGAGGCACAGATGACTATCGTTCCACAAACCTGATCCTGCAGAGCAGGTGGGAAAAGCAGCAAGACATTTAGTGCAGCAGAATGATTTAGAAACTCAAGTGCAACGAATTGAAGGAGTCAGGCAGAAATGCTTACTCTCATTGGAAGAAATGTGACTCACTTGCCTCTATCCGGGAGGGGATTGATGATATTGGGAGAAATATAGGCAATAAGTTGGACATAGATCTACAGAGCATCAATCAGTTCGGCACAATTGCACCGAGCTCGTCACAGCATCTCTGAAATGATGGGCAATGTTCCTCAGGAATTAATCAGGTTAACGAGTCTCTCATTTAACTATTTCAGTTGAAGAGAGCAGGTTCGGCTGCCATTAATTTGACTCCCGCAGAACCCCACTTGCCAGCTCCCAGCGCAGACACAGTGCAGGCCCACGAGACAGCAGCTCCGCTAATTATGTTGGAAGCAAATGTTGTCTTTCAGCAGCAGCAGCATCCCTGTCAGGAGTTAGCTGCTGGAAGGCGAGAGATGGTACAAAGGGGTCTTTCAATTGGCATGATAGAGCTCCGGCCACGGGGAAGGGGAAGCGCAGGAAACAGTAGGGTGCCACCTGTTGTACTATCCACCTCCTTCGAACCTCAGGCACGCATGCGAGGTGGCATATCTGTCAATTCTTTAATGTTTGCTGTTATTTAAATGTTGGTTTTGTGCTATTTCTTGATTTTTTTATTTCTGACTGAACGTGTATTTTACCATTTTATTTCATATGTATAGTCTGTAGTCACTTCAAAGTTTTTTAAAAACTTTTTTTATTAACAACATATTTAAAATTACAACTGTTTATAAAGTAGAAACTAGATAGTTTACATCTTGAATTTAAAGTCTTTGTTGCACTAAAAATCACAAAAATGCACTTCAAACAATTTACAGTTTTTTCAACTAATTTATCATTACAAATGTTTACAAAGTAGAAAATAGCTAGCTAACAATTTGTATTTAAAGAATAGGAACATCAAAAAGTTCATCAAATGTCTTTGATTCTGCAATACAAGTTCACTGTTTCAATTTAAATTGTGTGTGTTCTTTTCTGTGCCTTGCTGGGTGAGGGGAGTTAGGAGGCGAAACTATCATCACCTCGTAAATGTGTTGGCTACGAACTGTTCCCTTTCAGCTCTGCTCTCGGCAGCACTTGGCTTCTCCCCATCAGGCCTGGCCACAGGGACAACAATGTTGGCATCCTCCATGTCCTCCATTTCAGCTGGGAGCTTGTCTGCAGGGTTACGGGTCAGTCCTTCCCGCTGAGCAACATTGTGAAAAGCGCAACAGGTCAACACAACCCTTTACACTTTCAGAGGAGAGTACTGCAAAATCCCTCCTGACCTGTCCAGGCAGCGAAAGCGTGATTTCAGAACCCCGATTGTCCTCTCCACCACTTACCGTGTGGACACGTGTCCACGATTCTATCTCTCCTGTGCCTCATTATTAGTCCTGTGATAGGTATTCATCAGCAACTGATTTAGTGGGTATCCCTTGTCGCCCAATATTTATGCAGCTCCTGGAGGCAATGTGCAGAGGGCGCCATATAAGTTCGAGTGATGGAAGACGATGGAGTCATGAGCACAACCCAGTGATCTGCTTTCACATTTGGGATCCTCAGTTGAGCATCACAGATGATCATTACATTTAATGAATGAGTCCCCTTCCTGTTGATGTATATCACAGGTGCATCAATTGGTGCCTTCAATGCAACATCGGCTCCATCTACGGCCCCAATCCCTTTGGGGAAGCCAGCAATCCTATAAAATGCAAGGGCCCTCTCCTTTTGATGCGGAGTGTACAAGTCAAAGTTTATGAACTCTGAAGCCCTGTGGAAAAAGGCATTTCTCACCTGGTGAATGCAGGGCCTCGCAGTGCTCTGAACGATGTTTGAAATGTCACCGGTGCCTGACTGAAATGGCCCGCATGCAAAGAAGTTCAGTGCTGCGGTTACCTTCATGGACATTGACAAGGCAATACGAGCGTGCTTGAAGGCCGTCCTTTAACATGACACATAGTCGGCCGATTGCCTCTTTACTAAAGCGTAGCCTCCTCACACACAACTCCTCTGACATCATTTCAACAGACAGCCTCCCCCTGGAGTGGGTAGTAGTTCCTACTGATCATGGTTGCTCAATCTTATTTGTTGTTCTCTGGCGTGACCGATTCTGTGAGCAAGAATCACACAAAAAATTGGGGCAAATCCGTCATCAAGCGAGTTTCTCCCTCACAAGCTTCTTCTTTACGTCGATTCAGTACATGTGGGGAAAATGTAAAGAGTTGTGAAAGTTATGTTAATAAAGTGAGTCGGTAGAAATTCAGGTTGGGCGTTGGTGGGAAACGAACGGTATCGGATCGGCCGCCCATCATACGCAGTGTCTGATAAATATCACCACCCGAGACGGATTTCTAGGACATTTAAAAATTTTACAAAGTCATACAGACAAGTTTTAAATAGCATAAAAAAGTTAACATTTAAAACATTCATATATTCTGACGTAATTATATTAAACATTATTAAATGTGAAAAAAAACATTTTTAATCAGTCACTTTCAAGTTTTAATAAAATGAAATCTAATTGAATAGAATGTTTAACTTCATCCCTGGATTAATCTCTTAATCTCCTAATCTCTTAATTTCTGGATTTTTGCCTGAGCCACACGCAAATTGGCACAGGGACAAAGAGATTCGAAGGCTAAATACGGTGCTCAATTAGTGATGTGGGAGGAAGGGGTTTCATTTCATGGCACCATTACTGGGGAAAGAGGGAGCTGTTCCGTGGGGTCGGGCTCCACTTAAAGCGGGCTTGGACCAGTGCCCTTGCAAATCGAAAAAAAGGGCAGAAGATTGGGCTTTACATTAATGAAGCGGGTGTCTGGAAGGATTCAGGAAAGGGTAAATTAAAAAGCAGTAATAGAAATGTCAAGACTGTAGAGCAGAGTCGTGATCTGGGTAAAGATAAGAAGAGTTGGTCAGGAAGGGACAGAAAGAAAAATAACGGTAATAGGGCATTATTGACTAAAGTGACATCAGGGAAAAGTAGAAGAAAAGTTAAAGCGTAAGATATTATATCTGAATGCACGAAACATTCAAAACAAAATAGAATAATTAATAGTGCAGAGAGAAATAAATGGGTTTGTTTTAATAAAATTGAGAGGTCGCACAACACCAGGTTATAGTCCAACAGTTTTATTTGAAATCACAAGCTTTCGGAGCTATCACTCCTTCCTCAGGTGAAGTAAATTGGATACAGAATCGCCAGAGCATATATAGATGGAAAAAAAAGCATGTGTACTTTACAATTGCAGACCAATAAATTAAATCATCCTGACTATCTGCCGAGGTGTGATAAAGTTAATTAAGTCAGCCAGGAAGGTACCACATCAAAAGACATAGCAAGATACAACTGAGACAATGAGGTGTAGTCGCAGGGGTTCCAACGTGTCAAAAGCTGCCGTCTGTATGTAAAACGAAAAGCTTTAAAAAAAAATTACTTTTTTACTGGGAAAATTTTTACTTTTTTACTGGGAATCACATCTGTGAACAAGCTAACGACGACTCGAGTCCGGATCACGTCATGTATCGTGACATAAACCCAAGATCCCGATTGAGACCGTCTTCATGAGTGCGGAACTTGGCTATCAGTTTCTGCTCGATGATTTTGCGTTGTCGTGTGTTTCTAAGGTTGCCTTGGAGAACGCTTACCCGCAGATCCGAGGCTGAATGTCCTTGACTGCTGAAGTGTTCCCCGACTGGGAGGTAACAATCCTGCCTGGCGATTGTTGCGCGGTGCTCGTTCATACGTTGTCTCAGTGTCTGCATGGTCTCGCCGATGTACCATGCCGCGGTGCATTCTTTCCTGCAACGTATGAGGTAGACAACGTTGGCCGAGTCACATGAGTATGTACCATGTACCTGCTGGGTAGTGTCGTCACGTGTGATGGTGGTATCTGTGTTGATGATCTGGCATGTCTTGCAGAGTTTGCCATGGCAGGGTTGTGTGGTGTCGTGGTCGCTGTTATCCTGAAAGCTGGGTAATTTGCTGCGAACGATGGTACTTCTGAGGTTAGGCGGCTGTTTGAAGGCAAGTAGTGGAGGCGTGGGGATGGCCTTAGCGAGGTGTTTGTCGTCATCGATGACATGTTGAAGGCTGCGAAGAACATGTCGTAGTTTCTCCGCTCCGGGGAAGTACTGGACGACGTAGGGTACCCTGTTGGTTGTGTCCCGTGTTTGCCTTCTGAGGAGGTCTATGCGATTTTTCGCTGTGGCCCGTCGGAACTGTCGATCGATGAGTCGAGCGTCATATCCCGTTCTTACGAGGGCGTTTTTCAGCGTCCGTAGGTGTCCATCGCGTTCCTCCTCGTCTGAGCAGAACCTGTGTATTCGCAGGGCTTGTCCATAGGGGATGGCTTCTTTAACATGGTTAGGGTGGAAGCTGGAGAAGTGGAGCATCGTGAGGTTGTCCGTGGGCTTGCGGTAGAGTGAAGTGCTGAGGTGTCCGTCTTTGATGGAGATTCGTGTGTCCAGGAATAAGACCGATTCTGAGGAGTAGTCCATGGTGAGTTTGATGGTGGGATGGAACTTGTTTATGTTATCGTGTAGTCTTTTCAGTGATCCTTCGCCATGGGTCCAAAGGAAGAAAATGTCGTCGATGTATCTGGTGTACAGCGTTGGCTGGAGGTCCTGTGCAGCGAAGAAGTCTTGCTCGAACTTGTGCATGAAGATGTTGGCGTATTGGGGTGCGAATTTGGTCCCCATGGCTGTTCCGTGTGTTTGGGTAAAAAAATGGTTGTCGAAGGTGAAGACATTGTGGTCAAGGATGAAGCGGATGAGTTGTAGGATGGCGTCTGGAGATTGGCTGTTGTTGATGTTGAGTACTGAGGCTGTTGCAGCGATGCCGTCATCGTGGGGGATACTGGTGTAGAGTGCCGATACGTCCATCGTGGCAAGGAGTGTTCCTGGTTCAACTGGTCCGTGGGTGCTGAGTTTCTGTAAGAAGTCTGTAGTGTCGCGACAGAAGCTGTTTTAATAGCCATTACAGAGACTTCGTTGCAGAGTTACCAAGGTTGGGAACTAAATATTCCAGGATATTTGACTTTAAGAAGAGACAGGCGCAATGGAAAAGGAGCAGGGTTATTCCTGATAATAAAAGAGGGAATAAAGACAATAGAGAAAAAGCATCTTGGCTCTGAAAAACAAAATGTAGAATTAGTTTCGGTTTGGGTAAGAAATAACAAGGGGTACAAAACAGTAGTGGGAGCAGTCTACTGTCCCCCTAACAGTGGTTGTAGTGGCGGGCAGAGTATAAATCAGGAAATTAGAAGATGCATGTAACAAGGCTAATACAGTAATCATGGGGGACTTTAACTTTCATATAGACTGGGGAAACTAAATTTGCAGAAATAGTGCAGAGGAAGAGTTCATGCAAAGCATTCAAGACAGTTTTCTAGATCAGTATGTTAAGGAACCTACGAGGAAATTTGTTATTTTAAAACTAGTACTGTGCAATGAGACAGGGTTAATAAATAAACTTGTATTAAAGGAGCCTCTGGGGAGCAGTGATCATAATATGATAGATTTTTTACGTTGAACGTGAGAGTGATTTAGTTAAGCCCGAAACTAGCGTACTAAACCTGAACAAAGCGAACTACGTAGGTATGAGATACGAGTCGGCTAATGTCGGTTAGGAAACTAGATTAAAAGATAAACAGTAGAAAAGCAATAGCAAACATTTAAAGAAAAAAAGCATAATTTGCAACGACTTTTCATTGCCTTAAGGAATAAAAACACCACGGGAAAATTGTCCAACTTTGGCTAACAAGAGAATTTAAAGATAGTATAAGGTTAAAGGATGAGGCTTATAATGTTGCCAAAAAGAGTAGTAAGCCTGAGGATTTGGAGGATATAGAATTCAGCAAAGGACGACCAAGACATTGATGAAGAAAGGGAAAATAGAATATGAGAGTAAACTTGTGAGAGACATAAAAACAGACTGTAAAAGCTTCGATAGATATGTAATAAGGAAAACGTCAGCGAATGTAAACGTGGGTCCCTTACAAACTGAAATTATAATGAGGAATAGTGAATGGCAGAGAAATTAAACAAATACGTTATGTCTGTTTTAACGGAGGAAGACGCAAAAACCTTGCGGAAATAGTAGAGAACCAAAGGTCCAGCGACAACCAAGAACTGAAGGAAAGCAGTATTAGTAAAAAAAAGTACAGGAGAAATTAATGGAACTGAAAGCTAAAAATACCCTGTACCTGATGGCCCGCATCCTGGGGTTTTAAAAGAGGTGGCTATAGACACAGTGGATGGATTGATTTTCATCTTCCAAAATTCCATAGATTCTAGAACGGTTCCCGTGGATTGGAAGGTAGCATATGTAACCGCACTATTAAAGAAATGAGGGAGAAAGAAAACTGGGTACAACAGACCAGTTAGCCTGACATCAGGAGTAGGGCAAATACTAGCATCTATTATTAAGGATGTGGTAACAGGTCACTTCCAAAAAATACTAGGATTGGACAGAGTCAACAGGGATTTATGACAGGGAAATCATGTTTGACGAATCTGTTAGAGATTTTTGAGGTTGTAACTGGCAGAAGTGATAAGGGGGAACCACTGGATGTGGTGCATTTGGATTTTCAGAACACATTCGATAAGGTGTCACGCAAACGTTTATTGAACAAAATTAGGGCTCATGGGATTGGGACTAGCATAATAGCGTGGATTGAGGATTGGTTAACGGACTAAAAACAGAGAGTAGGAATAAACGGGTCATTTTCGGGTTGGCAGGCTGTAACTAGTGGGGCACCGCAAGGATCAGCGCTTGGGCCACAGCTATTCACATTTTATATCAAAGCTTTGGATGAGGGAACGAAATGTAATATATCCAAGTTCGCTGATGACACAAACCTAGGTAGAATGTAAGTTGTGAGGATGATGCAAAGAGCCTTCGAGGGGATATAGACAGGCTAAGTGTTTGGGCAAGAACCGGGCAAATGGAATATAATGTGGAGAAATGTGAATTTATCCACTTTGGCAGGGAAAATAGAAAAGCAGTTATTATTGAATGCTGTGAGATTGGGAAATGTTGTTACTCAGAGGGACTTAGATGTCCTCGTACAGGAATCACTGAAAATTAAAATGCAGGTAGAGCAAGCAATTAGGAATGCAAATGGTATTTTGCCCTTTATTGCAAGAGGATTTGAGTACAACCGTAAAGGCATCTTACTGCAATTATACAGGGCCCTGGTGAGACCACCCCTGGCGTATTGTGTACAGTTTTGTTCTCATTAGCTAAGGGACGATATACATGCAAAAGAGGGACTGATCCTGGGATGGGGGGATTGAGCAATGAGGAGTAATTGAGTAGGCTCGGCCTATATTCTCCTCCGCTTAGAAGAATGAGAGATGATCTCATTGAAACATGAAAAATTCTGTCATGGATTGACAGGGTTGATGTAAGGACAGGAAGGATGTTTCTCCTGGCTGGGGAATCAAGAACCAGGGGTCACAGTCTCATAATAAGGGGACGGCCATTTTGGACTGAGCTGAGGAGAAATTTCATCACTCAAAGCGTTATGAATCTTTGGAATTCTCTACCCCAGAGGGCTGTGGAGGCCCAGCCGTTGAGTATATTGAAGTCAGAGATCGATAGATTTTTGTATATTAAGGGAATCAAGGGATATGCGGATAGTGCAGGAAAGTGGAGAGGAGGTAGAAGATCAGCCATGATCTTACTGAATGACTGAGCAGGCTCGAAAGGCATATTGGCCTAATCCTGCTCCTTCTACTTATGTTCATATATTCTTATGAAACCGGGAGTACTAGGATCTACCGGTAATTTAGTGCTGGTTTATGAGATGGAGGGGTAGTGGAACGGATAGCACTAGGGTCGGTAGGTGAATTGATGTATCTTATTGAGGTGAACGCATGCAAAGGAAATAATGTTAGGCGAGTCACTGCTGTTCAGAATATTGAAGGTATGTTGAAGTGACTTGTACTGTACCCGTAGGTATTTGTATACGTTTACATAGGAGATACAGCACAGAAACAGGCCATTCGGCCCAAAAGTCTGTGCCGGCATTTACGTTCCACTCGACCCTTCTTCCGTCTTTCCTCATCTAACTCTATCAGCACACCTCTCCATTCCCTACTCCCTTATATGCTTGTCTAGCCTCCTCTTAAATGCATCTATACTATTCGCTTCAACCACTCTCTGTGGTAGCGAGTTCCACATTCTTACCACTCTCTGGTTAAATAAGTTTTTTGCTGAATTCTCTATTTGATTTCTTGGTGCATATCTTATACTGATGGCTACTAATTTGCTCTTCCCCCTAAGTGGAAACAAAATCGCTGTGTCTACTCTCTGAAAACATTTCACAACCTTAAATACCTGTATTAGGTCACCCCTCCGCCTTCTCCTTTCAAGAGAAACACGGTGGCATAGTGGTTAGCACTGGTGCCTCACAGCGCCAGAGACCCGGGTTCGAATCTGACCTCGGGTGACTGTCTGTGTGGAGTTTGCACATTCTCCCCGTGTCTGCGTGGGTTTCCTCCGGGTGCTCCGGTTTCCTCCCACAGTCAAAAATGTGTGGGTTAGGTTGATTTGGCTATGATAAATTGACCCTTAGTGTTAGGGGGGATTAAATATGTGGGGTCATGGGGATAGGATGGGATATGTTAGGGGGAATTAAATACATGGGGTTACGGGGGTAGGGTGGGATATGAGTACTGTGGGGATTAAAGCAGGGACAGGGTACTGGATTTGGATGATCAGCCATGATCGTATTGAATGGCGGAGCAGGCTCGACGGGCCGAATGGCCTACTCCTGCTCCTAGATTCTATGTTTCTGTTTCTATGTAAAGGAGACCCAGTCTTTTCATCCTTTCCTGTTCCTCTATATCCTTTTTATATTAGGGCGACCATTATTGTAGACAGTTCTCCAAGTGTGGTCTAAGCAAAACTCCATACAGGTTTAGTATATCTCTCCAATATTCGATTCTACACTTCTAGAAATAAACCTAAGTGCTTGGTTATTTATGGCCTTACTAACCTGCATCGCTTCTTTTAGTGATTTGTATATTTCTACTCCGAGATCCCTTTGCTCTTCTACCACATTTAGATACATATTTTCCAAGTAACATGTGACCTCCTTATTTTACTTACCGAAATGTATTACCTCATATTTATCTGTGTTGAAATTAATTTGCCTCTACCTCAGTGCTCAGTGACGCGGTCAAGTTGTGGTCAAATACTTAATCAAAGAACTGATTCACCACGGCCAAAGTAAGAAATGTACGAGCAGCGTAGGAAAGGCGTTGGTCGTTCAGGGTAAGAAGTGATTAGACAGAGAGAGCTGTAGAGGGTGGAATCTGGAACTATGCAATATTACTAGTTAGGAATTGGCTAAAGGTGAGTCACGCTTCCTGAGATAATCTCGGTCGTATCTCGATAAAGCCCCGAAATTTGGAGGTGGGATGGTGGAATACAAAGATTTGATGTGCTGCTCTCAATTCCCTCTCCCTTTAAAATAAACATAAATATTAACCTTTTATTTTAAATTTTAGAATTGCCTACACTACAACAGTGACTAGATTTTCTTTATTTCTTGCGTTTTACTTGTCTTTCTTTCTTTTTCTATTTCTCTCTCCCTTTCCTTCTTTCTGTGTAATATAAAGATTCTGACTGGTATCAGTAACTGGAATAGAAGTGTCCGGTGGACTATTGATTTTATGAAGCAGGCACGCCAAGAATTAATGGTCAGACTATGGGTTATGAAATCCTAAAAACAAAGCAAATAACTGCAGATGCTGGAAATCTGAACTAAAAGCAGAACATGCTGGAAACACTCAGCAGATCAGAGAAGATCTTTGGTAATTGCACAGCATGGACTGGAAGGAGTGGTAAATATAGGGAACAATATAATTTAAATTCATAAATTTCCTTTTGTCTCGTTTAGTTTTTTGCTAATGTACTGTATTAGTTGTGCCCCTCCAAAAGCGGGATTGTTTGATTGTCTTTGATTACACTGGAGCGTCCCATTGTCTCCTTATACTTTTATTAAAAAAAATTCACCTGTGGAAATTCTTGTTAGGATTGTGAGACTTGTCCAAGTGTATGAAGGTGCAGCATTTATCCTGGTCTTCGGGGCTTTATCTAATTGGAAATTCCGCTGTTGTTGTTAAAAGTCTTGGAGTGAAAATTGTTGACATCATCTCTTTGTTTAGTGGCTACAATTAAACCCAGTCAGCAGGGGAACCGAATTTCTGACCGGTTGTATTCTCTCTCCTATAAATAAGGGGGATCTTCTCAATGTGTCAATCGGAGAATTGCTCCCAGCATCACTACCAACCATCGAATCATCGATTCTAACAGAAAGGCGTAAAATGTCTCTTGATTTTCTAATCAAGCTCAAGATTCTGTGGGCGATTAATGATATACAAAAGATTTACTATCCTATCCTGTCTGCGGTCGGCCTCCCGGGTAAGTCATTACCTGCAGCTGGTACTTCAAGAACTGGAGATTAACAGTATGTAGCATCTTAATTCGTGTATCCAGCTTTTTATTTTATTAATTTCCACACATTGCAACAGTGAATAAACTCCAATAATACTTTGTTGGCTGTAAAACACTTTGTGGTAACCTGACGTAGTGAAAGTTGCTGTACGGATGGAAGTTCTTTCTTTCATTCTCTCTCACGCTCTTTCTCTCTTGTGTGTGTTTGTATATCAATGACTTAGACTTCAATGTAGGGGACATGATTCAAAAGATTCCAGATGATAGAAAAATTGGCCCTGTGTTTGATAGTGAGGAAGAAAGCTCTGGACTGCAGGAAGATATCAACGGCCATTCAGGTGGGCAGAAATTGGCAAATGAAATTCATTCCGGAGTGGTATGTGGTAGTGGATTTGGGGAGGGCTCACAAAGCAAGGGAATACACAATGAATGGTAGGATACTGAGCATTGTAGAGTAACAGATTAACATTGGACTTCCTGTCCACAGTTCCCTGAAGGTAGTAGAAGAGGTCAATAAGCTAGTTAAGAAGGCATACGGGATACTTTCCTTTATTAGACAAGGACTAGAATATAAGAGCAGGGAGATTCTGCTTGAACTGTATAAAACATTAGATTAGCCACAGCTAGAGTACTGCGTTTATTTCAGGTCAGTACATTACAAAAACGATGTGATTGCACAAGACAGGCTGCAGAGGAGATTTATGAGGAGGTTGCCAGACCTGGAGAATTTTAATAATGAGTAAAGATTACAAAAGCTGTGGTTGTTTGCTTTGGAACAGAGGAGTCTGAGGGGAGGCTTTTTTGAGGTGTATAAAATTATGAGTGCCCTATATAGAGCTGATAGGAAGGATCTATTTCCCAGAGAACAGTATCTAGCGCCCTCATTATACTGTCCCCAACCACAAAACTTTCCTTTCCACTCCCCCCACTTGCATGGCCTCCTGTACCACGGTGATGTGTTCAGTTTGCTCATCCAACCTGCAGTCCTTGCCCTCATCCACAGAGGCAACAAGAGCCTCGTACGTATTGGATAAGGGCAATGGCTCAGTCTGCTCCAGCACTGCACCTGTGTCGCAATCAGATCCTAGCATCCCTGACCACTAACGCGACGTGTACCAGTACCTAGCCCAAGGGCTGAGACTGCCTCATGCATCAAAGTGTCCAAGTAAGGCTCCCCCTCCCTGATGATGCACAATGTCTGCGCCACGCACTCGAGTTCAACAACTCTGAGCTGAAGTTTCTCGAGATGCAGACACTTACTGCAGAAATGGTCGTCCGGTATTGCGATGCTCTCCACACAAACTCACACATGCTGCAGTTGCAGCACACCACTGTCACTGTCTTCTATATTTTTCCCTGTTTTATTTATTTAACTTTTTAAAGTTTATGTACTTAATTATCTTCGTTTATAGTTTTGTACTTAAGTCTTCACAAGTTATAGGTAGAACAACTTTAACACAAAGCACTACAAGTATTCGTGGTTAACTTCAGCAACCCGTTCCCCCTTGGCTCCGATTTCTCATTCTCTCCAAATTCCCAACTTTAACACGCTGTTTAGAAACACTCTGTTCAAGCCCATTCTGTCCAGACCACTCGGTAGACTTACTCCGTTACATTACTTGAAACAAATCAAAGTACTCTATGTGCCCGGTGTTCGGTGAATAATTGCTGTTTTCTCCAATTGCACACAGTTAACGTGGTGACGATTGCGATCCTGTCTCGGGGAAAGTGCGGTCTCTCCAAATGTGTCACTCAGTACCTGGTGGCCATGGCATCGGCAGATCTACTGGTCGTGATCTTCGATCTGATACTAAGGCAGATTCCTATTGTTAATCGGGAACTATTCATGTTTGTATGGTACATTATAGTATGTGATATTCATGCCGTCCTTCTTCATGCTGCTAAAGACTGTTCTGTCTGGTTCACCGTAACGTTCACCTTCGATCGATTTGTGGCCATTTGTTGTCAGAAGCTGAAATGTAAATATTGCACCGAGAAAACGGCGGCTGTTGTTTAACGAACAGTGACTGGGCTGAGCTGTTTGAAGAATATTTTCTGGTATTTTCTGTATAAAAGTAAATACTGGCTTTCTAACGATCCCTGGTTTTGCCATGTGGCAGTCAGTGTATATCAATCGCTGGTCTGGGCCATCGTTGAATTAATGCATTATATTTTAACGCCATTTGTTCCATTTCTTTTGATTCTACTCTTAAATGCATTGACGGTCAGACATATTTTAGTGGCCAGCAGAGCCCGCAGGAGACTCCGGAGTCAGAGCAGTGGCGAGAGTCCCATTGACCCAGAGATGGGGAACCGAAGGAAATCCATGATTGTACTGTTTGTTATATCAGGGAATTTCATACTACTGTGGGTGGTGTTCATGGTTTCATCTATATGGAGACGATTTGATTACTTGGGATATTCTGTTTCTCTGCCCAAATTTGTAACGGAAATCGGCTTCATGCTCCAGCTCCTGAGTTGCTGCACGAACATTTTTATTTATGCAGTGACCCAAAGGAAATTCAGAGAGGAGTTGAGGAATGGAGTGAAATATCCCATCGCAATGATGATACAATTAATTAGATGAGAAGTTCGAACACTTTCTCCAATTATCATGTATTATTGTTTGACAATCTGTAGAATCCACTGTCAGGCTCCTGTAATTCTTTGACCCGGATTTTGCCGTGGTGATGATGGTGAAACTGTCTGAGTTGTAGATCCGTAAGGACAGCACTACAATCAATTTAACATTGAGAAAGCTAAAGTTTTCGCCACAGAAATCCAAACATCTTTGTGGGCAGCTTTCTTCAAGATCAGCGGTGATCAAAGATCCTTCACCGCTGACTGCAAATTCCGGGACTGTATATTTTTTGAAACACTACACAATCTGCTTCGAATTAAATGTTAGTTAATATCATATTTCAAGATCATGTACCCATTTTTCCAAGGGTGTGACCTAGACATGAGTTATTAACAGAGGCGCTTTGAGCAGATACTTCCCCAAGAGCGGTGAGCTGCTTCAGACATCACCAGGGGTGTTTTGGGAATGAGCACTTATGTTTATTTCACCAAAATAGACAAAACTTTCGCAATGTCCCATTGGTCATTGGGTGTTTAGTAACTCAGTGTTGACAACTTTCTCTGATTTCTGTCAGTCATTGATGGAAGACTTTTTTGAAAATCAAGACAGACGCTCGAAAAATGTCATGGCAGGAGGAAGACTGAGAAGAATAACTGCACTCTCACTGGGAAAGATAAAGGAAGGGAATCAATGTTTGTACATTAATTCCAATCAAACCCATGCATTAGTCTACATGTGTTCTTTATTTTTGAAGTTTCAGGGTCGATGCTGAACTGAATATATTGCACTCAGTGTTGAGGATATTTTATCTGTTGTTCAATTAAACAGATTGAGAATCGAACTAAAATTCACTTTTCCCAGTGATAACTCGACCCACCGTTGGATAAACAGTAAGAGGATACATAGAGATGGGGGCCAGATGAGAAGGGAATGTCATTGCGGAACTCCCGAGTGCTGACCAAATACGCACACTATTCCCAGTACAGCACATTCCCGGGACCCGGTACAGCACACTCCCGAGTCCCGGTACAGCACACTCCCGGGACCCGGTACAGCACATCAGTACATTCTTGGATCAAGGTACAGCGCACTCCCTGGTCCTGTTATTGCACACTCCTCGTCTCAGTACACCACACTCCCGGTTCCCGGTGCTCCACATTCCAGTGTGCTCGGATTCCAAGGCCGGTGGGGTCAGGAGACCAGACTGCTTAACGATTTACTGAAACGGAATAGACACCTGCAGCAGCCCCAATTCATCACGGTTTATAGTATTTCATAAGGGATATACTATACATAAATCCATTGTGGTTTATCGATTAAACTATGTTAAACTATATCATGGAATCATGCTAAATTCTGACCAATATCAACCACACCAGAGACAATCATTCCACCATCTCTGCTGTTTTCTGGGCCGAAGCTCAAATATTGCTGTTGCAATCATTTGTCCAGCAAGACTTGACACGCTGTTCATTTAATCCAGCTGTGTTTTTAAGCGGTGTGTTCAATGGGTTAACACTCGGTATTTTAAATGGGTTAATACAAGGTTTGTTCAATGCGTTAATATCCGTTGTTATAAATGGCTTAATATCGGGTGTGTTAAATGGATTAACAGTGGACTGTTAGATGTTAATCTGACAGCTTCAAGGTTCACCTAATCATAATTCCCCAGAAAGTTATTCACAAGTTCAGAACCATAACCTGTCCTTGTATTTTTCATAATCGTGTTCTTCTTGTCCGATTCATCCAACGACAAAAATATCACACGATTTCTGATGAAATGTCATCGACCTGAAACATTAACTCTGTTTCTCTCTCCACAGATGATGCCTGACCTGTTAAGTATTTCCAACATTTGCTGCTTTTATTTCTGATTTCCAGCACGTGCAGAATTTTGCTTTTAAACAACAATAATTACTTGCACTTATATAGCGCCTTTAACACAGTAAAACGTCACAAGGCGCTTCACAGGAGCATCATCAGACACAATCAGACACCAGGGAGATATTAGTACAGCTGGCCCAATGGATGGTCCAAGATATCGGTTTTAAGGAGTGTCTTGCAGGAGGAGAGAGAGGTAAAGAGCCAGAGAGATTTAGGATGTGAATTCCAGAGCGAAGTGCCTCGGCAGCTGAAGGCACGGTCACCAATGCTGGAGCGATAAAAAATCAGGGACATGCAAGAGGCCAGAATTGGTGGAGTGCATTTTTCATGTAGTTTTGACGGTCTGAAGGAGGTTACAGAGATAGGCAGGGGCGAGGACATGTAGCGAATTCAACACAGGGATGAGAATTTTTAAATCGAGACATTGCTGGACCGGGAGCTAATGTAGGTCAGTGAACACGGAGGTGAGGATTCAATGGGAATTGGTGTGAATTAGGATACGAGCAGCAGAGGTATGGATGAGCTCAAGTTACGAAGGTCCAAGTTGGGAGGCCAGCCAAGAGTGCATTGGAATAGTCGAGTCTAGAGGTAACAGAGGCACAAATGAAAGTGTCAGCAGCAGATAAGCTGAGGCAGGGGCGAAGATGCGCATTGATACTGGTGGAAGTATGCAGTCTTGAAGATGGAGAGGAAATGGGATCGGAAATTTATCTCAGGGTCAAATAGGATGCCAAGGTTATAAATGATCTGTTAAAGTCTCCTATAATCTCAAATTTTCCTCAATCAAATCTGCAACCCCTTTTCCTTTTTATCTTGACTTTCTTTCCTGTATACCCTTTGCCCATGAATATTAAGCATCCAATACAATTTTCAGGTCTCGTTTTCGCCACTACATTATATTCCCACGTGGCTATTTTCGCCTTCATCTCACCAACCTTATTAAGAAAACTTCGTGCATTTAAACACATGCACTCCAAACTTAGACCTCTTTGTATTTTCTATGATCCCACCTAATTCTACATTACTTCTAACTCCAACTATCTTTCGCAGTCCTCTGTGCACTTTGATTCTATATTTTAATACAACATCTTGGTGTTTAACCCACATGCGAATTGTTTTAAATCCTCCCCCTCGCGCTAGTTAACCTTGCCGCGAGGATATTAATCCCAGCTCTCTTGAGGTGCAAGCCATCCATCTTGAACTGGTCCCTTCTGTCACAGAACTGGTCCCAATGTACCACTAATCTAAAGCCCTCCCTGTTGCACAGTGTCTGTAGCCACGCTTCAACCGGCACTATCCTCCTATTTCTACTCTCAGCAGCGGTTGGCACTGGGAGTAATGCAGCGATTAAGACCTTTGAGGTCCTGCTTTTTAACTTCCTCCCAACTCCTTAAACTCTGACTGCGGGAGTTCAACCCTCTTCTTCCCTATGTCGTTGGTTCCGACATGGACCACAACTTCTGGCTCTTCCATTTAACAAGCCCCATTTCCACAGTATGTTTCTGCACCCTCTCCGTGATATCTTTTAACCAGGCACCAGCGAGTCAACGTACCACATGGGTCTCAAGCTGATGGTAGCAGAACTGCCTATCTGTCCCCCTGACAATCGAACAGCCAATTAATACTGCATTTACAGTTTGCTGTATCCAAGTACGCAGGCCTTTGCCTCACGGTGCCAGACTCTGGACTGGACTCCTTCGAGGTGTTGTCACCCTTACTGGTATTCAAATTGGGGAAACAAATTGGGAAATTCCTCTCCGACCCCCCTAGGTGATCGAAAATGTCCAACAGATCACTCTGATCCTGATAATTCCCGGCAGTGCTTACCTTTTTTTCGAGTTGATCCTCGCTCCATCCAGAAACAGGTCAAGCTCCCTCTTGAAGGAATTCAGCAAATCAGCGTCCACCGCACAAGAAGGCAGCCTGATATGGAGATCCACTATTCACTGGGAAAAGTGTGGAAAGTCGCACAACACCAGGTTATAGTCCAACAGGTTTATTTGAAATCACAAGCTTTCGGAGGGCTGCTCCTTCGTCAGGTGAAGTGAAGAGATACATATAGGCACAGCATATATAGTCAGAGAACACAGCCAGATGATTGCATTTAATCTTTCCAACTGCCCTTTATCACAACTCCGCTGAGAGATAATCACGGCAATAAAAAGGTGTGGATGGTGTCCAAACATGTCAGTCAGGAAAACATTACTTCAAAGACGATGTGGGAGATGTTGGGGTCTGTATGTAAAACAAAAAGCTTTTTTTTGCTGGAAATCACAGCAGGTCCGGCCGCATCTGTGTAGAGAGAACAAGCCAACGACGACTCGAGTCTGGATGACTCTACGTCAGGTGGGGTTACATGTAGCGTGACATGAACCGAAGATCCCGGTTGAGGCCGTCCTCATGGGTGCGGAACTTGGCTATCAGTTTCTGCTCAACGATTTTGCGTTGTCGTGTGTCTCGAAGGCCGCCTTGGAGAACGCTTACCCGAAGATCGGAGGCTGAATGTCCTTGACTGCTGAAGTGTTCCCCGACTGGGAGGGAACAATCCTGCCTGGCGATTTTTGCACGGTGTCCGTTCTTACCTTGTCGCAGTGTCAGCATGGTCTCGCCGATGTACCATGCTTTGGGGCATCCTTTCCTGCAACGTATGAGGTAGACAACTTCGGCCGAGTCACATGAGTATGTACCATGTACCTGGTGGGTGCTGTCCTCACGTGTGAGGATGGTATCTGTGTTGATGATCTGGCATGTCTTGCAGTGGTTGTCGTGGCAGGGTTGTGTGGTGTCGTGGTCGCTGTTCTCCTGAAAGCTGGGTAATTTGCTGCGAACGATGGTCTGTTTGAGGTTAGGCGGCTGTTTGAAGGTGAGTACTGGAGGCGTGGGGATGGCCTTAGCGAGGTGTTCGTCGTCATCGATAACATGTTGAAGGCTGCGAAGAACATGGCATAGTTTCTCTGCTCCGGGAAGTACTGGACGACGTAGGGTAGTCTGTTGGTTGTGTCCCGTGTTTGTCTTCTGCGGAGGTCTATGCGATATTTCGCTGTGGCCCGTCGGAACCGTCGATCGACGAGTCGAGCGTCATATCCCGTTCTTATGAGGGCGTCTTTCAGCGTCTGTAGGTGTCCACATTTGTCCACCGCAGTCCAACACCGGCATCTCCACAACAATGTATTTGGAGGAAGTAGTAAGAGTTAAAGGGAATGTTGTAATTTTTAAGTCTTAAGTTTATTTCTCTTAAGTTACTCAATAGTTTATTAAGTATCGGAATGGGGGGGCACCTCGGTCCACTGGAATGCACATCTTGTGCCATGTGGAAACTGAAGCATGCTTTCAGCGTCCTGGAGAACCACATGTGCAGGAAGTGTCGTCAGCTGGAGGAGCTCAAGCTCCGGGTTTTGGAGCTTGAGCAGCAGCTGGCGTCACTGCGGTGCTTAGAGCAACCTGGATAGCATGTTTCAGGAGGTTGTCACCCCGCAGAGTAAGAGTGCGCAGACAGAGAGGGAATGGGTGACTGTTAGACAGACAAAGAGGACCAGGCAGGTAGTGCAGGAGTCCCCAGAGTGCATCTCACTCTGTTACCAGTATTCAGTACTAAATACAGGTGAGGGAGATGGTTCCGTTGGGATTACAGCTAGAGCCAAGTCCAGGGCAGCACGAGTGTCTCAGCTGTACGGGGGGGGGGGGGGCGGAGAGGAGGAAGATCGGGAAAGCAATAGTGATAGGAGATTCGATAGTTAGTGGAACAGACAGAAGTTTCTGCGGCCGCAGACGTGATTCCAGGATGTTATGTTGCATCACTGGTGCCAGGGTCAAGGATTTCACTGAGCGGCTGCGGAACATTCTGAATGGGGAGGGTGAACAGCCAGTTGTCGTGGTCCATATCGGTATCAATGACATAGGTAAATAGAGGGCTGAGGTCCAGTAGTCAGATTTTAGGGAGGTAGGTAAGAGATTAAAAAGCAGACCTTAAAAGGTATTGATCTTCGTATTACTCACGGTGCGACGAGCCAGTGAGTGTAGAAATAGAAGAATAGAGCAGATGAATACGTGGCTGGAGAGATGGAGCAGGAGGGAGGGTTTTAGTTTCCTGGGAACTTGGGATCAGTTCTCTGGGAGGTGGGACATGTACAGCAGTACGGCTTCCATCTCAACGGAGCTGGGACCAATGTCCTCGCAGCGGGGTTTGCGAGCGCTGCTTGGAGGGTTTAAACTAATTTGGCTGGGGGATGAGCACCAGGACGTTGCATTCGAAGGAGAAACAAGGGGCACAAAGGACTGGGAGAGACAGATAGTAGTAGAGTATGAAATAATACGTTATTAGTTAGTGTCAGAGCCAGAGAGAGACTACAAGAAGGTCTAACATAGTTATACAGTGCATGTGCGTGAATGCACGAAGTGTGGTAAATAAGGTTGGTTATCAGCACGCGCAAATAGACACTTGAGGATATGATGTCATGGCGATTACGGAGATCTGGCTCAAAAAAGGCAGGATTGGCTCGTAAATATTCCTGGATATAAGCTGTTCAGGAAAGATAGGGAGGGAAAGAAAGGAGTTGGGGTGGCAGCGTTGATTAAGGAGATAATTGCAGTGCTGGAGTGAAAGGATGTCTTGAAGGGGTTAAGGACAGCATCTATTTGTTTCGCGTTGAGAAACAACAGAGCTGCCATTATATTACTAGGTATATTCTACAGGTCGCCAACTACTGGGAATGATATAGAGGAGCAAATTTGCAGGGAAAATATAAAGAGGTGGAAGAACTATAGAGTAGTGATAATGCAGGACTTCAACTATCCTCATTTAGACTGGGATAGTAATAGTGTAAAGTGCATAGAGGGGGAAGAATTTCTGAAGTGTGTTCAGGAGAATTTTATTGATCAGTACGTTTCAGCCCAACAAGGAAGTCGGGATTTCTGGATCTGGTTCTGGGGAATGAGGAGAGTCAAGTAGAGCAAGTGTTACGAGGGGAACATTTAGGGAAGAGTATCACAGTATCATAAGTGTTGGAGAAGAACATTATTAAAGAAATGTCGGAGAAGAAAAACTCATCCAGTTAATGAACTTTAAATTCGCTGACACAGGACTTTAACATGCTGCAATGGGTTGGCAGTCTGCCTTGTCAGACAACGTTACAACATACAGGGCTCGAGATAACACTGTCACATAGACGAGGCTGATCACATCAACTCTACCCTGACATTAATTGAATTTATTTACCATGCTTAACAATTGTAGACATAAAAATGATTGGATTCTAATAACTATCACGTGCTCATGGGAGCACGATGTGATCAATGATGGATGTATAAAATACTGTGCCCCGGAGTGACTCATCTGAGAGGTCGGTGACTGCACGCGGGTGCATCACTGCTCTCCCAGAGCGCACTGAATAAAGTGTACTCCCGCATTTAACCGTGTAAATTGGTGTTTGAGTTTTAATGCTCAGTCGGGCTAAGTCGGGTAACGCGTCGACTCTCCTTCACGGTTGGTCCGCTTAAGGCTTCAATTAGCCCCTACAACAGTTGGCGCTGCGAGCAGGGTTACTGAGTACCGACACCCTGATCAAGTATTAACGGGCTCGAGTAACCGAATGAATCTGAGGGGATTTGCGAGAGTACACTTTATAGGGGTTTTTGGTCCGGGTATTCTCGGAAGGCAGAGGGGGAATCGTTATGAGTATTCTGCTTTACAATGTCAAATTTTTGGGCCGTAGGTTAAAGGTACAGAGTAAAACCTGTAATAAAGTCTGCACGCGGTGCTTGCGAGATCCGGAACTCCAGGCAACTAGACACGTCGGTAAACGAGTTTGCGAGTCCAGATGGACGAGAGAGTGAAGAGAGGCGGTGAGTGTTTACTGGAGAGTGTGATCAGAGAGCGGACGGGCGATGGCAGGTAAGGACGTTAAGATGGGGCCCCCGGGGTCCCTTATTAATAGTTACATGACAGATAGACGTTCGCTGATAGACAGAATGCAGAAAGATGGCTGGGATGTTAGCCAATCATTAGAGTCACAACGAGAGTGGGTACGTAAGCAAAAAAGGGAGAAAACCAAGAAAACGGGAGTTCTTTTGGTACACCAATTGGCGGGACTAATCGAGCAGGTAGATAAGGTCCGAGAGACTGATAAGGCCAAAAACAGAGAAATAGCAGATTTAAAAAAAGAAGGTAAGAATAATGAGGGAACAATAATGGGAAATGACTTAATGAAAGAATACCAGGTATTAATTGATTGTGGTAAGAAGAAAATAACTTGGCCAAACTTGAACGGGCATAAAACTAGTATGCACTGTCTGACCAATAATACCACCAAAGTGGGAGTGGCTACAGCGGTAAGCCGGGACTGGCAAGTGGAAACCAATGGGTACGGGGACACGTGTGCCTCGGTACAAGGAGTGTGGGCAAAAGATAAGTTAGACACAGGAATGGTTAAGATTGACCCCATTGTCGTCCCCGGACCCGAACACAAACACCACCGACAATATCCCATTAAACCAGAAGCAAAGAAAGCTGTAGAAGACATAGTAAAGGGATTGGTAGAAAGAGGTGTCCTTCGGGAAACCACGAGCACAACCAATTCCCCAACGTGGCCAGTTAAAAAGCCAGATGGGAGTTACAGGCTGACAATTGACTATACGGCCTTGAATAAAGTGACGCCCAAGCTTCACCCCATAGTCGCCAGCCCGTCCACAATTTTGAACGGACTGGCTCCCGAACAGAAGATATTCACAGTGTTGGACATAGCCAACGGATTCTGGGCTCTCCCATTGGATCCAGAGTCTCAGGAGAAATTAGCGTTCACAGTAGGAGGCAGACAGTACACCTGGACCCGCCTGCCACAAGGATTCCATAATAGCCCCGCGATCTTCCATCGGGTAATGAGTAATATTTTAAAGGGTGTAGAGCTCCCACCAGGGAGCACGGTCCTCCAGTACGTTGACGATCTCCTGATAGCCTCGGACAAAGTTCCAGGTCATAATAAGGCCCTGAAGATAGTAATGACAGCATGGGGACGTAGAGGGTATATAACCACAGGAGGTAACCCCAACAAACATCAGGGACGAATAGAGGCCTTGCTAGAAGAAAGCAAAAGACTTAAACAGGTGGCAGTTATCAAAATTATGGCCCATCAGAAAGAAAAAGACAAGACAAGCCCAGACTGGAACAGCCACCAGGGGAACCAGGCGGCTGATTGGGCAGCACAGGCAGCTCTAGAACAGGAGGAGATAAACGAAGTACCGGTGGGCAGCGTACACAGCCCGGAGAACGAAATAAAGATCTGGGAAGTCCAAGACGAAGCATCGGACACGGAAAAGGAAACATGGGTAAGAAATGGAGCTGGAGTAGGATCCGATCGAGTCTGGCGAAAAGAAGCTAAAGTAGTAGCACCGGAGTGTATACAACAGACTCTGCTAGAGAAACATCACGGTATTTCACATACAGGGAGAGAGGCAATGAGCTCCTTAATAAGTAAGGATTGGTGGTGGAAGGGGATGGGAAGAGACATCGCGAGGCACTGTCAGCGATGTATCACTTGTGCTCAACATAATCCTGGCCGGCCTATTAAAATTAGAATGGGCCACCAGCCAAGACCCCGAGGTCCTTGGGAGCACATACAAATTGATTTTACGGGACCACTTCCCCAGTCCTACGGAAAAATATACTGCCTTGTGATAATTGACCAGTTCACAAGGTTGGTAGAAGCTTTCCCAACGCGGAATTGCACGGCCTTAACGGTAGCCAGAATCCTGGCCGAGGAAGTAATCCCGCGGTGGGGAGTGCCCTTGCAAATCGACTCTGACCAAGGAACGCACTTTACAGGGAGTGTCGTAAAGAATATTTGTCAGCTGATGGGGATTAAACAGAAGTTCCATATCCCTTACCACCCACAGAGCTCGGGAATGGTTGAAAGAATGAATCGAACACTCAAAAACGCTTTAGAAAAAGCAATACAGGAATCTGGGAAAACATGGGTTGAGGTTTTACCCCTTATCCTAATGAAGTTACGAGCCACCACGAATCGTACGACAGGCCTGACCCCTTATGAACTAATGACAGGAAGGGCGATGCAATTACCAGAAGGCATCATAACAGGTGGGACTGATGTGGGCCCCTTAAAGGACAGACTACGGCGTTATGTCTTTGAGCTTAGCACCCAACTGAAGGGGATGCGCCAAGCCGTACGAGACAATCAGGAACTTCAGGATCAGGCACAGGAGGGGGTCATGACACCCTCCGTGCCGTCAGCGGGCAGCAAAGTGAAACTGAAGGTCCTGCCTGACAAGCCAGGCTTCACCCCAAAATGGAGCGGACGCTATGAAATTATAATTAGTGGTGATACCTGTGCCTGTCTGGACATAAGGGGGAAGGGAGTCTGGAAACATTGGACACAATTAAAAATGTATGGAGAAAAGATGAACTAATGGGCGCTTCTTTGTGTTTCTTTTACCTACAGATCAAGCGACCCGTAAATGTCCAATTACCTTACCTGTTTGCATTCGTGCTTTGGCTTATTGCATTTGGTGTACAACTGTGTTTTTATGTTTGTATGTTAATACAAGAGTGCTACCAGAAGCGGCAACGACGCGGTGATAGACAGTGCCTGCTTCCAAGTAAAAATGAGGATACCACTGTGTTTAATAGCGTTAACATGCATTGTTTTGGGAATGGAAAGGGGCTCCCGTAAGCGAAGAGAGCTCCAGGTGAATACCTTTGTATATATGTCGTATGAATACGTAAAGGAGTCAGGGCAAAGTAGCTGTTGGGTGTGTAGCCATATTCCGATCCATAGTAAGGGTGGGATACCACTGCGGCCCATACCCCTGAATCTCACGGAACTAGCAGAATTTGCGCTTAATGACCAGAACAGCTACCATGACGTCACGAGGGAGGAGTTCCGACGTGGAGGGTACCCATTGGAACGATTTAAGGGATGTTACAAACTCAAGTACAACTCTAGTAAAGATCCACCCTTCTTCGCCCTAACAAACACAACCGGGGTCGGAAGACCCGTCGGGGAAATATGTTGGACAAGGAGTGTAAGTAGAGGGGTGAAGGTGAACCTAGAGGCAGGAAGTAGTAATTGCACCCAAACCTTTGTGACATATGAGGAGGGGAACACGCCATTTGAAAGCTGGTGGTTTAATACCACTGGACTGCTAAACTTAACGAGTAACCAACCGTGGAATGGGACCCGACGGGCCACAGATAGTCAGATGGGTTTCACTATCTTTTGGTCAAACATGGATATGACGGCCTACAATGGAACATATTTTATATGCGTGCATAAAGCGTACCCATGGCTGCCCAGAGATTGGACCGGGTCATGTTACCTGTGATACGTCATGCCTTATGTACACCATCTCACGGTACCATCTCACGGAGCACCATTGTTATCGAACCAGGCGAGGAATTACGAAGACTGAGCGATTCTTCGCCGTCGCCTTCCCCCACTGGGGGGTGGGTAAATTAGCACGGGAAATCATTAACAATGCCCAAATTCTCGAGAAGGTAGCCAACGACACCACAGAAGCCCTTGCAGAAATAAGCGCAAAAATGGTAGCCCTCAGGACAGTGGCCATGCAAAACAGGATGGCACTGGACTACCTGCTTGCAAAGGAAGGAGGCACTTGCGCGGTGATCAGGCAAGAGTGTTGTACTTACATCCCTGATAGTTCGGAAAACATCACCAACTTGGTAAATCACATGAAGGAAGAGATTAAGAAATTACACCGGGAACCGACACAATCATGGCTAGAATGGTTGGGGCTAACAGAATGTGGCCCCTGGATTATGCACCTAATGGTTGTGATAGTGATGATATGTGTCGCTGTATGTTGCTTGATAAACTTGTTAAAGACATGTTGTAAGATTGCCACAACCCAGCTAATGTCAGTCAGTGCCGTACGGGAAGAGGAGCCGTTGCTCGAAGAAGAAGAAAAGGAAGGATACACCGATCTCCAGTCCAGGGAGGAAACGCATGACACCGTCGCCGGGGTAGCCAGCCCTCAAGAGATGAGCCAGTGGCTGTAGCGTCGACCCCGTGAAGAGGCACGGAGCAGTGGTTTCCTGGGGGCAAGAAGGTGGTGCCCCCGGACCAACAGAAGGGAGTGTTGGAGAAGAAAATTATTAAAGAAATGTCGGAGAAGAAATACTCATCCAGTTAATGAACTTTAAATTCGCTGACACAGGACTTTAACATGCTGCAATGGGTTGGCAGTCTGCCTTGTCAGACAACGTTACAACATACAGGGCTCGAGATAACACTGTCACATAGACGAGGCTGATCACATCAACTCTACCCTGACGTTAATTGAATTTATTTACCATGCTTAACAATTGTGTACATAAAATTGTTTGGATTCTAATAACTATCACGCGCTCATGTGAGCACGATGTGATCAATGATGGATGTATATAATACTGTGCCCCGGAGAGACTTATCTGAGAGGTCGGTGACTGCACGCGGGTGCATCACTGCTCTCCCAGAGCGGTCTGAATAAAGTGTACTCCCGCATTTAACCGTGTAAATTGGTGTTTGAGTTTTATTGCTCAGTCGGGCTAAGTCGGGTAAAGCGTCGACTCTCCTTCACGGTTGGTCCGCTTAAGGCTCCAATTAGCCCCTACAACAATTGTCACTGCGAGCAGGGTTACTGAGTACCGACACCCTGATCAAGTGTTAACGGGCTCGAGTAACCGAAAGAATCTGAGGGGATTTGCGAGAGTACACTTTATAGGGGTTTTTGGACCGGGTATTCTCGGAAGGCAGAGGGGGAATCGTTGTGAGTATTCTGCATTACAATGTCAAATTTTTGGGCCGTAGGTTAAAGGTACAGAGTAAAACCTGTGACAAAGTCTGCGGGCGGTGCTTGCGAGATCCGGAACTCCAGGCAACTAGACACGTCGGTAAACGAGTTCGCGAGTCCAGAAGGACGAGAGAGTGAAGAGAGGCGGTGAGTGTTTACTGGAGAGTATGATCGGAGAGCGGACGGGCGATGTCAGGTAAGGACGTTAAGATGGGACCCCCGGGGTCCCTTATTAATAGTTACATGACAGATAGACGTTCGTTGATAGACAGAATGCAGAAAGATGGCTGGAATGTTAGCCAGTCATTAGAGTCACAACGAGAGTGGGTACGTAAGCAAAAAAGGGAGAAGACCAAGAAAACGGGAGTTCTTTTGGTACAACAATTGGCGGGACTAATCGAGAAAGTAGATAATGTCCGAGAGACTGATAAGGCCAAAAACAGAGAAATAGCAGATTTAAAAAAAGAAGGTAAGAATAATGAGGGAACAATAATGGGGAATGACTTAATGAAAGAATACCAGGTATTAATTGATTGTGGTAAGAAGAAAATAACTTGGCCAAACTTGAACGGGCATAAAACTAGTATGCACTGTCTGACCAATAATACCACCAAAGTGGGAGTGGCTACAGCGGTAAGCCGGGACTGGCAATTGGAAACCAATGGGTACGGGGACACGTGTGCCTCGGTACAAGGAGTGTGGGCAAAAGATAAGTTAGACACAGGAATGGTTAAGATTGACCCCATTGTCGTCCCCGGACCCGAACACAAACCCCACCGACAATATCCCATTAAACCAGAAGCAAAGAAAGCTGTAGAAGACATAGTAAACGGATTGGTAGAAAGAGGTGTCCTTCGGGAAACCACGAGCACAACCAATTCCCCTACGTGGCCAGTTAAAAAGCCAGATGGGAGTTACAGGCTGACAATTGACTACACGGCCTTGAATAAAGTGACGCCCAAGCTTCACCCCATAGTCGCCAGCCCGTCCACAATTTTGAACGGACTGGCTCCCGAACAGAAGATATTCACAGTGTTGGACATAGCCAACGGATTCTGGGCTCTCCCATTGGATCCAGAGTCTCAGGAGAAATTAGCGTTCACAGTAGGAGGCAGACAGTACACCTGGACCCGCCTGCCACAAGGATTCCATAATAGCCCCGCGATCTTCCATCGGGTAATGAGTAATATTTTAAAGGGTGTAGAGCTCCCACCAGGGAGCACGGTCCTCCAGTACGTTGACGATCTCCTGATAGCCTCGGACAAAGTTCCAGGTCATAATAAGGCCCTGAAGATAGTAATGACAGCATGGGGACGTAGAGGGTATATAACCACAGGAGGTAACCCCAACAAACATCAGGGACGAATAGAGGCCTTGCTAGAAGAAAGCAAAAGACTTAAACAGGTGGCAGTTATCAAAATTAAGGCCCATCAGAAAGAACCAGACAAGACAAGCCCAGACTGGAACAGCCACCAGGGGAACCAGGCGGCTGATTGGGCAGCACAGGCAGCTCTAGAACAGGAGGAGATAAACGAAGTACCGGTGGGCAGCGTACACAGCCCGGAGAACGAAATAAAGATCTGGGAAGTCCAAGACGAAGCATCGGACACGGAAAAGGAAACATGGGTAAGAAATGGAGCTGGAGTAGGATCCGATCGAGTCTGGCGAAAAGAAGCTAAAGTAGTAGCACCGGAGTGTATACAACAGACTCTGCTAGAGATACATCACGGTATTTCACATACAGGGAGAGAGGCAATGAGCTCCTTAATAAGTAAGGATTGGTGGTGGAAGGGGATGGGAAGAGACATCGCGAGGCACTGTCAGCGATGTATCACTTGTGCTCAACATAATCCTGGCCGGCCTATTAAAATTAGAATGGGCCACCAGCCAAGACCCCGAGGTCCTTGGGAGCACATACAAATTGATTTTACGGGACCACTTCCCCAGTCCCACGGAAAAATATACTGCCTTGTGATAATTGACCAGTTCACAAGATGGGTAGAAGCTTTCCCAACGCGGAATTGCACGGCCTTAACGGAAGCCAGAATCCTGGCCGAGGAAGTAATCCCGTGGTGGGGAGTGCCCTTGCAAATCGACTCTGACCAAGGAACGCACTTTACAGGGAGTGTAGTAAAGAATATTTGTCAGCTGATGGGGATTAAACTAAAGTTCCATATCCCTTACCAGCCCCAGAGCACGGGAATGGTTGAAAGAATGAATCGAACACTCTAAAACGCTTTAGCAAAAGCAATACAGGAATCTGGGAAAACATGGGTTGAGGTTTTACCCCTTATCCTAATGAAGTTACGAGCCACCACGAATCGTACGACAGGCCTGACCCCTTATGAACTAATGACAGGAAGGGCGATGCAATTACCAGAAGGCATCATAACAGGTGGGACTGATGTGGGCCCCTTAAAGGACAGACTACGGCGTTGTGTCTTAGAGCTTCGCACCCAACTGAAGGGAATGCGCCAAGCCGTACGAGACAATCAGGAACTTCAGGATCAGGCACAGGAGGGGGTCATGACACCCTCCGTGCCGTCAGCGTGCAGCAAAGTGATACTGAAGGTCCTGCCTGACAAGCCAGGCTTCGCCCAAAAATGGAGCGGACGCTATGAAATTATAATTAGTGGTGATACCTGTGCCTGTCTGGACATAAGGGGGAAGGGAGTCTGGAAACATTGGACACAATTAAAAATGTATGGAGAAAAGATGAACTAATGGGCGCTTCTTTGTGTTTCTTTTACCTACAGATCAAGCGACCCGTAAATGTCCAATTACCTTACCTGTTTGCATTCGTGCTTTGGCTTATTGCATTTGGTGTACTACTGTGTTTTTATGTTTGTATGTTAATACAAGAGTGCTACCAGAAGCGGCAACGATGCGGTGATAGACAGTGCCTGCTTCCAAGTAAAAATGGGGATAACACTGTGTTTAATAGCGTTAACATGCATTGTTTCGGGAATGGAAAGGGGCTCCCGTAAGCGAAGAGAGCTCCAGGTGAATACCTTTGTATATATGTCGTATGAATACGTAAAGGAGACAGGGAAAAGTAGCTGTTGGGTGTGTAGCCATATTCCGATCCATAGTAAGGGTGGGATACCACTGCGGCCCATACCCCTGAATCTCACGGAACTAGCAGAATTTGCGCTTAATGACCAGAACAGCTATCATGACGTCACGATGGAGGAGTTCCGAGGTGGAGGGTACCCATTGGAACGATTTAAGGGATGTTACAAACTCAAGTACAACTCTAGTAAAGATCCACCCTTCTTCGCCCTAACAAACACAACCGGGGTCGGAAGACCCGTCGGTGAAATATGTTGGACAAGGAGTGTAAGTAGAGGGGTGAAGGTGAACCTAGAGGCAGGAAATAATAATTGAACACAAACCTTTGTGACATATGAGGAGGGGAACACGTCATTTGAAAGCTGGTGGTTTAATACCACTGGTCTGCTAAACTTAACGAGTAACCAACCGTGCAATGGGACCCGACGGGCCACAGATAGTCAGATGGGTTTCACTATCTTTCGGTCAAACATGGATATGACGGCCTACGATGGAACATATTTTATATGCGGGCACAAGGCGTACCCATGGCTGCCCAGAGATTGGACCGGGTCATGTTACCTGGGATACGTCATGCCTTATGTATGCCATCTCAAATCCCTCACGGAGCACCATTGTTATCGAACTAGGCGAGGAATTTTGAAGACTGAGCGATTCTTCGCCGTCGCCTTCTCCCACTGGGGGGTGGGTAAATTAGCACGGGAAATCATTAACAATGCCCAAATTCTCGAGAACGTAGCCAACGACACCACATAAGCCCTTGCAGAAATAAGCGCAAAAATGGTAGCCCTCAGGATAGTGGCCATCCAAAACAGGATGGCACTGGACTACCTGCTTGCAAAGGAAGGAGGCACTTGCGCGGTGATCGGGCAAGAGTGTTGTACTTACATCCCTGATAGTTCGAAAAACATCACCAACTTGGTAAATCACATGAAGGAAGAGATTAAGAAATTACACCGGGAACCGACACAGTCATGGCTAGAATGGTTGGGGCTAACAGAATGGGGCCCCTGGATTATGCACGTAATGGTTGTGATAGTGATGATATGTGTCGCTGTATGTTGCTTGATAACCTTGTTAAAGACATGTTGTAAGATTGCCACAACCCAGCTAATGTCAGTCAGCGCCGTACGGGAAGTGGAGCCGTTGCTCGAAGACGAAGAAAAGGAAGGATACACCGATCTCCAGTCCAGGGAGGAAACGCATGACACCGTCGCCGGGGTAGCCAGCCCTGAAGAGATGAGCCAGTGGCTGTAGCGTCGACCCCGTGAAGAGGCACGGAGCAGTGGTTTCCTGGGGGCAAGAAGGTGGTGCCCCCGGACCAACAGAAGGGAGTGTTGGAGAAGAAAATTATTAAAGAAATGTCGGAGAAGAAAAACTCATCCAGTTAATGAATTTTAAATTCGCTGACACAGGACTTTAACATGCTGCAATGGGTTGGCAGTCTGCCTTGTTAGACAACGTTACAACATACAGGGCTCGAGATAACACTGTCACATAGACGAGGCTGATCACATCAACTGTACCCTGACGTTAATTGAATTTATTTACCATGCTTAAAAATTGTATACATAAAATTGATTGGCTTCTATTAACTATCACGCGCTCATGTGAGCACGATGTGATCAATGATGGATGTATAAAATACTGTGCCCCGGTGTGAATTATCTGAGAGGTCGGTGACTGCACGCGGGTGCATCACTGCTCTCCCAGAGCGCTCTGAATAAAGTGTACTCCCGCATTTAACCGTGCAAATTGGTGTTTGAGTTTTATTGCTCAGTCGGGCTAAGTCGGATAACGCGTCGACTCTCTTTCATGGTTGGTCCGCTTAAGGCTCCAATTAGCCCCTACAACAATAAGGTTTAGATTAGCTATGGAAAAGGACAGTGAGAAATGTAGAGTAAAAATATTTAATTGGAGGACGGCCAATTTCAGTGGGATGAGATTGGATCTGACCCGGGTATATTGGCATCAAAGATTGGCAGTCAAAACTGTAATCAAACAATGGGCTGCCTTTAAAGAGTACATGGTTCGGCTGGAGTCGAGGTACATTCCTACGAGGGGGGAAAGGCACGGCAACCAAAGCCAGTGCTCCCAGGATGACGAAAAAGATAGAGAGTAAGATGAAACAGAAAAAGGGGGCGTATGACAGATGTCAGGTTGAGAATACAAGAGTGAACCACGCTGAATATAGAAAGTTCACAGGGGAGGTGAAAATGGAAATAAAAGGGGCAAGTAGCGAGTACGAGAATAGACTGGCAGCTAACATAAAAGGGAATCCAAAAGTTTTCTATAGGCATATAAAAAGTAAACGGGTAGTAACAGGAGGAGTGGGACCGATTAGTGACCAACATGGAGACCTACTCATGGAGGCAGAGGGCATGGATGAGGTACTAAATGAGTACTTTGCATCTGTCTTCACCAAGGAAGAAGATGCTGCCATAGTAATAGTGAACGAGGAGGTAGTTGAGATATTGGATGGGATAAAAATTGATAAAAGGAGATACTAGTCAGACTGGATGTACTTAGTCATAGAGACATAGAGTCATAACGGAACAGAAGGAAGCCATTCGGCCAATCGAGTCCGTGCCGGCTCTCTGGAGAGCAATTCAGTCAGTCCCATTCCCCCGCTCTATCCCCGTAGCCCTGCAAGTTTATTTCCCTCAAGTGCCTATCCCGTCTCTCCTTGAAACCATTGAGTGTCTCCGCTTCCACCACTTCCATCAGCAGCGAGTTCCAGGTGATCACCACTCGCTGCGTAAAAAAGTATTTCCTCACATCCCGCTTTTATCCTTTGCCCAAAACCTTCAATCTGTGTCCCCTAGTCTTTGTACCATCAACTAGTGGGAACAGCCTTTCCCCATCTAACCTATCCAAAACCAACAGAATCTTGTACACCTCTATCAAATCACCCCGCAACCTCCTTTGCTTCAATAAAATCAAATCCAGCTTCCCTAACCTGTATTGTAGCTAAGATCCCCCATCCCTGGAAACATTCTGGTAAATCTCCACTGCACCCTATCAAGGTCCTTCACATCCTTCCTAAAGTTTGTTGACCACAACTGGACGCAATACTCCAGTTGTGGACTAACCAGCACTTTATAAATGTTCAGCATAACTTCTCTACTTTTGTACTCATTACCTCTATTTATGAAGCCCAAGATCCCATATGCTTTGTTAACAACTCTCTCAATATCTCCTGGCACCTGCAGGAACGTATACACATTAACTCCCAGTTATCTCTGTCCCTGCACACTCTTTAAAACTACGCCATTAAGTGTATATTGCCTCTCCCTGTTCCTTCAGGCAAAATGCATCACCTCACACTTCTCTGTATTTAATTCCATCTGACACTTGTCTGCCCATTCTGCTAGCCTTTCATTGATCCTGTAGCAGTCGATTGATGTCATACTCACTGTTTGCCACACCCACAAGTTTGGTGTCAGCGGCAAATTTAGAAATTCTACTCTCTATTCCAATGTCCAGGCCTTTTATATATATCAGAAAGCAATGGCCCCAGCAAGGACCCTTGGGGAACACCACTGTCTCCAATCCTCCAGTCTGAAAAACAGCCATTTACCGCAATTCGCTGTTTTCTCTCCTTAAGTCAATTCCTTATCCAAGCTGACACTAACCCACCTATTCCATGAGTCTAAATTTCGTTAACTAGCCTTCTATGTGGTACTTTGTCAAACGCCTTCCTAAAATCCATATAGACAACATTCATTGCATTCCCTTCATCAATCCTCTCTGTTACTTCATTAAAGCAGTCAATTAGAATAGTCAAACACGATCTGCCTTTTACAAACCCGTGTTGGCTCTCCTTAATTAGCTTAAACCTCTCCAAGTGCCCGTAATTTTTTTTCTTTATTATTTTTTCTAAAACTTTACCGACCACTGATTTTAAACGGACCGGCCTGTAGTGACGAGGATTGTCCTTAAATCCTTTCTTGAACAATGGTGTCACATTTGACACTTTACAATCCTCAGGCACCTCCCCCGCATCTAGGGAAGATTGGGAAATTATGGCAAGCCCTTCCGATTTCTCCTCCCCCAATTCCTTTAAAACCTGGGATGCAAGCCATCTGGACAAGGCGACTTATCCACTCTAATCATACCCAGCCTTTCTAGTATACCTGTCAATCATTTCACCCCTTCCATTGCTTCTACCTTTTCCACTTCTACCGATATTTTGTCAGCACCCATCTCCTTAGTAAACTCCGATACAAATTACTAATTGATTATTCTAGTCTTGTCCTGCGCCTCTAAGCATATATCACCTTATTTGTCACTAATATGCCCCACCCCACATCCAGTTGTCGTGGTCCATGTTGGTACAAACGACGGAGATAGGAAAGGAAACCGGTTCTGGTAAAGGAGTATGAGCAGCTAGGGGTCAAATTAAAAAACAGAACCTCAAGGGTAATAATCTCTGGATTATTACCTGAGCCACGAACGAATTTGTCTCGGACAAATAAATTAGAGAGCTAAATGAGTGGCTCAAAGACTGGTGTAGGAGAAATGGGGTTTGCTTCCTGGGACACTGGAACCAGTAATGGGGCAGGAGGGAGCAGTTCCGTTGGGACGGGCTTCACTTGGCTAGTGCTGGGACTGGAGTCCTGGCGGATCAAATAACTAGGGCTGTAGAGACGGCTTTAAACTAACTCGTGGGGGGGAAGTTCCTAGAGAGCAAATAATAAAAATGACAACAGAGAAGGTCATAGAATTAGGTAGCAGTGGGGAAATTAAAAACCAGAGTGTGTCAGGAAGGGGCAGTAGGGAAGGAGTAAAAGGTAAAGTAATAAAAAGGGCAAAAGCAGGAACTAAGTGTCACAAAACATATTTGAAAGTTCTCTATATGAATGCACGTAGCATTCGTAACAAAATAGACGAGTTAATGGCACAAATAACTACATATGGGTATGATCTTGTGGCCATTACAGAAACATGGCAGCAGGGTGACAATGCCTGGGAATTAAACATACCAGGTTATTTAACGATCAGGAAGGACAGGCAGGAAGGAAGGGGAGGTGGGGTGGCTATGTTAATAAAGGAAGGAATCACTGTAATACAGAGAAATGATATTGGATCAAAAGATCATGATAATGAAACAGTTTGGGTGGAGATAAGGAATAATAAGGGGAAAAAAAACATTAGTGGGCGTAATCTATAGGTCTCCGAACAGTTGCAACTCTGTTGGACGGAGTATCAATCAGGAAATAGTTGTGGCTTGTAATAAGAGAAAATCTATAATTATGGGGGATTTTAACTATCATATTAATTGGACAAATCAAATTGGGCAGAGCTGCCTTGAGGATGAGCTCATTGAGTTTATTAGGGATGGGTTTCTTGAGCAGTATGTAACTGAACCGACCAGGGGGCAAGCAACCTTAGATCTGGTCCTGTGTAACGAGACAGGATTAATTAAAAATGTCCTAGTAACGGATCCCTTAGGAATGAGTGACCATAACATGGTTGAATTCATATTCAATTAGAAGGTGAGAAGGTTGGATCTCAAACAAGCGTGCTAAGCTTGAATAAAGGAGACTATGAAGGTATGCGAGAGGAATTTGAGTAGAGTGGATTGGAAAAATAGATTAAAGGGAAAGACGATACATGATCAGTGGTGTACATTTAAGGAGTTATTTTACAAATTCCAAAAAAGATATATTCCACTGAGAAGAATAACGTGTAAAAGAAAAGACAGTCATCCGTGGCTAAGTAAAGAAATTAAGGATAGCATTCGACTAAAAACAAGGGCTTATAAGGTAGCCAAATCTAGTGGGAGGATAGAGGATTGCTTAAACTTTAAAAGACAGCCAAAAATAACAAAAAGATTGATTAAGAAAAGTAAGATAGATTATGAAAGTAAATTAGCAAAAAATATAAAAACAGATAGTAAGAGTTTTTATAGTTCTATAAAAAGAAAAAGGGTGGCTAAAGTAAATGTTGGTCCCTTAGAGGATGAGACTGGGAAATTAATGGTTTGAAATATGGAAATGGCAAATACACTGAATGAATATTTTGTATCATTCTTTACAGTAGAGGAAACTAAGAATATCCCAACACTGGACAAACAGGGGGTATAGGGGGTGAGGAGCTAAACACGATCAAAATCACTAAGGAAGTGGTAATCGGTAAAATAATGGTACTCAAGGCGGATAAATCACCTGGCCCTGATGGCTTACATCCTGGGGTCTTGAGGGAAGTGGCGGTAGGGATTGTGGATGCATTGTGTAATAATTTTCCAAAACTCCCTGGACTCAGCAAAGATCCTGGCAGACTGGAAAACTGCTAATGTAACACCCTTATTTAAAAAGGGCAGTAGACAGAAGGCTGGAAACTATAGACCGGTTAGCGTAACATCTGTGGTAGGTAAAATTTTGGAGTCCATTACTAAGGAGACAGTAACGGGACATTTGGATAATCATAATTTAATAGGATAGTTTCAGCATGGGTTTATGAAGGGGAAGTCATGTTTGACAAATTTGCTGGAGTTCTTTGAGGAAGTAACATACAGGGTGGATAAAGTGGATGTGGTGTATTTAGACTTCCAAAAGGCATTTGACAAGGTGCCACACAAAAGACTAATGCTTAACATAAAAAATCACGGGATTAGTGGTAATATTCTGGCATGGATAGAGGATTGGCTATCTCACAGAAGGCAGAGAGTTGGGATAAATGGTTCATTCTCAGACTGGCAATCAGTAACTAGTGGTGTTCCGCAGGGGTCAGTGCTGGGTCCCCAACTCTTTACAATCTATATTAACGATTTGGAGGAGGGGACCAAGTGTAACATATCAAAGTTTGCAGATGATACTGAGATGGGAGGGAAAGTAGTGAGTGAGGAGGACATAAAAAATCTGCAAGGGGACATAGACAGGCTAAGTAAGTGGGCAGAGTTTTGGCAGATGGAATACAATACTGGAAAGTGTGAGGTTATGCACTTTGGCACGAAAAATAGTAGAGCAAGTTATTATCTTAATGGCAAGAAACTGGAAAGTACTGAAGTACAAAGGGATCTGGGTGTCCTGGTGCACGAAACTCAAAAGGGCAGTATGCAGGTGCAGCAAGTGATTAAGAAGGCCAACGGAAGGTTGGCTTTCATTGCGAGGGGGGTAGAATATAAAAATAGGGAGGTATTGCTTCAGTTGTACAAGGTAATGGTGAGACCGCACCTGGAATACTGCATACAGTTTTGGTGTCCATACTTAAGAAAAGAAAAACTTGCTCTCGAGTCAGTACAAAAAAGGTTCACTCGGTTAATCCCGGGGATGAGGGGATGGACATATGAGGAGAGGTTGGGTAGATTGGGACTCTACTCATTGGAGTTCAGAAGAATGAAAGGCGATCTTATTGAAACATATAAGATTGTGAAGGGGTTGGATCGGGTGAATGCGGGGAGGATGTTCCCGATGATGGGTGAAACTAGAACTAGGGGGCATAGTCTTAGAATAATAGGCTGCTCTTTCAAAACTGAGATGAGAAGGAACCACTTCACTCAGAGGGTGGTAGGCCCATGGAATATGCTGGCCCAAAAAGCTGTAGAAGCTACATCATTACTTAATTTTAAAACAGAAATAGACAGTTTCCTGGAAGTAAAGGGAATTAAGGGTTACGGTGAGCGGGCAGGAATTTGGACATGACTCTCGGTTCGAATCGGTCATGGCCCTGTGGGTAGCGTAGCAGGCCCATGGGCCGTGTAGCCTGATCCTGCTCCTATTTCGTGTGTACAATTCTGTTAGGTTCAGGAGATGGTTCTGTGATAGTAGATTGCCGTTTAGGGTCAGATCAGCCATGATCTTATTGAATGGCGGAGCAGGCTCGAGGGGCCAATTGGCCGACTCCTGCTCCTATTTCTTATGTTCTTATGTTCTTATGTTACCACGCCTCTTACTACCCGCTTCCTGTTTACATGCCGGTAGAAGATTTTTCGGTTCCCTTTTATGTTAACCACCATTCTACTCTCATATTCTCTCTTTGCCAATCCTATTTTCATCTTCACATCCCCTCTCAACTTATTGTATTTGCTCTAGTTCTCACTCGAAGAATTCTCCTGACATGCATCATACACCCTCTTTTTTTGTTTCATCATGTTCTCTATCTCCCTCTTCAACCAAGGAGCCCTTGCTTTGGTTAATTCCCCTTCCTTCTTGTTGGAATATACCTAGCCTGTAATTGGAACATCTCCTCCTTAAAGATCACCCATTGTTCCGTTACAGTTTTTCCTGTCTGTCTTTGATTCCTTTTACCCTGGCTAGATTATTTCGCATCCCAATGGAGTTAGCATTATTCCAGTTTAGAATTTCCAATCTAGATTGTTTCATGCTCCTCTTCATTGCTAATCTAAATCTAATGATACGATGATCAGTCGTACCCAACTGTTCTCCCACAGAGACTTGGTTGACTTGGCCCACCTCATTCCCCAGCACCAGATTCGGCAATGCCTCATTCCTATTTGGGCCAATAACATATTTGTCAAGGAAATTCTCCTGAACACATTTCAGAAATTCCTCCTCCTCCTTTCCCTTTACCCTAGCATTATACCAATCGATATTTGGGTAAATAAAGTCCCCCAATATCTCCACTCAATAGCACTTGCATAGCTCTGCGATTTCGCTGCAGATTTGGTCCTCTACCTCCCTCTAACTATTAGGAGGCCTATAGAATACCCCCAATTGCTTGATCATACCCTCTTTGCTCATCAACTGTAACCAAATGGATTATTTCCTTGACCCCTGAAGAACATCCTCCCTTTCAAAACTACAATATTTTCCTTATTCAGCACTGCCACCCCACCTCCGCTTTTTCCTTCCCTATCTTTTCTGAATACATTGTACCCTTGAATATTAAGTCTCCAGTATTCACCGTTATTAAGCCACGTTTCCGTTATTGCCACAACATCATATTGGCACACGTCCAATTTTGCTTGTAGCTCACCAACATTATTCACCACACTTTGTGCATTTAAATATATGCATTCGAAACCCATTTTTGAATTTTTCGCCGTCTTTCTTAGTCTGCACATATCTAATATGCTGTTGGGGAGGGTTTTTGAACTAAAGTGGCAGGGGGTTGGGAACCTGAGCAGGGAGACAGAGGAAAGGGAAATTGGATAAAAGCTAAAGACAGGAAGGAGAAAAACAAAAGTAGAAGGCAAAGAACTCAACGGTTTAAATCAAACATGGTCATAGTAAATAATAATTCATATAGGTCAGAAAGCGTTAAAAAAAACAAGCCTGAAGGCTTTGTGTCTTAATGCAAGGAGCATTCGGAACAAGGTGGATGAATTAGCTGCGCAAATAGAGGTAAATGAATACGATTTGATTGGGATTACAGAAACATGGCTCCAGGGTGGCCAAGGCTGGGAACTCAGCATCCAGGGTTATTCAATATTTAGGAAAGATAGGCAAAAATGAAAGGGAGGTGGGGTAGCATTGCTGGTTAAAGAGGGGATTAACACAATTGAAAGGAAGGATATTAGCTCTGATGAGGCGGAATCTGTATGGGTTGAACTGAGAAATAAGAAGGGGCAGAAAACGTTAGTGGGAGTGGTATATAGACCGCCAAACAGTAATACGGAGGTGGGGACGGCATTAAAAGGGAAATTAGAGAAGCATGCAGTAAGGGCACGGCAGTCATCATGGGTGACTTTAATTTACATATAGATTGGGCTAACCAAATTAGTAAAAATACTGTGGAGGAGGAATTCCTAGAATGTTTACGAGATGGTTTTCTGGAAAAATATGTCGAGGAACCAACCAGAGATCAGGCCATCTTAGACTGGGTATTATGTAACGAGAAAGGATTAATTAGCAATCTTGTTGTGCGAGGCCCCTTGGGTCAGAGTGATCATAATATGATAGAATTCTTCATTAGGATGGAGAGTGAAGTAGTTGAATCGGAGACTAGGGTCCTGAATTTAAATAAAGGAAACTACGATGGTATGAGGCGCAAATTGGTTAGGATTGATTGGGGAATGTCACTCAAGGGGTTGACTGTGGATAGGCAATGGCAAACATTCAAAGACTGCATGAATGAACTGCAGAATTTGTACATCCCAGTGTGGCATAAGAATAAAACAAAAAGGGTGACTCAACCGTGGCTAACAAGGGAAATTAGGGATAGCATAAGATCCAAAGAGAGGGCATATAAATTAGCCAGAAAAAGCGGTAGCCCTGAGGATTGGAAGCAGTTTAGGATACAACAAAGGAGGACAAAGGGATTAATTAAGAAGGGGAAAATAGAATATGAAAGTAAGCTTTCTGGGAACATAAAAACTGACCGTAAGAGCTTTTATAGATATGTGAAGAGAAAAAGATTAGTGAAATTAAGTGTAGGTCCCTTGCAGTCAGAAGCGGGGGAAGTTATAATGGGGAACAAATAAATGGCTGCCCAATTAAATGCATATTTTGGCTCTATCTTCACAAAGGAGGACACAAATAAGCTCCCAGAGATGTTGGAGAACATACGGTCTGATGAAAAGGAGGAACTGAAAGAAATCAGTATTTGAAGGGAAATGGTGTTAGGGAAATTGACGGTATTGAAGGCCGATAAATCCCCAGGGCCTGATAATCTACATCCTAGGGTACTTAAGGAACTGGCCCTAGAAATAGTAGATGAATTGCTGATCATCTTCCAACATTCGATGGAATCTGGAACTGTACCCATGGATTGGAGAGTAGCTAATGTTACCCTACTATTCAAAAAGGGTGGTACAGAGAAAGCGGGGAATTACAGACCGGTAAGCCTGACATCGGTAGTGGGGAAAATGCTAGAGTCAATAATAAAGGATGTAATAGCTCAGCATTTGAAAAACAGTGACAGGATCGGACAAAGTCAACATGGATTTACAAAAGGTAAATCGTGCCTCACTAATCTACTGGAATTTTTGGAGGATGTAACTGGGAAAATAGATAAGGGAGAACCAGTAGATGTGGTGCATTTGGACTTTCAAAAGGCTTTCGATAAGGTCCCGCATAAGAGATTAGCGGGTAAAGTTAAGGCACATGGGATTGGGGGCAAGGTATTGACTTGGATAGAGAACTGTTTGGCAAACAGAAAGCAGAGAGTAGGAATTAATGGGTCTTTTTCCAAGTGGCAAGCAGTGACTAGTGGGGTACCACAGGGATCGGTCCTTGGACCCCAGCTATTCACAATATACATTAATGATCTAGATAAGGGAATTAAATGTAATAACTCCAAGTTTGCAGATGACACAAAGCTGGAGGGGAGTAAGTGCTGCGAGGAGGATACCGAGAAACTCCAGGATGATCTGGACAGTTTGGGTGAGTGGGCAGAAGCGTGGCAGATGCAATATAACGTGGATAAGTGCGAGGTTATCCATTTTGGTGTCAAAAACAGAAAGACAGACTATTATCTGAATGGCAATAGATTGGGAGACGGGGAAGTGCAACGAGACCTGGGTGTCCTTGTGCACCAGTCGCTGAAAGTAAGCATGCAGGTGCAGCAGGCGGTGAGGAAGGCAAATGGTATGTTGGCCTTCATAGCGAAAGGATTTGAGTATAGGAGCAGGGATGTCCTGCTGCAGTTGTACAGGACCTTGGTGAGTCCACACCTTGAGTACTGTGTGCAGTTTTTGTCGCCTTATCTGAGGAAGGATGTTCTTGCCATGGAAGGAGTTCAGCGAAGATTCACAAGGCTGACGCCTGGGATGGCAGGAATGACATATGAGGAGAGATTGGGTCGATTGGGCTTATACTCACTGGAGTATAGAAGAATGAGAGGGGATCTCATCGAAACATATAAAATTCTGACAGGTCTGGACAAACTAGATGCAGGTAGAATGTTCCCGGTGGTCGGAGAGTCCAGAACCAGGGGTCATAATCTACGGATAATGGGTAAACTATTTAGGACAGAAATGAGGAAGAATATCTTCACCCAGAGAGTGGTGAACCTATGGAATTCTCTACCACAGAAGGTAGTTGAGGCGAAGTCATTAAATATATTCAAGATTGAGTTAGATATATTTCTTAAAGCTAAAGGTATCAAGTGATATGGGGAGAAGGCAGGTACAGGGTACTGAGTTTAGATGATCAGCCATGATCTCATCGAATGGCGGAGCAGGCTCGAGGGGCCGAATGGCCTACTCCTGCTCCTATCTTCTATGTTTCTATGTTTCTAATATGGCACTAGTACCGCCTCTAGTTCTATCCAACACAATCACTCTTTTATGCACCATATTCCTCTTTTATACTCCTTTTTGCTGGTGCACATCCCCAGCACAGCTAATTAAAACCTTACTGAACAGCAGAAATAAAATTCCTCGAGATAATTTTGTTCCCGGCTCTGTTGAGGTGTAATCCGTCCGGTATGTATAGGTCCCACCTTCCCCCAAAACTACCAAAGCCTCAGGAATCTAAAGTCCCCCTCCTGTATAATCTCTCCAGCCACGCATTCATCCGTTCTATTTTCCTATTCCTCTACTCATTAGCACATGGCTCCGGGAGTAATACGGAGATTACTATCTTTGAGGTCCTGCTATTAATGTCTCTCCCAGCTCACCAAACTCTGCCTGCAGGACCTCATCCCTCTTTCTGCCTATGTCGTTGGTACCGATATGGAAAACGTCCTCTGGCAGATCACCCGCCCCCCTCAGAGTGTCCTGCAGCCGCTCAGTGACATCCTTGACCCTTGCACCAGCGAGGCAACATATCATCCTGGAGTCACGTCTGCGGCTGCAGTAATGCCTGTCTGCTCCACCAGCTATCGAATCCCCTACCACTATTGCTCTTCCACTCTTTTTCCTCCCTGCTTCTTAAAGTAGATAAATTACCAGGACCGGATTGAATGCATCCTCGGATGCTGAGGGAAGCAAAGTTGGAAATTTCGGAGGTACTGGCCATAATCTTCCAATCCTCCTTGAATAAGGGGCTGGTGCCGAGGACTGGAGAATTGCAAATGTTACACCCTTGTTCAAAAAGGAGTGTAAGGATAAACCTGGCAACTACAGGCCAGTCAGTTTATCCTCGGTAGTGGGGATGATTTTAGAAACGATAATCCGGGACAAATTTAACAGTCACTTGGACAATTCTGGATTAACTAAGGAAAGCCAGCACGGATTTGTTAATTGCAAATAGTGTTCAACTAACTTGATTGAGCTTTGGATGAGGTAACAGCGAGAGTTGTTGAGGGAAATGCGGTTGATGTGGTGTACATGGACTTACAAAAGGCGTTTGATAAAGTGCCACATAATCGGCTTGCCAGCACAGTGGAAGCCCATGGGAAAATGTGACAGCAGCAGCATGGATACGAAATTGGCTCAGTGACAGGAAACAGAGAGTAGAGGTGAGCGGTTGTTTCATACTGGAGGAAGGTTTACAGTGATGTTCCCCTGGGGTCGGTTCGTGGATCACTGCTTTTCCTCATTTTTATTAATGACTTAGACTTTGGTGTACACGGCACAATTTAATAGTCAGAGTAGATAGAGAGCAAAGGTTCCCATTGACGGAAGGGTCGAGAACCAGAGGACTCAGATTTAAGGTGATTGGCAGAAGAACCAAAGACAACATGAGGAAATGTCATTGAATGCATTGAGTGGTTTGGAGGAGATATTCCAAGTACAGGGACGGTACATTCCAATAAGAGGGAAGGGTAAGGGAACCAATGCAAGGGCTCCTTGGATGACGGGGGAGATTGAGAAGATGATGAAACAAAAAAGAGGGTGTATGAAAAATGTCAGATGAATTCTTCAAGAGGGAACCAGATCAAATACAATAAGTTGAGAGGGGAAGTGAAGATGAAAATAAGATTGGCAAAGAGAGAATATGAGAGTAGAATGGCGGTTAACATAAAGAGGGAACCCCAAAATCGTCTACTGGCATGTATACAGTAAGCAGAACCTAAAGACCCGCAATATCACCACAATATAGCTCTTTCATTTCTCTGCAATTTCCCTGCAGATTTGCTCCTCTACCTCCCTCTCACTATTTGGAGGCCTGTACAATACCCACAAGAGCGTGATCAAACACTTTCTGCTCCTCTACTCTAACCAAATGGATTATCTCCTTGTCCCCTCAGAAACATCCTCCCTTTCGACGACTTCAATGTCTTCCTTAATCAGCACTGCCACCCCACCTCACTTTTTTCCTTCCCTATCTTTTCTGAACACTTTGTAACCTTGAATATTAAGTGCCCTGTCGTCAGCGGTTTTAAGCCACGTTTCCGTTATTGCCACAACATCATATTGACACACGGCTAATTGTGCTTGTAGCTCACCAAACTTATTCAGTACACTTTGTGCTTTTAAATACATGCATTCAAAACCCATTTTTGAATTTTTCATAGTCTTTCTTAGTGTGCTGCTATCTAATATGTTACTACTTCCGCCTCATGCACAACCTTGCGCTCCAGTACCATGCAGCACACACACCTCCTGCACCACCTCTCAAGCCACGCACTCATCTGTTCTATCCTCCTATTCCTGTACTCACTAGCACGTGGAACCGGGAGTAATCCCGAGATTAGTACATTTTGAGGAATAAAAAAATGGAGCTGTCAGCAGAAAGCCTTAACTCCTTTGCTGGTTTGTAAGAAGGCGGAGCAAATGTTCAGATGCATGCAACTGCGATACTGCATGTAAATTTAAAACATAGTTCAAGATCGAGACAGTTGGGTTTTCAGAATTTAATAGGTTAGTTAACTTTTTTTTCAAAAGAAGACATACCCAGATACCATTTATAACTCGTCAATAAAAAAACTGTTATCTTTGGAAAATCTTTCTGCCTTTAAAATCTTTGTGAAGATCCTGATCAATTTATTCAGCAGATAAAAACATCAGACGTCATAAACATTCTGTAAAGCAACCCCAGACATTTCCTTTGTTTCCTGATCAGATATACTTGCAATTGGTCAGAAATATCAAAATAACAATTGTTGATGTGATTGCTTTCATACAATTTACACCAACCAGAATTTCACCGTGGCCACAATAAAAGTCTGGTTTTAAACAGATTAATTAACCTCAATAACTGCAATTCAATTCAAACCTGTATCTCAAATTAACGAGTAGCGATTGAAAAGAAAGGGAGAAGCTTCCCTCAGCCTACAGCTTCGAAAAAATCATATACTTTTTATTTAAACATCACAACACTGAAAGTCGAAAAGGGGCAGAAACTTTATTTTTCTCCTGCGCTTAATTCAGCATCCAACATCCAACAAAGGGTTAAACAGCTTTGGTTCCAGGCACAGAAAAGTTGATGGAGCTAAAACAAACACAACAGACACTTACTTTAAAAAACAGACTTTCAGACAAAAGCAATACTGTAGCTTTAAACTCCCACACTTAAATACACACTTTCACATGAACTGAAATCCCAGCGTCCTTTAAGGTTCCTTTCACTGCGCAAACCTGATGTTTTATTTGTCTCGTCACAGACGCTAATAGCTTCATATCGGTATGACTTTAAGTTTCCTTTTTTTCCCCTCCTTTAAATCGTTGTCTCTGCAGCTTTTCCTGGCTCCCCAAAACACTGTTTTGTTCCTTTTTTGCTGAGTTTTCAGATTGCAACTTAAATTGTTTACCCTTTTAATCTCCCACTCTCTCTCCTGCTCTATATTCTTTTTACATTCAGTGTGTTCCCCACGAAGCACACCGTTCCTCTTACTCTTTTAGCAAGCGAATCACTACTGTTTCCTTGTCGCTCGCCTTCCATTTCAGTTGTTTAATCTCTCTGGATTGTTCTTCCAGCACATTCTTATTTTGAACTGATTGCCTTTGATAGTCTAACAGCCATATCAACTTATACTATCCCTCCTTTCCTAACGAACCTTCTGTCCATTCCTTTGCTTGTTTTGCTTCCACATTTTGCCCTTGCTTATCCATTATTGTCATAAAATAACGCTGTTTGACTCAAGGTCCCTTCGTGGTCCGCCAATTTTTTTGCTATTGCTGTCCGGACCTCGAGAATTACAAATGAGAGTAAAAATTACAGATAATCTTTTTATCAATAAAAACAATTTTTATTCACACTATAGTTTAATAATTCATGCGTTCATAAAAGAGCCCCCAGCAATTTATATGGCGGAAACTTTACTCTGGCAACTTTTATATGCTCTACAGTTTCCTCCAGCAATCTGTATGCTCTACAGTTTCGTACATAAAAGTACTCCAGCAATGTATATTCATTAAAGTTTATTAATAAGTCAAACGTACATAAAAATACCCAATGCATAGTAGATGCCCTATGTCTGATTTTCACACATACACTCCTCCTCGTGTGATCAGCCCGAATTAGTGGTAGGCTTCAAAAGTCAACTGGGCAGTCAAATCAGCTTTCTTTGTACTTATTAATTTTCGTCTACAGTCTCTTTCCTTTATAATGCTCTCCTGTATGTGTTACTCGTAATTGTTCTTCTGCCTCTCTCTGATAGGTCAGTTTCACTCCCAACTTCTCTGACTGGTGTTCCTTCTGTATGATACGCTCAGTTTAGATGGTGCTTTATTCTGTATCTAACCCGTACTCTATCTGCAATGGGTGTGTTTGATGGGACAGTGTAGAGAGAACGCTACTCTCTATCTACCCCGTGCAGTACCAGCCCTGGGAGTGTTGATGGGACAGTTTAGAGTGAGCTTTACTCTGTATCTAACCCGTGCTGTACCAGCCCTGGGAGTGTTTGATGGGACAGTGCAGAGGGAGCTTTACTCTGTATCTAATCCCGTGCTGTACCTGCCCTGGGAGTGTTGATGGGACAGTGTAGAGTGAGCATTACTCTGTATCCAACCTGTGCTGTACCTGCACTGTGAGTATTTGATGGGACATAGTAGAGGGTGCTTTACTCTGTATCTAACCCGTGCTGTACCTGCCCTGGGAGTGTTTCATGGGACAGATAGAGGGAGTTTAACTCTGTATCTAACCCATGCTGTACCTGCCCTGCGAGTGTTTGATGCGACAGAGTAGAGGGTGCTATCCCCATTATTGCCCACACACCATTTACCTTCCTATTTGCTTGCTGTACCTTCATGTTACCTTCCAGTGATTTGTGTACAAGGACACCCAGATTCCTCTGCATACCAATATTTCCAAATCTCTTAACATTTCAAAATATTCTGTTTTTGTATTCTTCCTACCAAAGTGGATAACTTCACAGTTATCTACTTTATATTCCATCTGCCATGTTCTTGCCCGTCACTTAACCTGTCTATATCCCAGCGCATCCTCTTTGAATCCTCCTCCCAATTTATTTTCCCACCTAGCTTTGTATAATCAACAAACATGGATACATTGCACTCGGGCCGCTCATTTAAGTCATTGATATAGATTGTAAGTAGCTGAGGCCCATGGTAAAATGGCAGACGCTGTGGCATGGGTTAATTGTCTAACTCTACTGGCTGAGGATGAGACCGATGTAGAATACACATTGGTAAATTTTAAGAGGATATCAAATGTGGAAGACAAATCTCGATGCAAAGTCAAAAGAAGCGAGTCCTGTTAAATAAAAATCCAAGGTGACTGACTGCTCAGTGGTGATGTTACCGGACTACTGATCCCAAATCATGAGTTCAATTCCCAACACGGCAACTGCGGCATTTAAATCCAGTTACTTAAATAAATCCGGAATAAAAAACGCTAGTATCGGTAATAGTGACCATGAAACTACGGGATTGTCGTTAAAACCCTCTGGTTCACTAGTGTCCTTCACCAACCATCCTTGCCCGGTGTGGCCTATATGTGAATGCAGACCCACAGCAATGTGTTTGACTTTTAACTGCCCTCTGAAATGGCCTAGCAAGCCACTCAGTTGTACCAAACCGCTGCGAAAAACAATAATAAGAAAAAAACTGGACGGACCACACGACATCGACAGAGTCACCGGCTTCCGCCATTAAAAGGCACACCCAGCCCAGTCGACCCTGCAAAGTCCTCCTTACTAAGATCTGGGGACTTGTGCCAATATTGGGAGAGCTGTTTTACGATGCAACATTTATGTTTTTGGCTGAGACAGTTAATTCTTAAGTTTAAAGGATGCATCTCTTGTAATGGAATAACGATGTTTCAGAAAAATACACCATCGTATAAACAGATTTTTGATAATATTAAAACATGACAAACTGGGGTTAAAAATGTGAAAGCCTCGGTGACACAGGCCGTAAAACAGAAATACATGCTTATGAGATAAGATGGTTTGTTAATACAAAGCTGTGAACACAAGCTTTGAAATGGGAATTGGTTTGTAAATACAGAGAAAAAGCCGCTATTGAAGCAAACCATTGGCGCTTCCAGAATGTCTAGAGTTTGGAAGAAAAATTATGTAATGACCCAAGTGAAGTGTTATAATCTAACACGTCGAACAGGTGCACAGAACATTAAAAAAAACAAATGTCTTTGAAAAAATGACATCAAGTAAAAAAAATACCTGTCGTAAAATAGTTTTATGTTAATCTTAGAAACAGGAAACACGATTAAATATGCAACCTATTGAGATAGCAAGAAAACAAATAAACAGCCTAAGAGAAGTGTTTTCAGTTTACAAGTTGTAAAATATACCTACAGAAAGGCTTTGAAATTATAACATCAATAGATGACATCAAGCAATTACATTGTTCTAGTTTTGAAAATGGATAAGTTAGGAGACACTACGTCTGGCTTACAAGTAGTTAAGTGATATTAGAAATTCAATAGAAAGACTTCTTAAGAATCACATCAAATAAATACTATTGTCATGTTTTTTATGATGGTTTTTGAAAAACCTGACCAGGAGACAAGTCAAAAAGCTAACAGCTGATATGACAATAAAGAATAGAAGAAAGTCAGCAAAGAATGACTTGAAACAATTAGCTTACAGCAGGAAAACTTCAAAGGATAAACCACCAAAAAATATAAAAAATTAAGAGCTTTTCAAATGGAAAGTCAGAAGTCGCTGGGAAGGCAAGCGCTTCTCAACTTCACTGACACGCTCTGTAAGTTTACAATTCTGAGTCTCGGGTAATCAAGGAATTTGATTTTGGTGGATATTCCGGATTAAAAAATAAGTAGAAGAGTGGAAAAGTAACGAAGTTAAGATTTGAGAATAAGGATCTCTGATAAGAAATGTAAGCTATTTGTATTTTGAACGGTTAAAGTTGCGATTGCCATAACAGATGTTAACTAAATGTCGGTTCTTTAATAAATCTATATATTTTTATAATTGTCTCACAGAGTATTTCTGCATAAACTCGCGAACTGTACACTCTTCAGTGAGGAGTTGCGGAATTCTGGGGGGTATTCCGGACCCCCATAATGTCCGGAAGGTTACAGTCTAGTTAAACTTATTATCATAAAGCCTGCGGTATCCAGGTAGGCCCCTCTTTTACAGCGGCGGACCTGGGCGAGAAGTGAGTGGAGCAGCGAGGCTATAAAGCCTGCGGTATCCAGGTAGGCCCCTCTTTTACAGCGGCGGACCTGGGCGAGAAGTGAGTGGAGCAGCGAGGCAATAAAGCCTGCGGTATGCAGGTAGGCCCCTCTTTTACAGCGGCGGACCTGGGCGAGAAGTGAGTGGAGCAGCGAGGCAATAAAGCCTGCGGTATACAGGTAGGCCCCTCTTTTACAGCGGCGGACCTCGGCGAGAAGTGAGTGGAGCAGCGAGGCTATAAAGCCTGCGGTATCCAGGTAGGCCCCTCTTTTACAGCGGCGGACCTGGGCAAGAAGTGAGTGGCGCAGCGAGGCTATAAAGCCTGCAGTATCCAGGTCGGCCCCTCTTTTACAGGGTGATTGCTTTAATAGTGCGGGTCGCAGTGGTTGCTGGGTAAGTGTTTTTTTTTACCTGTATATAAGTTGGGCGGTTTCTAAACCCGAGACACTACACTTGTAGTGTCCCCCACCTTTCCACCTCCTCTAACCTAAAGGGGGTGCGTGTATATCAGGAGGCCCGGTTAGTATCTAAACTCACTTTCGCGGGCTTTTGTTGACAGAGGCTGGTGTCGGGAGCGGAGAGAGCCAAGGCCCGGTGAGTATCTAAACTGACTTTCGCGGGCTTTTGTTTACAGAGGCTGGTGTCGGGAGCGGATAGAGCTGAGGCCCTGTGAGTATCTAAACTGACTTTCGCGGGCTTTTGTTTACAGAGGCTGGTGTCGGGAGCGGCGAGAGCCGAGATCCGGTGAGTATCTAAACTGACTTTCGCGGGCTTTTGTTTACAGAGGCTGGTGTCGGGAGCGGAGAGAGCCGAGGCCCGGTGAGTATCTAAACTCACTTTCGCGGGCTTTTGTTTGTAGAGGCTGGTGTCGGGAGCAGAGAGAGCCGAATCCCGGTGAGTATCTAAACTGACTTTCGTGGGCTTTTGTTTACAGAGGCTGGTGTCGGGAGCAGAGAGAGCCGAGGCCCGATGAGTATATAAACTCACTTTCACGGGCTTTTGTTTGCAGAGATTTACCAATCTCAGACCAGCGGCGGCGTTCCAGAAGCACGTCACGATTCAAAACGTGACGTGGGCAGGAGGGAGCGGCTGATTGGGTGAGTACGGCAGGTTAGTATTTATAGTACTTTATATTTTGCTAGTTAAGGTTCATAGTTTATAAAGTTTCGAAGATCTTAATTTTGTGATTATAATTTCTAGTGCTAGTAACCAAGGGCCCTTGAGTAAATCATTTAATTTAGTGAAATTGGTGGTATTGAATTGATTTAATTAAAGTTCAATTAATTAAAGGGTAAGTCATGGCAGGACAGCCCAGCCCCGTGTTATGCTCCTCCTGCTCTATGTGGGAAATCAGACACCCTTCCGGTGTCCCTGACGACCATGTGTGCGGGAAGTGTATCCTGCTGCAGCTACTGACAGCCCGCATTGCGGCGTTGGAGCTGCGGGTGGATGCATATTGGTGCATTCGCGATGCTGAGAACCTCGTGGATAGCACGTTTAGTGAGTTGGTCACACCGCAGGTGAAGGGTGTACAGGCAGGAAGGGAATGGGTGACCACCAGGCAGAGTAGGAGGTACAGGCAGGTAGTGCAGGGGTCCCCTGTGGCCATCCCCCTCTCAAACAGATATACCGCTTTGGATACTGTTGGGGGGGGATGACTTAGCAGGGGAAGGCAGCAGCAGCCATCATCCTGGCACCATGGGCGGCGCTGCTGCACAGGCTGGGAGGAAAAAGAGTGGAAGAGCTATAGTGATAGGGGATTGAATTGTAAGGGGAATAGATAGGCGTTTCTGCGGCCGCAACCGAGACTCCAGGATGGCGTGTTGCCTCCCTGGTGCAAGGGTCAAGCACGTCTCGGAGCGGCTACAGAACATTTTGGAGGGGCAGAGCGAACAGCCAGCTGTCGTGGTGCACATAGGCACCAATGATATAGGTAAAAAACGGGATGAGATCCTAAAAGCAGAATATAGGGAGTTAGGAGTTAAATTAAAAAATAGGACCTCAAAGGTAGTAATCTCAGGATTGCTACCAGTGCCACGTGCTAGTCAGAGTAGAAATAGTAGGATATTTCAAATGGATACGTGGCTAGAGGAATGGTGCAAGGGGGAGGGATTCAAATTCCTGGGACATTGGAACCGGTTCTGGGGGAGTTGGGAACAGTACAAACCGGACAGTCTGCACCTGGGCAGGGCCAGGACCGCTCTCCTAGGGGGAGTGTTTGCTAGTGCTGTTGGGGAGGATTTAAACTAATGTGGCAGGGGGTTGGGAACCTGAGCAGGGAGACAGAGGAAAACATGTCAGGAAGGGACAGAAGGTATGGAGTAAAAGGTAAATTGTTAAATAAGGAAAAAGCAGGAAGTAAGTGTCACAAAACATATTTGAAAGTTCTTTATCTGAATGCACGTAGCATTCGTAACAAAATTGATGAGTTAACGGCACAAATAACTATGTATGGGTATGATCTTGTGGCCATTACAGAAACATGGCTGCAGTGTGACAACGTCTGGGAATTAAATATGCCAGGGTATTTAACAATCAGGAAGGACAGGCAGGAAGGAAGGGGAGGGGGTGTGGCTATGTTAATATAGGAAGGAATCACTGTAATACAGAGAAATTATATTGGGTCAAAAGATCAGGATAATGAAACAGTTTGGGTAGAGATAAGGAATAATAAGGGGAAAAAAACAGTGGTGGGCATAGTATATAGGCCTCCTAATAGTTGCAACTCTGTTGGAAGAAGTATTAATCAGGAAATAGTTGGGGCATGTAATAAGGGGACAGCTATAATTATGGGGGATTTTAACTATCATATTAAATGGACAAATCAAATTGGGCAGGGCAGCCTTGAGGAAGAGTTTATTGAGTGTCTTAGGGATGGATTTCTTGAGCAGTATGCAACTGATCCTACAAGGGGGGAAGCAACCTTGGCCCTGGTCCTGTGTAATGAGTAAGGATTAATTAATAATATCCTAGTTAAGGATCCCCTGGGAATGAGTACACCATAACATGGTTGAATTCCATATCCAATTAGAGGGTGAGAATATTGGTTCTCAAACAAGCATACTGAGCTTGAATAAAGGAGACTATGATGGTATGAGTGCGGAATTGATTAAAGTGGACTGGCAAAATAGATTAAAGGGTAAGAAGGTACATGAGCAGTGGCGTTCATTCAAGGAGTTATTTTACAACTTTCAAAATAAATATATTCCACTGAGGAAAAAATGGTGTAAAAGAAATGACAGCCATCCAGCTGAGTAAAGAAATTAAAGAAAGTATCCGACTAAAAACAAGGACATATAAGGTAGCCAAAGTTAGTGGGAGGATAGAAGATTGGGAAGTCTTCAAAAGACAACAAAAAGTAACTAAAGGATTGATTAAGAAAGGGAAAATAGACTATGAAAATAAATTAGCAAAAAATATAAAAACAGATAGCAAGAGTTTCTATAGTAATATAAAAAGAAAAAGGGTGGTTAAGGCAAACATAGGTCCCTTAGAGGATGAGACCGGGAAATTAATGGTGGGAAACATGGAGATGGCAAAAATGCTGAACAAGTATTTTGTTTCAGTCTTTACGGTAGAGGACACTAAGAATATCCCAACACTGGACAAACAGGGGGCTCTAGTGGGGGAGGAGCTAAATACAACTAAAATCACTCAAGAATTGGTACTCAGTAAAATAATGGGACTCAAGGCGGATAAATCCCCTGGACCTGATGGCTTACATCCTAGGGTCTTGAAGGAAGTGGCAGTAGGAATTGTGGATGCTTTGGTAATAATTTTCCAAAACTCCCTGAACTCAGCAAAGGTCCCGGCAGATTGGAAAACTGCTAATGTAACACCCTTATTTAAAAAGGGTTGTAGGCAGAAGGCTGGAAATTATAGACCAGTTAGCCTTACATCTGTGGTGGGTAAAATTTTGGAGTCTATTATTAAGGAGACAGTAACGGAACATTTAGATTAACATAATTTAATAGGACAAAGTCAGCATGGCTTTATGAAGGGGAAGTCATGTCTGACAAATTTGCTCGAGTTCTTTGAGGACATAACGTACAGGGTTGATAAAGGGGATCCAGTGGATGTAGTGTATTTAGACTTCCAGAAGGCATTCGACAAGGTGCCATATAAAAGATTATTACTCAAGATAAAAAATCACTGGATTGGGGGTAATATTCTGGCATGGGTGGAGGATTGGTTATCTAACAGGAAGCAGAGAGTTGGGATAATAGATTCATTCTCGGACTGGCAACCAGTAGCCAGTGGTGTTCCGCAGGGGTCGGTGCTGGGTCCCCAACATTTTACAATCTATATTAACGATTTGGAGGAGGGGACCGAGTGTAACATATCAAAGTTTGCAGATGATACAAAGATGGGAGGGAAAGTAGAGCGTGAGGAGGACATAAAAAACCTACAAGGGGATATAGACAGGCTGGGTGAGTGGGCAGAGATTTGGCAGATGCAATACAATATTGGAAAATGTGAGGTTATGCACTTTGGCAGGAAAAATCAGAGAGCAAATTATTATCTTAATGGCGAGAAACTGAAAAGTACTGCAGTACAAAGGGATCTGGGGGTCTTGGTGCAAGAAAATCAAAAAGTTAGTATGCAGGTGCAGCAGGTGATCAAGAAAGCCAATGGAATGTTGGCTTTTATTGCTAAGTGGATAGAATATAAAAACAGGGAGGTATTGCTGCAGTTGTATAGGGTATTGGTGAGACCGCACCTGGAGTACTGCATACAGTTTTGGTGTCCATACTTAAGAAAAGACATACTTGCTCTCGAGGCAGTACAAAGAAGGTTCACTCGGTTAATTCCGGGGATGAGCGGGTGGACATACGAGGAGAGGTTGAGTAGATTGGGACTCTACTCATTGGAGTTCAGAAGAATGAGAGGCGATCTTATTGAAACATATAAGATTGTGAAGGGGCTTGATCGGGCGGACGCGGTGAGGATGTTCCCAATGATGCGTGAAACTACAACTAGGGGACATAATCTTAGAATAAGGGGCTGCTCTTTCAAAACTGAGATGAGGGGACACTTTTTCACTCAGAGGGTAGTGGGTCTGTGGAATTTGTTACCCCAGGAAGCTGTGGAAGCTACTTCATTAAATATATTTAAAACAGAAATAGACCGTTTCCTAGAAGTAAAGGGAATTACGGGTTCGGGGGAGCGGGCTGGAAATTGGACATGAGTTTGAGTTCGGATCGCTCAAGGCCCTGTGGGTGGTGGAGCGGGCCCAGGGGCCGAGTGACCTGGTCCTGCTCCTACTTCTTGTGTTCTTTAGAGTTGAGGTTGGATCAGATCAGCCATGATCTCATTGAATGGCGGAGCAAGCTTGAGGGGCCGATTGGTCTACTCCTGCTCCTATTTCTTATGTTCTTATGTTCTTAAGTACTATCCGGAGGACGGTAACATTTTCAGACCGTTTCTTTCCTTTAGGGAGAGGTAGTCTGATCTTTAGACCCAATTAAGCATCTTATGGGATCCGGCTATCTCTAACTTTGGTTGAAGGTGAACGTCTGGGGAATATGCCTGATCTGGGGTAGTCCGAAAGGGCTTGGAATTGTAATTACCCCTTCACTCTTTGCTTCAGGTGTCAAGTCCAATGAAGTGGAGTCTGAAAAGATTCCAATAGCTGTGAACGGTCGGAGAGCTGGAGAAAACAGAGTTTGCTAAGAGTAAAAAAGTATAGGCTCCATGGTTTAATGGTGAGCGTTCTGGACTTTGAATCCAGAGATCTGATTTGCAATTTCTTTGAAACTTGATATTTGATGACGCACAGATATGGGAGTATCTGCTAAGCAGAGTGGTAATAGGAATTTGGTGAAAGTGGGTGTTTGGTGCAATGGCGGAAGGAGGTGGTAATTGCTTTAAACTAAGAGACAATATTAAATATATTAATAATCTGAGTAATTAATTAGATCTGAATGGATAAAACTAAAATTAATTAAGTAGAGCATACCAACATTAATGTGATTAAAATTGTATTAAATAAAGCTCTGGCGTTCATAAATAATAAATAGGATAAAGGGATACTAAACTAAAATCGTATTTATATAAAAGAAGTAGATAGAATTTAAAGGAAAATGATGTGACAGCTCAGACCCGCTGCTTGTAATTCTTGTGCCATGTGGGGACTCCAGGACGCCTCGTGTGTCCCGGATAACCATGTGTGCAGCAAGTACCTCCGCTGCTCAAGCTCGAGCTCAGATTTCTGAACTTGAGGAGTAGCTGGAGTCACAGCAGGGCAAATGGGAGGTTGAGAAATTCCTGGAGTGCACGTCCCAGAAGGTGACCACCCTGCAGCTACAGAGCATTCAAGAGGACATTAGTGGTTGGCCATTCAGCAGGGTAGGATGAGGCAGACAGTGCAGGGAATCATCCGGGAGTGTGACTCTCTCAAACAGGTTTCAGTGCTAAAGATCGCTGAGGGTCATGACACCTCGGGGGAGTGCAGTCTAGAGCGTATCCAACGCACTGTGGGGAAGATGACGACACAGGAGGGCACAGCAAAGTGTAGAAATGCAGCTGTCATCGGGAATTCGATTGTCAGTGGGATAGACATGCGTTTCTGCAACTGGCGACGTGAGTCCCGCATGCTGTGTTGCCTCCCAGGAGCGAGGGTAAAGTACATCACTGAGAGGCTGCAGAACATGTCGAAGGGGAAGGGGACCAGTTCTGGGCCAGGCTGGACATTTACAAGGTGGACGGTTTGCACCTCAACAGAGCCGGGACCAATGTCCTCGTGGGAAGGGTAACTCATGCTGTGGGTGAGGGTGTAAACTAATTTGGCAAATGGAGGGCACCTGAATGAACTACTTGATCGGGGAAACAAGGAGCTCTGAGGACTGAGAGAGAAAAATACCACTAAATTAAAGAATGGTTCAGAAATAGGAGGGACCAGACAGGGAGCCAATGTGAGGCAGACTAAGATGGGATTGGCGTGCAGGTGCGTGGTAAACATGGTTGGTGAGCTGCAGGCAAAAGTCGGCACATGGGACTATGATATAGTGGCAATAACAGAGACCTGGCTCAAAGAAGGCGATTAATGGAAACTTAATAAATTAATATTCATGGCTACAATATACTCAGTAAAGATAGCGAAGTAATAAAAATGAGGAGGTGGCAATATTGATCAAATAAACTAATACAGCACTTGAGAGGGTTAATGTCGTGGTGGGCCAAAGACAGAATCAATTAACTTCGAATTAGGAACAATAGAGCAGATATTACGCTACTGGTTGTATACTATGGGTCACCAAATAGTGGGAAGGAGATAGAGGAGCAGATTTGAATGGAACCTAGAGAAAGACGCAGAAGTTACAGACTGCTGATAATGGGGGACTTCAAGTATTCTAATATAGACTGGGATAGCAACAATGCAAAGGGAAAAGTGGGGGGAGAGTTCTTGAAATGTGTGCAAGAGAGCAATGGGTGCAGTAGTGTCGTGGTTATGTTACGGGAAGAGTAATCCAGAGGCGTGGACTAATGATCTGGAGAGCTGGGGAATTTAAAGATAATTAATGAAATAAATCTGGATTAAAAAGCTGATTTCAAGAATGGTGACCATGAATCTTTCGATTGTCATAAAATCCATCGGGTTCACTAATGTCCTTTAGGGAAGTTAATCTGATGTCCTTGCCCAGTCTGGCCCATTATTTGTTAATCCAGACCAACAGAAATGTGGTTGACTCTTAACTGCCCTTTGAAATGTCCTAGAAAGCCATTCAGTTGTAACAACCGTTATGACAACTCCAATAGGAATAAAACGGAATGGGCCACCAGGCATCGAACTAGGTATCGGATTCAAACACGACAAAGGCACACCCAGCCCAGTCAACCCTGCAAAATACTTGTCATTAAGATCTAGGGGATGTGCCAAAATTGGGAGAGTTGTTCCGCAGACGAGTCAAGCAACAGCCTGACATATTCATACACTCAGTATCATACCTTTCAGCCAATGTCCTGAACTCCTCCAGCAGCATCCGAACAGCAGGGCAGACCACCAGAGGATGTGGCGCAGTAGTATACAGTCAGGAGAGAGTGGGCTTGGGAGTGGTTAAAATTGACTCTTGGCCCCATAAAGTATCACGGCATCAGGTCAAACAAGGGCAAGGAAACCTTCTGCTGATTACCAGATACCGCCCGCCTTCTGCCGATGAAACAGTACTCTTTCATGTTGAACACCACTTGGAAGGAGCACTGAGGGGAGTAAGGGCGTAGAATATACTCTGGGTGGGGTACTTCAATGTCCATCACCAAGAATTGATCGGTAGTACCAATACTGACTGACCTAATAAAGACTCACAACGCACTTGAACATAAAGCAAGGCTTTAATCAACTTGTAACAAAACATGGAGGTCTAGTTTGCAGTCACGAGCTTCCTGTTTCCAGATTGTCTCTGCCCAAGGTGGGCCCATGCCTGAGTATTTATACTCCCTGGACGGCGCCCCAGCTGGCCGCCCAGTAGTACTTCCTGAGTTGTTACTTGCGATTTATGACATTCTTCCTCCCTAAAAGGTTTGGAAGTCAAGTCTTCCTTTAACGGACTAGGCGGACCAGAAATAGCCGCAGACGTTCAGCTCTCTGCTTGTGACTGGAAGGCACGTCTCCCCGGACCGTGTCCTGGTCCCTGGGTCGCTTGGCCCGTACCGGTAAGTCAGTAGAGTCCGCGTCATCTTGATCATCCTGTGGAGGACTGGGAATATCATGACTCCGGGTGCGGGTCCCCACAGGTGCTGAGCTGGCCTCATCCCGGGTCGTGGCTGGAGATTGTCCGGCGTCCAGGTTTCGGGTGGCCATCCTACGGGGAGCTCCCTGAGTTGATCCAGTAGCGTTGCCGGCAGATCCCCCAATGTCCCAGGCGGGGCGTCATTTTCATAGGAGTGCGGAGTGTTGATATCATTGTCGGGGGATCCTTCATCTTTCGGGACCGTGTGACCGGTTGGGCAGGGAGCCAGATCTCGGAGCGAGACGGTGGTCTCCCGGTCATCAGGGTACAATACGTGCGCATACATGGGGTTTACCTCCGTTAACTCCACCTCGTCAACGAGAGGGTCGTTTTTGGCAGACCGGACGAACCTCCGGAGTAGCACCGGGCCTGGAGCCACCAACCATGACGGTAGAGACGTCCCATGTGTAGAGCGACGCCGGAATTTGAAGAGTCGCTCATGAGGCGTGACATTAGTAGACGTGGAGAGAAGAGACCTGATAGAGTGTAACGCGTCGGGGAGCACCGTTTCCCACTGCTGGTCCGGCAGGTTGCGTGACCTTAGTGCCAGACGGACAGCGTTCCAGATGATGGCATTGTATCATTCAACCTGTCCGTTACCGATTGGGTGATATGGTGTCGTCCTACTTGAGGTGATTCCCCGTTTGGAGAGATAACTTTTAAGTTCACTCGACATAAAGGAGGGACCCCGATCAGTGTGGATAAAATTGGCCGTCCCGCAAAGGGAAAAGACCTGATCGAGGCATTTAATTACCGTAGAGGTAAGCATATTAGGGCAGGGGAAGGCGAAGGGAAAGCGTGAATACTCGTCCACCATCGTAAGTAGGTAGGTGTTCCTTGTCGACGAAGGCAATGTCCCTTTAAAGTCTATGATGAGCCTCTGCATAGGCTGCATTGCATGTATGAGTAAGCCATCTGATGGGCGAAAGAATTGTGGTTTCAATTCTGCACAAATCCTACAGGAGGAGCATGTTTTCTTTACGTCCTCGGTTGAAAATGGTAGATTTTTGGAGCGCACAAAGTGCAACATGCGGGTCACACCAGGATGGCATAAGTCCATATGCAAATCCGCCAGAGTCGACGTTGACATTGAGGAGCAAAATGCCCGTGTGAAGGTATCTGGGGCCACGTTCTGTTTGCCGGGTCGGTAACAAATAGTATATCCAAAGGCAGCCAGCTCCATCCTCCAGAGTTGAATTTTATTATTTTTGATTTCCGTGCGCCTCCGGTTATCCAACATGAAGGCAACAGAGCGCTGGTCAGTTATAAGCGTAAAATGATGCTGAGCAAGAAAATGACCCCATTGGCGTATAGCCTCGATGATGGCCGTAGCCTCCTTCCCCACGGGGGGGGGGGGGTAATGGAGCTCGCTGCCCTGCAAGGTTCTGGATAGGAATGCCACGGGTCGGCCACCTTGATTCAAGGTAGCGGAGATCGCCACCTCCGATGCATCGCATTCGACCACAAAAGGAAGATTTTCGTCAATGGAGCGAAGCGTGGCTTTCTCCAGCTGTCGTTTGAGGAGGTTGAAGGCAGAAATAGCTGTAGCTTCCAATGGAAAAGACTTCGCATGGAGCAGGGGCTGTATTTTATCGGAGAAGTGTGGTATCCATTTTGCGTAATAAGCAAACATGCCAAGTGCCCAACGAAGAGAGCCGAGGTTCGTCGGGGGAGGGAGCTCCTGAAGTGGACTAAGTCGCTCTGGGTCCGGTTTAATAACACCGTTGCCCACCCAGTAGCCAAGAATGTTCACCGATGGCACCGACTTCACCGATTTGGATTCGTTTAACGTTAAGTGGCGACGGCGGAGTACGTCAAAAAATCTCTGAAGATTGGCGTCATGCTCCTTTTGATCATGGCCGGCAATAGTGATATTGTCTAAATACGGAAAGGTATCTGTCAAGTTCTCTTGCCGGACTAGGCCATCCATGGCCCGTTGGAAGACGGCCACCCCATTGGTGACCCCGAATGGAAGGCGGCGAAACTGGATAAGCCGACCATTGGCCTCAAAGGCCGTATACTTCTTGTCGGAGTCTTGCAGTGGCACCTGATGGTACGCGCTATTTAAATCGAAGGTCGAGAATACCTTGTATTTGGCAAGGTTGTTGACCATGTCATCTATGCGTGGCAGCGGGTAGGCATCCAGATCGGTATATAGATTAATAGTCTGCGAATAATCGATACACAGACGTTTTTTATGTTGTTTTAAGGGATTCCTCACGATGACGACCTGAGCCCGCCAGGGAGATGTACATGGCTCGATAATACCGTCGACTAAAAGGCGAGAGATTTCCGCCTCAATAAACGCTCGATCATCTTGACTAAAGCGCCGCGATTTGGAGGCTATGGGTTTACAGCGGGGGGGGAAGATTGGCAAACAGGGAGGGTTCACCGAGTAAGGCCGCCGAGACTGCACAAAGCGGCACCTTAGAAATGGTAAGCCCCGGCCTTGACCCTCCAAACTCAAAAGTGATCTTCTTGTGCTGCTTCTGGAAGTCCTGTCCCAGAAGCACATCGCTGCATAAGTTTGCGAGTACTCCGAGCCGGGTGGAGAGATACGTGCGGCCGTTGAGGATGAGGTTGACCAGACAGAAGCCAGAAGAATTGGTGGTCAGAATCGTCAGAGCCATTGCAATCTCCCTGTTCGAGGGATAAATGTGCAGTTTTAACCTGTTGACAGCCCGCTTACTAATGAAGCTGTCAGAGCTGCAGGAGTCGATTAGCGCGCTTAGAGTGTGCCCATTTACTGTAACCTTCGTGGCTGCATGGGACAAACTTTGGGGAAAAACAGCCGTGATGGGAGGAGGGGCAATTTTCCCTTGGGGAACTGTAGCCTTAACAGTAGTTCTTGGGGGAGGAGCAGCTCCATAGATAGCAGCTGTGAAGCTAACAGGAGCTCTCGACCGGGAACTTTAGAGGAGCGGCCTTTCTTGTTAGCAAAGGCCCGTGACTGGTATACCTTGGAAAAGTGTCCTTTCTTGCTGCAATGATTGCAGGTCACATTACAAGCCGGGCAAAATTTTCTGTGATGGCACGCCCCTCCACAAAAGAAACACTTTCTTCCTGATTGCCAGGATGCTGCTAGGGCGGGGTCGTCATCAGCGAAGGCCTCTAGGGTAGGGTCGTCGTCTGTTAGAGTAGAGTCAACATCAGTGGGGGCATCCGCCCGAGACCTATCGAAAGACTCATTAAAGGAGATAGCCGCCGCCCGTGCACGTGGTGGGAGATAAGTGTCTGCTTTTTTCTTGGCCAAGTCCAAGGAACAGGCCTGGTCATAAGCAGCCCGTAAATTGAGGGTTTTATTTTCCAGCAGGCGCTGACGTATAAAAGGGGACGCGATTCCATTGATAAAGGAATCGCGAATTAGTTCCTCTTGATACTGTTCAGCTGAAACTGCTTTAAGGTTACAATCCTTGCTGAGCCTGCGAAGTTTCTGGAGAAATTCATCGAGTGATTCCCCAGGCTGCTGCCGAGTTGTGGCCAGTAGGTGTCGAGCAAAGATTTCATTTGGGGACTTGACATATAGCTGCTGTAAGATTTCGATAGCAGTGTCATAGTCTATACAGTCCTCAATATAATCATACACATGAGGAGACACGTAGTTGATAAGCATTCGTAACTTATTAGGGACATCCGCCCCACATTCTTCAAGAAAGTTGCTAAAGGTACGAAACCAATGCTTCCATACCTTTGCTGCCGCAGGTGCATTCGGGTCCAGGTCGAGACGAGCGGGTCTAAGGAGTTTTTCCATGATGGATCAGTTTCTTGCCCAAGTTCCCTTCTGTGGTTCGAGTTGCAGCTCGTTGTTCCGAATCACCCAAAGCGTGGAGACGATATCAAGTTGATTAAATTGACGTAATAAAGACTCACTACGCACTTGAACATAAAGCAAGGCTTTAATCAACTTGTAACAAAACCTGGAGGTCTAGTTAGCAGTCACTAGCTTCCTGTTTCCAGATTGTCTCTGCCCAAGGTGGGCCCATGCCTGAGTATTTAAACTCCCTGGACGGTGCCCCAGCTGGCCGCCCAGTAGTACTTCCTGAGTTGTTACTTGCGATTTATGACACTGACTGAGCTGGTTGAGTCCTGAAAGACATTGCTGCCACACTGAGCCTGCGGCAGGTGGTGAGAGGACCAACTCAAGAGAAAAATCTACTTGACCTCGTAATCACCAATCTACATCTCGCAGATGCATCTGTCAATGACAACATTGGTAACAGTGACCACTGCACAGTACTTGTGGAGATGAAGTCCCATCTTCACACTGAGGACACCCTCCATCATATTGTGTGGCACTACCACCGTGCTAATTGGAATAGTTTCAGAACAGATCTATCGTTTCCAATCTGGGCATCCATGAGGCGCTGTGGGCCATCAGCATGAGAAGAATTGTATTCCACCACATTCTGTAATCTCACGGCCCAACATATCCCTCAATCTACCATTACCGTCAAGACAGGCAACAAAACCTGGTCAATGAGGAGCGTAGAAAATCATATCAGGAGCAGCATCAGGCATACCTAAAAGTGAGGTGCCAAACTGGTGAAGCTACAAAACAGGAATACATGCATAGTAAACAGCAGAATCAGCATGTTATAGGCAGAGCTAAGCAATCCACAACAAATGGATCAGATCAATGCTCTGTAGTCCTGCCACATCCAGTCGTTAATAGTGGTGGACCATTAGCAACTAATGGGAGGAAGCGACTCCATGAACATCCCCATTATCAATGATGGCAGAGCCCAGCACGTAAGTGCAAAAGACAAAGCTGAAGCGTTTACAATCATCTTCAGCCAGAAGTGCCGAGTGGATGATGCATCTAAGTCTCCTCCTGAGTTCCCTACCATCACAGAAGCCAGGCTTCAGCCAATTCGATTCATTCCACGTGATATCAAGAAACCGCTGAGCGCACTTGATACAACAAAGGCTTGGGCCCGACAACATACTGGCTGTAGTGTAGTGTTGAAGACTTGTGCTCCAGAACAAGCCACGCCTCTAAGCAAGCATTTCCAGTACAGCTTTAACACTGGCATCTACCCGACAATGTGGATAACTGCCCAGGAATGTCCTGTCAACAAAAGCAGAACAAACTCAAGCTGGACAATTACCGCCCCATCAGTCTACTCCCAATCAGCAGCAAAGTCATGGAAGGTGTTGTTGACAGTGCTATAAAGCGGTACTTACTCATCAACAACGTGCTCACCGTTGTTCAGTTTGTGTTCTGCCATGACCACTCGGGTCCAGACCTCAAAACAGATTTGGTCCAAGATTTGAATTCCTGAGGTGAGGTTAGATCGACTGCTCTTGACATGAAGGCAGCATTTGAACGAGAGTGTTATCAAGGACCGCTAGTAAAATTGAAATCAATTGGAATCAGGGGGAAAACCCTCCACTGGTTGGAGAATTAGCTTGCATAAAGGAAGATGGTTGTGGTTGTTGGAGGCCAACTACTACTCGCTGCAGGAGTTCCTCAGGGCAGTGTCCTCGGCCCAACCATCTTCAGCTCCTTCAACAATGACATCCCTCCATCATAATGTCAGAACTGGGGATACTCGCTGATGCTTGCACAGTGTTCAGTTCCATTTGTAAATCCTCAGAGAATGAAGCAGTCCGTGCCTGCATATAGCAAGACCTGGACAACATCCAGTCTTGGGCTGCTAAGTGACAAGTAGTATTCGGGTCATACAAGTGCCAGGCAACGCCCATCTCCAACCAGCGAAAGTCTATACACCTTCCCTTGACGTACCATGGCATTACCATCGCCGAATCCCCCACCATCAATATCTGAGAGTCACCATTGACCAGAAATTTAACTGGAACATTCACATAAACACTGTGGCTACAAGAGCGGATCAGAGGCTGTGTATTCTGCGGCGACTGATTAATCTCCTGACTCCCCAAAGCCTTTCTACAATCTACAAGGCACAAGTCAGGAGTGTGATGGAATATTCTCCACTTGCCTGCATGAGTGCAGCTCTAACAACATTCAAGAATGTCGACACCATCCATCTCAAAGCAGCCCGCATGATGGTCACTCCATCCACCACGTTAAACATTCACTTCCTCCACCATCGGCGTACCCTGGCTGCAGTGTGTACCATCCACAAGATGCACCGCAGCAACTGGCCAAAGCTTCTTCCACAGCACCTCCCAAACCCGTGATGTCTGCAACATAGAATTACAAGGGCAGCAGGTGCATGGGAACACCATCACCTTCAAGTTCCCCTCCAATCACATGTCATCCTGACTTTAATAGTGTATGACAATTCGAGAATCTGTCAAACGAAAAACCAAATTTGCAGCGTAATCCTTCCATTTTATATGACGAAGTCCAGACACACACAAGGTCTTTAAGAAGTAGACATGCAGAGAAATAATAACAATTAGGCCGCTTATCTGTGGGAAGAAATGTAACCCTAGTTCTAAACTTCATAAACTTGAGGTCATCCAAATCTCTACCGCCCGTGTTCTAACTCGCACAAAGTCCCGTTCACCCATCTACCCTGTGCTCGCTGACCTTCCTTGTCTCCCAGTTAAGCAATGGCTTGATTTTGAATTCTCAACATTGTTTTCAATCCCTTCATTGACTATAAACCCCCGAGAACAATGCGCATTTTATATTACAGACCTGCCAGTTACTGAAATGGAATTTGCCTAAACCATAACGGTGAGTGAATGACGCACGAGATTATTAATGTTGCAACCGGCCAGCAACTTGTGGCGAGGAAGAGATACCCTGTGAATGGCGAGTTGCTGGACGATTTGCCATTAGCTTCGCGAAAATAGCATCTCGTCGTTAACCTCCCTGTGAATTTTATGAAGTTTCTGCATTTGAACATTAATTCTCCATTATACTCACCACAGAAAGTTAATCTAGTAATTAAAAGTACAAATACCATTTTAGCAACGTGATAATTGTTAAAACTGCCAATCAACAACTCTCGCCCAGAAAGTCAACATTTCAAGTGGGGAGTTTCATTCCTTCAAGTTCTGAATTGTTGTTGGAGATTTTATAAATGTCAACTTTTAACTTTTCCTTTTTTTCATATTTTTCCTTTCTATCTTTTTGGCATTCTCTCTTAATCCAATCTGTCTTTCCGTTTCATAATTTCTTTTTCTGCACCTCATTTGAAATTGAATTCACAAACTCTAATTCACCCCTCTTCTCAGTCGTTCCTCTGTTTATGTCTCATTCCTTTAATCTCGTTGGTTAACTAGATAAACAGTTTGTCCCGTTGTTTACCTATCTTCCTGATGCCCTATTGCCACCACAGAACCGTTATCAGCTCGCACTTCCAGAAAATTACAGGGCAAACAATTTTGGAGCTGCAGGGTGCAGGAAACAGTTCAACTAACAGGGCATGCCGTGAGAATCTTCAATTGTTCTTTGCTGTCCTTCGGTCTATTTATAGGGACTAAACTCACTCCCAGTGTCAGCTGTCACTCCAGCTCCGCCTGCACTGACTTCCCACTGATGGTGATTAACCAGGGGCGTAAATGTATCTCAAAGTAACGTCACAAAGGAGCCAGGAGCCAATCACCCAGCAGCCAGGATCGATGTCACAAAGCAGCCCGAGCCCCTTCCCCTCGAGGTTAATGGGTCAGATGACCATGTTCTGCTCCTGATATGCAGTCTCACTGGGTATGAACACATGTTGTACAATCATTCCTGTCTCCAAAAAAATCCTCTTAAAATGAGTTAAACTGTCTGAACAGCAATGCACACAGTGTCCATAATAAAACAGGGGAGCTGGAGGCAATCATACGTTGCGAGGAACCAGTCATAGTAGGGATTACTGAGACTATGGCTACAGAAAAATCAGGACTGGGAATTAAACATTGCCGGGAATAACATATTGAGAAAAGATATGGAGCAGAAAAGGGGGGGGGGGGTGGAGTAGCTGTACTTATTAGTGATAACATAATAGCAGTAGAAAAAAGTGAAGCAGATATCAATGAGACAAAAATAGAATACATATAGATAGAGATAAAAGAAATAGAGGATAAATCACACTAATAGGCGTAGTCTACAGACCAACTAATAGTAGAAGAAAGTTGGAGGAAGAAATATGCAGACAAATTAGGGAAATTAGTAAAAAACGTCGAATAATAATAATGGGGGATATCCACTACCTCAATATTAATTGCAAAGAAGAGGTAGGTAATGACGATAAGGGAATGGAGTCCCTACAATGTGTACAGGACACCTTTCTAACCCAATATGTGGAAAGCCCAAAAAGGGAGGACTCACTGTTGGATCTAGTATTGGGGAATGATCCAGAGCAGATAAGAGAAGTAAAGGTAGGGAACATATAGGCAATAGTGACCATAATATATTACGCTTTAAGATGATAATTGAGAAGGACAAAATTAGGACGAAAACCAGTTTAATAGATTGGAGAAAAGCTGTTTTTGAGGGTCTGAGAATAGAACTTGGGAAAAAAATGGGCAAAAACATTGGCAAACAATGATATAGAAAAGCCATGGGATACATTTAAAACGGTGTGCAACAGAGTGCAGGAAGATATATTCCGCTAAAAGGAAAGTATAAACCAAACAATAATGAGACTCATGGATGAATAAAACCATAAGGGAACAATTGAGGGTAAGGAAAGAGGCATATGTTAAGTACATAAACAGCAGGGGAGTGCATGATAAGAGAGAATACGAAAAGATTAGGAGAGACAGCAAAAAAAAAATTGGCAGGCAAAGAGGAACTATGAAATTAAATTAGCAAGGAACATAAAACAAAATAGTAAAATATTTTAAAAGCACATCAATCAAAAACTGAAGTTTGGGATGGTAATACGGCCATTAAGGGATGATCAGAATTATACCACAGGTAATGATGGAGATATGGCAAAAAGTTTAAATAATTACTTTGCTTCAGTATTTACCAGGGAGATAGAACAGGTGGACAAGCCATTGGATGATGAGATTAGTAATGAGGTAAGTGCCTTTAAAAAAAAGGGGAAATATTAAATAAATTAATCAAAATCAAAAATGATAAAATCTCTGGGCCGGATGGATTGCATCCACGCATTTTAATATAATCTAGGCAAGATATAGCAGAGGCATTACTACGCATATTTAATAATTCATTAGACAAATGTATAGTGCCAGAGGACTGGCGGATAGCTAACGTAATACCGATATTTAAGAAGGGGGATAAAAGCTATCCAGGGAATTATAGACCAGTAAGCTTAATATCAGTGAATGGAAAATAATGGAATCCCTGCTGAAGGAGAAAATAGAAGAACAACTAGAAACCAAAAATAGAATGATGAATAGTCAACATGGATTTCAAAAGTGACAGTCTTGCTTGCCCAAACTTATTAAATTTTTTGAAGAGTTAATAGAGAGAGTAGACATTGAAATGCAGTAGAATTAATTCAGCTGGATTTTCAAAAGGCCTTGATAAGCTACCCCATGATGAAGAAGTTCAGTGTATGCCGAGTCAGGGGACAATTAGCACAATGGATTGCTGCCTGACTTCAGGACAGAAAGCAGAGAGTAGGTGTAAAGGATAGCTATTGACAGTGGCAGAAGGTGGGTAGTGGTGTTCCACAAGGATCAGTGCTGGGACCACTGCTGTTCACAATTAACATTAACGATTTATACTTAGGAATCAAAAACACAATTTCTAAATTTGCAGATGACACCAAATTGGGGGGAATAGTCAATACTGTGGAGGACTGCAACAATTTACAGGCGGAAATTAATAAACTTGCAAAATGGCATATAATTGGTAGAAGAAGTTCAACACAGATAAATGCAGGTATTACATTTTGGTAGGAAGAAAGGGGAGGTCACTTAACACTTGGAGAGTGCGAGTCTAGGTGGGGTAGAGGAACAAAGGAATCTAGGACTACAAATAAACAAATCACTAAAAGTTGCGCCGCACTTTAACAAGGATAAAAAAAGCAAACCACGCACTCAGGTTTATTTCTAGAGGGATAGAATTGAAAAGTAGGGAAGTTATACTAAACCTGTATCAAACCTTGGTCAGACCACACTTAGAGTACTGCGTACAGTTCTGGTCGCCATATAATAAAAAGGATATAAAGGCACTGGAGAGGGTGCAGAGCAGATTTACAAGGATGATACCAGAAATGCGAGTGTATACATATCAGGAAAGGATGAATGGGATGGGTCTCTTTTCTCTTGAAAATAGAAAGCTGAGGGGTGACGAAATAGAGGTCTTTAAAATTATGAAAATTGTTGATAGAGTGTCTACAGAGAGAATGCTTCAACTTATGGAGAAGAGCATAACTGGATACCATCAATATTAAACTGTCACCACGAAATCCAATGGAATTATGGAATTCAGAAGAAATTTATTTACCCAAAGAGTGGCGAGAATGTGGAACTCGCTACCACAGAGAGTGGTTGAAGCGAATAGTATCGATGCATTTAAGGGGAGGCTAGACAAGCATATGAGGGAAAAGGTAATAGAGGGTAATGCTGATAGATTTAGATGAGGAAAGACAGGAGGAGGCTCGTGTGGAGCATAAACGCCGGCATGCACTGGTTGGGCCGCATGGCCTGTTTCATTGCCGCATATCTTCTCTAATCCTATGTAAACGCCGCTCCAATGTACCGAGACTCCAGGCAGGGAGAACTGCCTCCCACAATTACAGATTTTCCATCTCATACACACAATGTGAGGTCCCGCTATTCAATGATCCCCATGTCCACCTCTTGCTTTATACATCCGAAAGTCTCACTCTGTTTGTATCAGGCAGTGTGTCTCTCTGGCAGTTTGAGAATGATGTTGAGGTGAATCTCTAATAATTCAGCAGCCTCTGTGTTCTGAAATCAGCTTGTTCCCTGTAACGGGAAAGGACATCAGAGGCACTAATTGGAGGGATCATCAGGGATATGAAGTGATGGGACAATCGGAGCATTAATTGGAGAGGGCATCATGGATAAAAGTAAGATAGCTCCCTCTACACTGTTCCATCAAATACTCCCAGGTCAGGTATAGCACAGGTTAGATCGAGAGTAGAAATCTCCCTCTATATTGTCCTATCAGAAACTCCCAGGTCAGATACAGTACAGGTTAAATACAGGGTAAATCAGCCTCTACACTGTCCCACTTAAAGCTCCCTGGTGAGATACAGTACAGGTTAGATACAGAGGAAAGCACCCTCTACAATGTGCCGTCAATTACTCCCCGCTCAGATGCAAAACTGTGTAAAGTTCTGTCTAAATTGTTTCACTACGGATAACGAACTCAGATATACAATGCGTTCAATGCAGCATACAACTCCCTTGACACTTTCCAATGAAGCACACCAGCTCAGATGCAACATAGGATGAATAAAGAATAAAAATCCCTCTGCATTGAAGTGACAAGCACCCCTGGTGAGGTATTGGCAAGGTTTTTATAGATGTTAATCTCCGGGCAACTCGCCGCTTCAAAGGCCGAGCCTTATTGCAGCTGCCAATCAACTCCCAGTAGCTGGTTAGACTCTCACCCTGGCCAAATCCTGGACTGAACAGATTCTTCAGTAGAGTTCCTCACCTTTACAATTATTGTTGCAGCTTCCTGTTTTATCCATTGTTAGACAATGGGGGTCTTGGGCCCACCAGATCTGCTCTGTGAACCAGCCACAGTTTTGCAGTGTCAGATAGTGTGTTGATATTTCGATTTATCTCTCTCTCCACCTTCCTGAGATATTGCTCAGTCCAGGAAACTATCAATAGAAAAATTATTCATATTAATTCTACAATATGTAAGTGGAATACAACCGTACCATTTTTTTACTATCATTTTATATAATTTGAATATATTTGCGATTAATAACATTTAATTGAATCACTTACTTTAGTATTAAATTGTTCTTTTCTATCCTTTGCCCAATTTGTAGGGACTAATCTCACTCCCAGTGTCAGCTGTCACTCCAGCTCCGCCCACTCTGACATCATACTGATGGGGTGTAACCAGGGGCGGAAATCTGTCTCCAGGTGACGTTACAAAGGAGCCAGGAGCCAATCACACAGCAGCCAGGAACGATGTTACAAAGCAGCCCTAGCCCCTTCCACTCGAGGTTTTGCCGCATCAAAAGCCAAGATTTATAGACTCAGAGAATCGTATCATCTTACAGCATAAAAGCAGTATTCTTCCCGTCGTGCCTCTGCCACCTGTTTGAAAGAGCTTTCCAATTTTTCCCAGATCCCAGCAGTTTTCCCAGGACCCTGCACATTAGTTCTCCTCAAATATACGAAAATTTTCCTTTTGAAAGTTGCTGTAGAATCTGCATCCATCACCCTTTCAGGTATTGCATTCCAAATCATAACAACTCTTGTGGGAAATAAAATTCTGCTCATTTCCCCTCTCGTTCTTGTGTAAATTATTTTAAATCTGTGATGTCTGGTTACCGAATATCTTGACCGATGAGAGACAATTTTTCCCTACTTTCTCTATCAATACCCCACGTTATTTTGATTACCTCTATTCGGTCTCCCCTTAATCTTCTCTGCCCTAAGGAGAAAAATCACAGCTTCTCCAAACTCTCCACATAACTATAGTCACTCTTAAAAAAAAACTTGTATTTACGTAAATCCTTTCACGACCACCGGACGTCTCAGAGTGCTTTACAGCCAATGATGTACTTTTAGAGCGTAGTCGCTGCTGTAATGTTGGAAACACAGCAACCAATTTGCACACAGCAATGTGATAATGTTCAGATAATAGGTTATTTTTTGTTCATTGAGGAATTAACATTTGCAAGGACACCGGGATAACTCCCTTGCTCTTCTTCGAAATATCGCCATGGGATCTTTTACGTCCACTTGAGAGAGCAGACGGGGCGTCGGTTTAACGTTTCATCGGAAAAGCAGCACCTCCGACAATGCAGCACTCCCTCAGCACTGCTCTGGAGTGTAGGCCTACATTTTTGTGCTCCAAATCCCTTGAATGGAATCTGAACCCACAACATTCTGACTGAGAGGCAAGAGTTCTACCCACTATCCATAGCTGACACTGCATATAAGTCTTGTATCATCCTGGTAAAACTCCTCTTTACACTCTCCAGGGCCTTGACATTTTTTCTAAAGTCTGGTGCCCAGAATTGTACACAATACTTCAGCTAAGGAGTAACCAGTAATTTATAAAGGTTAACTGGAATTCCTTTTTTTGTATTCAATTCCCCTTTTTACAAAGCCAAATATCGCACACGATTTCTTAACTGCCTTATCAACTTACCATTGCCACCTTCAAGGACTTAGAACTATTCACTCCCAGGTTCCGCTGCTCTCCCATCACCCTCAAAATAGTATCATTTAGATTATACTGTCTCTCCATGTTGTTTCTCCCAAATTTTGTCGCTTCACACTTATCTACATTAAATTGCATCTGCCAATTTCACCAATGTGTCAATGTCCTCCTGAAGTATGCTACTATCCTGATCAATATTTACTACGTTACCAGGTTTTGTATCATCTGCCCTCTCTGTTACTTCATCAAATAACTCAATTCGTTTCGTCAGACAAGATTTTCCTTTAACAAATCCATGCAGCCTGTCCCTTATTAACCCATGATTCTCCAAGTGAGAATTACATTTTTCCTTGACAAAAGTGATTTTCTCACCACCAGCAATAGACAGACTGGCCTTTAGTTACCACGTTAATCCCTCTCCGTTTTTTGAAGAGAAGTGTATCATTTGCAGTCCTCCAGTCCTCCGGCCCACTCGCATAGCCAACGAGGATTGAAAGATTGTGGTCAGCACTTCTGCTATCTCAACACTAACTTCCCTCAGCAACCTAAGATGCATCCCATCTAGACTGGTGACTTGTTAACTTTGAGCGATAACAACCTATTAAGCACCTCCTTTCCATATGTTTTTATCCTATCCATTATCTCTACTCATCCTCCTCTACTGCAACATTAACTTCATCGTCTTCTTTTGTGAAGACAGATACAAAGTATTCCTTCAGTACTTACGCCGTGCCCTCTGCCTCCACAAGAAGATTTCATTTTTCCCCCTAATCAGCCCCATCATTTCTTTAACTATCCTTTTACTTCTTATATGTTTATAAAAGATTTCTGGGTTACCTTTTTTGTTACCCGCTACTCTTTTCTCACACTCTCTCTTTGCCCTTCTTGTATCCATTTTCAATTTCCCCCTGCCCTCTCCGTGCTCTGCCTGGTTTTGTCTGTATTCTGTACCCGACATTTGACATGAACCTTCTTTTTCAGTTTTATTTTAACCTCTTATTCCTCTGTCATCCAGAGAGCTCTAGCTTTGGATTCCCCATATTTCCCCCTTATGGGAATGTGGTTGGTTTGAACCCGAAATATCTCCGCCATGAAGGCCTGCCATTGATCTTTTCCTGTTTTCCTGGCCAAACTATGTTTGCAGTCCACCTGTGCTAGATTCCTTCTCAAATCACTGAAATTTGCTCTCTTCCAGTTGTTCACCTTTGATTTATCTTTGTCCCTTTCCATAACTACTTTAAACTTAATTATATTATGATCATTATTACAAAGATGTTCTTCCACTGAAACACACTCCACTTGCCCTACTTCATTCCCTAGAACTAGAGCCAGCACTGCTTCCTTCCTCGTTGAGCTAATAACATACTGATTAAGTAAGTTCTCCTGTACAAATTAAATGAACTCTTCACTCTCCTTGCCCTTTTCTATGTTTGCCCCCACTCTATATTTGGGGAATTGAAGTCCCCTAATGTTACTGCTCTGTTATTTTTACAATTCTCTGAAATTTGTAGCAGATTTCCCCCTCTATCGCCTTCTCACTATTTGGGGGCCAAAATAAACACCCTGCAATGTAACAGCTCCTCTTCTGTTCCTTGATTCTCAACAAATAGATTCAGTCATTGAATTATATAGTATATCGTCCCTCTGTAGAACAGTAATATTATCCTTGATCAACACAGCCATCCCACCTCCTGTCTTTTTTTCCTTCCCTATTCCTCCTGAATACGTTGTAGCCAGGAATGCTTCGTTCCCATTCCTGTTCATGTTTAGACCAGGTCTCCGTGATAGCCAATATAAAACAATAACAACTTGTATTTATATAGCGCTTTTAACGTAGTAAAACGTCAAATGGCGCTGCTCAGGCATATTAAACGACAAAACGAAATTAATGCCAAGCCACATAAGGAGAAATTAGGGCAGGTGACCAAAAGTTTGGTTAAAGAGATAGGTTTTAAGGAGCGTCTTAAAGGAGCAAAGAGAGGTAGCGAGGCGAAAGGTTTAGGCAGGGAATTCTAGAGGTTAGGTCCTAGGCAGCTGAAGGCACGGCCACCAATGATTGAGCGATTATAATCAGGGATACTCAAGAGGGCAGAATTAGAGGAATGCAGATATCTCTGGGGAAAGTGGGGCTGAAGGAGATTACAGAGATAGGAAGGGGCGAGGCCATGGTGCGATTGGAAAACAAAGATGAAAACTTTGAAATCGAGGCGTTTCTTAACCGCGAGCCAATGTAGGTCAGCGAGCACAGGGGTGAGGGGGGAATGGGACTTGGTGCGAGTTAGGACACGGGCAGCCGAGTTTTGGATGACCTCAAGATTACTTAGGTTAGAATGTGGGAGGCCAGCCTGGAATGCGTTGGAATTGTCAAGTGTAGAGGTAACAAAGGCTTGGATGAGGGGTTCATCAGCGGATGATATGTGGTAAGGGCGGAGATGGCCGATGTTACGAAGGTGGGAAAAGGTGTTCTTAGTTATGCTGTGGATATGTTGTCGGAAGCTCTTTTCATTACTATATCATTACTCTATGTGGCAACTTGCTCCTGTAACTCGTCAACCTTATCTCTAACCATCCTCGCATTAAGACATATACATTCACTCAAAATGCTAGTCAGCTTTGTTTTTTCCTTCATCGAATTCCTGCTCTTTCTGTAATATTCTTGGCTCTGTTGCTGTTTGTCCCTCCTAGTTTTCGATGCGCAATTTCTCTCCTCTCTGCTGCTACGTCCTGGTGCCCCTTCTCTTGCCAAATTAGAGAAAATCCTCCCCACAGCATTAGTTTATCTTCCCGCAAGGTTATTGGTTGCAGCCTGTTCAAGTGTAACGCATCCACTTGTACAGGTCCCTCCAGCTCCAGAACTGATCCCAATACCCCAGGAAGCCAAGTGTAACCGAAACATTCTATGAAAGACCCGTCTGTACAAGGAAAGAGCTGCAATTCAGAAATCCTTCCTTCGTGGCTCCTGAATGGACACAATAAAGGCCAGTTTTTGCTGAAATTCAGAAACAAACTGAAAAGTATAAAAGATGCGGAGGCAAAGAGAAGATTCCGCTGGGATGTAGAACCCAGAATCTACGGGCCGAATGGCCTACTCCTGCTCCTAGATTCTATGTTTCTATGTTTCTATGTAATCTCCTGTTTACTAGACAGTCCAAAAATGTGTGGGTTAGGTTGATTTGGCTATGATAAATTGACCCTTAGTGTTAGAGGGGATTAAATATGTGGGGTTATGGGGATAGGATGGGATATGTTAGGGGGAATTAAATACGTGGGGTTACGGGGGTAGGGTGGGATATGTGTACTGTGGGGATTAAAGCAGGGACAGGGTACTGGATTTGGATGATCAGCCATGATCGTATTGAATGGCGGAGCAGGCTCGACGGGCCGAATGGCCTACTCCTGCTCCTAGATTCTATGTTTCTATGTTTCTATGTAATCTCCTGTTTACTAGACAGACGCTTTAACCAAATAAACCACGGAACCACATGTGAGGGTCATGTTTTCCAGCTTATCTCACTCGCACATGTGATAGCTATCTATCCCTGTCTGTAGGGTTTCCGACAAATTTATCCATGTCTATTTCTCTTGTCTACTTGCATCTGTAAACTAACCCATACTTAGAACCCTCCGAATTCACTGCGGTCCTCCAATTCTAGCTTCTTGTGCATGCACGAGTTTAAACACTTCAGCATTGACGGCCCTGCCTTCAGATACCTAGGCCCTATGCGGTGGATTTTCATCCCTAATCTCTCCGCCTCTCTACCAATCTCTCCTCCTTTAAGACGCCTCTCAAAACCTACCTCATGGACAAAGTTTTTTGTCTCCTGTCCTAATATATCCTTATGTGGCTTGGTTTCAAACTTTACTTGATAATCGTTCCTGTGAAGCGCCCAGGGAGGTTTTACTATATTAATGGACCTAAATAAATGCAAGTTGTTTTTGTTATACTGCAACAACAGAAGCAGCTGGAGATCTCAAACAGACATCCTTATATTTTGCAGGGACGTGCACTCTACCATCCCTTTCAATGGCAAACCGAAAGCACACGTAGAAACGTAGATACATTGAAAAATAGGAGCAGGAGTCGGCCATTCGGCCCTTCGAGCCTGATCAGCCATTCAATGTGATCATGGCTGATCCTCTATCTCAATACCATATTCCCGCTCGCTCCCCATAAACCCTGATGCCTTTTATAGAAGCACTTGCCAAGATGAGATCAGATATGAATGTCCAAGGTACATTATTTCACTGCCAGTATACACAGAGGGCATCAGTTCTGATCAAAACTTACAATATCGCATAACTTGTCTTGGCAGAATAATACAAAATGATAAACAGTTCCTCACCTCAGTTGGTTGTCTCGAATTACACAACACCCACATATGTTAATGAGTTGCTTTTATTTTGAAGTCTTTGAATAAAAAGCAATTCAATATCTGGCACCTCATCATTTTAGGCAGTCTTCATGTCGATTTTATTTTTAACATTTGGGAATGCACTTTACTTTACTGAACAGCATTTACATACAAGTCTCTGGCAAAACTTTTCTCTTGTGATATGGTAAAAAAAAAGTCGATAAATGAACTGATATATTCTATTCTATTCTATAATGTTGTGATATGTTACGTTAAGTTATGTCATGCCAGAGGTGTCAGGCATGGCTCAGTGGGTTGAAGCCCCACTCCAGAGATTGAGCACTTACCCATAGCTGACAATCCACTGCAGTACTGATGACGAGCTGCACTATCGGAGGTGCCATCTTTCAGTCGAAACGTTAAACCGAGGCCCACTCTGCTCTCTCAGATGTATGTAAGTACCCACAGTACTATTTTGAAGAAGAGCAAGGCAGTTATCCCTAATGTACTGGCCAATATTTATCCTCAGCCAACATCGCTGAAACTGATGAACTGTTCATTTAGGAAGTTGTTATTTGTGGGAGCTTGCTGTGCGAAGATTGACTGCCTTTTTTCCTACATTACAACAGTGACTGCACTTCAAAAGTACTCCTTTGGCTGTAAAGCGCTTTTTGGCAGTCCTGAGGGTCGTGAAAGGCGCTATCTAAATATAAATATATCTTTATTTCATATTTATTCTGCTAAACCTATTGCTTGGATCGAAACCACATATTCATTATTAATTTCTTCTTAAAATCGTGGATTTAAAAGGCATAAACTAATGAAGAAAGGACCCGTGGATTTTCATTGTTAAGTTATTGATTACTCAACCTGCCCTAAAAAGAGCTAAAATGCTGTGGAGCCACTTTAACTGGGTAGGTGCAATGCATCTTCCCTCTCCCTGCCAGAGCTGACATACAATATTGATGTTTAATGACTGAGTTAAAATGACTCGGCAGAGATAAGGTCAAACCTGGAAATTCAATGGTGAATTGACGAAGGAGCAGTGAGGGCAGAGCTGGAATCGTATTGTAATAACATTTGAAGCCAATGTACTAATTGTTTTCAAAAGAAACCAATGTCTGCATGATACATTTATTATCTGAAAATATTGTCCGTTGAGGCTCATTCGTAATCTGTTTGTGCAGATCCCTGTCAGCAATTTACAAGCAGCTTAATTGCTCCTCTGGGGAGTTCCTGCAGTTATAAATAACATCCCTTGGATGTGCAGCTTGGTTGTGACCGTGCATTTGTTCAATTCGACACCAGCAGACACTGGCACTTTTTGCAAAAATGTATGAATCGTTTATTGACCTGATCTACGCTTTTTACTACCCTCTCCTCGCGACTATAGGACTTCCTGGTGAGTGAGGATCCGAGGTTAACATTTATTTGATTCACAGTTGAACTGGATTACTGCTGTTTCTGGGTATCTGAAATTCACCATGTTTATTTTAATGTTTTTTGGTCAGTTGTCTATTTACTGTCAGCAGGTAAATGAACAGTTCGCCATTACTGTATGTGCTGATCTAATCTGATTTGGTATTACATTCCCCTTGCTTTAGGAAACTCAAATTGCACAGCGAGACTGGGGTGTCATGCTTTTCTGATTGATCTGTTCCTCTTGCAGTCGTGAACCTCAGATGCAGCTGTGAAGTGTTCTGCTGTTGGAGCATTCGAGGTAGGTGGATGAGATATCAGGAGCACAACCCACAGTAGGACAGGACTATCGGATCCAAATTACTATCCAGAGGGACAGCGAGTTCAAACCTCACAGTAGCCATCAAAGCAATAAAAGATTGCTACTTCTTGCCTTTCCGACAATAGTGGGTATCGCTATCTGTGCACTTGCGGAAATGGCGCCTCCCACAATCAATCCTAAAATCAACATTAAATAGAACGGCTCCAATCCCAACGCTCTGACAGTAAGGTGCCATGTATAACAGGGAACGGCACATATAAATCCACAGTTTCCAGGATCAACACAGGAATTCTACACATCAACCACGAGTACCTGAAAGAGGCAGATGCAAATAATAATAAAACAAGTCGTGGGGTAATTTTGATCATGGGCAGAAACCCTGACAGCTCACCTCTCGTCTCCAACACCCTGCCAAATCTCAAGGATTGACGTCACTTAGAAACGGACAATGATTGACATCGATTTCCGACCAGAGGTGAGGAATATCCTGCAGCCGTCGAGTTTATCAGAAACATCATTCCAGTGTAATCAAGGCAACTTCTGGCAAATAACATCCTGAGTTGTAGGGAAAGCTTCCTGGGCATATTGTTTTTACATTCCGTAAATAATACAATAATGCTCTTCTTATTGGTCCATAGACATCCACAACAGCTGAACTTCCAAATGATCAGAAAATCGTCGAAAAGGGCGAAGAAATTGAAATATAATGATTGCACTTTCGAAATGTGTGCCATATGCCTGACTGCCAAGATCTACCCTGCTTTATGCCTCTATCAAAGCACCCATTAAATTGCCGAATAACAACGGGCAAACTGTGACCAGACGCCATGGAGTCCGTTCATTTCCCTTGGTTGGGGTATCCTCCATCACTGACAGGTTACATTCTGGGGCTCAAATTATTACTCATGTAGCAATACACAGGCCACTGTTAATGGATATCGTTTACTGGGTTGTCTTCGCTATAATATTAAATAAACTATCAATTGGCTGGTTCTGTTCCACTTTTCCAATAATATCTTACCCTGATGATTCGGTAAAATCAGACGCTGTTTCAGATGCAGCAGCAATCAGAATAATCTGAGGCGAGATGGCCGTCTAAATGCTGGAGCCGTATCCGCTTGTTGAGGTTGGGGGACAATTATTAAACGAGGAATCCCGCATAATTTCCAGGGTCTGACTGATGATCAAATGTGGGCCAGTTGCAGATTGCAGTGCTTGAGATTGACAGCTGGGCCATGATCTAATAGGAATAACATTTCACTGGATATTTCTTGGTGTGACTTTCAGCATTTCAGGAACTGCAGGAAAATTTATTTTTAAGCTGGGTAAGTGGAATTGTGCCCAATTCTGGGCACCACACGTTAGAAAGGTTGTCAAGGCCTTGGAGAGGAGAGATAAGAGATTTACAAGAAAGGTACACGGGATGAATGACACCTTATGTGGCGAGACTACAGAAGCTGGGGTTTACGCCTCAGAGCAGGGAAAGTAAAGAGGACATTTAATAGAGATGTTCAAAATTATGTTGGGTTTTGATAGAGTAACTAAGGAGAATCTCTTTCCACTGGCAGATGCCTCGGTAAACAGAGGGACATATGAACAGGAGAAGGTCATTTCACTCCTCGAGCCTGTTCCGCCATTCAGTGAGATAATGACTGATCTGTGAAACAACTCCATATACCCGCCTTTTCCCCATACCTCTTAATACCTTTGGTTAACAGAAATCTATTAATCTCAGCTAAAAATGTACATTTGACGCAGCATCAGCAGCCGTTTGTGGCGGTCTGCCGAGAGCGGGATTAAACGGAGTGGACTTGAACAGTGTGTTTTGGTTGTAAATTTGGAAAGAGTTGGGATTTCTGATAAGTATTGGGTAAGTAGAAGGTGTAAAAATGAAATTTAGTTTAAGATTTTGACCTTAACATCGAACTTTAAAAACTGTAGTTAACAGAAGCTGACTGCCAGTGGCAGTTAACTGTCAGTCAGCTGTAAGTGCTTGTCTTGAATTGGCGCCAATCACCAGGAGTAGCGGAGCTGAGTCAACACTTGTAAATTGGGTGAGGGTCCTCGTGTATAAAAGTAAACATTTCTCAGAGCACAGAGCGGTCTGCACAGAGCGGGAATAAACGGAGTGGACTTGAACAGAGTGCTTTGGTTGGGAATTTGGAAAGAGTGGGAATTTGGAGAAGAGGGGGAAGGAGTTGTTGATTTTTGTCTGCACTACTTGTCGTGTTTTGTGTTACTGGTAGATATTTAATTTCAGTACACTTAACTTAATCTAGGACAAGTAAGTAGTCAGGAAACTACACTGTAAAATAAGTTACCTAATTACAAATTTAATTAAATGTAATTATATAAATTAAGCTCATATAGGGATAGCAGTGCAGGCAATGTGCCTCAGATGCATCATTTGCGAGTTTGTGGAGAGCATTGTTTTCCGGAATACCACTTTTGTTGTAAGTGCCTGCATCTTGAGGAACTTCAGCTCAGAGATTTTTAGCTGGAGTCTGAGGTGCAGACATTGCGGGGCAGCAGGACTTGGGGGAGTTACCTGGACACTTTGATGCAGGAGACATCACTCCACTTAGGTTAGGTACTGTTACAGACCTAGTTAGTGGTCACGGACAGGAGGGTGTGACTGCAACTCAGGCAGGTAAGTGGACCCCAGGTGCAGTGCTGGAGGAGCCACAGCATTTGCCCTTTTCCAACAGGTAAGAGGTTCTTGCTGCCTGTGTGGAGGGAAAAGCCTGCAGGATGGATGAGCAAGCTGACAATGGCGCCATGGTGCAGGAGGCCATTCAAGTGGAGGGAGTGAAAGGGTATGTCGTTGTGGTAGGGCACAGTATAGTCAGGGGAATAGATACTATTCTCTGCAGCCGCGACCGACTGTTCTGAAAGTTGTGTTAGCTGTCCAGTGCCAGGTTTAAAGACATCTCCTCGCAGCTGGAGAAGAACTTGGAGTGGGAGGGGGAGGATCCAGTTGTCGTGGTCCACGAAGTAGCCAACGAAATAAGTAGAATTAGGAATGAGTTTCTGCTGAGGGAGGTTGAGGAGCTAGGGTCCAAATGAAAAAGCAGAACCTCAAATGTAATAATCTCTGGATTGTTCCCTGAGCCACACGTAATTTGGCATAGGGACAAACAGATCAGAGTTGTAAATGCGTGGCTCAAAGAGTGGTGTGGGATTAAGGGGTTTCGTTTCATGGGGCACTGGCACCAGTAGTGCGGAAAGAGGGAGCTGTTCCATTGGGATGGGCTCCACTTAAACCGGGCTGGCAACCGTGCCCTGGCAAACCGAATAACTAGGGCAGTAGACAGGGCTCTAAACTAATGAAGGTGAGTGGGTGGATTCAGGAAAGTGTAAATTTAAAAGCAGCGATTGAAATGTGAATGCTCTAGAGCAGGGTAGAATTTTGGGTAACAATAAGCAGAGTGGGTCAGGAAGGGACAGAGAGAGTAACAAAGGTAATAAGGCACCATTGACAAAGGTGAGATCAGGGAAAAAGAGAAACACATCAAAGCTAAAGGCACTATATCTGAAAGCGCCCTGCATTCGCAACAAAATAGATGAATTAATCGTGGAGATAGAAATTAACTGGTTTGATCTAACAGCCATAAAGGGGACGTGATTGCAAAGAGGCCAAAGTTGGGAACTAAATATTCCAGGATGCATAACTTTTAGAAGGGAAAGGCATAATGGTAACGGAGGAGGGGAAGGCCTGATAATAAAGGATGGGATAAAGACAGTCGAGAGAAAAGATCTTCGCTCTTAAAATGAAGAAGTAGAATGCAGAAAACATTGGTGTGTGTTGTTTATACGCCCCCAAACAGTAGTTGTAATGTGTGGCAGATTATAAATCAGGAGATTAGAGGCATATGTAACCAGGACAATACAGTTCTATTAGGGGAATTTAAAACATGTAAACTGGGCCAACCAAATTTTCAGTAATAGTGTGGAGAAGTATTAATGGAATGTATGCACGATAGTTTTCCAACGAAGCATGTTGAGGAATCAACAAGGGAAGAGGTTATTTTAGATCTAGTATTGTGCAACGAGAAAGGATTAATTCAGAACCTTGTTGTAAAGGGGCCTTTAGGGAAGAGAGGCCATAATATGTAGAATATTATATTGAGTTTGTAAGTGAATTAGTTAAATCCGAAACTAGGGTCTTAAATCTAAACAAAGCAAACTACGTAGGTATGAATGACGAGTTGGCGAAGTTCGATTGGGAAATTTCATTAAAAGGTATGACATTGGATGTGCAATGGCTAGCATTTAAAGAATTAATACATAATTTACAACAAATATACATTCCTTTAAGGCACAAAAACCCCACAGGAACAGTGGTCCAACCGAGGCAAACAAGAGATGTTAAAGATAGTGTTAGATCAAAGAAATAGGCTTATAATGCTGCCGAAAAGAATAGCAAGCCTGAGGATTGGGAGAATGCTAGAATTCAGCAAAGGAGGACCAAGAAATTGATAAAGAAAGGGAAAATAGAATATGAGTGTAAACTGTCGAGAGATGTAAAAACAGCCTGCAAAAGCTTCTTTCGGTATGTAAAAATAAAAAGATTAGCGAAAGTATATGTGGGTCCTTTACAAGCTGAGCCAGGAGAAATTTTAATGGGAAATAAGGAAATGTCAGTGTAATTAAACAAATAATTTGTGTCTGTCTTCACCGAAGAAGATGCAAACATCTTCCATTAATTGGGGACAACCAAGGGTCGAGCGAGAATGAGAAACTGAAACTTATAAGTATAAGTACAAAAGTAGTACTGGAGAAATTAATGAGAGTGAAATCCGATAAATCCTCTCTACCTGATGTCCTGCACCCTGGGTTTTGAAAGGTTTTGCTACAGAGATATTGGATGCATTGGTTGTCTTTCTCCAAAATTCCATAGATTCTAGAACGGTTCACGCAGATCGGATGGTAGCAAATGTAATCCCACTATTTAAGAAAAGAAGGAGAGAGAAAACGGTGAACTACAGATCAGTTAGCCTAACATCAGTTGTAGGGAAAATGCTGGAATCTATTATTAAGGACGTGGTAACAGGATACTTAGGAAATGATAATAGGATTGGGCAGAGTCAACAAGGATTCATGATCCCACCAACAAACACATCTTCCCCACATCTCCCCTTTCAGCATTCTGAAGGGACTGCTCCCTCCGCTTCTCCCTGGTCCACTCATCTATCACCACAAACATCCCTCCCCCTTCCCCTTCGCCCAGATCCTTCCCGTGCAAGCTTGGCAGATGCAAAACCTACCCTTTTACCTACTCCCTTCACACTGTCCAGTGCCCCAAACATTCCTTCCAGGTGAAACAGCGATTTACTTGTATTTCTTGCAATTTAGTATACTGTATTTGCTGCTCACGATGCGGTCTCCTCTACATTGGGGAAACAACCGCAGATTAGGTGACTGATTTGTGGAACACCTTCATTCAATCCGTAAGGGGGAACCCGAGCTTGCGGTCGCATGTTACTTTAATTTTCCTCTCCACTCCCACTCTGACCTCTCCGTCCTCGGCCCCTTACACTGTTACAATTAAGCTCAACGTAAGCTCGAGGAACTGCACCTCATCTTTCGATGAGGATCTTTACAGCCTTCTGGACTCAGCATCGAGTCCAACAATTTCATACCAAAACTTCTGCCCCGATCATTTTTTTCTTTCTCTCACATGACAGCTGTTGATCATTATGCCATTGCCATTGACACTTCATCTGAAGCCATCTTCTGTTTATTAACTTGTCCCATTTTCAGCTCCTTCTGCCTTGCACCATCATCCCTTTTGTCTCTTAATCTCTCCTGCCTTCCATCCTATCACAGACCTTCCCTTTTGTTCTTTCCTCCCCTCCCCCTTCTCCCTGCCCCTACACTTGCTTAAAAACCTGTTACATCTCCAACTTTTTCCAGTTCTGACCAAGGGTTATCGACCTGAAACCCTGTTTCTCTCTCTACAGATGCTGCCAGACCTGCTGAGTATTTCCAGCTTTTTTTTTAAATTTCAGATTTCAGAAGGCATTCGATAAGGTGCCACACAAGAGGTTATTAAACAAAATCAGGGCTCATGGGATTGGGGGTAATATTCTAGCATAGATTGCATATTGGTTAACGGACAGAAAACAGAGAGTAGGAATAAACGGTTCATTTTCAGGTTGGCAGGCTGTAACTAGGTGGGGTACCGCATGGATCAGTGCTTGGGTCTCAGCTATCCCCAATCAACATCAATGATTTAGATGAGGGGACCAAATGTAATGTATCCAAGTTTGCTGATGATACAAAGTTGGGTGTGAATGTAATGTAATTTTGTGGAGGATGCAAGGTGGTTTCAAAGGGATATAGACAGGCTACGTGAGTTGGCAGGAAAATGACAAATGGAATATAATGTGGAAAAATGTGGATTATCCACTTTGTTAGGGAAAATGGAAAGCAGAGTATTTTTTAAATGGTGAGAGATTGGGAAATGTTGGTGTTCAGAGGGACCTGGGTGTCCTTTTACACGAATCGCTGAATGTTAACGTGCAGGTAAAGCAAGCAATTAGGCAAGCAAAAACCTTTATTAACAGAGGATTTGAGGATACGTTTAAAGAAGTCTTACTACAATTATATAATGCACTTGTGAGATGACATCTGGGTATTGCGTACAGTTTTGGTCTCCTTACCTAAGGAAGGATATTCTTGCCATAGAGGGAGTGCAACGAAGGTTCACCAGACTCGTTCTTGGGATGGGGGGATTGTCCTATGAGGACAGATTGAGTAAACAAGCCTATATTGTCTGGTATTTAGAAGAATGAAAGGTGATCTCATTGAAGCATACAAAATTCTTACAGGGCTTGACAGGCTAGATGCAAGGAGGATGTTTCCCCTGTCTGGGGATTCTAAAGCCAGTGCTCACAGTCTCAGAATAAGGGATCGACCATTTAGGGCTGCAATGAGGAGAAATTTCTTCACTCAGAGGGTGGTGAATCTTTGGAATTCTGTACCACCGAGGGCTGTGGAGGTTCAATCGTTGATTATATTCAAGACAGAGATCGATAGATATTTGAATATTAAGGGAATCACGGGACATGGAGATAGTCAGGACACTGGAGATGAGATAGAACATCAGCCATAATCTTATTGAATGGCGGAGCAGGGTCGAAGGGACAAATGGCCTACTCCTGCTTCTATTTCTTATGAAGAGTGTTACAAACTTCTATCACTCTTTGCGTGTAAAAGTGTTTCCTAACTTTAATCTTGATAGGCCTGTCTCTAATCTTTCGGCTATATTCCCAAGTCCTAGATTTATTAACCAGCAGAAATAGTTTATCTCTGTCTACCGTCAGTTCCCCTTCATATCTTGAACAAATTGATCAAATCACACCTCGATTTTGTAAATTCACGTGAATAAAACCTTAGTTCTGTAATCTCACCTTGTATTTTAACCAAAGTATCATTCAAGTAAATCTACGCTGCACTCCCTCCAAGGCCCAGAACTCGAGTTGATTATTCCAGGTATGATCTAACCAGGGCTGTGTATAGCTGCAGCAGAAATTCTACCCCCTTCTGTTCCAGTCCTCTAGATATAAAGGCCAGCATTCCATTACCCTTTCTGATTATGTTTGTATCTGTCCATGACATTTTAACGATCTATGTAGAAGAACACCTGGGACCCTTTGGACCTCTCGTGCATCTAGCTTTTCACCACATAGAAAGTACTCTTATCTGTCCTTTTGAGATACAAAATGGAAGACTCACACTTGCCTACATTGAAATCCATTTGCCACATATTTGCCCATTAATTTCACGTATTAGTATCTCTTTGTAAGTTAATGCTTCCATCTACACTGCTTACAATGCCACCTAACTTAATTAATCGGCAAAATGGATATTTGGCTCTCTATCATATCATCAAAATCGTTAATAAATACACTGAATAGTTGAGGCCTAAACCCTGTGGGAGGTCACTAGTCACATTCTGCCAATTAGAGAGCCTGCCCATTATCCCTATACTCTGTCTGCTGTCGCTCAGCCGATTTACTTACCAGGTCAATAATTTGCACTCAATTCGATGAGTTTCAACTTTAGCTAACAATTTCTTATAAGGGACTTTATCGAAAGCCTTCTGGAATTCCATATCAATAACATTCATATCAGAGCAGTGGAAGACGTTCAAGGAGGGGAGAGTGAGGGTCCACAGCCAATATTTTCCCACGAGTAAAAAGAGTGGGACTCACAAATCTAGAGACCCCTGGATGTCAAGGAGGGCTACAGGACAGCTAACGTTGTGCCGTTGTTTAAAAAGGGGAAAAGGGATCGACCGAGTAATTACTGGCGAGTCAGCCTAACTTCGGTGGTGGGCAAATTATTGGAAACAATACTGAGGGACAGTTTTAACCAAATTTATGAAGCCACGTATAATCAAGGACAGTTTGCATGAATGTGCTAAAGGAAGGTCGGGTCTGACTAACTTGATTGGTTTTTTGAGCAGGTAACGAGGAGGGTCGACGAGGGTAGCGTGTTTGATGTAGTCTACATGGATTTTAGCAAGGCCTTTTTGACAAGGTCCCACACGCCAGGTTGGTCAAAAAAGTAAAAGCCCATGGGATCCAAGGGAAAGTGGCAAGTTGGATCTAAATTTGACTCAGTGGCAGCAAGCAAAGGGTAATGATTGATTGGTGTTTTTTTGTGACTGGAAGACTGCTTCCAATGGGGTTGCACATGGCTCATTACTGGGACTCTACCTTTTTGTGGTTTATATCACTGATTTAGACTTTAATGCAGGCAGCATGATTAAGAAGTTTGCAGAAGATACAAAAAGTTGACGGTGTGATAGATAGTGAGGAAGATGGCCGTAGACTGCAGGAAGATATCAATGGAATTCTCAGGTGGGCAGAAAAGTGGCAAATGGAATTCAATCCGGATGAGTGTGACGTAATACCTTTGTGGAGGGCTGATATGACAAAGGAATTAACAATAAATGATCAGGGGTAGGGAGGTTATTCTGGAACTGAGTGAAACACTTGTTCGAGCACAGCTGGAGTGTTGCTTACAGTTCTGGTCACCCCATTACAGGAAAGATGTGATTTCACTAGAGATGGTACAGAGAAGATTTTCGAGGATGTTGCCAGGACTGGAGAATTTTAGGTGTGTGGAAAGATGGGATAAGCTGGGATTGTGTTCTTTGGAACAAAGGAGTCTGAGGGGAGATTTAATTGAAGTGTATAAAATTATAAAGGGCCAAGATAGAATGGATAGGAAGCACAAATGTCCCTTTGCAGAGAGGTCAATAACCAAGGGGCATAGATTTATAGTAATTGGTAGGAGCTATAAAAAAACACTGGTTAGTTTACTCCTGGAGTACTGTGAGCAGTTCTGACCAGCACACCTTATGAAGGGTGTTTTGGCCTTGAAGTGAGTGCAGCATAGATTTCTCAGCTTGATGTCTGGACTCCAAGTGTTAAATTCCGAGGACATATTACAAAACTAGGGTTGTATTCCCTGGAATTTCGAAAGTTAAGGGGTGATTTGATCGAAGTTATCAAAATATTAAGGGGAACTGATAGGGTAGATAGAGATAAACTATTTACGTTGGTTAGAGAGACTAGGACTAGGGGACAATATCTAAACATTAGAGCCAAAATTAGGTCAATTGTTAATTTTAACTGTGGGATTGATAGATTTTTGTTAACCAAAGATATTAAGGGACATGCGGCAAAGGCGGGTATATGGAGTTATGTCACAGAGCAGCCATGATCTCATTGAATGACGGAACAAGCTCGAGGGGTTAAATGGCCTACTCTTGTTCCTTTGTTCCTATGTATCAGCCTGGATACTCATATCTCCTTTTTGTTAGACAGGCCTGGAAATCACGAGGATAGAGGTTTTGAACAATTTCACTGTGCTCACACGGATCAGTGGGCATGTTAGAAACAGCGAATGCAGGGAAAAGCTGTGGATAATGTTTCCGTGTCTCTGGATGACGATACCTATCCACCTTTGCATCTCAACATCCAGGGATTGGATGAGTGCCAAGTAACCATCCAGCCCCAGACTTCGCCATCAGCCAACAAACTGGTGCAGGCGGCAGCTGAGCCATCTCCTGCACCGTGTTAACCCAGCTTAATGATCACCGCTATCTCAGTGCCTTTGACTCAGACACAACATCCAGCACCTTCCCAAACTATAGCCGCAGGGGAGCCCAGTTTAGGTCACTACATGAGGGAGTTCATCGCAAGAGTCAGATACCAAGGTAAACCCTGGGAAGGTGAACATGATCAGGAGAGGAAAATGAAGATCTGCGTGCAAAAATCTAGCTGCATTTCCTTAGCCTTGCCCCCAGAGAGTGTTACTGTAATGACCTTTTACATCAGACTGAGGTGAAATGAATAGTGTGGTTGGCATTTACGGACATTCGAACAATGTGGGATAGGTAAAGACCTTTGGTACATCCAGCCTTTCCGACACAATTGTGATACCTTGTGTGTCACAATATATACACACTAAAAGTTCAAGTGGTCTCATGGGAGAGCCAAAGTACCAGATAAACACCCAGGTATTTTGGGGGAAATGTCTGGGAAAATCCTCACCGACAAATCAAAAGTAGTCCAGGAGAACTATCTGGCCCTGCATTCCTGCAGTACCTACCTTCTGTATGAGGGGATGTCCGTTCCAGTCAGAAACAGGGCCAGCTCTCGATTGAAGGAACTCAGACAATCGGCGTTCACCGCACGAGATAGCAGCCTGTTCCTGAGGTCTATTGTCTGGGGAAATAATCTCCTCCTCCTGACATCTAAGCTAGATCTGGCCATACACAGCCTAAAATTGTGACCCCTGGTCCTACCTAACCTATTTAATTGGAACAAACTTTCAACAGGAACACAACCTATTCCCTTCATAATATTAAAAACCTCAATCTGATCACCCAGAAGTCCACGCTTCTCTAAAGTGCATTTATCCAATTAGTTTAGCCTATCTTGATAACTAAGATACTTTATACTAGGAATAAGTCTAGTGGCCCTCCTCTGCACCCTTTCCAACGTCTCAGCAGCACCCAGCATTTGAGGAGATCAAAACTGGAGACAGTATTCCAAGTAAGGCCCAACTAAAGTCCAGTACAAGGACAAAATAGTCTTATAATCAATTGTCCTTTGAATGCACCCCAAAAATCTATTTGCTCTAGCTACCGCTTCATGACATTGCACATGAACCTTTAGAGATCGTTGCACAGAAGATGTTGATTTCAGTGATCGTGGCAGGCCGTTTGGTAAGGAGGATTTTGGAAGTTCCATCCAGATTACCTTGCAGCGCGTGCCTCCCTGGTGACGTGTTATCCCCACATACATCGCTCTTCCCACATAGAGTGCTAGAAGCTCTCGGAATGTAAGTTAGAACAAAGAATACAGAGGCATGTACCTTTAAACAGCGTTTACTTAAAAAAATGTCGGATGTGGGCATCGCTGGCAAAGATGGAATTTATTGTAATCCCGAGTTGCCCTTAAAATGGTGCTGGTGGGTCTTCTTCTAAGATTTGATACAACTGAATCTCTTTTTAGGGCACTTCAGAGGGAGTTAAGAGTTAAGCTCACTGGTGTGGTGTTGGAGTCACATCTGGGCCCAAACAGGGTAAGGACGGCCGGTGTCCGTTCCTGAATTACATTCGTGAACGAATTGAGCTGTCTGACAATCCAAGAGCTTCCTGGTTACTTTTACTGATACCAGCTTTGTATTCCGGATTATTTGAATTATCCTACAGCAATTTTTTAAACCCAAGGCGTCGGGGTGTGAGAATCAACTGGGGAGCAGAAACTATCTGAAATGGTATCGAGGATGCAATGCAGACAATAATTCCTTATTTAAGTAATGAATCTCCAGCCTGCTGATGGGATCTTCAAAGGCTCATCGTAAAGCCCAGCGAAAACCGTGTACGGGTCGGAATGGACGCGCGGCAGGAAGACAAACATCTCACCCAATTTCGGCAACACGTGGTTTGCGTCCGTTTGGAGGATTTAATGGAGACCAAAACCGATCGCTAAAGTTCCAAAAAAAAGGTCATGTATGAGTGTTCCAGGATAGATATTGTCCCCAGGGATATCCTAGAAAAAAGCTGATTTTGTCTGATTGGGTGGAGTGACTTGAATGACATCGGCGGGGAGACGGGCGAGAAATCTAAGAAGCAAAGGATCAGTTTTAAGGAGAATGTGTCACGGAGATAACTGTGGTTGAGAGTTTGATGATTGATTTTCTTGTTTCTTACAGTGAACTTGGTGACGATTTGGATTCTATCCCAGAGGAAGTGCGGGCTCTCCAGATGCATCACGCACTACTTGGTGGCCATGGCAGCGGCGGATCTGATGGTGGTTATTACCGACGTGATATTGAATCGCATTGTTCACTATTACTTCCCCAATTCTTCCCTGCGCATCACCCCTGTGTGCAGTAGTATCATTGTCGTGCTCTGTGCGGCGAGGGAGAGTTCTGTCTGGTTAACCGTCGCCTTCACTTTTGATCGGCTCATAGCCATTTGTTACCAGAAACTGAAAGCAGGATATTGCATTCCGAAAACGGCTATTTCGGTGATTGTAGTAGTGTGTCTACTGTCCTGCTTGAAGAACATTCCCTGGTATTTTTCATTTGAACCTGTCGATATCATTGACAACGTACCATGGTTCTGCCAATCAAAGCCCCTGTTTTACACGTTACCTGCCTGGATTGGATATGCTTGGCTCCACCGAATCCTCACCCCATTCTTGCCCTTTTTCTTCCTTTTGCTCTTTAATGCACTGATCGTCAGACACATTGTAGTGGCCAATAGAGTTCGCAGGGGGCTGCTCTCCAATCACGGCGGGGCTCAGGTCGATCCGGAAGTGGAGAACCGAAGAAAATCCATGATTTTAATCTTCGCCATATCGGGCAGCTTCATCGTGCTATGGATGCCCTATGTCATTAATTTCTTGAATTATAGAATCAATAAAACTTTTTATTACACAAGTCATTCTGATCCTGGATATATCCTACAACAGACAGCGTATATGTTTCAGCTTTCCAGCGCCTGTACCAACACCTGTATCTATGTCGTAACTCAGTCAAAATTCAGAGAGGAGTTGAAAAATATTGTCAGAACTCCGTTTACTCTAGTTGTTAAGTTACTTAAATAAACACAACTGATATCACTTGAGAACTAACTTGCTCACCTTGCTCGTCAATTACATTCGTCACCAGCGATGTCACTCAGCGCACGTCATCATACCCACCGCAAACTCTGGCCCATTGTCTGTGAAGTGCCACGCATTGATGGATTGCTCTGTGATTATACTGTTTAACACCAACACGTCTAATCTCACGTATATTGCCAGTACACAGACACATTCAGTAATAACTTCAGATGCACATTCACAACAGATCCCAAGCCTCCAGGAGATAAGCGTAAACAAACAGAAGATCATTACCCAAATAATGTATTGATCTCCACAACAAACCAATCTAAATTTTATGAGGAAGTTCAGGTAATGAGAATGAAAGTATAATAGAGATTCAGATTCAGTAAGAATCTTTAGCAGGTGGTCAACCGACCACTGAACGCAACAGGAGCTCTGGACAGATTTAGTGGTAATGGAATTCTGCATTGCTTCAACAAACCTGAGCAGAGTTTGGGATGTTTTTGTCAAAAACAACTTACCGCATTCACATTGTATCAAAAGACTGATCACTGGGGCACTGGCGGCAAAGAATCCGATGGCTGGAGTCTGCATCACCCCGGCCAATCATTCAGGGTTATGGGGTGGGGAATCCAGGAGTCAGATCTCTGATTTACTCAAAAACCACTTCACATTCCACAATAAGTCGACAAAGCAAATTGTGAGGAAACGGATCCCTTTTGCGATATTCTGTTTAATTTCAAACTTCAAATGGATCATTCTCTCAAGTCGTAGAGTGAGTGCAGCTAGTAAACACACTCAGATAGACGGTCCAAAAACGATTTTGCTCTCATAGAATGTTAATTCTATCAGCAATATCCAGCCTCATCCGTTTTGCCCAACGCTGAGATACACCAGGATTCCTGAGAACTCTTTTCACACGTAGGTGCTCATAATAGTAAGCAAGGTGAGATAGTAGTAAGGCACAATACTTACCGATAGATGAGGTAATCATGGGGTTATCAGGCCCAATTCCAACTCTCGTCAGCAAATGCTGTGACACTCGGAAATCTTCAGGGAAAGAAGCGAGAATGAGTGAATGAGTGGTCAGACGCCAAATCGCCTGATGCACATGTGATCAGGGTCTGGCAACGCCTCGCTTTTAATGATCTCATCCTTGTTTTGAAATCCCTTCATGGCCACGCCACTCCCTATCTCTGTAACCTCCACCAGCCCTACAACCCCCCGAGAAATCTGCGCTCTTCCAATTCTGGGCCCATTCACATCACCGATTTCAGTCGCTCCACCATTGGCGGCCGTGCTTTCAGCTGCCCAGGTGCTTAGATCTGGAATTCCCTCCCTAAACCTCTCCGCCTCTCTATCGCTCGTTCCTCCTTAAAGACGCTCTTTAAAACCTGCCTCTTTGTCCAGCTTTTGGTCACCTGTCCTAGTATCACCTTATCCGGCGAAATTTCAAATGCTGTTTCATAATCGCTCCTGTGAAGCGCCTTGGGACGTTTTACTACTTTAAAGGCGCAATACAAATGCAAGTTGTTGTTGTTTCCCATTTCAAAGGAAATAGTTTTTAAAATGTGTAAACAGGTCCATTCTTGTGTATAACAATCAAGTATCCCCTAATCACCTGTGTTGAAGGCTCCATGGTGTAATGGTGAGCAATGCGATATCTGTAATCCAAGGGATCCCAGTTCTAAATCTCGTGTTGAAGCGTGAATCATTCCTGTTCTAGACGTTGGAGAATGTTGGACAAATAAGTTAAAGGCACCTGGAAGTTGGCACCTGTTGCTTCAATAAGTGATCATTGAGCTCCTTTTCTAGATTTCAAATCAAAAGGTCAGCCTGTCTATCCTTTCCCAAATCAACGGAAGAGCAAGTTGATTGCTGCACTGCCCGACAGAATGGTGTTTGCTGAGCTTACATTGAGTTGAGAGCACTGAAATAGGCCATTCGGCACAACTGATCTGTGCCCTCACTTCTGCTCCACACGAGCCTCCACCTGTTGTTCTATCCCTATCAGCGTATCCTTCTATTACTTTCTCTCTCAGGTGTTTATTGAGCTGCCCCTTAAATGCATCCATGCTATTTGCCTCTCCTACTCCTTGAGGTAGAGTGTTCCTCATTCCCAACACTCTCTGCGTAAAGCACTTTCCCCTGATTTCTCTGTTGGAATAATTCGTGGATATTTGTCTTGGGCATCTAGTTCTGGACTCCCCCACAAGTGGAAACAATTTCTCCAAGTCTGACTCATCAAAACTTTTCATTATTTTAACACCCTGTGTCAGATGTATTCTCGGAGGAAATGGCACCAGCTTATTCATGTTTTGTTGATAATTAATTCCTCTGAGCTCTGGTGTCATCCTTGCAAATCTGTTTTGCATCTTCGCCAATGCTTCTATATCCTTGTTATAACATGGAAAATATAACTGTGCACTTTGCTTCATGAGTGGTCTAAACAAGGTCCAGGCAAATACAACATAACTTCTCTGCATGTCAATTCTATCCCGCTAGAAATGAACCCCAGTGCTTGCTTTGCTTTTTTATAGTGTTATTAACCTGTGTCACCAGTTTTAGTGATTTTTTAATATGTACACCTAGATCCCTTTGCTTCTCTACGATATTTAGAAATATATTTTAAAAGCAATATGTGTCCTCTTTTTTCTTCCTCCCAAAAATGTACACTGATCGATACAGAAATGAATTTGTCAATTACACGCCCATTCTGCAAGTTTATTGATGTATTCTTGTATTTCGTCACATTGTTCCTTTGTGGTAACAGCACTCACCAATTTTTTGTCGTCCACAGGAGATGGTACACAGAGATCTTTCAATTGGCATGAGAGGGCTCCGGTCACGTGGAAGGGGAAGCGCAGGAGATAGTCGGGTGCCACCTTTTATACAACACCCCTCCTTCAGACACGAATGCGAGGGGTCATATATGTCAATTCTTTAAAGTGTGCTGTTATTTAATGTTGTTTTTTTGTTATTTCTTGAAAGTTATATTTGTGACTAATAGTGTATTTAACCATTTCGTTTCATATGTGTAGTCATAGAATCATAACGGCACAGAAGGAGGCCACTCGGTCCATCGAGTCCGAGCCGGCTCTCTGTGGAGCAATCCAGTCAGTCCCATTCCCCCGCTCTATCCCCGTAGCACTGCAATTTTATTTCCGTCAAGTGCCTATCCAATTTCCCCTTGAAAACATTGAGAGTCTCTGCTTCCACCACTTCTTTCGGCAGCGAATTCCAGGTCATCACCACTCGCTGTGGAAAAACATTTTTCCTCACTTTTCCCCTGTATCTCTTCTCCAAAACCTTAAATCTGTGTCGCCTAGTCCTTGTACCATCAACTAGTGAGAACAGCCTTTCCCCGTCTAGCCTATCCAAACCCGTCATAATCCTGTTCACCTCTATCAAATCACCCCTCAACCTCCTTTGCTCTAATGAAAACAAATCCAGCTTCTCCAACCTCTCCTTGTAGATAAGATCCCCCATCCCCGGAACCATTCTGGTAAATCTCTGCACCCTCTCAAGGGCCTTCACATCCTTCCTAATGTGTGGTGACCCGAACTGAACGCAGTACTCCAGTTGTGGCCTAACCAGCGCTTTATAAAGCTACAGCTTAACATCTCTATTTTTGTACTCAATACCTCTATTTATGAAGCCCAAGATCCCATATGCTTTATTAACCACACTCTCAATATGTCCTGCCACCTTCAGGGACCTGTGCAACTTAACTCCCAGGTCACCCTGTTGCTGCACAATCCTTAAAACTGTGCCTTTATGTGTATCTTGCCTCTCCCTGTTTCTTCTACCAAAATGCCTCTCCTCACACTTCTCTGTATTAAATTCCAGCTCCCTCTTGTCTGCCCATTCTGCTAGCCTTTCTATGCCGCGTTGCAGTCGATTGGTATCATCATCACTGTTTGCCAGACCCCTATGTTTGGTGTCAACGGCACATTTAGAAATTCTACACTGTATTCCAATTTCCAGGTCATTTATATGTATCAAAAAATCAGTCGCCCCAGCAATTATCCTTCGTGAACACCATTGTCTACCATCCTCTTGTCTGAAAAAAAAGCCAATTACCACAACTCGCTGTTTTCTATCCTTAAACAATTCCTTATCCAAGGTGCCGCTGGCCCACCTATTCCATGAACCTCAATTTTGTTAACCAGCCTTCTATGTGGTACTTTGTCAAACGCCTTCCGAAAATCCACGTTGACCTGCATTCCCTTCGTCAATCCTCTCTGTTACTTGATCAACAAACTCAATTAGCTTAGTAAAACACGATATACCTTTTACAAAACCATGTTGGCTCTCCTTAATTAGCTTAAACATCTCCAAGTGTTCGTTATTTTTTCCTTGATTATTGTTTCTAAAACTTTACCCACCCCTGATGTTAAACCGACTGGCCTGTAGTTACTAGAATTGTCCTTACCCCCTTTCTTGAATTATGGTGTCACATTTGCCACTTTCCAATCCTCAGCGACCTCCCCCGCATCTAGGGAAGATTTGAAAATGTTGGCAAGCCCTTCCGCTATCTCTACCCCCAATTCCCTTATTAACCTGCAATGCAAACCATCTGGACCAGGCGACTTGTCCACTCTGAGCTTACCCAGCCTTACCAGTATATCCTGTCTGTCAATTTTGCCCCTTCCATTGATTCTACCTTTTCCACTTCTACCGATATTTTGTCAGCATCCTTCTCCTTAGAAAACACCGATAAGAAGTACTCATTGAGTATTCTAGCCTTGCCCAGCGCCTCTAAGCATATATTACCTTCTGTCTCTCTAGCAGACCCCACCCTGCCTCTGAGTACCTGCTAGTCTGCAGTCACTTTAAAGTTTTTTTAACATTTTTTATTAAAAACCAATTCAACATTACAACTGTTTTAGAAGTAGAAACTAGATACATTACATCTTGAATGTAAAGTCTTTATTGAACTAAAAAAACCACAAAGTCACTTTAAAATATTTTCATTTTTATCAACTAATGTATCATTATAAATGTTTACAACGTAGAAAATAGCTAGCTAACAATTTGTATTTAAGGACCAGGGACATCAAAAATTATATTAAATGTCTTTGATTCTACAATAAAAGTTCACTGTTTCATTTCAAATAGTGTGTGTTCTTTTCTATGCCTTGCTGGGTGAGGGGGAGTTAGGAGGCGACACTATCATCACCTCGTAAATGTTTTGGTTACTAACTGTTCTCTTTCAGCTCTGCTCTCGGCAGCTCTTGGCTTCTCCCCATCAGGCATGGCCACAGGGACATCAATGTTGCCATCCTCCATGTTCTCCATTTCAGCAGGGAGCTTGTCTGCAGGGTTACGGGTCAACACATCACGCAGAGCAACATTGTGAAAAGCGCATCAGGGCACCACAATCCTTGACACTTTTAGAGGAGAGTACTGCAAAGTCCCTCCTGACCTGTCCAGCCACTGGAAGCGTGATTTCAGAACCGCGATTGTCCTCTCCACCACTTGCCGTGTGGACACGTGTGCACGGTTCTATCTCTCCTGGGCCTCATTATTGGTCCTGCGACAGGGAGTCATCAGCCACGATTTTAGCGGGTATCCCTTAAAGCCCAATATCCATGCAGCTCCTACAGGCAAAGTGCTGAGTTCGCCATTTAACTCCGAGTGACGTAGGGCGAAGGATTCTTGAGCACCTCCCCGGTGATCTGCTTTCACATTTAGGATCCTCAATTGCGCATCACAGACGATCATTACATTTAAGGAATGATGTCCCTTCCTGTTGATGTTTGTCACAGGTGCATCAATTGAACCTTCAATGCAAAATGAGCTCCATCGATGGCCTCAATCACTTTGGGGAAGCCAGCAATCCTATAAAATGCAAGGGCTCTCTCTTTTTGCTGCCGAGTGGACAAGTCAAAGTCTCTGACCTCAGAAGCACTACGCAAAATGGCACCTGTGATCTGGAGCAGGCCCTCGTAGTGCTCTGGGCGAAGTTTGAAATGTCACCAATGCCTGACTGAAATGGCCCGAATACAAAGCAGTTCTGTGCTGCGTTTACACTCATGGACATTGACAAGGCAATGCGGGACTTCGAGCGTGTTTGAAGGCCGTCCTTTAACATGACACATAGTCGGCCGATTGGCTCTTTACGAAAGTGTAGCCTCCTCACACACTAACTCTTCTGACATCATCTCAACAGACAGCCTCTCCCTGGAGCGGGTAGTAGTTCCTCCTGGTCATGGTTGCTCAATCGTGTTTGTTGTTCTCTGGCGTCATCGACTCTGTGAGACAGAATCACACAAAGGTTTGGGGCAAAATCGTCATGAAGCGTGTTTCTCCCTCACAATCTTCTTCTTTAAATAGATTCAGTGCATGTGGGGAAAAACGGAAAGAGGTGTAAAAGTCATGTTAATAAAGTGAGTCGGTGGAAATTCAGGTTGCGCGAAACGGGAGGTATCGGATCGGCCGCCCATCATACGCAGTGCCTGATAAATATCACCACCCCAAATGGATTTCTCGGACATTTCATTTTTTTACAAAGTCGTAAACACAAGTTTTAAACAGAATAAAAAAGTTAACATTTAAAACATTCATGTATTCTAACATAATTCTTTTAAACATTTTTAAATGTGAAAAAAACATTTTTAAACAGTCAATTTCAAGTTTATAAAAAATGAAATCTAATTGAATAGAATGCTTACCTTGTCCACAGGAAGAGATCCTCTGTACAATGCCTATACTCTTTACAACACCCCAATTCCTCGCTTTTGAGATCCAAAACCCCTGAAATATTTAACAAATAATAAAAGTTGTTGAAAACTTAAATGATGCTTTTTGCCAAAAACTTTGTTCGCTTTCACATTCAAATTATCCAAACCCTTGACTTCCTAGTTTTCTTCCTACTGCTGCTTTAGACAGAATGCAGGCTGTACGCCTGCTTATATCTACTGTAATCGCAGGATTGTGCGTAACTGCTGGGTAGTAGTTGCGCAAATAGCCCAAATCTGCGACAGCATTGCTCCATATCCCGGGGATGCGGTGGTCGGTCAAGCGAATTTTTGACAGATTTGCGCAGGCACAGCACATGCGTAAAAGCGGATGTTGTGAGACACTTACGGCCGCATACGCATCGCGTACATGGTCACAGGGCCCAGAAAATCCGGGCCATTAACTCTGTTTCTTTCTATACAGATGCTGCCTGACATACTAAGTATTTCCAGCAATTTCTATTGTTACTTCAAATATTCATCACCGCAGTATTTTTAATTTTGGACTGTTTTCTGATTAACTTTCATAGACATGCATCGTTTCAACATCAGAATGAACTATCTCAGCCAAGAACAAACATGACAGACTGCAAAGAGCTGGAATATGAATTACAATAACATGGATAGCAGCAGCAGCTCAGGAAGTGTTCGGAATGTCATAGTGTCGAGAAATTGATACAGATTAGATTCACACCGATATTTGAACTGGGGATCATTGGATTCAAAGTCCAGAGTTCTCACCATTACACCATGGAACCCACAGCCACTGCAGTGAGCCGACTCTGATTTCTCCAGCTCTCCAGCGACTGGAGACTTTGCTGTAAATGTTGGAAATAACCAGCAGGACCGGCCGCATTTGTGGAGAGAAAGGAACATAAATTTAACAGACCTGAAGCTTTAATCCAGTTTCTCTCTCCACAGATGCTGCCTGAACTGACGATTATTTCCAGCATTTTCTGTTTATATTTCAAATTTCCAGCATCCACAGTATTTTGTTTTGGGCATTTTGTCTGACTCCAGTTCAGAGCACGTGTGGTGTGATGCAAACGAGATGCATCGTTTCAACTTCAGAACGAACTATCTCATCCAAAAGCAAACATTTGACTCGGCAAAGTAATTCAATATTGACTCCAGTAACATGGATTGCAACAGCTCAGGCGGCAGGAGGTTTTTGGAATAACAGTCTAAAATCGAGCTGTGCACACTTTTCAAAATGTGTCTCGATTTCCTCGGGAAACATAGCGATTGGCACAAAACAGGCTCCACCGAGTTTTGAACTAGGATCGACTGGATTTAAGATCCAGAGTGGTCACCATTACACCATGGAACCGACGATAACGGGTTCATTCGCTTCTTTCCAAAAAGCAACAACATTATCGTCTCTACCATTCTACTTTGGCTCGGCCTGGACTCATCCGTACCTTCAGATTTCCCATTTGCCCCTCTGCTAATTATTGATGCTGAGCAAATCACACAGCTGCCGTGAAGGCTATCGGTTCTCAAATCTCTGCTTCTTTTTCACACTGCTCAGAGCAGCTTGTTTTAGTCTTGCCAGGTAAAAAGTGTATAATCATTGAAAGGCATTGATGCACTAAAGAAAAGAAAATGTATACTTTTTTTGGAGAATAAAAAATGCAATGCCAGCATTTCAAGAAGCACTGCTTTCAAGTTCAACAATGTGCCTGCTGAATGCAGATTGCAATGACAATTTGAGTAAACACCAATCTGTTGTGCAGTCAAACGAATCTCCGGACAAAACACATCTTTCTTTTCTGCTCTGTTTCAACTTCAGAACGAACTTTCTAATCCAAAAACAAACATGACTTCGTGGAAAGAGCTGGAATATGAACTCCAGTAACATGGATTGCAGCAGCTGCTCAGGCGACTGGAGGATTTTGGAATGTCGTAGTCGAATTTCGAGCTGTGCACAAATGTTAACATGTGTCTCGATTTACTCGGGAAATAGAGGGATTGACAAAAATAGGTTCCACCGAGATTTGAACTCGGATCGCTGGATTCAAAGTCCAAGAGTGCTCACCATTACACCATGGAACCGTCGATGAAAACTGCATTAGCTCCTTTCTCAATATCAACAACATTAACTTCTCCACCATTCAACTTTGGCTCGGCCTCGTCGCATCCGTACCTTCAGCTTCCCCACATGCTCCTCTGCTAATATCGGTGCTGCGCAAATCACACAGCTGCGGTGAAGGCTATCGGTTCCCAAATCTCTGCTTCTTTTTCAGAGCAGCTTGTATTCCCGTTCTGCCACGTAAAAAGTGTATAAGCATTGCTAGGAACTGATGCACTCTCGAAAAGAAATTGCAAACTTTTTTTCGAGAATGAGAAATGCAATCCCTACATTTCAAGAAGCACTGCTTTCAATTTCAACAAGTATGCCTGCTGAATGCAAGATTGCAAAGAAGAGTTGAGTAAACACCAATGTGTTGTGCAGTCAAACGAAGCACTGGACAACAGACATCTTTCTTCCCCGCTCATTTGGAACATGGAATTAAATGGTGAGCCTATGATTTGATGTCGAGAAAAGGAAATCAATCGTCAATGATTCAGGAAGCAAACTGCCCAGTAACCGTGTTTGCGTTTCTATTGCCTTTCCCTTGTATGCCCCAAATTTCCAACAGCTGGGACGACAAGAAATCGTGCTCTACCGATATGTTGAACTAGGATCACTGGATTCAAAGTCCAGAGTGCTAACCATTACACCATGGAACCCACAGCCACTGTACTGTGCGGACTCTGATTTCTCCAGCTCTCCCACGATTGACAGCCACTGGAATCTTTTATGACAATTGTTGTAAATTGTATTAACTGACGCTCGACGCGAGGTTTCAGTTCGATATGCAAGTGGTCTTTATTACGCCGCCGGGGAGCCAGTCTCACAGCAACAGACTTCTCCAACTTGTTACAGTGTATACGGCATTTTTATACTTTCAAATACCTCGTGGCGACCTTATGACTTGTTACAATCTAATTGGACTTCTGTAGTTGCTTAATTGGATTACAAGCTGCATGATTCAAACCAAACCAATTGACTTACGGATGATGCAATGCAGCTTTTGGTTGATTTCATCAACTCTGGGTTTAGCTGCTGATTCAAATGTCAGTTTCGATCACGTTACAAAACCTCGTCAAGATGTTTTCTGTTTTGATAAGCAGCCACGAGTTTCTGCACACACATACTGCTTTGCAAGCTGTCAGCAAATGTTTAACATTAACTCTTTCCCCACTTCAGCCCCCCTTTTAGGTACTTAGCCCCTGCCCAAGTTAAACACGCTCATGTGTGTTGCTGTGTCTCCTGCCCCTCACGGTAATCAGGCGCTGGTTTCGGAGACCCGGCACACTCAGCATGCTTATATTATTAGTTTTCTTATCTCGCTGACTATTGCTTTGGCCTTCTCCTTGTTTCTCCTCCTGCCCGCGGCGCATGCTGCTATTCCCCACCCTGCTGCTAACACTAACTGTACTACCACTAGTGCGTGTGATAGAATTTGGATCCTGGGGTAGATGTTAACATTTATTCCCCAATCCCATATCTTCTGTTAACACGGGGCATCCCTCAATTCTTTCATCTATGTATTTTCCAAATGTCTCAAGATTTCCCCTCAACCCATGGTATTGCTTAAACCTCTTCTGTAAGTTGTGTTTTATTTCTCGTAAATCCTTTGGCAGTTGAGGTATTGGGGCCCCTATCTGATCTTCATACTCCTCTAAATCCCCTCCTTGTTCCTCCGTCACATTAAGTGTTAGGTGCTTCCTTGGGCTTGTATATATTAGTCTGGTATGCCCAATGGACACCGGGACGAGTGGTGTAAAGCAGAAGTTAGGCGTGGTAATGTTACATACAAGGTCCACGTACTGGCATCTGGGTTCGGTAGTGGTCACACAGTACTCCCCCTTTCCCTTGTATCCTGAGTGAGTGTGATGGTGGTCAGCATGCGAAACATCTAGCATGCATCCTTCCATCTTATTGTATCCACACTCGTCCTTTCGGCCCTTTCCTATTGGATGGGGGCACACTGTGATGGTTCCCTTCCTGGCACATCCGTCTGAGGTTACACCTCTCATGGTGCCATTTTATTTATAGCAAAGGTGTCGAACGGATAGTACTGGAGGTAAGTTTCCCCTCTTATCGCACCTATATTTTCCACCTGGTATTGAGGAGAGGGGGTGGCGTCTGACACAACCGCCGGTACCAAGAGTGCCATGCCTATCAGCTAGTTTATTGCTGCCTTACACCTTTGTACCACAGGGTATACCCGCGTAATCCCTTTAAGGGTACATGCGATTAATGCGGCAGGGCTTTGACTAAAGTTGCGGAGTTGGGTGCTATTGATCCAGCCTGGTACTTCACCCAGCTGTACCTGTGCCAGATTGTGTCTCAATTGCCCGACAGTCCACTGACCATACGCATGGCACAGATTACACTTAATCTTATTCCTTGTTTGTTCTTCACCCGTTAGGTTTAATTGGCTGATGGCACTGGCCTGGTCCTCCATAACCTTTATTACTTTGAGTAGCTCTCCCACTGTTTGCTCCCCTAATCCTGCCCCTGTGGCTGACATACCCTCTTCAATATTTGTTGTATTATTCCCTTTAGTGTTTCTGTGCTGCTCTGGACTGCTTGGATATCTAGTGCATTGACTATTAAAGTTCCCGTATTTACCCCTGTGAGGATATCTGTTCCAACCCTCTCCTAGTCCTGTTTTGGAATGCAGCATGCCCTCGGAAAATGTCAGTGCCGGTCGCATCCGCGGCTTTATTTATCACATTCTATACCATATCGTCATACAGTCTCATAGTTTTTCTAAATTCATCGCAATATATAGGCCACTGTAACATTGTCAAATTCATCAGGATTGGTATAAACTCACTCCCAGGTGGCACACCTTCGGGTAGCTGCATCGTACGTACGGTCATAAGTTCATATGGTGTTAACCCGTTCCTTCTACTAGGAGTTGCCTTTCACCGCATGAGGACACACGGGAGGACGTCTACCCACCCTTGTCCGGTCTCGGCTATTGCCTTAGCTAGAGCCGTCTTGATGGTCCGGTTCATCCTTTCCACCATTCCTGATCTCTGTGCGTGATAGGGTATGTGGAACTTCTGCCTTATTCCTAATAACCTACATGCCTCCTTCATAACCTTTCTTGTGAAGTGTGTCCCTTGGTCTGAGTCTATCTGTAACGGGACCCCCCATCGCGGATTATATCATAGGCAAATATCTGGGCTATTTTTCTCGCGCTGCAATCTCTCTCTAGTGGTTTTATTCTTCCGATTTTTGCCATGTAATTTGCAAAGGTTTTAGTCTCATATTTCTTGTCTGTCATTCGCTTTTACACTACTGTCTAATTCCGGGCATTCATTACTAGGTTTCAGCTCGCTGAGTAAGTCCACCCCTAGGATTGTTCCCTCCGGATTTTTACAAATCCTTAACTGTACAGGGAGCAATATTCCTCCCAGTTCTAGTAATTGTGTTTCACTTTTGTAGGCGCGTGCGTGTTTCCTGCCCACTCCCTGTATTAGTATTGAGGTTTTGGTACATGGGAGGTCCAAATTGGTTATAGACACCGCTGCCCTTGTGTCGACTACCATATCACACTGCTGGCGCCCGATCAGTGCAGTCAGATACATTCGGGGATCGATGCCTTTTCCGGAGGCCGATGCTACCTAGCATTTATGAGACAATTTTTTAATGATTTCGATCAATTGGTCCTTTTTTCAGATCGTCCACTTCTGTTAGCTGCTCACTACGGGTATTTCCCTGTTGCTTGGGGCCTTTATCCGCTTTTCCTCCCCCCGGTGCCCAGCAGTCCCGCTTTTCATGTCTCGGTTTGTTGCAGTTCCTGCACTTTCACCGGGTGTCTCTCCTGGGCTGTGTGCAACGTTACGCCTATATCCGGCTTTATTAAAGCAGATCTCCGCTTCTTTTGTCACCGCGACTGGCACCTCTAGGGCAACTACTTTGGCTTTCTGTTGGTTATCTAGTCTGGTCGCCCACCAGACCAGGTCGTCATAAGTCTGCATTGTGACCAACCTGACTTTAATATGGCCTGGTGGGCATAACTCAGTCCCTCCTTCTACATCTTTAGGAATGCCAAATTGTCCCTCTGTGGCACTATTATCCCGGAGTGCGCCAGCAAAACTGTCCACTTCAATTCTCCTTAATCGTGAGCAGATTCCCCGTTATTTTGAGTAATTCCCATGACTATTCCCCAGTTTACGGGAATGACTCCAATAACACGAGTTACGTCGTCCCTAAACTGTGTATAAGCAGCCTCGAGAAGTGCGACTGTGGGGGCTAATTCCAAACACCATGTCCCGTCACTAAAGTATGCTCCTAATCGGTGCCACATGTCTTCACTCATCTTGTTGCGGTTATGTAAATTATGACAGATCCTCATCTCTCTCAGTTTTTGCAAAAATTCCCCGTTACTTTGTCCCGGCTTTATGTATGGCATAATTGCAACAATTTTAATTTTACTCCTGGAGAGAATGATATATATGCCGGCTTAACTTGATCTGGGACTGCCGGGGCACCTCCGGGCCCGGCCTGACCTGCGGGAGTTCCCGGTATAAATTCTACCTTTATGGGTGCTGCCTTAACTTCGTCATAACGGCGTCGTCCCCTTCCCCAGTCATTGTCATCCCTCTTATGTTCGGCCGCCTTTCTATCTAATTCGCCCGAATCTATTCCGTCCTGGTCTTCTCCTTTCAATGGCCATGGAAACGCATGGGCCGTGGCCATTACTGGTACCCTGGTACAATGTTGCCAAACGCTTTTGGTCCATATACGAGTACGTCTGCTCAGTTCATAATACGTGCGTGTTACTAATATTATGGCTTTTTCTTATTTCTGTTTGGTCTGGGTTTCCCACCATTCTGTTTGTTTTCTAGGTACATCGCTGGGTTGCCAATCGTTTTTAAGCATTTTTTTCAATTAACCGTTTTATTTTTATCCTGCAAGGTATCGTGTGAGGGACGCTTCTGGCCCCCAATCGAGCTCGTCCTTATAACCAGCCGTCATTCTGTCTGGGTTTAGTTATTGTCAGATGTATGCCTGTTACCGTAATTCCTCCCGAAGTCAGCGCACTACTTGCTACTTATACCACGCCAAATGTTCCACGTGTTTCGCCCAGAACACTTTCGACAACTTGACATACCGATCTCAACCTTCAGATTTCTTTTTGATCACCAAAAGAAACGGTGGACACGGAAGATACTGCCCCGCCCGAACAAGACATGGTAATTTAAACGTACTCACGTTCCTTTCGCCTTGCCGTATTCGTCCGTGTCTCCCGTCCCGTTGAAAATCCTGCCCACTACGCTAATTGTAGCAGAGTGTATTAACTGACTCTCGACATGTGGTTTTCAGATCGATATTCAGTCTCTCACTAACAGACTTCTCCAACTTGTTACAGTGTCTACAAACTTTTTATACTTTCTAATAACTCGTGGCGACCTTATGCTTTGTTACAATCTCATTGGACTTCTGCAGTTGCTTAATTGGACTACAAGCCGAATGATTCAAACCGGCCAATTGACGTACGGATGATGCAATGCAGCTTTTGGTTGACTTCATTAACACTCGGTATAGCAGCTGATTCAAAGGTCAGTTACGAACACATTACAAAAGTAGTATTCTGGTTTGATAAGCAGAAACGAGTTTCTGCACACACAGACTGTTTTGTAAGCTGTCAGCAAATTTTAAACTTTAGCTCTTTCCCCACTTTAACAATCTTGGAAATACTCAGCAGGTCCGGTCGCTTTTGTGGAGAGAGAAACAAAAATGTAACAGACCTGAACCTTTAATATTTTTTCTCGCAACACAGATGGTGCCTGAACTGCCGAGTACTTTCAGCATTTTCTGTTTTTATTTCCAATTTCCAGTATTCGCAGTATTTTGTTTTTGGCAGTTTGTCTGACTCCAGTTCAGTGGGACGTGTTTTGTGACGCAAAGAGATGCATCGTTTCAACTTCAGAACTAACTATCTCAGCCAAAAACAAACATGTCTTCGAGCAAAGAGCTGGAATATGAACTCCAGTAACATGGATTGCAGCAACAGCTTAGACGACAGGAGGATTTTGTAATGTCATAGTTTAAAATCGAGCTGAGCACAAATGTTTAAATGTGTCTCGATTTACTCGGGAAACAGAGGGATTTACAAAAAACAGGTTCCACCGAGATTTGAACTCGGATTGCTGGATTCAGATCCAGTTTGCTCACCATTACAACATGGAATCGACGATGACGAATTCATTAGATCCTTTCACAAAATCAACATTAACGTTTCCACCATTCAACTTTGGCTCGGCCTGGACTCATCCGTACCTTCAGCTTTCCGACTTGCCCCTTTGCTAAGTATCGAAGCTCAGCATATCACACAGCTGCCGTGAAGTCTATCGATTCTCAAATATCTGCTTTATTTTTCACACTGCTCAGGGTAGCGTGCATTGCAGTCTTGCCACATTAAATGTGTATAAGCATTGCAAGGCACTCATGCACTAAAGAAAAGAAAATTTAAACTTCTTTCGAGAATAAGGAATACAATGCGTACATTTCAAGCGGCTCTGCTTACAATTTCAACAAGTATCCCTGCTAAATGTTGATTCTAAAGAAGACTTGAGTAAACACCAAACTGTTGTGCAGTCAAACGAAGCACTGGACAACACAGATCTTTCTTCTGCGCTCATTTGGAACAGGGAATGAGAGGTTGAGCCGTTGATTTGACGTCGTGAAAAGTAAACCAATCGTCAATGATTCAGGCAGCAAACGGCACAGTGTCCGTGATTGGTTTCAAGGTGCCTTTCGCTTGTATGTCCCAAATTTCCAACAGCTGGGACAAGAAGAAATCAGGCTCCCACGGAGGTTTGGAACTCGGTTCACTGGATTTAAATTAAAGAGTGCTAACCATTACACCATGGAACCCACATCCGCTGCAATGAGCGGACTCTGACTTCTCCAGCTCTCTCACGATTGACAGCCAGTGGAATCTTTTATGACAATCTTGCCAATACTCAGCATGCCAGGTCGCATTTGCGGAGAGAGAAGCAGAAATTTAACTGACCTGCAGGTTTAATCCAGTTTCTCTCTCCACAGATGCTGGCTGAGCTGCCGAGTTTTTCCAGCATTTTCTGTTTGTATTTAAAATTTCCAGCATTCTTAGTATTTTGTTTTTGGCATATTGTCTGACTCCAGTTCAGTTGTCCGTGTGCTGTGACGCAAAGAGATGCATCGTTTCAACTTCAGAACGAAGTATCTCAGCCAAAAACAAACATGTCTTTGAGCAAAGAACTGGAATATGAAATAAAAACAGAAAATGCTAGAGATACTCAGCAGGTCATGCAGCATCTGTGAAGAGAGAATCAGAGTTAATGTTTCAGTTCAATGACCTTTTGTCTGAACTGCAAAACAGCTGGAAAAGGAACAGATTTTTAAGCAAGTGTAGGGGCTGGGAAAGGGGTGGTGGGATGAAAGAACAAAAGGGAAGGCCTTTGATAGGATAGAAGGCAGGAGAGGTTAAGAGACATTGAGAGATATTCAAGGCAAAAGGAGCTGGTAATGGGACAGGTTAAGAAACAAAGGATGGCTCGAGATGAAGTGTAAATTGTGCTGGCAGAATGAAAGACAGCTGCCATTTGGGAGTGAAGAAATAAAGACACAGACAAATATTGTGGGTAAAAAATATATATATGATAGGGGCCGAGGTTGTGATCTGAAATTGTTGAACTCTACGTTGAGTCCAGAAGGATTTTTAGTGCCTAATCGAAAGATGAGGTGCTCTTCGTCGAGCTTACGCTGAGCTTCCGTGGTACAATACAAGAGGCCGACGACGATGAGGTCTGAGTGGGAGTGGAGCGGAGAATTAAAGTGAAAGGGGACCGGAAGCTCGGGATCGCCCTTACGGAATGAACAGAGGTGTTTTCCAAGCAGTCACCCAATCTGCGTTTGGTCTCCCCAATGTAGAAGAGACCGCAACGTGAGCAGCGAATACAGTATACTAAATTGCAAAAAGTACAAGTAAATCGCTTTTTCATCAGGAAGGGGTGTTTGGGGCCCTGGACAGTGGGAAGGGGGGAGGTAAAAGGGCATGTGTTGCATCTCCTGTGCTTGCACGGGAAGGTGCCGGGCGTAGGGGAAGGGGTATGGGGTGTGATAGAGGAGTGGACCAGAGTGTCGCGGAGGGAGTGGTCCCTGCGGAAGGCTGAAAGGAGAGGTGAGGGGAAGTTGCATTTGGTGGTGGGATCACGCTGGAGGTGGCAGAAATGGCGGAGGATGATCCGTTGAATGTGGAGGCTGGTGGTAGTGAAAGGTGAGGACAAGGGGAACTCTATGGTGGTTACGGGAGGGAAATAGAACGGACACGGTCAAGGGCCGTTTCAACCAATGTAGATAGGAATGCTCGGTTGTGGAAACGGAAGACATGTCGGAAGCACAGTTATGAAAGGTGGCATCGTCAGATTAGATGCGGCGGAGACGGAAAAATTGGGAGAATGGAATAGAGTCCTTACAGGAAGCGGGGTGGGAGGATGTGTAGTCCAGGTAGCTGTGGGAGTCAGTGGGCTTGTAGTGAATGTTCGTCAATAACCTATCCCCAGAGATGGATACGGAGAAGTCGAGGAAGATGAGGGAAGAGTCGGAGTTGGACCATGTGAAGGTGAGGGAAAGGTGGAAATTGAAAGCAAAGTGAATGAAATTATCCAGTTCAGGGCTAGAGCAGTAAACGGCACCGATACAGTCATCAAAGTACCGGAAAAAGAGTTGAGGGAGGGGACCTGAATAAGACTGGAACAAAGAGTGTTCCACATATTCCACGAAAAGGCTGGAATAGCTAGGACCCATGCGGGTTTCCATAGCAACACATTGATTCGGAGGAAGTGAGTGGAGTCAAAGGAGAAGTTCTTCAATGTAAGAACAAGTTCAGCCAGGCGGAGGAGGGTGGTGGTGGATGGGGATGGTCGGGCATATGTTTAAGGAAGAAGCGGAGTACTTTCAGGCCATCCTGGTGGGGGATGGAGGTGTCGAGGGATTGTACGTCCATAGTGAAAAGGAGGCGGTGGGGGCCAGGAAACTGGACACGGTTAAAGTGGCGGAGGGCTTCTGAAGAGTCGCGGATGTCGTTGGGAAGAGACTGCACAAGGTGAGACAAAATAGAAAAACAGAGATAGGAATAGATAAGTTCCATGGGGCAAGAGTAGGCTGAAACGATGGGTCTACCAGGGCAGTCCGGTCTGTGGATATTGGGAAGGAGGTAGAAGCGGGCTGTGAGGGTTTGGGGAAGTATGAGGTTGGCAGCCGTGGGGGGATGATCTGCAGAGGAAATGAGTTCAGTGACAGTCTTGGAAACGGTGGCTTGATGTTCGGTAGTGACGGGATGGTCCTGGCGGAGGTAGGAGGAGGTGTCGGAGAGTTGGCGTTCAGCTTCCACTAGTAGAGGTCGGTTAGCTAAAGAACAACAGCACCACCCTTGTCAGCAGGTTTAATGACAATGTTGGGGTTAGATCTGAGGGAATAGAGTGCTGCAAGTTCAGAGGGAGGTAGTTTGGAGTGAGTGAGGGGCGCAGAGAAATGGAGACGGCCGATGTCACGCCGGCAGTTTGCAATGAAAATATCTAGAGAGGTTAAGAGGCCAGAGGGAGGGGTCCTGTAGAACGATAATTCTGAAAGCGGGAGAAAGGGACAGCCGTGCCAGGGGAAGACTCCTGGCCAAAGAAATGGGCACGGAGACGAAGGCAGCGGAAAAAGAGCTCAGCATCGTGCCGCGCTCGAAATTCATTGAGGTGGTGGCGTAAGGGCATGAAGCTCAGGCCTTTGCTAAGGACAGTGAATGTGAAGAAGGTTCCGGAGGGGCTTTGGTGTCCAAGTGTTGTTGAAGCTTGCGATCCTTGACACCTGAAGGAAAAAAAACTTTTTTTGTTAAAGCGCCGGATGAGACGACGGATGAAATGGAACTGTGGTCCAGGACAGCTTTGAGATACAGTGAGTCGGTGCTGCTGAAGAGCGAGGTCGAGGGTGTGCATGTGGCGATGCATGGCATTCAGCTTGGATCTCAGGATACGGCGAGAGCAGTGGTTCGAGGAACGCTGAATATCTTGAAGATATCTGTAGCCCTGGAAGGATGCAAAACACGAAGGGTGGAATTTCAGTTGGAATCCACGTGGAGTAAGTCGGAGCCGGAGGCAATTGCTGAGGAAAGATAAGTGGCTGTGAAAGTGAGTTTTGGTATATAAAAGAGACAAACGGAAATCCCGTCGAAGAGAAGAACAGAACTTGAAGGTGGGCATTCCTGGAATATGAACTCCAGTAACATGGATTGCAGCCACTGCTCAGGCGACTGGAGGAATTTGGAATGTCATAGTCGAAAATCGAGCTGTGCACAAATGTTAAAATATGTGTCGATTTACTCGGGAGACAGAGGGATTGACAAAAAATAGGCTCCATCGAGATTTGAACTCGGATCATAGAAGATAGGAGTAGGAATAGGCTACTCGAGCCTGTTCCACCATGCAATGAGATAAAGGCTAAACATCAAATTCAGTACACTGGCCCTACTTTCTCCCCATATCCCTTGATGCCTTGAGTCTTAAGAAATATATCTAACTCCTTCTTGAATATATTTACTGACTTGACCTCAACTGCCTTGTGTGGTAGAGAATTCCACAGGTTCACCACTCTCTGGGTGAAGAAATTCCTCCTCATCTCAGTCCTAAATGGCTTACCCATTATCCTTAGACTGTGACTCATGGTTCTGGACTTCCCCGCCATCGGGAACATCCTTCCTGCATCTAGTCTGTCCAGTCCTGTTAGAATTTTTTAAGTTTCAATGAGATCCCCTCTCATTCTTCTAAACTCTAACGAATATAAGCCGAATCAACTCAATCTCTCCACATACGTCATTACTGTCATCCCAGGTATCAGTCTGGTGACTCTTCTCTGCACTCTCTCCAAAGCAAGAACATCCTTCCTCAGATAAGGTGACCAAAACTGCACACAATAATCAAGGTGTGGTCTCAGCAAGGCCCTGTACAACTGCAGCAAGTCATCCCTGCTCCTGTACTAGAATCCTCTCGCTATGAAGGACAACATACTATTTGCCTTCTTAACCGCCTGCTGCACCTGCATGCTTACCTTCAGCGACTGGTGCAAAAGGACACGCAGATCTCGTTGCAATTCCCCATTTCCCAATCTATTGCCGATCAGATAATAATCTGTCTTCCTGTTTTTGCCACCGAAGTGGATAAACTCGCATTCATTCACATTATACTGCATTTGACATGCATCTG